>OY829537.1:38673513-39273513 GCA_963691705.1 Viola odorata
AGAAGAGTAAAGGTATCCGGGGGAGGCTATCGCAGTCACGGACGTTGATGCAGAAATGTAAAGGTATCTGGGCGAGGCTATCGTAGTCACGGATACTGATGCAGAATATAAAGGTAACCGGGCGGGGCTATGGCAGTCACGGACGCTGATGCAGAAAAGTAAAGGTAACCGGGCGGGGCTATCGCACTCACGGACGCTGATGCAGAAAAGTAAAGGTAACCGGGCGGGGCTATCGCAGTCACGGACGCTGATGCAGAAAAGTAAAGGTATCCGAGCGAGGCTATCGCAGTCACAGACGCTGATGCAGAAATGTAAAGTTATCTGAGCGAGGCTATCGCATTCACGGACGCTGATGCAGAAAAGTAAAGGTAACCGGGCGGGGCTATCGCAGTCACGGACGCTGATGCAGGAAAGTAAAGGTATCCGAGCGAGGCTATCGCAGTCACGGATGCTGATGCAGAAATGTAAAGGTATGCGGGCGAGGCTATCGCAGTCACAGACGCTGATGCAGAAATGTATAGTTATCTGAGCGAGGCTATCGCATTCACGGACGCTGATGGAGAAAAGTAAAGGTATCCGGGCGAGGCTATCGCAGTCACGGACGCTGATGAAGAAATGTAAAGGTATCCGGGCGAGGCTATCGTAGTCACGGATGCTGATGCAGAAATGTAAAGGTATTCGGGCGAGGCTATCGCACTCACGGAGCCTGATGCAGAAAAGTAGAGGTATCCGGGCGAGGCTATCGCAGTCACGGATGCTGATGGAGAAATGTAAAGGTATCCAGGCGAGGCTATCGCAGTCACGGATACTGATGCACAAACTAAAGGTATCCGGGGGAGTCTAGCACAATCGCAGATACTAATGCAGAAGAGTAAAGGTATTCGGGGGAGGCTATCGCAGTCACGGACGTTGATGCAGAAATGTAAAGGTATCTGTGCGATGCTATCGTAGTCACGGATACTGATGCAGAATATAAAGGTAACCGGGCGGGGCTATTGAAGTCACGGACGCTGATGCAGAAAAGTAAAGGTAACCGGGCGGGGCTATCGCAGTCACGGACGCTGATGTAGAAAAGTAAAGGTAACCGGGCGGGGCTATCGCAGTCACGGACGCTGATGCAGAAAAGTAAAGGTATCCGAGGGAGGCTATCGCAGTCACAGACGCTGATGCAGAAATGTAAAGTTATCTGAGCGAGGCTATCGCATTCACGGACGCTGATGCAGAAAAGTAAAGGTAACCGGGCGGGGCTATCGCAGTCACGGACGCTGATGCAGAAAAGTAAAGGTATCCGAGCGAGCCTATCGCAGTCACGGATGCTGATGCAGAAATGTAAAGGTATCTAGGCGAGGCTATCGTAGTCACGGATACTGATGCAGAATATAATGGTAACCGGGCGGGGCTATTGCAGTCACGGACGCTGATGCAGAAATGTAAAGGTATCCGGGCGAGGCAATCGCTATCACGGATCCAGATGCAGAAAAGTAAAGGTATCCGGGCGAGGCCATCACAGTCACGGACGTTGATCCAGAACTGTAAAGGTATCCGGGCGAGGCTATCGCAGTCACGGATACTGATGCACAAACTAAAGGTATCCGGGGAAGTCTAGCACAATCACAGATACTAATGCAGAAGAGTAAAGGTATCCGGGGGAGGCTATCGCAGTCACGGACGTTGATGCAGAAATGTAAAGGTATCTGGGCGAGGCTATCGTAGTCACGGATACTGATGCAGAATATAAAGGTAACCGGGCGGGGCTATCGCAGTCACGGACGCTGATGCAGAAAAGTAAAGGTAACCGGGCGGGGCTATCGCACTCACGGACGCTGATGCAGAAAAGTAAAGGTAACCGGGCGGGGCTATCGCAGTCACGGACGCTGATGCAGAAATGTAAAGGTATCCGGGGGAGTCTAGCACAATCACAGATACTAATGCAGAAATGTAAAGGTATTCGGGCGAGGCTATCGCACTCACGGAGCCTGATGCAGAAAAGTAGAGTTATCCGGGCGAGGCTATCGCAGTCACGGATGCTGATGCAGAAATGTAAAGGTATCTGGGCGATGCTATCGTAATCACGGATACTGATGCAGAAAAGTAAAGGTAACCGGGCGGGGCTATCGCAGTCACGGATACTGATGCAGAAATGTAAAGGTATCTGGGCGAGGCTATCATAGTCACGGATACTGATGCAGAATATAAAGGTAACCGGCCGGGGCTATCGCAGTCACGGACGCTGATGCAGAAATGTAAAGGTATCCGGGCGAGGCAATCGCAATCACGGATCCTGATGCAGAAAAGTAAAGGTATCCGGGCGAGGCTATAACAGTCACGGACATTGATCCAGAAATGTAAAGGTATCCGCGCGAGGCTATTGCTGTCACGGATACTGATGTAGAAACTAAAGGTATCCGGGGGAGTCTAGCACAATCACGGATTCTAATGCAGAAAAGTAAAGGTTTCCGGGCGAGGCTATCGCAGTCACGGACGTTGATGCAGAAATGTAAAGGTATCTGGGCGAGTCTATCGTAGTCACGGATACTGATGCAGAATATAAAGGTAACCGGGCGGGGCTATCGCAGTCACGGATACTGATGCAGAAATGTAAAGGTATCTGGGCGAGGCTATCATAGTCACGGATACTGATGCAGAATATAAAGGTAACCGGCCGGGGCTATCGCAGTCACGGACGCTGATGCAGAAATGTAAAGGTATCCGGGCGAGGCAATCGCAATCACGGATCCTGATGCAGAAAAGTAAAGGTATCCGGGCGAGGCTATAACAGTCACGGACATTGATCCAGAAATGTAAAGGTATCCGCGCGAGGCTATTGCTGTCACGGATACTGATGTAGAAACTAAAGGTATCCGGGGGAGTCTAGCACAATCACGGATTCTAATGCAGAAAAGTAAAGGTTTCCGGGCGAGGCTATCGCAGTCACGGACGTTGATGCAGAAATGTAAAGGTATCTGGGCGAGTCTATCGTAGTCACGGATACTGATGCAGAATATAAAGGTAACCGGGCGGGGCTATCGCAGTCACGGACGCTGATGCAGAAATGTAAAGGTATCCGGGCGACGCAATCGCAATCACGGATCCTGATGCAGAAAAGTAAAGGTATCCGGCCGAGGCTATCGCAGTAACGGATACTGATGCAGAAAAGTAAAGGTATCTGGGTGAGGCAATCGCAATCACGGACGTTGTTGCAGAAATGTAAAGGTATCTAGGCGAGGATATCGTAGTCACGGATACTGATGCAGAATATAATGGTAACCGGGCGGGGCTATTGCAGTCACGGACGCTGATGCAGAAATGTAAAGGTATCCGGGCGAGGCAATCGCAATCACGGATCCTGATGCAGAAAAGTAAAGGTATCCAGGCGAGGCCATCACAGTCACGGACGTTGAACCAGAAATGTAAAGGTATCCGGGCGAGGCTATCGCAGTCACGGATACTGATGCAGAAAATAAAAGGTATCCGGGCGAGGCAATCGCACTCACGGATCCTGATGCAGAAAAGTAAAGGTATCCGGGCGAGGCTATCGCAGTCACGGACGTTGATGCAGAAATGTAAAGGTATCTAGGCGAGGCTATTGTAGTCACGGATACTGATGCAGAATATAAAGGTAACCGGGCGGGGTATCGCAGTTACGGACGCTGATGCAGAAATATAAAGGTATCCGGGCGAGGCTATCGCAGTCACGGACGTTGATGCAGAAATGTAAAGGTATCTAGGCGAGGCTATTGTAGTCACGGATACTGATGCAGAATATAAAGGTAACCGGGCGGGGTATCGCAGTCACGGACGCTGATGCAGATATGTAAAGTTATCTGAGCGAGGCTATCGCATTCACGGACGCTGATGCAGAAATGTAAAGGTATTCGGGCGAGGCTATCGCAGTCTCGGACGCTGATGCAGAAATGTAAAGTTATCTGAGCGAGGCTATCGCATTCACGGACGCTGATGCAGAAAAGTAAAGGTATCCGGGCGAGGCTATCGTAGTCACGGAGGCTGATGCAGAAATGTAAAGGTATTCGGGCGAGGCTATCGCAGTCACGGACGCTGATGCAGAAATGTAAAGTTATCTGAGCGAGTCTATCGCATTCACGGACGCTGATGCAGAAAAGTAAAGGTATCCGGGCGAGGCTATCGCAGTCACGGACGCTGATGAAGAAATGTAAAGGTATCCGGGCGAGGCAATCGTAGTCACGGATGCTGATGCAGAAATGTAAAGGTATTCGGGCAAGGCTATTGCACTCACGGAGCCTGATGCAGAAAAGTAAAGGTATCCGGGCGAGGCTATCGTAGTCACGGATGCTGATACAGAAATGTAAAGGTATCCGGGCGAGGCTATCGCAGTCACGGATACTGATGCACAAACTAAAGGTATCCGGGGAAGTCTAGCACAATCACAGATACTAATGCAGAAAAGTAAAGGTTTCCGGGCGAGGCTATCGCAGTCACGGACGTTGATGCAGAAATGTAAAGGTATCTGGGGGACTCTATCGTAGTGACGGATACTGATGCAGAATATAAAGGTAACCGGGCGGGGCTATCGCAGTCACGGACGCTGATGCAGAAATGTAAAGGTATCCGGCCGAGGCTATCGCAGTCACGGATACTGATGCAGAAAAGTAAAGGTATCTGGGTGAGGCAATCGCAATCACGGACGTTGATGCAGAAATGTAAAGGTATCTAGGCGAGGCTATCGTAGTCACGGATACTGATGCAGAATATAATGGTAACCGGGCGGGGCTATTGCAGTCACGGACGCTGATGCAGAAATGTAAAGGTATCCGGGCGAGGCAATCGCTATCACGGATCCAGATGCAGAAAAGTAAAGGTATCCGGGCGAGGCCATCACAGTCACGGACGTTGATCCAGAACTGTAAAGGTATCCGGGCGAGGCTATCGCAGTCACGGATACTGATGCACAAACTAAAGGTATCCGGGGAAGTCTAGCACAATCACAGATACTAATGCAGAAGAGTAAAGGTATCCGGGGGAGGCTATCGCAGTCACGGACGTTGATGCAGAAATGTAAAGGTATCTGGGCGAGGCTATCGTAGTCACGGATACTGATGCAGAATATAAAGGTAACCGGGCGGGGCTATGGCAGTCACGGACGCTGATGCAGAAAAGTAAAGGTAACCGGGCGGGGCTATCGCAGTCACGGACGCTGATGCAGAAAAGTAAAGGTAACCGGGCGGGGCTATCGCAGTCACCGACGCTGATGCAGAAAAGTAAAGGTATCCGAGCGAGGCTATCGCAGTCACAGACGCTGATGCAGAAATGTAAAGTTATCTGAGCGAGGCTATCGCATTCACGGACGCTGATGCAGAAAAGTAAAGGTAACCGGGCGGGGCTATCGCAGTCACGGACGCTGATGCAGGAAAGTAAAGGTATCCGAGCGAGGCTATCGCAGTCACGGATGCTGATGCAGAAATGTAAAGGTATGCGGGCGAGGCTATCGCAGTCACAGACGCTGATGCAGAAATGTATAGTTATCTGAGCGAGGCTATCGCATTCACGGACGCTGATGGAGAAAAGTAAAGGTATCCGGGCGAGGCTATCGCAGTCACGGACGCTGATGAAGAAAAGTAAAGGTATCCGGGCGAGGCTATCGTAGTCACGGATGCTGATGCAGAAATGTAAAGGTATTCGGGCGAGGCTATCGCACTCACGGAGCCTGATGCAGAAAAGTAGAGGTATCCGGGCGAGGCTATCGCAGTCACGGATGCTGATGGAGAAATGTAAAGGTATCCAGGCGAGGCTATCGCAGTCACGGATACTGATGCACAAACTAAAGGTATCTGGGGGAGTCTAGCACAATCGCAGATACTAATGCAGAAGAGTAAAGGTATTCGGGGGAGGCTATCGCAGTCACGGACGTTGATGCAGAAATGTAAAGGTATCTGTGCGATGCTATCGTAGTCACGGATACTGATGCAGAATATAAAGGTAACCGGGCGGGGCTATTGAAGTCACGGACGCTGATGCAGAAAAGTAAAGGTAACCGGGCGGGGCTATCGCAGTCACGGACGCTGATGCAGAAAAGTGAAGATATCCGGGCGAGGCTATCGCAGTCACGGATACTGATGCAGAAATGTAAAGGTATCTGGGCGAGGCTATCATAGTCACGGATACTGATGCAGAATATAAAGGTAACCGGCCGGGGCTATCGCAGTCACGGACGCTGATGCAGAAATGTAAAGGTATCCGGGCGACGCAATCGCAATCACGGATCCTGATGCAGAAAAGTAAAGGCATCCGGCCGAGGCTATCGCAGTAACGGATACTGATGCAGAAAAGTAAAGGTATCTGGGTGAGGCAATCGCAATCACGGACGTTGTTGCAGAAATGTAAAGGTATCTAGGCGAGGCTATCGTAGTCACGGATACTGATGCAGAATATAATGGTAACCGGGCGGGGCTATTGCAGTCACGGACGCTGATGCAGAAATGTAAAGGTATCCGGGCGAGGCAATCGCAATCACGGATCCTGATGCAGAAAAGTAAAGGTATCCAGGCGAGGCCATCACAGTCACGGACGTTGATCCAGAAATGTAAAGGTATCCGGGCGAGGCTATTGTAGTCACGGATACTGATGCAGAAAATAAAAGGTATCCGGGAGAGGCAATCGCACTCACGGATCCTGATGCAGAAAAGTAAAGGTATCCAGGCGAGGCTATTGTAGTCACGGATACTGATGCAGAAAATAAAAGGTATCCGGGCGAGGCAATCGCAATCAATGATCCTGATGCAGAAAAGTAAATGTATCCGGGCGAGGCTATAACAGTCACGGATATTGATCCAGAAATGTAAAGGTATCCGCGCGAGGCTATTGCAGTCACGGATACTGATGCAGAAACTAAAGGTATCCAGGGGAGTCTAGCACAATCACGGATTCTAATGCAGAAAAGTAAAGGTTTCCGGGCGAGGCTATCGCAGTCACGGACGTTGATGCAGAAATGTAAAGGTATCTGGGCGAGTCTATCGTAGTCACGGATACTGATGCAGAATATAAAGGTAACCGGGCGGGGCTATCGCAGTCACGGACGCTGATGCAGAAATGTAAAGGTATCCGGGCGACGCAATCGCAATCACGGATCCTGATGCAGAAAAGTAAAGGCATCCGGCCGAGGCTATCGCAGTAACGGATACTGATGCAGAAAAGTAAAGGTATCTGGGTGAGGCAATCGCAATCACGGACGTTGTTGCAGAAATGTAAAGGTATCTAGGCGAGGCTATCGTAGTCACGGATACTGATGCAGAATATAATGGTAACCGGGCGGGGCTATTGCAGTCACGGACGCTGATGCAGAAATGTAAAGGTATCCGGGCGAGGCAATCGCAATCACGGATCCTGATGCAGAAAAGTAAAGGTATCCAGGCGAGGCCATCACAGTCACGGACGTTGATCCAGAAATGTAAAGGTATCCGGGCGAGGCTATTGTAGTCACGGATAGTGATGCAGAAAATAAAAGGTATCCGGGAGAGGCAATCGCACTCACGGATCCTGATGCAGAAAAGTAAAGGTATCCAGGCGAGGCTATCGTAGTCACGGACGTTGATGCAGAAATGTAAAGGTATCTAGGCGAGGCTATTGTAGTCACGGATACTGATGCAGAATATAAAGGTAACCGGGCGGGGTATCGCAGTCACGGACGCTGATGCAGAAATATAAAGGTATCCGGGCGAGGCTATCGCAGTCACGGACGTTGATGCAGAAATGTAAAGGTATCTAGGCGAGGCTATTGTAGTCACGGATACTGATGCAGAATATAAAGGTAACCGGGCGGGGTATCGCAGTCACGGACGCTGATGCAGAAATGTAAAGTTATCTGAGCGAGGCTATCGCATTCACGGACGCTGATGCAGAAATGTAAAGGTATGCGGGCGAGGCTATCGCAGTCTCGGACGCTGATGCAGAAATGTAAAGTTATCTGAGCGAGGCTATCGCATTCACGGACGCTGATGCAGAAAAGTAAAGGTATCCGGGCGAGGCTATCGTAGTCACGGAGGCTGATGCAGAAATGTAAAGGTATCCAGGCGAGGCTATCGCAGTCACGGACGCTGATGCAGAAATGTAAAGTTATCTGAGCGAGGCTATCGCATTCACGGACGCTGATGCAGAAAAGTAAAGGTATCCGGGCGAGGCTATCGCAGTCACGGACGCTGATGAAGAAATGTAAAGGTATCCGGGCGAGGCTATCGTAGTCACGGATGCTGATGCAGAAATGTAAAGGTATTCGGGCAAGGCTATTGCACTCACGGAGCCTGATGCAGAAAAGTAAAGGTATCCGGGCGAGGCTATCGTAGTCACGAATGCTGATACAGAAAAGTAAAGGTATCCGGGCGAGGCTATCGTAGTCACGAATGCTGATACAGAAATGTAAAGGTACCCGGGCGAGGCTATCGCAGTGACGGATACTGATGCACAAACTAAAGGTATCCGGGGAAGTCTAGCACAATCACAGATACTAATGCAGAAGAGTAAAGGTATCCGGGGGAGGCTATCGCAGTCACGGAAGTTGATGCAGAAATGTAAAGGTATCTGGGCGAGGTTATCGTAGTCACGGATACTGATGCAGAATACAAAGGTAACCGGGCGGGGCTATCGCAGTCACGGACGCTGATGCAGAAAAGTAAAGGTAACCGGGCGGGGCTATCGCAGTCACGGACGCTGATGCAGAAAAGTAAAGGTAACCGGGCGGGGCTATCGCAGTCACGGACGCTGATGCAGAAAAGTAAAGGTATCCGTGCGAGGCTATCGCAGTCACAGACGCTGATGCAGAAATGTAAAGTTATCTGAGCGAGGCTATCGCATTCACGGACGCTGATGCAGAAAAGTAAAGGTAACCGGGCGGGGCTATCGCAGTCACGGACGCTGATGCAGAAAAGTAAAGGTATCCGAGCGAGGCTATCGCAGTCACGGATGCTGATGCAGAAATGTAAAGGTATGCGGGCGAGGCTATCGCAGTCACGGACGCTGATGCAGAAATGTATAGTTATCTGAGCGAGGCTATCGCATTCATGGACGCTGATGCAGAAAAGTAAAGGTATCCGGGCTAGGCTATCGCAGTCACGGACGCTGATGAAGAAATGTAAAGGTATCTGGGCGAGTCTATCGTAGTCACGGATACTCATGCAGAATATAAAGGTAACCGGGCGGGGCTATCGCAGTCACGGACGCTGATGCAGAAATGTAAAGGTATCCGGGCGACGCAATCGCAATCACGGATCCTGATGCAGAAAAGTAAAGGTATCCGGCCGAGGCTAATGCAGTAACGGATACTGATGTAGAAAAGTAAAGGTATCTGGGTGAGGCAATCGCAATCACGGACGTTGATGCAGAAATGTAAAGGTATCTAGGCGAGGCTATCGTAGTCACGGATACTGATGCAGAATATAATGGTAACCGGGCGGGGCTATTGCAGTCACGGACGCTGATGCAGAAATGTAAAGGTATCCGGGCGAGGCAATCGCAATCACGGATCCTGATGCAGAAAAGTAAAGGTATCCGGGTGAGGCCATCACAGTCACGGACGTTGATCCAGAAATGTAAAGGTATCCGGGCGAGGCTATCGCAGTCAAGGATACTGATGCAGAAAATAAAAGGTATCCGGGCGAGGCAATCGCACTCACGGATCCTGATGCAGAAAAGTAAAGGTATCCGGGCGAGGCTATCGCAGTCACGGACGTTGATGCAGAAATGTAAAGGTATCTAGGCGAGGCTATCGTAGTCACGGATGCTGATGCAGAAATGTAAAGTATGCGGGCGAGGCTATCGTAGTCACGGACGCTGATGCAGAAATGTAAAGTATCCGGGCGAGGCTATCGTAGTCACGGATGCTGATGCAGAAATGTAAAGGTATTCGGGCAAGGCTATTGCACTCACGGAGCCTGATGCAGAAAAGTAAAGGTATCCGGGCGAGGCTATCGTAGTCACGGATGCTGATACAGAAATGTAAAGGTATCCGGGCGAGGCTATCGCAGTCACGGATACTGATGCACAAACTAAAGGTATCCGGGGAAGTCTGGCACAATCACAGATACTAATGCAGAAGAGTAAAGGTATCCGGGGGAGGCCATCGCAGTCACGGACGTTGATGCAGAAATGTAAAGGTATCTGGGCGAGGCTATCGTAGTCACGGATACTGATGCAGAATATAAAGGTAACCGGGCGGGGCTATCGCAGTCACAGACGCTGATGCAGAAATGTAAAGTTATCTGAGCGAGGCTATCGCATTCACGGACGCTGATGCAGAAAAGTAAAGGTATCCGGGCGAGGCTATCGCAGTCACGGACGCTGATGCAGAAATGTAACGGTATCCGGGCGAGGCTATCGTAGTCACGGATGCTGATGTAGAAATGTAAAGGTATTCGGGCGAGGCTATCGCAGTCACGAACGCTGATGCAGAAATGTAAAGTTATCTGAGCGAGGCTATCGCATTCACGGACGCTGATGCAGAAAAGTAAAGGTATCCGGGCGAGGCTATCGCAGTCACGGACGCTGATGCAGAAATGTAACGGTATCCGGGCGAGGCTATCGTAGTCACGGATGCTGATGTAGAAATGTAATGGTATTCGGGCGAGGCTATCGCAGTCACGGACGCTGATGCAGAAATGTAAAGTTATCTGAGCGAGGCTATCGCATTCACGGACGCTGATGCAGAAATGTAAAGGTATTCGGGCGAGGCTATCGCAGTCACGGACGTTGATGCAGAAATGTAAAGTTATCTGAGCGAGGCTATCGCATTCACGGACGTTGATGCAGAAATGTAAAGGTATTCGGGCGAGGCTATCGCAGTCTCGGACGCTGATGCAGAAATGTAAAGTTATCTGAGCGAGGCTATCGCATTCACGGACGCTGATGCAGAAAAGTAAAGGTATCCGGGCGAGGCTATCGTAGTCACGGAGGCTGATGCAGAAATGTAAAGGTATTCGGGCGAGGCTATCGCAGTCACGGACGCTGATGCAGAAATGTAAAGTTATCTGAGCGAGGCTATCGCATTCACGGACGCTGATGCAGAAAAGTAAAGGTATCCGGGCGAGGCTATCGCAGTCACGGACGCTGATGAAGAAATGTAAAGGTATCCGGGCGAGGCTATCGTAGTCACGGATGCTGATGCAGAAATGTAAAGGTATTCGGGCAAGGCTATTGCACTCACGGAGCCTGATGCAGAAAAGTAAAGGTATCCGGGCGAGGCTATCATAGTCACGAATGCTGATACAGAAAAGTAAAGGTATCCAGGCGAGGCTATCGTAGTCACGAATGCTGATACAGAAATGTAAAGGTACCCGGGCGAGGCTATCGCAGTGACGGATACTGATGCACAAACTAAAGGTATCCGGGGAAGTCTAGCATAATCACAGATACTAATGCAGAAGAGTAAAGGTATCTGGGGTAGCTATCGCAGTCACGGACGTTGATGCAGAAATGTAAAGGTATCTGGGCGAGGTTATCGTAGTCACGGATACTGATGCAGAATATAAAGGTAACCGGGCGGGGCTATTGCAGTCACGGACGCTGATGCAGAAAAGTAAAGGTAACCGGGCGGGGCTATCGCAGTCACGGACGCTGATGCAGAAAAGTAAAGGTAACCGGGCGGGGCTATCGCAGTCACGGACGCTGATGCAGAAAAGTAAAGGTATCCGAGCGAGGCTATCGCAGTCACAGACGCTGATGCAGAAATGTAAAGTTATCTGAGCGAGGCTATCGCATTCACGGACGCTGATGCAGAAAAGTAAAGGTAACCGGGCGGGGCTATCGCAGTCACGGACGCTGATGCAGAAAAGTAAAGGTATCCGAGCGAGGCTATCGCAGTCACGGATGCTGATGCAGAAATGTAAACGTATGCGGGTGAGGCTATCGCAGTCACGGACGCTGATGCAGAAATGTATAGTTATCTGAGCGAGGCTATCGCATTCACGGACGCTGATGCAGAAAAGTAAAGGTATCCGGGCGAGGCTATCGCAGTCACGGACGCTGATGAAGAAATGTAAAGGTATCCGGGCGAGGCTATCGTAGTCACGGATGCTGATGCAGAAATGTAAAGGTATTCGGGCGAGGCTATCGCACTCACGGAGCCTGATGCAGAAAAGTAGAGGTATCCGGGCGAGGCTATCGCAGTCACGGATGCTGATGTAGAAATGTAAAGGTATCCAGGCGAGGCTATCGCAGTCACGGATACTGATGTACAAACTAAAGGTATCCGGGGGAGTCTAGCACAATCGCAGATACTAATGCAGAAGAGTAATTGTATTCGGGGGAGGCTATCGCAGTCACGGACGTTGATGCAGAAATGTAAAGGTATCTGGGCGATGCTATCGTAGTCACGGATACTGATGCAGAATATAAAGGTAACCGGGCGGGGCTATTGAAGTCACGGACGCTGATGCAGAAAAGTAAAGGTAACCGGGCGGGGCTATCGCAGTCACGGACGCTGATCCAGAAAAGTGAAGATATCCGGGCGAGGCTATCGCAGTCACGGATACTGATGCAGAAATGTAAAGGTATCTGGGCGAGGCTATCATAGTCACGGATACTGATGCAGAATATAAAGGTAACCGGCCGGGGCTATCGCAGTCACGGACGCTGATGCAGAAATGTAAAGGTATCCGGGCGAGGCAATCGCAATCACGGATCCTGATGCAGAAAAGTAAAGGTATCCGGGCGAGGCTATAACAGTCACGGACATTGATCCAGAAATGTAAAGGTATCCGCGCGAGGCTATTGCAGTCACGGATACTGATGCAGAAACTAAAGGTATCCGGGGGAGTCTAGCACAATCACGGATTCTAATGCAGAAAAGTAAAGGTTTCCGGGCGAGGCTATCGCAGTCACGGACGTTGATGCAGAAATGTAAAGGTATCTGGGCGAGTCTATCGTAGTCACGGATACTGATGCAAAATATAAAGGTAACCGGGCGGGGCTATCGCAGTCACGGACGCTGATGCAGAAATGTAAAGGTATCCGGGCGACGCAATCGCAATCACGGATCCTGATGCAGAAAAGTAAAGGTATCCGGTCGAGGCTATCGCAGTAACGGATACTGATGCAGAAAAGTAAAGGTATCTGGGTGAGGCAATCGCAATCACGGACGTTGATGCAGAAATGTAAAGGTATCTAGGCGAGGCTATCGTAGTCACGGATACTGATGCAGAATATAATGGTAACCGGGCGGGGCTATTGCAGTCACGGACGCTGATGCAGAAATGTAAAGGTATCCGGGCGAGGCAATCGCAATCACGGATCCTGATGCAGAAAAGTAAAGGTATCCGGGCGAGGCCATCACAGTCACGGACGTTGATCCAGAAATGTAAAGGTATCCGGGCGAGGCTATCGCAGTCAAGGATACTGATGCAGAAAATAAAAGGTATCCGGGCGAGGCAATCGCACTCACGGATCCTGATGCAGAAAAGTAAAGGTATCCGGGCGAGGCTATCGCAGTCACGGACGTTGATGCAGAAATGTAAAGGTATCTAGGCGAGGCTATCGTAGTCACGGATGCTGATGCAGAAATGTAAAGTATTCGGGCGAGGCTATCGTAGTCACGGACGCTGATGCAGAAATGTAAAGTATCCGGGCGAGGCTATCGTAGTCACGGATGCTGATGCAGAAATGTAAAGGTATTCGGGCAAGGCTATTGCACTCACGGAGCCTGATGCAGAAAAGTAAAGGTATCCGGGCGAGGCTATCGTAGTCACGGATGCTGATACAGAAATGTAAAGGTATCCGGGCGAGGCTATCGCAGTCACGGATACTGATGCACAAACTAAAGGTATCCGGGGAAGTCTGGCACAATCACAGATACTAATGCAGAAGAGTAAAGGTATCCGGGGGAGGCCATCGCAGTCACGGACGTTGATGCAGAAATGTAAAGGTATCTGGGCGAGGCTATCGTAGTCACGGATACTGATGCAGAATATAAAGGTAACCGGGCGGGGCTATCGCAGTCACAGACGCTGATGCAGAAATGTAAAGTTATCTGAGCGAGGCTATCGCATTCACGGACGCTGATGCAGAAAAGTAAAGGTATCCAGGCGAGGCTATCGCAGTCACGGACGCTGATGCAGAAATGTAACGGTATCCGGGCGAGGCTATCGTAGTCACGGATGCTGATGTAGAAATGTAAAGGTATTCGGGCGAGGCTATCGCAGTCACGGACGCTGATGCAGAAATGTAAAGTTATCTGAGCGAGGCTATCGCATTCACGGACGCTGATGCAGAAAAGTAAAGGTATCCGGGCGAGGCTATCGCAGTCACGGACGCTGATGCAGAAATGTAACGGTATCCGGGCGAGGCTATCGTAGTCACGGATGCTGATGTAGAAATGTAATGGTATTCGGGCGAGGCTATCGCAGTCACGGACGCTGATGCAGAAATTTAAAGTTATCTGAGCGAGGCTATCGCTTTCACGGACGCTGATGCAGAAATGTAAAGGTATTCGGGCGAGGCTATCGCAGTCACGGACGTTGATGCAGAAATGTAAAGTTATCTGAGCGAGGCTATCGCATTCACGGACGTTGATGCAGAAATGTAAAGGTATTCGGGCGAGGCTATCGCAGTCTCGGACGCTGATGCAGAAATGTAAAGTTATCTGAGCGAGGCTATCGCAGTCACGGACGCTGATGCAGAAATGTAAAGTTATCTGAGCGAGGCTATCGCATTCACGGACGCTGATGCAGAAAAGTAAAGGTATCCGGGCGAGGCTATCGCAGTCACGGACGCTGATGAAGAAATGTAAAGGTATCCGGGCGAGGCTATCGTAGTCACGGATGCTGATGCAGAAATGTAAAGGTATTCGGGCAAGGCTATTGCACTCACGGAGCCTGATGCAGAAAAGTAAAGGTATCCGGGCGAGGCTATCATAGTCACGAATGCTGATACAGAAAAGTAAAGGTATCCAGGCGAGGCTATCGTAGTCACGAATGCTGATACAGAAATGTAAAGGTACCCGGGCGAGGCTATCGCAGTGACGGATACTGATGCACAAACTAAAGGTATCCGGGGAAGTCTAGCATAATCACAGATACTAATGCAGAAGAGTAAAGGTATTCGGGGGAGGCTATCGCAGTCACGGACGTTGATGCAGAAATGTAAAGGTATCTGGGCGATGCTATCGTAGTCACGGATACTGATGCAGAATATAAAGGTAACCGGGCGGGGCTATTGAAGTCACGGACGCTGATGCAGAAAAGTAAAGGTAACCGGGCGGGGCTATCGCAGTCACGGACGCTGATCCAGAAAAGTGAAGATATCCGGGCGAGGCTATCGCAGTCACGGATACTGATGCAGAAATGTAAAGGTATCTGGGCGAGGCTATCATAGTCACGGATACTGATGCAGAATATAAAGGTAACCGGCCGGGGCTATCGCAGTCACGGACGCTGATGCAGAAATGTAAAGGTATCCGGGCGAGGCAATCGCAATCACGGATCCTGATGCAGAAAAGTAAAGGTATCCGGGCGAGGCTATAACAGTCACGGACATTGATCCAGAAATGTAAAGGTATCCGCGCGAGGCTATTGCAGTCACGGATACTGATGCAGAAACTAAAGGTATCCGGGGGAGTCTAGCACAATCACGGATTCTAATGCAGAAAAGTAAAGGTTTCCGGGCGAGGCTATCGCAGTCACGGACGTTGATGCAGAAATGTAAAGGTATCTGGGCGAGTCTATCGTAGTCACGGATACTGATGCAAAATATAAAGGTAACCGGGCGGGGCTATCGCAGTCACGGACGCTGATGCAGAAATGTAAAGGTATCCGGGCGACGCAATCGCAATCACGGATCCTGATGCAGAAAAGTAAAGGTATCCGGTCGAGGCTATCGCAGTAACGGATACTGATGCAGAAAAGTAAAGGTATCTGGGTGAGGCAATCGCAATCACGGACGTTGATGCAGAAATGTAAAGGTATCTAGGCGAGGCTATCGTAGTCACGGATACTGATGCAGAATATAATGGTAACCGGGCGGGGCTATTGCAGTCACGGACGCTGATGCAGAAATGTAAAGGTATCCGGGCGAGGCAATCGCAATCACGGATCCTGATGCAGAAAAGTAAAGGTATCCGGGCGAGGCCATCACAGTCACGGACGTTGATCCAGAAATGTAAAGGTATCCGGGCGAGGCTATCGCAGTCAAGGATACTGATGCAGAAAATAAAAGGTATCCGGGCGAGGCAATCGCACTCACGGATCCTGATGCAGAAAAGTAAAGGTATCCGGGCGAGGCTATCGCAGTCACGGACGTTGATGCAGAAATGTAAAGGTATCTAGGCGAGGCTATCGTAGTCACGGATGCTGATGCAGAAATGTAAAGTATTCGGGCGAGGCTATCGTAGTCACGGACGCTGATGCAGAAATGTAAAGTATCCGGGCGAGGCTATCGTAGTCACGGATGCTGATGCAGAAATGTAAAGGTATTCGGGCAAGGCTATTGCACTCACGGAGCCTGATGCAGAAAAGTAAAGGTATCCGGGCGAGGCTATCGTAGTCACGGATGCTGATACAGAAATGTAAAGGTATCCGGGCGAGGCTATCGCAGTCACGGATACTGATGCACAAACTAAAGGTATCCGGGGAAGTCTGGCACAATCACAGATACTAATGCAGAAGAGTAAAGGTATCCGGGGGAGGCCATCGCAGTCACGGACGTTGATGCAGAAATGTAAAGGTATCTGGGCGAGGCTATCGTAGTCACGGATACTGATGCAGAATATAAAGGTAACCGGGCGGGGCTATCGCAGTCACAGACGCTGATGCAGAAATGTAAAGTTATCTGAGCGAGGCTATCGCATTCACGGACGCTGATGCAGAAAAGTAAAGGTATCCAGGCGAGGCTATCGCAGTCACGGACGCTGATGCAGAAATGTAACGGTATCCGGGCGAGGCTATCGTAGTCACGGATGCTGATGTAGAAATGTAAAGGTATTCGGGCGAGGCTATCGCAGTCACGGACGCTGATGCAGAAATGTAAAGTTATCTGAGCGAGGCTATCGCATTCACGGACGCTGATGCAGAAAAGTAAAGGTATCCGGGCGAGGCTATCGCAGTCACGGACGCTGATGCAGAAATGTAACGGTATCCGGGCGAGGCTATCGTAGTCACGGATGCTGATGTAGAAATGTAATGGTATTCGGGCGAGGCTATCGCAGTCACGGACGCTGATGCAGAAATTTAAAGTTATTTGAGCGAGGCTATCGCTTTCACGGACGCTGATGCAGAAATGTAAAGGTATTCGGGCGAGGCTATCGCAGTCACGGACGTTGATGCAGAAATGTAAAGTTATCTGAGCGAGGCTATCGCATTCACGGACGTTGATGCAGAAATGTAAAGGTATTCGGGCGAGGCTATCGCAGTCTCGGACGCTGATGCAGAAATGTAAAGTTATCTGAGCGAGGCTATCGCAGTCACGGACGCTGATGCAGAAATGTAAAGTTATCTGAGCGAGGCTATCGCATTCACGGACGCTGATGCAGAAAAGTAAAGGTATCCGGGCGAGGCTATCGCAGTCACGGACGCTGATGAAGAAATGTAAAGGTATCCGGGCGAGGCTATCGTAGTCACGGATGCTGATGCAGAAATGTAAAGGTATTCGGGCAAGGCTATTGCACTCACGGAGCCTGATGCAGAAAAGTAAAGGTATCCGGGCGAGGCTATCATAGTCACGAATGCTGATACAGAAAAGTAAAGGTATCCAGGCGAGGCTATCGTAGTCACGAATGCTGATACAGAAATGTAAAGGTACCCGGGCGAGGCTATCGCAGTGACGGATACTGATGCACAAACTAAAGGTATCCGGGGAAGTCTAGCATAATCACAGATACTAATGCAGAAGAGTAAAGGTATCTGGGGGAGGCTATCGCAGTCACGGACGTTGATGCAGAAATGTAAAGGTATCTGGGCGAGGTTATCGTAGTCACGGATACTGATGCAGAATATAAAGGTAACCGGGCGGGGCTATTGCAGTCACGGACGCTGATGCAGAAAAGTAAAGGTAACCGGGCGGGGCTATCGCAGTCACGGACGCTGATGTAGAAAAGTAAAGGTACCCGGGCGGGGCTATCGCAGTCACGGACGCTGATGCAGAAAAGTAAAGGTATCCGAGCGAGGCTATCGCAGTCACAGACGCTGATGCAGAAATGTAAAGTTATCTGAGCGAGGCTATCGCATTCACGGACGCTGATGCAGAAAAGTAAAGGTAACCGGGCGGGGCTATCGCAGTCACGGACGCTGATGCAGAAAAGTAAAGGTATCCGAGCGAGGCTATCGCAGTCACGGATGCTGATGCAGAAATGTAAACGTATGCGGGTGAGGCTATCGCAGTCACGGACGCTGATGCAGAAATGTATAGTTATCTGAGCGAGGCTATCGCATTCACGGACGCTGATGCAGAAAAGTAAAGGTATCCGGGCGAGGCTATCGCAGTCACGGACGCTGATGAAGAAATGTAAAGGTATCCGGGCGAGGCTATCGTAGTCACGGATGCTGATGCAGAAATGTAAAGGTATTCGGGCGAGGCTATCGCACTCACGGAGCCTGATGCAGAAAAGTAGAGGTATCCGGGCGAGGCTATCGCAGTCACGGATGCTGATGTAGAAATGTAAAGGTATCCAGGCGAGGCTATCGCAGTCACGGATACTGATGTACAAACTAAAGGTATCCGGGGGAGTCTAGCACAATCGCAGATACTAATGCAGAAGAGTAAATGTATTCGGGGGAGGCTATCGCAGTCACGGACGTTGATGCAGAAATGTAAAGGTATCTGGGCGATGCTATCGTAGTCACGGATACTGATGCAGAATATAAAGGTAACCGGGCGGGGCTATTGAAGTCACGGACGCTGATGCAGAAAAGTAAAGGTAACCGGGCGGGGCTATCGCAGTCACGGACGCTGATCCAGAAAAGTGAAGATATCCGGGCGAGGCTATCGCAGTCACGGATACTGATGCAGAAATGTAAAGGTATCTGGGCGAGGCTATCATAGTCACGGATACTGATGCAGAATATAAAGGTAACCGGCCGGGGCTATCGCAGTCACGGACGCTGATGCAGAAATGTAAAGGTATCCGGGCGAGGCAATCGCAATCACGGATCCTGATGCAGAAAAGTAAAGGTATCCGGGCGAGGCTATAACAGTCACGGACATTGATCCAGAAATGTAAAGGTATCCGCGCGAGGCTATTGCAGTCACGGATACTGATGCAGAAACTAAAGGTATCCGGGGGAGTCTAGCACAATCACGGATTCTAATGCAGAAAAGTAAAGGTTTCCGGGCGAGGCTATCGCAGTCACGGACGTTGATGCAGAAATGTAAAGGTATCTGGGCGAGTCTATCGTAGTCACGGATACTGATGCAAAATATAAAGGTAACCGGGCGGGGCTATCGCAGTCACGGACGCTGATGCAGAAATGTAAAGGTATCCGGGCGACGCAATCGCAATCACGGATCCTGATGCAGAAAAGTAAAGGTATCCGGTCGAGGCTATCGCAGTAACGGATACTGATGCAGAAAAGTAAAGGTATCTGGGTGAGGCAATCGCAATCACGGACGTTGATGCAGAAATGTAAAGGTATCTAGGCGAGGCTATCGTAGTCACGGATACTGATGCAGAATATAATGGTAACCGGGCGGGGCTATTGCAGTCACGGACGCTGATGCAGAAATGTAAAGGTATCCGGGCGAGGCAATCGCAATCACGGATCCTGATGCAGAAAAGTAAAGGTATCCGGGCGAGGCCATCACAGTCACGGACGTTGATCCAGAAATGTAAAGGTATCCGGGCGAGGCTATCGCAGTCAAGGATACTGATGCAGAAAATAAAAGGTATCCGGGCGAGGCAATCGCACTCACGGATCCTGATGCAGAAAAGTAAAGGTATCCGGGCGAGGCTATCGCAGTCACGGACGTTGATGCAGAAATGTAAAGGTATCTAGGCGAGGCTATCGTAGTCACGGATGCTGATGCAGAAATGTAAAGTATTCGGGCGAGGCTATCGTAGTCACGGACGCTGATGCAGAAATGTAAAGTATCCGGGCGAGGCTATCGTAGTCACGGATGCTGATGCAGAAATGTAAAGGTATTCGGGCAAGGCTATTGCACTCACGGAGCCTGATGCAGAAAAGTAAAGGTATCCGGGCGAGGCTATCGTAGTCACGGATGCTGATACAGAAATGTAAAGGTATCCGGGCGAGGCTATCGCAGTCACGGATACTGATGCACAAACTAAAGGTATCCGGGGAAGTCTGGCACAATCACAGATACTAATGCAGAAGAGTAAAGGTATCCGGGGGAGGCCATCGCAGTCACGGACGTTGATGCAGAAATGTAAAGGTATCTGGGCGAGGCTATCGTAGTCACGGATACTGATGCAGAATATAAAGGTAACCGGGCGGGGCTATCGCAGTCACAGACGCTGATGCAGAAATGTAAAGTTATCTGAGCGAGGCTATCGCATTCACGGACGCTGATGCAGAAAAGTAAAGGTATCCAGGCGAGGCTGTCGCAGTCACGGACGCTGATGCAGAAATGTAACGGTATCCGGGCGAGGCTATCGTAGTCACGGATGCTGATGTAGAAATGTAAAGGTATTCGGGCGAGGCTATCGCAGTCACGGACGCTGATGCAGAAATGTAAAGTTATCTGAGCGAGGCTATCGCATTCACGGACGCTGATGCAGAAAAGTAAAGGTATCCGGGCGAGGCTATCGCAGTCACGGACGCTGATGCAGAAATGTAACGGTATCCGGGCGAGGCTATCGTAGTCACGGATGCTGATGTAGAAATGTAATGGTATTCGGGCGAGGCTATCGCAGTCACGGACGCTGATGCAGAAATTTAAAGTTATCTGAGCGAGGCTATCGCTTTCACGGACGCTGATGCAGAAATGTAAAGGTATTCGGGCGAGGCTATCGCAGTCACGGACGTTGATGCAGAAATGTAAAGTTATCTGAGCGAGGCTATCGCATTCACGGACGTTGATGCAGAAATGTAAAGGTATTCGGGCGAGGCTATCGCAGTCTCGGACGCTGATGCAGAAATGTAAAGTTATCTGAGCGAGGCTATCGCAGTCACGGACGCTGATGCAGAAATGTAAAGTTATCTGAGCGAGGCTATCGCATTCACGGACGCTGATGCAGAAAAGTAAAGGTATCCGGGCGAGGCTATCGCAGTCACGGACGCTGATGAAGAAATGTAAAGGTATCCGGGCGAGGCTATCGTAGTCACGGATGCTGATGCAGAAATGTAAAGGTATTCGGGCAAGGCTATTGCACTCACGGAGCCTGATGCAGAAAAGTAAAGGTATCCGGGCGAGGCTATCATAGTCACGAATGCTGATACAGAAAAGTAAAGGTATCCAGGCGAGGCTATCGTAGTCACGAATGCTGATACAGAAATGTAAAGGTACCCGGGCGAGGCTATCGCAGTGACGGATACTGATGCACAAACTAAAGGTATCCGGGGAAGTCTAGCATAATCACAGATACTAATGCAGAAGAGTAAAGGTATCTGGGGGAGGCTATCGCAGTCACGGACGTTGATGCAGAAATGTAAAGGTATCTGGGCGAGGTTATCGTAGTCACGGATACTGATGCAGAATATAAAGGTAACCGGGCGGGGCTATTGCAGTCACGGACGCTGATGCAGAAAAGTAAAGGTAACCGGGCGGGGCTATCGCAGTCACGGACGCTGATGCAGAAAAGTAAAGGTAACCGGGCGGGGCTATCGCAGTCACGGACGCTGATGCAGAAAAGTAAAGGTATCCGAGCGAGGCTATCGCAGTCACAGACGCTGATGCAGAAATGTAAAGTTATCTGAGCGAGGCTATCGCATTCACGGACGCTGATGCAGAAAAGTAAAGGTAACCGGGCGGGGCTATCGCAGTCACGGACGCTGATGCAGAAAAGTAAAGGTATCCGAGCGAGGCTATCGCAGTCACGGATGCTGATGCAGAAATGTAAACGTATGCGGGTGAGGCTATCGCAGTCACGGACGCTGATGCAGAAATGTATAGTTATCTGAGCGAGGCTATCGCATTCACGGACGCTGATGCAGAAAAGTAAAGGTATCCGGGCGAGGCTATCGCAGTCACGGACGCTGATGAAGAAATGTAAAGGTATCCGGGCGAGGCTATCGTAGTCACGGATGCTGATGCAGAAATGTAAAGGTATTCGGGCGAGGCTATCGCACTCACGGAGCCTGATGCAGAAAAGTAGAGGTATCCGGGCGAGGCTATCGCAGTCACGGATGCTGATGTAGAAATGTAAAGGTATCCAGGCGAGGCTATCGCAGTCACGGATACTGATGTACAAACTAAAGGTATCCGGGGGAGTCTAGCACAATCGCAGATACTAATGCAGAAGAGTAAATGTATTCGGGGGAGGCTATCGCAGTCACGGACGTTGATGCAGAAATGTAAAGGTATCTGGGCGATGCTATCGTAGTCACGGATACTGATGCAGAATATAAAGGTAACCGGGCGGGGCTATTGAAGTCACGGACGCTGATGCAGAAAAGTAAAGGTAACCGGGCGGGGCTATCGCAGTCACGGACGCTGATCCAGAAAAGTGAAGATATCCGGGCGAGGCTATCGCAGTCACGGATACTGATGCAGAAATGTAAAGGTATCTGGGCGAGGCTATCATAGTCACGGATACTGATGCAGAATATAAAGGTAACCGGCCGGGGCTATCGCAGTCACGGACGCTGATGCAGAAATGTAAAGGTATCCGGGCGAGGCAATCGCAATCACGGATCCTGATGCAGAAAAGTAAAGGTATCCGGGCGAGGCTATAACAGTCATGGACATTGATCCAGAAATGTAAAGGTATCCGCGCGAGGCTATTGCAGTCACGGATACTGATGCAGAAACTAAAGGTATCCGGGGGAGTCTAGCACAATCACGGATTCTAATGCAGAAAAGTAAAGGTTTCCGGGCGAGGCTATCGCAGTCACGGACGTTGATGCAGAAATGTAAAGGTATCTGGGCGAGTCTATCGTAGTCACGGATACTGATGCAAAATATAAAGGTAACCGGGCGGGGCTATCGCAGTCACGGACGCTGATGCAGAAATGTAAAGGTATCCGGGCGACGCAATCGCAATCACGGATCCTGATGCAGAAAAGTAAAGGTATCCGGTCGAGGCTATCGCAGTAACGGATACTGATGCAGAAAAGTAAAGGTATCTGGGTGAGGCAATCGCAATCACGGACGTTGATGCAGAAATGTAAAGGTATCTAGGCGAGGCTATCGTAGTCACGGATACTGATGCAGAATATAATGGTAACCGGGCGGGGCTATTGCAGTCACGGACGCTGATGCAGAAATGTAAAGGTATCCGGGCGAGGCAATCGCAATCACGGATCCTGATGCAGAAAAGTAAAGGTATCCGGGCGAGGCCATCACAGTCACGGACGTTGATCCAGAAATGTAAAGGTATCCGGGCGAGGCTATCGCAGTCAAGGATACTGATGCAGAAAATAAAAGGTATCCGGGCGAGGCAATCGCACTCACGGATCCTGATGCAGAAAAGTAAAGGTATCCGGGCGAGGCTATCGCAGTCACGGACGTTGATGCAGAAATGTAAAGGTATCTAGGCGAGGCTATCGTAGTCACGGATGCTGATGCAGAAATGTAAAGTATTCGGGCGAGGCTATCGTAGTCACGGACGCTGATGCAGAAATGTAAAGTATCCGGGCGAGGCTATCGTAGTCACGGATGCTGATGCAGAAATGTAAAGGTATTCGGGCAAGGCTATTGCACTCACGGAGCCTGATGCAGAAAAGTAAAGGTATCCGGGCGAGGCTATCGTAGTCACGGATGCTGATACAGAAATGTAAAGGTATCCGGGCGAGGCTATCGCAGTCACGGATACTGATGCACAAACTAAAGGTATCCGGGGAAGTCTGGCACAATCACAGATACTAATGCAGAAGAGTAAAGGTATCCGGGGGAGGCCATCGCAGTCACGGACGTTGATGCAGAAATGTAAAGGTATCTGGGCGAGGCTATCGTAGTCACGGATACTGATGCAGAATATAAAGGTAACCGGGCGGGGCTATCGCAGTCACAGACGCTGATGCAGAAATGTAAAGTTATCTGAGCGAGGCTATCGCATTCACGGACGCTGATGCAGAAAAGTAAAGGTATCCAGGCGAGGCTATCGCAGTCACGGACGCTGATGCAGAAATGTAACGGTATCCGGGCGAGGCTATCGTAGTCACGGATGCTGATGTAGAAATGTAAAGGTATTCGGGCGAGGCTATCGCAGTCACGGACGCTGATGCAGAAATGTAAAGTTATCTGAGCGAGGCTATCGCATTCACGGACGCTGATGCAGAAAAGTAAAGGTATCCGGGCGAGGCTATCGCAGTCACGGACGCTGATGCAGAAATGTAACGGTATCCGGGCGAGGCTATCGTAGTCACGGATGCTGATGTAGAAATGTAATGGTATTCGGGCGAGGCTATCGCAGTCACGGACGCTGATGCAGAAATTTAAAGTTATCTGAGCGAGGCTATCGCTTTCACGGACGCTGATGCAGAAATGTAAAGGTATTCGGGCGAGGCTATCGCAGTCACGGACGTTGATGCAGAAATGTAAAGTTATCTGAGCGAGGCTATCGCATTCACGGACGTTGATGCAGAAATGTAAAGGTATTCGGGCGAGGCTATCGCAGTCTCGGACGCTGATGCAGAAATGTAAAGTTATCTGAGCGAGGCTATCGCAGTCACGGACGCTGATGCAGAAATGTAAAGTTATCTGAGCGAGGCTATCGCATTCACGGACGCTGATGCAGAAAAGTAAAGGTATCCGGGCGAGGCTATCGCAGTCACGGACGCTGATGAAGAAATGTAAAGGTATCCGGGCGAGGCTATCGTAGTCACGGATGCTGATGCAGAAATGTAAAGGTATTCGGGCAAGGCTATTGCACTCACGGAGCCTGATGCAGAAAAGTAAAGGTATCCGGGCGAGGCTATCATAGTCACGAATGCTGATACAGAAAAGTAAAGGTATCCAGGCGAGGCTATCGTAGTCACGAATGCTGATACAGAAATGTAAAGGTACCCGGGCGAGGCTATCGCAGTGACGGATACTGATGCACAAACTAAAGGTATCCGGGGAAGTCTAGCATAATCACAGATACTAATGCAGAAGAGTAAAGGTATCTGGGGGAGGCTATCGCAGTCACGGACGTTGATGCAGAAATGTAAAGGTATCTGGGCGAGGTTATCGTAGTCACGGATACTGATGCAGAATATAAAGGTAACCGGGCGGGGCTATTGCAGTCACGGACGCTGATGCAGAAAAGTAAAGGTAACCGGGCGGGGCTATCGCAGTCACGGACGCTGATGCAGAAAAGTAAAGGTAACCGGGCGGGGCTATCGCAGTCACGGACGCTGATGCAGAAAAGTAAAGGTATCCGAGCGAGGCTATCGCAGTCACAGACGCTGATGCAGAAATGTAAAGTTATCTGAGCGAGGCTATCGCATTCACGGACGCTGATGCAGAAAAGTAAAGGTAACCGGGCGGGGCTATCGCAGTCACGGACGCTGATGCAGAAAAGTAAAGGTATCCGAGCGAGGCTATCGCAGTCACGGATGCTGATGCAGAAATGTAAACGTATGCGGGTGAGGCTATCGCAGTCACGGACGCTGATGCAGAAATGTATAGTTATCTGAGCGAGGCTATCGCATTCACGGACGCTGATGCAGAAAAGTAAAGGTATCCGGGCGAGGCTATCGCAGTCACGGACGCTGATGAAGAAATGTAAAGGTATCCGGGCGAGGCTATCGTAGTCACGGATGCTGATGCAGAAATGTAAAGGTATTCGGGCGAGGCTATCGCACTCACGGAGCCTGATGCAGAAAAGTAGAGGTATCCGGGCGAGGCTATCGCAGTCACGGATGCTGATGTAGAAATGTAAAGGTATCCAGGCGAGGCTATCGCAGTCACGGATACTGATGTACAAACTAAAGGTATCCGGGGGAGTCTAGCACAATCGCAGATACTAATGCAGAAGAGTAAATGTATTCGGGGGAGGCTATCGCAGTCACGGACGTTGATGCAGAAATGTAAAGGTATCTGGGCGATGCTATCGTAGTCACGGATACTGATGCAGAATATAAAGGTAACCGGGCGGGGCTATTGAAGTCACGGACGCTGATGCAGAAAAGTAAAGGTAACCGGGCGGGGCTATCGCAGTCACGGACGCTGATCCAGAAAAGTGAAGATATCCGGGCGAGGCTATCGCAGTCACGGATACTGATGCAGAAATGTAAAGGTATCTGGGCGAGGCTATCATAGTCACGGATACTGATGCAGAATATAAAGGTAACCGGCCGGGGCTATCGCAGTCACGGACGCTGATGCAGAAATGTAAAGGTATCCGGGCGAGGCAATCGCAATCACGGATCCTGATGCAGAAAAGTAAAGGTATCCGGGCGAGGCTATAACAGTCACGGACATTGATCCAGAAATGTAAAGGTATCCGCGCGAGGCTATTGCAGTCACGGATACTGATGCAGAAACTAAAGGTATCCGGGGGAGTCTAGCACAATCACGGATTCTAATGCAGAAAAGTAAAGGTTTCCGGGCGAGGCTATCGCAGTCACGGACGTTGATGCAGAAATGTAAAGGTATCTGGGCGAGTCTATCGTAGTCACGGATACTGATGCAAAATATAAAGGTAACCGGGCGGGGCTATCGCAGTCACGGACGCTGATGCAGAAATGTAAAGGTATCCGGGCGACGCAATCGCAATCACGGATCCTGATGCAGAAAAGTAAAGGTATCCGGTCGAGGCTATCGCAGTAACGGATACTGATGCAGAAAAGTAAAGGTATCTGGGTGAGGCAATCGCAATCACGGACGTTGATGCAGAAATGTAAAGGTATCTAGGCGAGGCTATCGTAGTCACGGATACTGATGCAGAATATAATGGTAACCGGGCGGGGCTATTGCAGTCACGGACGCTGATGCAGAAATGTAAAGGTATCCGGGCGAGGCAATCGCAATCACGGATCCTGATGCAGAAAAGTAAAGGTATCCGGGCGAGGCCATCACAGTCACGGACGTTGATCCAGAAATGTAAAGGTATCCGGGCGAGGCTATCGCAGTCAAGGATACTGATGCAGAAAATAAAAGGTATCCGGGCGAGGCAATCGCACTCACGGATCCTGATGCAGAAAAGTAAAGGTATCCGGGCGAGGCTATCGCAGTCACGGACGTTGATGCAGAAATGTAAAGGTATCTAGGCGAGGCTATCGTAGTCACGGATGCTGATGCAGAAATGTAAAGTATTCGGGCGAGGCTATCGTAGTCACGGACGCTGATGCAGAAATGTAAAGTATCCGGGCGAGGCTATCGTAGTCACGGATGCTGATGCAGAAATGTAAAGGTATTCGGGCAAGGCTATTGCACTCACGGAGCCTGATGCAGAAAAGTAAAGGTATCCGGGCGAGGCTATCGTAGTCACGGATGCTGATACAGAAATGTAAAGGTATCCGGGCGAGGCTATCGCAGTCACGGATACTGATGCACAAACTAAAGGTATCCGGGGAAGTCTGGCACAATCACAGATACTAATGCAGAAGAGTAAAGGTATCCGGGGGAGGCCATCGCAGTCACGGACGTTGATGCAGAAATGTAAAGGTATCTGGGCGAGGCTATCGTAGTCACGGATACTGATGCAGAATATAAAGGTAACCGGGCGGGGCTATCGCAGTCACAGACGCTGATGCAGAAATGTAAAGTTATCTGAGCGAGGCTATCGCATTCACGGACGCTGATGCAGAAAAGTAAAGGTATCCAGGCGAGGCTGTCGCAGTCACGGACGCTGATGCAGAAATGTAACGGTATCCGGGCGAGGCTATCGTAGTCACGGATGCTGATGTAGAAATGTAAAGGTATTCGGGCGAGGCTATCGCAGTCACGGACGCTGATGCAGAAATGTAAAGTTATCTGAGCGAGGCTATCGCATTCACGGACGCTGATGCAGAAAAGTAAAGGTATCCGGGCGAGGCTATCGCAGTCACGGACGCTGATGCAGAAATGTAACGGTATCCGGGCGAGGCTATCGTAGTCACGGATGCTGATGTAGAAATGTAATGGTATTCGGGCGAGGCTATCTCAGTCACGGACGCTGATGCAGAAATTTAAAGTTATCTGAGCGAGGCTATCGCTTTCACGGACGCTGATGCAGAAATGTAAAGGTATTCGGGCGAGGCTATCGCAGTCACGGACGTTGATGCAGAAATGTAAAGTTATCTGAGCGAGGCTATCGCATTCACGGACGTTGATGCAGAAATGTAAAGGTATTCGGGCGAGGCTATCGCAGTCTCGGACGCTGATGCAGAAATGTAAAGTTATCTGAGCGAGGCTATCGCAGTCACGGACGCTGATGCAGAAATGTAAAGTTATCTGAGCGAGGCTATCGCATTCACGGACGCTGATGCAGAAAAGTAAAGGTATCCGGGCGAGGCTATCGCAGTCACGGACGCTGATGAAGAAATGTAAAGGTATCCGGGCGAGGCTATCGTAGTCACGGATGCTGATGCAGAAATGTAAAGGTATTCGGGCAAGGCTATTGCACTCACGGAGCCTGATGCAGAAAAGTAAAGGTATCCGGGCGAGGCTATCATAGTCACGAATGCTGATACAGGAAAGTAAAGGTATCCAGGCGAGGCTATCGTAGTCACGAATGCTGATACAGAAATGTAAAGGTACCCGGGCGAGGCTATCGCAGTGACGGATACTGATGCACAAACTAAAGGTATCCGGGGAAGTCTAGCATAATCACAGATACTAATGCAGAAGAGTAAAGGTATCTGGGGGAGGCTATCGCAGTCACGGACGTTGATGCAGAAATGTAAAGGTATCTGGGCGAGGTTATCGTAGTCACGGATACTGATGCAGAATATAAAGGTAACCGGGCGGGGCTATTGCAGTCACGGACGCTGATGCAGAAAAGTAAAGGTAACCGGGCGGGGCTATCGCAGTCACGGACGCTGATGCAGAAAAGTAAAGGTAACCGGGCGGGGCTATCGCAGTCACGGACGCTGATGCAGAAAAGTAAAGGTATCCGAGCGAGGCTATCGCAGTCACAGACGCTGATGCAGAAATGTAAAGTTATCTGAGCGAGGCTATCGCATTCACGGACGCTGATGCAGAAAAGTGAAGGTAACCGGGCGGGGCTATCGCAGTCACGGACGCTGATGCAGAAAAGTAAAGGTATCCGAGCGAGGCTATCGCAGTCACGGATGCTGATGCAGAAATGTAAACGTATGCGGGTGAGGCTATCGCAGTCACGGACGCTGATGCAGAAATGTATAGTTATCTGAGCGAGGCTATCGCATTCACGGACGCTGATGCAGAAAAGTAAAGGTATCCGGGCGAGGCTATCGCAGTCACGGACGCTGATGAAGAAATGTAAAGGTATCCGGGCGAGGCTATCGTAGTCACGGATGCTGATGCAGAAATGTAAAGGTATTCGGGCGAGGCTATCGCACTCACGGAGCCTGATGCAGAAAAGTAGAGGTATCCGGGCGAGGCTATCGCAGTCACGGATGCTGATGTAGAAATGTAAAGGTATCCAGGCGAGGCTATCGCAGTCACGGATACTGATGTACAAACTAAAGGTATCCGGGGGAGTCTAGCACAATCGCAGATACTAATGCAGAAGAGTAAATGTATTCGGGGGAGGCTATCGCAGTCACGGACGTTGATGCAGAAATGTAAAGGTATCTGGGCGATGCTATCGTAGTCACGGATACTGATGCAGAATATAAAGGTAACCGGGCGGGGCTATTGAAGTCACGGACGCTGATGCAGAAAAGTAAAGGTAACCGGGCGGGGCTATCGCAGTCACGGACGCTGATCCAGAAAAGTGAAGATATCCGGGCGAGGCTATCGCAGTCACGGATACTGATGCAGAAATGTAAAGGTATCTGGGCGAGGCTATCATAGTCACGGATACTGATGCAGAATATAAAGGTAACCGGCCGGGGCTATCGCAGTCACGGACGCTGATGCAGAAATGTAAAGGTATCCGGGCGAGGCAATCGCAATCACGGATCCTGATGCAGAAAAGTAAAGGTATCCGGGCGAGGCTATAACAGTCACGGACATTGATCCAGAAATGTAAAGGTATCCGCGCGAGGCTATTGCAGTCACGGATACTGATGCAGAAACTAAAGGTATCCGGGGGAGTCTAGCACAATCACGGATTCTAATGCAGAAAAGTAAAGGTTTCCGGGCGAGGCTATCGCAGTCACGGACGTTGATGCAGAAATGTAAAGGTATCTGGGCGAGTCTATCGTAGTCACGGATACTGATGCAAAATATAAAGGTAACCGGGCGGGGCTATCGCAGTCACGGACGCTGATGCAGAAATGTAAAGGTATCCGGGCGACGCAATCGCAATCACGGATCCTGATGCAGAAAAGTAAAGGTATCCGGTCGAGGCTATCGCAGTAACGGATACTGATGCAGAAAAGTAAAGGTATCTGGGTGAGGCAATCGCAATCACGGACGTTGATGCAGAAATGTAAAGGTATCTAGGCGAGGCTATCGTAGTCACGGATACTGATGCAGAATATAATGGTAACCGGGCGGGGCTATTGCAGTCACGGACGCTGATGCAGAAATGTAAAGGTATCCGGGCGAGGCAATCGCAATCACGGATCCTGATGCAGAAAAGTAAAGGTATCCGGGCGAGGCCATCACAGTCACGGACGTTGATCCAGAAATGTAAAGGTATCCGGGCGAGGCTATCGCAGTCAAGGATACTGATGCAGAAAATAAAAGGTATCCGGGCGAGGCAATCGCACTCACGGATCCTGATGCAGAAAAGTAAAGGTATCCGGGCGAGGCTATCGCAGTCACGGACGTTGATGCAGAAATGTAAAGGTATCTAGGCGAGGCTATCGTAGTCACGGATGCTGATGCAGAAATGTAAAGTATTCGGGCGAGGCTATCGTAGTCACGGACGCTGATGCAGAAATGTAAAGTATCCGGGCGAGGCTATCGTAGTCACGGATGCTGATGCAGAAATGTAAAGGTATTCGGGCAAGGCTATTGCACTCACGGAGCCTGATGCAGAAAAGTAAAGGTATCCGGGCGAGGCTATCGTAGTCACGGATGCTGATACAGAAATGTAAAGGTATCCGGGCGAGGCTATCGCAGTCACGGATACTGATGCACAAACTAAAGGTATCCGGGGAAGTCTGGCACAATCACAGATACTAATGCAGAAGAGTAAAGGTATCCGGGGGAGGCCATCGCAGTCACGGACGTTGATGCAGAAATGTAAAGGTATCTGGGCGAGGCTATCGTAGTCACGGATACTGATGCAGAATATAAAGGTAACCGGGCGGGGCTATCGCAGTCACAGACGCTGATGCAGAAATGTAAAGTTATCTGAGCGAGGCTATCGCATTCACGGACGCTGATGCAGAAAAGTAAAGGTATCCAGGCGAGGCTATCGCAGTCACGGACGCTGATGCAGAAATGTAACGGTATCCGGGCGAGGCTATCGTAGTCACGGATGCTGATGTAGAAATGTAAAGGTATTCGGGCGAGGCTATCGCAGTCACGGACGCTGATGCAGAAATGTAAAGTTATCTGAGCGAGGCTATCGCATTCACGGACGCTGATGCAGAAAAGTAAAGGTATCCGGGCGAGGCTATCGCAGTCACGGACGCTGATGCAGAAATGTAACGGTATCCGGGCGAGGCTATCGTAGTCACGGATGCTGATGTAGAAATGTAATGGTATTCGGGCGAGGCTATCGCAGTCACGGACGCTGATGCAGAAATTTAAAGTTATCTGAGCGAGGCTATCGCTTTCACGGACGCTGATGCAGAAATGTAAAGGTATTCGGGCGAGGCTATCGCAGTCACGGACGTTGATGCAGAAATGTAAAGTTATCTGAGCGAGGCTATCGCATTCACGGACGTTGATGCAGAAATGTAAAGGTATTCGGGCGAGGCTATCGCAGTCTCGGACGCTGATGCAGAAATGTAAAGTTATCTGAGCGAGGCTATCGCAGTCACGGACGCTGATGCAGAAATGTAAAGTTATCTGAGCGAGGCTATCGCATTCACGGACGCTGATGCAGAAAAGTAAAGGTATCCGGGCGAGGCTATCGCAGTCACGGACGCTGATGAAGAAATGTAAAGGTATCCGGGCGAGGCTATCGTAGTCACGGATGCTGATGCAGAAATGTAAAGGTATTCGGGCAAGGCTATTGCACTCACGGAGCCTGATGCAGAAAAGTAAAGGTATCCGGGCGAGGCTATCATAGTCACGAATGCTGATACAGAAAAGTAAAGGTATCCAGGCGAGGCTATCGTAGTCACGAATGCTGATACAGAAATGTAAAGGTACCCGGGCGAGGCTATCGCAGTGACGGATACTGATGCACAAACTAAAGGTATCCGGGGAAGTCTAGCATAATCACAGATACTAATGCAGAAGAGTAAAGGTATCTGGGGGAGGCTATCGCAGTCACGGACGTTGATGCAGAAATGTAAAGGTATCTGGGCGAGGTTATCGTAGTCACGGATACTGATGCAGAATATAAAGGTAACCGGGCGGGGCTATTGCAGTCACGGACGCTGATGCAGAAAAGTAAAGGTAACCGGGCGGGGCTATCGCAGTCACGGACGCTGATGCAGAAAAGTAAAGGTAACCGGGCGGGGCTATCGCAGTCACGGACGCTGATGCAGAAAAGTAAAGGTATCCGAGCGAGGCTATCGCAGTCACAGACGCTGATGCAGAAATGTAAAGTTATCTGAGCGAGGCTATCGCATTCACGGACGCTGATGCAGAAAAGTAAAGGTAACCGGGCGGGGCTATCGCAGTCACGGACGCTGATGCAGAAAAGTAAAGGTATCCGAGCGAGGCTATCGCAGTCACGGATGCTGATGCAGAAATGTAAACGTATGCGGGTGAGGCTATCGCAGTCACGGACGCTGATGCAGAAATGTATAGTTATCTGAGCGAGGCTATCGCATTCACGGACGCTGATGCAGAAAAGTAAAGGTATCCGGGCGAGGCTATCGCAGTCACGGACGCTGATGAAGAAATGTAAAGGTATCCGGGCGAGGCTATCGTAGTCACGGATGCTGATGCAGAAATGTAAAGGTATTCGGGCGAGGCTATCGCACTCACGGAGCCTGATGCAGAAAAGTAGAGGTATCCGGGCGAGGCTATCGCAGTCACGGATGCTGATGTAGAAATGTAAAGGTATCCAGGCGAGGCTATCGCAGTCACGGATACTGATGTACAAACTAAAGGTATCCGGGGGAGTCTAGCACAATCGCAGATACTAATGCAGAAGAGTAAATGTATTCGGGGGAGGCTATCGCAGTCACGGACGTTGATGCAGAAATGTAAAGGTATCTGGGCGATGCTATCGTAGTCACGGATACTGATGCAGAATATAAAGGTAACCGGGCGGGGCTATTGAAGTCACGGACGCTGATGCAGAAAAGTAAAGGTAACCGGGCGGGGCTATCGCAGTCACGGACGCTGATCCAGAAAAGTGAAGATATCCGGGCGAGGCTATCGCAGTCACGGATACTGATGCAGAAATGTAAAGGTATCTGGGCGAGGCTATCATAGTCACGGATACTGATGCAGAATATAAAGGTAACCGGCCGGGGCTATCGCAGTCACGGACGCTGATGCAGAAATGTAAAGGTATCCGGGCGAGGCAATCGCAATCACGGATCCTGATGCAGAAAAGTAAAGGTATCCGGGCGAGGCTATAACAGTCACGGACATTGATCCAGAAATGTAAAGGTATCCGCGCGAGGCTATTGCAGTCACGGATACTGATGCAGAAACTAAAGGTATCCGGGGGAGTCTAGCACAATCACGGATTCTAATGCAGAAAAGTAAAGGTTTCCGGGCGAGGCTATCGCAGTCACGGACGTTGATGCAGAAATGTAAAGGTATCTGGGCGAGTCTATCGTAGTCACGGATACTGATGCAAAATATAAAGGTAACCGGGCGGGGCTATCGCAGTCACGGACGCTGATGCAGAAATGTAAAGGTATCCGGGCGACGCAATCGCAATCACGGATCCTGATGCAGAAAAGTAAAGGTATCCGGTCGAGGCTATCGCAGTAACGGATACTGATGCAGAAAAGTAAAGGTATCTGGGTGAGGCAATCGCAATCACGGACGTTGATGCAGAAATGTAAAGGTATCTAGGCGAGGCTATCGTAGTCACGGATACTGATGCAGAATATAATGGTAACCGGGCGGGGCTATTGCAGTCACGGACGCTGATGCAGAAATGTAAAGGTATCCGGGCGAGGCAATCGCAATCACGGATCCTGATGCAGAAAAGTAAAGGTATCCGGGCGAGGCCATCACAGTCACGGACGTTGATCCAGAAATGTAAAGGTATCCGGGCGAGGCTATCGCAGTCAAGGATACTGATGCAGAAAATAAAAGGTATCCGGGCGAGGCAATCGCACTCACGGATCCTGATGCAGAAAAGTAAAGGTATCCGGGCGAGGCTATCGCAGTCACGGACGTTGATGCAGAAATGTAAAGGTATCTAGGCGAGGCTATCGTAGTCACGGATGCTGATGCAGAAATGTAAAGTATTCGGGCGAGGCTATCGTAGTCACGGACGCTGATGCAGAAATGTAAAGTATCCGGGCGAGGCTATCGTAGTCACGGATGCTGATGCAGAAATGTAAAGGTATTCGGGCAAGGCTATTGCACTCACGGAGCCTGATGCAGAAAAGTAAAGGTATCCGGGCGAGGCTATCGTAGTCACGGATGCTGATACAGAAATGTAAAGGTATCCGGGCGAGGCTATCGCAGTCACGGATACTGATGCACAAACTAAAGGTATCCGGGGAAGTCTGGCACAATCACAGATACTAATGCAGAAGAGTAAAGGTATCCGGGGGAGGCCATCGCAGTCACGGACGTTGATGCAGAAATGTAAAGGTATCTGGGCGAGGCTATCGTAGTCACGGATACTGATGCAGAATATAAAGGTAACCGGGCGGGGCTATCGCAGTCACAGACGCTGATGCAGAAATGTAAAGTTATCTGAGCGAGGCTATCGCATTCACGGACGCTGATGCAGAAAAGTAAAGGTATCCAGGCGAGGCTATCGCAGTCACGGACGCTGATGCAGAAATGTAACGGTATCCGGGCGAGGCTATCGTAGTCACGGATGCTGATGTAGAAATGTAAAGGTATTCGGGCGAGGCTATCGCAGTCACGGACGCTGATGCAGAAATGTAAAGTTATCTGAGCGAGGCTATCGCATTCACGGACGCTGATGCAGAAAAGTAAAGGTATCCGGGCGAGGCTATCGCAGTCATGGACGCTGATGCAGAAATGTAACGGTATCCGGGCGAGGCTATCGTAGTCACGGATGCTGATGTAGAAATGTAATGGTATTCGGGCGAGGCTATCGCAGTCACGGACGCTGATGCAGAAATTTAAAGTTATCTGAGCGAGGCTATCGCTTTCACGGACGCTGATGCAGAAATGTAAAGGTATTCGGGCGAGGCTATCGCAGTCACGGACGTTGATGCAGAAATGTAAAGTTATCTGAGCGAGGCTATCGCATTCACGGACGTTGATGCAGAAATGTAAAGGTATTCGGGCGAGGCTATCGCAGTCTCGGACGCTGATGCAGAAATGTAAAGTTATCTGAGCGAGGCTATCGCATTCACGGACGCTGATGCAGAAAAGTAAAGGTATCCGGGCGAGGCTATCGTAGTCACGGAGGCTGATGCAGAAATGTAAAGGTATTCGGGCGAGGCTATCGCAGTCACGGACGCTGATGCAGAAATGTAAAGTTATCTGAGCGAGGCTATCGCATTCACGGACGCTGATGCAGAAAAGTAAAGGTATCCGGGCGAGGCTATCGCAGTCACGGACGCTGATGAAGAAATGTAAAGGTATCCGGGCGAGGCTATCGTAGTCACGGATGCTGATGCAGAAATGTAAAGGTATTCGGGCAAGGCTATTGCACTCACGGAGCCTGATGCAGAAAAGTAAAGGTATCCGGGCGAGGCTATCATAGTCACGAATGCTGATACAGAAAAGTAAAGGTATCCAGGCGAGGCTATCGTAGTCACGAATGCTGATACAGAAATGTAAAGGTACCCGGGCGAGGCTATCGCAGTGACGGATACTGATGCACAAACTAAAGGTATCCGGGGAAGTCTAGCATAATCACAGATACTAATGCAGAAGAGTAAAGGTATCTGGGGGAGGCTATCGCAGTCACGGACGTTGATGCAGAAATGTAAAGGTATCTGGGCGAGGTTATCGTAGTCACGGATACTGATGCAGAATATAAAGGTAACCGGGCGGGGCTATTGCAGTCACGGACGCTGATGCAGAAAAGTAAAGGTAACCGGGCGGGGCTATCGCAGTCACGGACGCTGATGCAGAAAAGTAAAGGTAACCGGGCGGGGCTATCGCAGTCACGGACGCTGATGCAGAAAAGTAAAGGTATCCGAGCGAGGCTATCGCAGTCACAGACGCTGATGCAGAAATGTAAAGTTATCTGAGCGAGGCTATCGCATTCACGGACGCTGATGCAGAAAAGTAAAGGTAACCGGGCGGGGCTATCGCAGTCACGGACGCTGATGCAGAAAAGTAAAGGTATCCGAGCGAGGCTATCGCAGTCACGGATGCTGATGCAGAAATGTAAACGTATGCGGGTGAGGCTATCGCAGTCACGGACGCTGATGCAGAAATGTATAGTTATCTGAGCGAGGCTATCGCATTCACGGACGCTGATGCAGAAAAGTAAAGGTATCCGGGCGAGGCTATCGCAGTCACGGACGCTGATGAAGAAATGTAAAGGTATCCGGGCGAGGCTATCGTAGTCACGGATGCTGATGCAGAAATGTAAAGGTATTCGGGCGAGGCTATCGCACTCACGGAGCCTGATGCAGAAAAGTAGAGGTATCCGGGCGAGGCTATCGCAGTCACGGATGCTGATGCAGAAATGTAAAGGTATCCAGGCGAGGCTATCGCAGTCACGGATACTGATGTACAAACTAAAGGTATCCGGGGGAGTCTAGCACAATCGCAGATACTGATGTACAAACTAAAGGTATCCGGGGGAGTCTAGCACAATCGCAGATACTAATGCAGAAGAGTAAATGTATTCGGGGGAGGCTATCGCAGTCACGGACGTTGATGCAGAAATGTAAAGGTATCTGGGCGATGCTATCGTAGTCACGGATACTGATGCAGAATATAAAGGTAACCGGGCGGGGCTATTGAAGTCACGGACGCTGATGCAGAAAAGTAAAGGTAACCGGGCGGGGCTATCGCAGTCACGGACGCTGATCCAGAAAAGTGAAGATATCCGGGCGAGGCTATCGCAGTCACGGATACTGATGCAGAAATGTAAAGGTATCTGGGCGAGGCTATCATAGTCACGGATACTGATGCAGAATATAAAGGTAACCGGCCGGGGCTATCGCAGTCACGGACGCTGATGCAGAAATGTAAAGGTATCCGGGCGAGGCAATCGCAATCACGGATCCTGATGCAGAAAAGTAAAGGTATCCGGGCGAGGCTATAACAGTCACGGACATTGATCCAGAAATGTAAAGGTATCCGCGCGAGGCTATTGCAGTCACGGATACTGATGCAGAAACTAAAGGTATCCGGGGGAGTCTAGCACAATCACGGATTCTAATGCAGAAAAGTAAAGGTTTCCGGGCGAGGCTATCGCAGTCACGGACGTTGATGCAGAAATGTAAAGGTATCTGGGCGAGTCTATCGTAGTCACGGATACTGATGCAAAATATAAAGGTAACCGGGCGGGGCTATCGCAGTCACGGACGCTGATGCAGAAATCTAAAGGTATCCGGGCGACGCAATCGCAATCACGGATCCTGATGCAGAAAAGTAAAGGTATCCGGCCGAGGCTATCGCAGTAACGGATACTGATGCAGAAAAGTAAAGGTATCTGGGTGAGGCAATCGCAATCACGGACGTTGATGCAGAAATGTAAAGGTATCTAGGCGAGGCTATCGTAGTCACGGATACTGATGCAGAATATAATGGTAACCGGGCGGGGCTATTGCAGTCACGGACGCTGATGCAGAAATGTAAAGGTATCCGGGCGAGGCAATCGCAATCACGGATCCTGATGCAGAAAAGTAAAGGTATCCGGGCGAGGCCATCACAGTCACGGACGTTGATCCAGAAATGTAAAGGTATCCGGGCGAGGCTATCGCAGTCAAGGATACTGATGCCGAAAATAAAAGGTATCCGGGCGAGGCAATCGCACTCACGGATCCTGATGCAGAAAAGTAAAGGTATCCGGGCGAGGCTATCGCAGTCACGGACGTTGATGCAGAAATGTAAAGGTATCTAGGCGAGGCTATCGTAGTCACGGATGCTGATGCAGAAATGTAAAGTATTCGGGCGAGGCTATCGTAGTCACGGACGCTGATGCAGAAATGTAAAGTATCCGGGCGAGGCTATCGTAGTCACGGATGCTGATGCAGAAATGTAAATGTATTCGGGCAAGGCTATTGCACTCACGGAGCCTGATGCAGAAAAGTAAAGGTATCCGGGCGAGGCTATCGTAGTCACGGATGCTGATACAGAAATGTAAAGGTATCCGGGCGAGGCTATCGCAGTCACGGATACTGATGCACAAACTAAAGGTATCCGGGGAAGTCTGGCACAATCACAGATACTAATGCAGAAGAGTAAAGGTATCCGGGGGAGGCCATCGCAGTCACGGACGTTGATGCAGAAATGTAAAGGTATCTGGGCGAGGCTATCGTAGTCACGGATACTGATGCAGAATATAAAGGTAACCGGGCGGGGCTATCGCAGTCACAGACGCTGATGCAGAAATGTAAAGTTATCTGAGCGAGGCTATCGCATTCACGGACGCTGATGCAGAAAAGTAAAGGTATCCAGGCGAGGCTATCGCAGTCACGGACGCTGATGCAGAAATGTAACGGTATCCGGGCGAGGCTATCGTAGTCACGGATGCTGATGTAGAAATGTAAAGGTATTCGGGCGAGGCTATCGCAGTCACGGACGCTGATGCAGAAATGTAAAGTTATCTGAGCGAGGCTATCGCATTCACGGACGCTGATGCAGAAAAGTAAAGGTATCCGGGCGAGGCTATCGCAGTCATGGACGCTGATGCAGAAATGTAACGGTATCCGGGCGAGGCTATCGTAGTCACGGATGCTGATGTAGAAATGTAATGGTATTCGGGCGAGGCTATCGCAGTCACGGACGCTGATGCAGAAATTTAAAGTTATCTGAGCGAGGCTATCGCTTTCACGGACGCTGATGCAGAAATGTAAAGGTATTCGGGCGAGGCTATCGCAGTCACGGACGTTGATGCAGAAATGTAAAGTTATCTGAGCGAGGCTATCGCATTCACGGACGTTGATGCAGAAATGTAAAGGTATTCGGGCGAGGCTATCGCAGTCTCGGACGCTGATGCAGAAATGTAAAGTTATCTGAGCGAGGCTATCGCATTCACGGACGCTGATGCAGAAAAGTAAAGGTATCCGGGCGAGGCTATCGTAGTCACGGAGGCTGATGCAGAAATGTAAAGGTATTCGGGCGAGGCTATCGCAGTCACGGACGCTGATGCAGAAATGTAAAGTTATCTGAGCGAGGCTATCGCATTCACGGACGCTGATGCAGAAAAGTAAAGGTATCCGGGCGAGGCTATCGCAGTCACGGACGCTGATGAAGAAATGTAAAGGTATCCAGGCGAGGCTATCGTAGTCACGGATGCTGATGCAGAAATGTAAAGGTATTCGGGCAAGGGTATTGCACTCACGGAGCCTGATGCAGAAAAGTAAAGGTATCCGGGCGAGGCTATCATAGTCACGAATGCTGATACAGAAAAGTAAAGGTATCCAGGCGAGGCTATCGTAGTCACGAATGCTGATACAGAAATGTAAAGGTACCCGGGCGAGGCTATCGCAGTGACGGATACTGATGCACAAACTAAAGGTATCCGGGGAAGTCTAGCATAATCACAGATACTAATGCAGAAGAGTAAAGGTATCTGGGGGAGGCTATCGCAGTCACGGACGTTGATGCAGAAATGTAAAGGTATCTGGGCGAGGTTATCGTAGTCACGGATACTGATGCAGAATATAAAGGTAACCGGGCGGGGCTATTGCAGTCACGGACGCTGATGCAGAAAAGTAAAGGTAACCGGGCGGGGCTATCGCAGTCACGGACGCTGATGCAGAAAAGTAAAGGTAACCGGGCGGGGCTATCGCAGTCACGGACGCTGATGCAGAAAAGTAAAGGTATCCGAGCGAGGCTATCGCAGTCACAGACGCTGATGCAGAAATGTAAAGTTATCTGAGCGAGGCTATCGCATTCACGGACGCTGATGCAGAAAAGTAAAGGTAACCGGGCGGGGCTATCGCAGTCACGGACGCTGATGCAGAAAAGTAAAGGTATCCGAGCGAGGCTATCGCAGTCACGGATGCTGATGCAGAAATGTAAACGTATGCGGGTGAGGCTATCGCAGTCACGGACGCTGATGCAGAAATGTATAGTTATCTGAGCGAGGCTATCGCATTCACGGACGCTGATGCAGAAAAGTAAAGGTATCCGGGCGAGGCTATCGCAGTCACGGACGCTGATGAAGAAATGTAAAGGTATCCGGGCGAGGCTATCGTAGTCACGGATGCTGATGCAGAAATGTAAAGGTATTCGGGCGAGGCTATCGCACTCACGGAGCCTGATGCAGAAAAGTAGAGGTATCCGGGCGAGGCTATCGCAGTCACGGATGCTGATGCAGAAATGTAAAGGTATCCAGGCGAGGCTATCGCAGTCACGGATACTGATGTACAAACTAAAGGTATCCGGGGGAGTCTAGCACAATCGCAGATACTGATGTACAAACTAAAGGTATCCGGGGGAGTCTAGCACAATCGCAGATACTAATGCAGAAGAGTAAATGTATTCGGGGGAGGCTATCGCAGTCACGGACGTTGATGCAGAAATGTAAAGGTATCTGGGCGATGCTATCGTAGTCACGGATACTGATGCAGAATATAAAGGTAACCGGGCGGGGCTATTGAAGTCACGGACGCTGATGCAGAAAAGTAAAGGTAACCGGGCGGGGCTATCGCAGTCACGGACGCTGATCCAGAAAAGTGAAGATATCCGGGCGAGGCTATCGCAGTCACGGATACTGATGCAGAAATGTAAAGGTATCTGGGCGAGGCTATCATAGTCACGGATACTGATGCAGAATATAAAGGTAACCGGCCGGGGCTATCGCAGTCACGGACGCTGATGCAGAAATGTAAAGGTATCCGGGCGAGGCAATCGCAATCACGGATCCTGATGCAGAAAAGTAAAGGTATCCGGGCGAGGCTATAACAGTCACGGACATTGATCCAGAAATGTAAAGGTATCCGCGCGAGGCTATTGCAGTCACGGATACTGATGCAGAAACTAAAGGTATCCGGGGGAGTCTAGCACAATCACGGATTCTAATGCAGAAAAGTAAAGGTTTCCGGGCGAGGCTATCGCAGTCACGGACGTTGATGCAGAAATGTAAAGGTATCTGGGCGAGTCTATCGTAGTCACGGATACTGATGCAAAATATAAAGGTAACCGGGCGGGGCTATCGCAGTCACGGACGCTGATGCAGAAATGTAAAGGTATCCGGGCGACGCAATCGCAATCACGGATCCTGATGCAGAAAAGTAAAGGTATCCGGCCGAGGCTATCGCAGTAACGGATACTGATGCAGAAAAGTAAAGGTATCTGGGTGAGGCAATCGCAATCACGGACGTTGATGCAGAAATGTAAAGGTATCTAGGCGAGGCTATCGTAGTCACGGATACTGATGCAGAATATAATGGTAACCGGGCGGGGCTATTGCAGTCACGGACGCTGATGCAGAAATGTAAAGGTATCCGGGCGAGGCAATCGCAATCACGGATCCTGATGCAGAAAAGTAAAGGTATCCGGGCGAGGCCATCACAGTCACGGACGTTGATCCAGAAATGTAAAGGTATCCGGGCGAGGCTATCGCAGTCAAGGATACTGATGCCGAAAATAAAAGGTATCCGGGCGAGGCAATCGCACTCACGGATCCTGATGCAGAAAAGTAAAGGTATCCGGGCGAGGCTATCGCAGTCACGGACGTTGATGCAGAAATGTAAAGGTATCTAGGCGAGGCTATCGTAGTCACGGATGCTGATGCAGAAATGTAAAGTATTCGGGCGAGGCTATCGTAGTCACGGACGCTGATGCAGAAATGTAAAGGTATCCGGGCGAGGCTATCGTAGTCACGGATGCTGATGCAGAAATGTAAAGGTATTCGGGCAAGGCTATTGCACTCACGGAGCCTGATGCAGAAAAGTAAAGGTATCCGGGCGAGGCTATCGTAGTCACGGATGCTGATCCAGAAATGTAAAGGTATCCGGGCGAGGCTATCGCAGTCACGGATACTGATGCACAAACTAAAGGTATCCAGGGAAGTCTAGCACAATCACAGATACTAATGCAGAAGAGTAAAGGTATCCGGGGGAGGCTATCGCAGTCACGGACGTTGATGCAGAAATGTAAAGGTATCTGGGCGAGGCTATCGTAGTCACGGATACTGATGCAGAATATAAAGGTAACCGGGCGAGGCTATCGCAGTCACAGACGCTGATGCAGAAATGTAAAGTTATCTGAGCGAGGCTATCGCATTCACGGACGCTGATGCAGAAAAGTAAAGGTATCCGGGCGAGGCTATCGCAGTCACGGACGCTGATGCAGAAATGTAACGGTATCCGGGCGAGGCTATCGTAGTCACGGATGCTGATGTAGAAATGTAAAGGTATTCGGGCGAGGCTATCGCAGTCACGGACGCTGATGCAGAAATGTAAAGTTATCTGAGCGAGGCTATCGCATTCACGGACGCTGATGCAGAAAAGTAAAGGTATCCGGGCGAGGCTATCGCAGTCACGGACGCTGATGAAGAAATGTAAAGGTATCCGGGCGAGGCTATCGTAGTAACGGATGCTGATGCAGAAATGTAAAGGTATTCGGGCGAGGCTATCGCAGTCACGGACGCTGATGCAGAAATGTAAAGTTATCTGAGCGAGGCTATCGCATTCACGGACGCTGATGCAGAAAAGTAAAGGTATCCGGGCGAGGCTATCGCAGTCACGGACGCTGATGAAGAAATGTAAAGGTATCCGGGCGAGGCTATCGTAGTAACGGATGCTGATGCAGAAATGTAAAGGTATTCGGGCGAGGCTATCGCACTCACGGAGCCTGATGCAGAAAAGTAGAGGTATCCGGGCGAGGCTATCACAGTCACGGATGCTGATGCAGAAATGTAAAGTTATTTGAGCGAGGCTATCGCATTCACGGACGCTGATGCAGAAAAGTAAAGGTATCCGGGCGAGTCTATCGCAATCACGGACGCTGATGCAGAAATGTAAAGGTATGCGGGCGAGGCTATCGCAGTCATGGACGTTGATGCAGAAATGTAAAGTTATCTGAGCGAGGCTATCGCATTCACGGACGTTGATGCAGAAATATAAAGGTATTCGGGCGAGGCTATCGCAGTCACGGACGCTGATGCAGAAATGTAAAATTTTCTGAGCGAGGCTATCGCATTCACGGACGCTGATGCACAAAGGTAAAGATATCCGGGCGAGGCTATCGTAGTCACGGAGGCTGATGCAGAAATGTAAAGGTATGCGGGCGAGGCTATCGCAGTCACGGACGCTGATGCAGAAATGTAAAGTTATCTGAGCGAGGCTATCGTATTCACGGACGCTGATGCAGAAAAAGTAAAGGTATCCGGGCGAGGCTATCGTAGTCACAGATGCTGATGCAGAAATGTAAAGGTATTCGGGCAAGGCTATTGCACTCACGGAGCCTGATGCAGAAAAGTAAAGGTATCCGGGCGAGGCTATCGTAGTCACGGATGCTGATACAGAAATGTAAAGGTACCCGGGCGAGGCTATCGCAGTGACGGATACTGATGCACAAACTAAAGGTATCCGGGGAAGTCTAGCACAATCACAGATACTAATGCAGAAGAGTAAAGGTATCCGGGGGAGGCTATCGCAGTCACGGACGTTGATGCAGAAATGTAAAGGTATCTGGGCGAGGCTATCGTAGTCACGGATACTGATGCAGAATATAAAGGTAACCGGGCGGGGCTATGGCAGTCACGGACGCTGATGCAGAAAAGTAAAGGTAACCGGGCGGGGCTATCGCAGTCACGGACGCTGATGCAGAAAAGTAAAGGTAACCGGGCGGGGCTATCGCAGTCACGGACGCTGATGCAGAAAAGTAAAGGTATCCGAGCGAGGCTATCGCAGTCACAGACGCTGATGCAGAAATGTAAACTTATCTGAGCGAGGCTATCGCATTCACGGACGCTGATGCAGAAAAGTAAAGGTAACCGGGCGGGGCTATCGCAGTCACGGACGCTGATGCAGAAAAGTAAAGGTATCCGGGCGAGGCAATCGCAATCACGGATCCTGATGCAGAAAAGTAAAGGTATCCGGGCGAGGCTATAACAGTCACGGACATTGATCCAGAAATGTAAAGGTATCCGCGCGAGGCTATTGCAGTCACGGATACTGATGCAGAAACTAAAGGTATCCGGGGGAGTCTAGCACAATCACGGATTCTAATGCAGAAAAGTAAAGGTTTCCGGGCGAGGCTATCGCAGTCACGGACGTTGATGCAGAAATGTAAAGGTATCTGGGCGAGTCTATCGTAGTCACGGATACTGATGCAAAATATAAAGGTAACCGGGCGGGGCTATCGCAGTCACGGACGCTGATGCAGAAATGTAAAGGTATCCGGGCGACGCAATCGCAATCACGGATCCTGATGCAGAAAAGTAAAGGTATCCGGCCGAGGCTATCGCAGTAACGGATACTGATGCAGAAAAGTAAAGGTATCTGGGTGAGGCAATCGCAATCACGGACGTTGATGCAGAAATGTAAAGGTATCTAGGCGAGGCTATCGTAGTCACGGATACTGATGCAGAATATAATGGTAACCGGGCGGGGCTATTGCAGTCACGGACGCTGATGCAGAAATGTAAAGGTATCCGGGCGAGGCAATCGCAATCACGGATCCTGATGCAGAAAAGTAAAGGTATCCGGGCGAGGCCATCACAGTCACGGACGTTGATCCAGAAATGTAAAGGTATCCGGGCGAGGCTATCGCAGTCAAGGATACTGATGCCGAAAATAAAAGGTATCCGGGCGAGGCAATCGCACTCACGGATCCTGATGCAGAAAAGTAAAGGTATCCGGGCGAGGCTATCGCAGTCACGGACGTTGATGCAGAAATGTAAAGGTATCTAGGCGAGGCTATCGTAGTCACGGATGCTGATGCAGAAATGTAAAGTATTCGGGCGAGGCTATCGTAGTCACGGACGCTGATGCAGAAATGTAAAGGTATCCGGGCGAGGCTATCGTAGTCACGGATGCTGATGCAGAAATGTAAAGGTATTCGGGCAAGGCTATTGCACTCACGGAGCCTGATGCAGAAAAGTAAAGGTATCCGGGCGAGGCTATCGTAGTCACGGATGCTGATCCAGAAATGTAAAGGTATCCGGGCGAGGCTATCGCAGTCACGGATACTGATGCACAAACTAAAGGTATCCAGGGAAGTCTAGCACAATCACAGATACTAATGCAGAAGAGTAAAGGTATCCGGGGGAGGCTATCGCAGTCACGGACGTTGATGCAGAAATGTAAAGGTATCTGGGCGAGGCTATCGTAGTCACGGATACTGATGCAGAATATAAAGGTAACCGGGCGAGGCTATCGCAGTCACAGACGCTGATGCAGAAATGTAAAGTTATCTGAGCGAGGCTATCGCATTCACGGACGCTGATGCAGAAAAGTAAAGGTATCCGGGCGAGGCTATCGCAGTCACGGACGCTGATGCAGAAATGTAACGGTATCCGGGCGAGGCTATCGTAGTCACGGATGCTGATGTAGAAATGTAAAGGTATTCGGGCGAGGCTATCGCAGTCACGGACGCTGATGCAGAAATGTAAAGTTATCTGAGCGAGGCTATCGCATTCACGGACGCTGATGCAGAAAAGTAAAGGTATCCGGGCGAGGCTATCGCAGTCACGGACGCTGATGAAGAAATGTAAAGGTATCCGGGCGAGGCTATCGTAGTAACGGATGCTGATGCAGAAATGTAAAGGTATTCGGGCGAGGCTATCGCACTCACGGAGCCTGATGCAGAAAAGTAGAGGTATCCGGGCGAGGCTATCACAGTCACGGATGCTGATGCAGAAATGTAAAGTTATTTGAGCGAGGCTATCGCATTCACGGACGCTGATGCAGAAAAGTAAAGGTATCCGGGCGAGTCTATCGCAATCACGGACGCTGATGCAGAAATGTAAAGGTATGCGGGCGAGGCTATCGCAGTCATGGACGTTGATGCAGAAATGTAAAGTTATCTGAGCGAGGCTATCGCATTCACGGACGTTGATGCAGAAATATAAAGGTATTCGGGCGAGGCTATCGCAGTCACGGACGCTGATGCAGAAATGTAAAATTTTCTGAGCGAGGCTATCGCATTCACGGACGCTGATGCACAAAGGTAAAGATATCCGGGCGAGGCTATCGTAGTCACGGAGGCTGATGCAGAAATGTAAAGGTATGCGGGCGAGGCTATCGCAGTCACGGACGCTGATGCAGAAATGTAAAGTTATCTGAGCGAGGCTATCGTATTCACGGACGCTGATGCAGAAAAAGTAAAGGTATCCGGGCGAGGCTATCGTAGTCACAGATGCTGATGCAGAAATGTAAAGGTATTCGGGCAAGGCTATTGCACTCACGGAGCCTGATGCAGAAAAGTAAAGGTATCCGGGCGAGGCTATCGTAGTCACGGATGCTGATACAGAAATGTAAAGGTACCCGGGCGAGGCTATCGCAGTGACGGATACTGATGCACAAACTAAAGGTATCCGGGGAAGTCTAGCACAATCACAGATACTAATGCAGAAGAGTAAAGGTATCCGGGGGAGGCTATCGCAGTCACGGACGTTGATGCAGAAATGTAAAGGTATCTGGGCGAGGCTATCGTAGTCACGGATACTGATGCAGAATATAAAGGTAACCGGGCGGGGCTATGGCAGTCACGGACGCTGATGCAGAAAAGTAAAGGTAACCGGGCGGGGCTATCGCAGTCACGGACGCTGATGCAGAAAAGTAAAGGTAACCGGGCGGGGCTATCGCAGTCACGGACGCTGATGCAGAAAAGTAAAGGTATCCGAGCGAGGCTATCGCAGTCACAGACGCTGATGCAGAAATGTAAACTTATCTGAGCGAGGCTATCGCATTCACGGACGCTGATGCAGAAAAGTAAAGGTAACCGGGCGGGGCTATCGCAGTCACGGACGCTGATGCAGAAAAGTAAAGGTATCCGGGCGAGGCAATCGCAATCACGGATCCTGATGCAGAAAAGTAAAGGTATCCGGGCGAGGCTATAACAGTCACGGACATTGATCCAGAAATGTAAAGGTATCCGCGCGAGGCTATTGCAGTCACGGATACTGATGCAGAAACTAAAGGTATCCGGGGGAGTCTAGCACAATCACGGATTCTAATGCAGAAAAGTAAAGGTTTCCGGGCGAGGCTATCGCAGTCACGGACGTTGATGCAGAAATGTAAAGGTATCTGGGCGAGTCTATCGTAGTCACGGATACTGATGCAAAATATAAAGGTAACCGGGCGGGGCTATCGCAGTCACGGACGCTGATGCAGAAATGTAAAGGTATCCGGGCGACGCAATCGCAATCACGGATCCTGATGCAGAAAAGTAAAGGTATCCGGCCGAGGCTATCGCAGTAACGGATACTGATGCAGAAAAGTAAAGGTATCTGGGTGAGGCAATCGCAATCACGGACGTTGATGCAGAAATGTAAAGGTATCTAGGCGAGGCTATCGTAGTCACGGATACTGATGCAGAATATAATGGTAACCGGGCGGGGCTATTGCAGTCACGGACGCTGATGCAGAAATGTAAAGGTATCCGGGCGAGGCAATCGCAATCACGGATCCTGATGCAGAAAAGTAAAGGTATCCGGGCGAGGCCATCACAGTCACGGACGTTGATCCAGAAATGTAAAGGTATCCGGGCGAGGCTATCGCAGTCAAGGATACTGATGCCGAAAATAAAAGGTATCCGGGCGAGGCAATCGCACTCACGGATCCTGATGCAGAAAAGTAAAGGTATCCGGGCGAGGCTATCGCAGTCACGGACGTTGATGCAGAAATGTAAAGGTATCTAGGCGAGGCTATCGTAGTCACGGATGCTGATGCAGAAATGTAAAGTATTCGGGCGAGGCTATCGTAGTCACGGACGCTGATGCAGAAATGTAAAGGTATCCGGGCGAGGCTATCGTAGTCACGGATGCTGATGCAGAAATGTAAAGGTATTCGGGCAAGGCTATTGCACTCACGGAGCCTGATGCAGAAAAGTAAAGGTATCCGGGCGAGGCTATCGTAGTCACGGATGCTGATCCAGAAATGTAAAGGTATCCGGGCGAGGCTATCGCAGTCACGGATACTGATGCACAAACTAAAGGTATCCAGGGAAGTCTAGCACAATCACAGATACTAATGCAGAAGAGTAAAGGTATCCGGGGGAGGCTATCGCAGTCACGGACGTTGATGCAGAAATGTAAAGGTATCTGGGCGAGGCTATCGTAGTCACGGATACTGATGCAGAATATAAAGGTAACCGGGCGAGGCTATCGCAGTCACAGACGCTGATGCAGAAATGTAAAGTTATCTGAGCGAGGCTATCGCATTCACGGACGCTGATGCAGAAAAGTAAAGGTATCCGGGCGAGGCTATCGCAGTCACGGACGCTGATGCAGAAATGTAACGGTATCCGGGCGAGGCTATCGTAGTCACGGATGCTGATGTAGAAATGTAAAGGTATTCGGGCGAGGCTATCGCAGTCACGGACGCTGATGCAGAAATGTAAAGTTATCTGAGCGAGGCTATCGCATTCACGGACGCTGATGCAGAAAAGTAAAGGTATCCGGGCGAGGCTATCGCAGTCACGGACGCTGATGAAGAAATGTAAAGGTATCCGGGCGAGGCTATCGTAGTAACGGATGCTGATGCAGAAATGTAAAGGTATTCGGGCGAGGCTATCGCACTCACGGAGCCTGATGCAGAAAAGTAGAGGTATCCGGGCGAGGCTATCACAGTCACGGATGCTGATGCAGAAATGTAAAGTTATTTGAGCGAGGCTATCGCATTCACGGACGCTGATGCAGAAAAGTAAAGGTATCCGGGCGAGTCTATCGCAATCACGGACGCTGATGCAGAAATGTAAAGGTATGCGGGCGAGGCTATCGCAGTCATGGACGTTGATGCAGAAATGTAAAGTTATCTGAGCGAGGCTATCGCATTCACGGACGTTGATGCAGAAATATAAAGGTATTCGGGCGAGGCTATCGCAGTCACGGACGCTGATGCAGAAATGTAAAATTTTCTGAGCGAGGCTATCGCATTCACGGACGCTGATGCACAAAGGTAAAGATATCCGGGCGAGGCTATCGTAGTCACGGAGGCTGATGCAGAAATGTAAAGGTATGCGGGCGAGGCTATCGCAGTCACGGACGCTGATGCAGAAATGTAAAGTTATCTGAGCGAGGCTATCGTATTCACGGACGCTGATGCAGAAAAAGTAAAGGTATCCGGGCGAGGCTATCGTAGTCACAGATGCTGATGCAGAAATGTAAAGGTATTCGGGCAAGGCTATTGCACTCACGGAGCCTGATGCAGAAAAGTAAAGGTATCCGGGCGAGGCTATCGTAGTCACGGATGCTGATACAGAAATGTAAAGGTACCCGGGCGAGGCTATCGCAGTGACGGATACTGATGCACAAACTAAAGGTATCCGGGGAAGTCTAGCACAATCACAGATACTAATGCAGAAGAGTAAAGGTATCCGGGGGAGGCTATCGCAGTCACGGACGTTGATGCAGAAATGTAAAGGTATCTGGGCGAGGCTATCGTAGTCACGGATACTGATGCAGAATATAAAGGTAACCGGGCGGGGCTATGGCAGTCACGGACGCTGATGCAGAAAAGTAAAGGTAACCGGGCGGGGCTATCGCAGTCACGGACGCTGATGCAGAAAAGTAAAGGTAACCGGGCGGGGCTATCGCAGTCACGGACGCTGATGCAGAAAAGTAAAGGTATCCGAGCGAGGCTATCGCAGTCACAGACGCTGATGCAGAAATGTAAAGTTATCTGAGCGAGGCTATCGCATTCACGGACGCTGATGCAGAAAAGTAAAGGTAACCGGGCGGGGCTATCGCAGTCACGGACGCTGATGCAGAAAAGTAAAGGTATCCGAGCGAGGCTATCGCAGTCACGGATGATGATGCAGAAATGTAAAGGTATGCGGGCGAGTCTATCGCAGTCACGGACGCTGATGCAGAAATGTATAGTTATCTGAGCGAGGCTATCGCACTCACGGACGCTGATGCAGAAAAGTAAAGGTATCCGGGCGAGGCTATCGCAGTCACGGACGTTGATGCAGAAATGTAAAGGTATCTGGGCGATGCTATCGTAGTCACGGATACTAATGCAGAATATAAAGGTAACCGGGCGGGGCTATTGAAGTCACGGATGCTGATGCAGAAAAGTAAAGGTAACCGGGCGGGGCTATCGCAGTCACGGACGCTGATGCAGAAAAGTGAAGATATCCGGGCGAGGCTATCGCAGTCACGGATACTGATGCAGAAATGTAAAGGTATCTGGGCGAGGCTATCATAGTCACGGATACTGATGCAGAATATAAAGGTAACCGGCCGGGGCTATCGCAGTCACGGACGCTGATGCAGAAATGTAAAGGTATCCGGGCGAGGCAATCGCAATCACGGATCCTGATGCAAAAAAGTAAAGGTATCCGGGCGAGGCTATCGCAGTCACGGACGCTGATGCAGAAATGTAACGGTATCCGGGCGAGGCTATCGTAGTCACGGATGCTGATGTAGAAATGTAAAGGTATTCGGGCGAGGCTATCGCAGTCACGGACGCTGATGCAGAAATGTAAAGTTATCTGAGCGAGGCTATCGCATTCACGGACGCTGATGCAGAAAAGTAAAGGTATCCGGGCGAGGCTATCGCAGTCACGGACGCTGATGCAGAAATGTAACGGTATCCGGGCGAGGCTATCGTAGTCACGGATGCTGATGTAGAAATGTAATGGTATTCGGACGAGGCTATCGCAGTCACGGACGCTGATGCAGAAATTTAAAGTTATCTGAGCGAGGCTATCGCTTTCACGGACGCTGATGCAGAAATGTAAAGGTATTCGGGCGAGGCTATCGCAGTCACGGACGTTGATGCAGAAATGTAAAGTTATCTGAGCGAGGCTATCGCATTCACGGACGTTGATGCAGAAATGTAAAGGTATTCGGGCGAGGCTATCGCAGTCTCGGACGCTGATGCAGAAATGTAAAGTTATCTGAGCGAGGCTATCGCATTCACGGACGCTGATGCAGAAAAGTAAAGGTATCCGGGCGAGGCTATCGTAGTCACGGAGGCTGATGCAGAAATGTAAAGGTATTCGGGCGAGGCTATCGCAGTCACGGACGCTGATGCAGAAATGTAAAGTTATCTGAGCGAGGCTATCGCATTCACGGACGCTGATGCAGAAAAGTAAAGGTATCCGGGCGAGGCTATCGCAGTCACGGACGCTGATGAAGAAATGTAAAGGTATCCGGGCGAGGCTATCGTAGTCACGGATGCTGATGCAGAAATGTAAAGGTATTCGGGCAAGGCTATTGCACTCACGGAGCCTGATGCAGAAAAGTAAAGGTATCCGGGCGAGGCTATCATAGTCACGAATGCTGATACAGAAAAGTAAAGGTATCCAGGCGAGGCTATCGTAGTCACGAATGCTGATACAGAAATGTAAAGGTACCCGGGCGAGGCTATCGCAGTGACGGATACTGATGCACAAACTAAAGGTATCCGGGGAAGTCTAGCATAATCACAGATACTAATGCAGAAGAGTAAAGGTATCTGGGGGAGGCTATCGCAGTCACGGACGTTGATGCAGAAATGTAAAGGTATCTGGGCGAGGTTATCGTAGTCACGGATAGTGATGCAGAATATAAAGGTAACCGGGCGGGGCTATTGCAGTCACGGACGCTGATGCAGAAAAGTAAAGGTAACCGGGCGGGGCTATCGCAGTCACGGACGCTGATGCAGAAAAGTAAAGGTAACCGGGCGGGGCTATCGCAGTCACGGACGCTGATGCAGAAAAGTAAAGGTATCCGAGCGAGGCTATCGCAGTCACAGACGCTGATGTAGAAATGTAAAGTTATCTGAGCGAGGCTATCGCATTCACGGACGCTGATGCAGAAAAGTAAAGGTAACCGGGCGGGGCTATCGCAGTCACGGACGCTGATGCAGAAAAGTAAAGGTATCCGAGCGAGGCTATCGCAGTCACGGATGCTGATGCAGAAATGTAAACGTATGCGGGTGAGGCTATCGCAGTCACGGACGCTGATGCAGAAATGTATAGTTATCTGAGCGAGGCTATCGCATTCACGGACGCTGATGCAGAAAAGTAAAGGTATCCGGGCGAGGCTATCGCAGTCACGGACGCTGATGAAGAAATGTAAAGGTATCCGGGCGAGGCTATCGTAGTCACGGATGCTGATGCAGAAATGTAAAGGTATTCGGGCGAGGCTATCGCACTCACGGAGCCTGATGCAGAAAAGTAGAGGTATCCGGGCGAGGCTATCGCAGTCACGGATGCTGATGCAGAAATGTAAAGGTATCCAGGCGAGGCTATCGCAGTCACGGATACTGATGTACAAACTAAAGGTATCCGGGGGAGTCTAGCACAATCGCAGATACTAATGCAGAAGAGTAAATGTATTCGGGGGAGGCTATCGCAGTCACGGACGTTGATGCAGAAATGTAAAGGTATCTGGGCGATGCTATCGTAGTCACGGATACTGATGCAGAATATAAAGGTAACCGGGCGGGGCTATTGAAGTCACGGACGCTGATGCAGAAAAGTAAAGGTAACCGGGCGGGGCTATCGCAGTCACGGACGCTGATCCAGAAAAGTGAAGATATCCGGGCGAGGCTATCGCAGTCACGGATACTGATGCAGAAATGTAAAGGTATCTGGGCGAGGCTATCATAGTCACGGATACTGATGCAGAATATAAAGGTAACCGGCCGGGGCTATCGCAGTCACGGACGCTGATGCAGAAATGTAAAGGTATCCGGGCGAGGCAATCGCAATCACGGATCCTGATGCAGAAAAGTAAAGGTATCCGGGCGAGGCTATAACAGTCACGGACATTGATCCAGAAATGTAAAGGTATCCGCGCGAGGCTATTGCAGTCACGGATACTGATGCAGAAACTAAAGGTATCCGGGGGAGTCTAGCACAATCACGGATTCTAATGCAGAAAAGTAAAGGTTTCCGGGCGAGGCTATCGCAGTCACGGACGTTGATGCAGAAATGTAAAGGTATCTGGGCGAGTCTATCGTAGTCACGGATACTGATGCAAAATATAAAGGTAACCGGGCGGGGCTATCGCAGTCACGGACGCTGATGCAGAAATGTAAAGGTATCCGGGCGACGCAATCGCAATCACGGATCCTGATGCAGAAAAGTAAAGGTATCCGGCCGAGGCTATCGCAGTAACGGATACTGATGCAGAAAAGTAAAGGTATCTGGGTGAGGCAATCGCAATCACGGACGTTGATGCAGAAATGTAAAGGTATCTAGGCGAGGCTATCGTAGTCACGGATACTGATGCAGAATATAATGGTAACCGGGCGGGGCTATTGCAGTCACGGACGCTGATGCAGAAATGTAAAGGTATCCGGGCGAGGCAATCGCAATCACGGATCCTGATGCAGAAAAGTAAAGGTATCCGGGCGAGGCCATCACAGTCACGGACGTTGATCCAGAAATGTAAAGGTATCCGGGCGAGGCTATCGCAGTCAAGGATACTGATGCAGAAAATAAAAGGTATCCGGGCGAGGCAATCGCACTCACGGATCCTGATGCAGAAAAGTAAAGGTATCCAGGCGAGGCTATCGCAGTCACGGACGTTGATGCAGAAATGTAAAGGTATCTAGGCGAGGCTATCGTAGTCACGGATGCTGATGCAGAAATGTAAAGTATTCGGGCGAGGCTATCGTAGTCACGGACGCTGATGCAGAAATGTAAAGGTATCCGGGCGAGGCTATCGTAGTCACGGATGCTGATGCAGAAATGTAAAGGTATTCGGGCAAGGCTATTGCACTCACGGAGCCTGATGCAGAAAAGTAAAGGTATCCGGGCGAGGCTATCGTAGTCACGGATGCTGATCCAGAAATGTAAAGGTATCCGGGCGAGGCTATCGCAGTCACGGATACTGATGCACAAACTAAAGGTATCCAGGGAAGTCTAGCACAATCACAGATACTAATGCAGAAGAGTAAAGGTATCCGGGGGAGGCTATCGCAGTCACGGACGTTGATGCAGAAATGTAAAGGTATCTGGGCGAGGCTATCGTAGTCACGGATACTGATGCAGAATATAAAGGTAACCGGGCGAGGCTATCGCAGTCACAGACGCTGATGCAGAAATGTAAAGTTATCTGAGCGAGGCTATCGCATTCACGGACGCTGATGCAGAAAAGTAAAGGTATCCAGGCGAGGCTATCGCAGTCACGGACGCTGATGCAGAAATGTAACGGTATCCGGGCGAGGCTATCGTAGTCACGGATGCTGATGTAGAAATGTAAAGGTATTCGGGCGAGGCTATCGCAGTCACGGACGCTGATGCAGAAATGTAAAGTTATCTGAGCGAGGCTATCGCATTCACGGACGCTGATGCAGAAAAGTAAAGGTATCCGGGCGAGGCTATCGCAGTCACGGACGCTGATGAAGAAATGTAAAGGTATCCGGGCGAGGCTATCGTAGTAACGGATGCTGATGCAGAAATGTAAAGGTATTCGGGCGAGGCTATCGCACTCACGGAGCCTGATGCAGAAAAGTAGAGGTATCCGGGCGAGGCTATCACAGTCACGGATGCTGATGCAGAAATGTAAAGTTATTTGAGCGAGGCTATCGCATTCACGGACGCTGATGCAGAAAAGTAAAGGTATCCGGGCGAGTCTATCGCAATCACGGACGCTGATGCAGAAATGTAAAGGTATGCGGGCGAGGCTATCGCAGTCATGGACGTTGATGCAGAAATGTAAAGTTATCTGAGCGAGGCTATCGCATTCACGGACGTTGATGCAGAAATATAAAGGTATTCGGGCGAGGCTATCGCAGTCACGGACGCTGATGCAGAAATGTAAAATTTTCTGAGCGAGGCTATCGCATTCACGGACGCTGATGCACAAAGGTAAAGATATCCGGGCGAGGCTATCGTAGTCACGGAGGCTGATGCAGAAATGTAAAGGGATGCGGGCGAGGCTATCGCAGTCACGGACGCTGATGCAGAAATGTAAAGTTATCTGAGCGAGGCTATCGTATTCACGGACGCTGATGCAGAAAAAGTAAAGGTATCCGGGCGAGGCTATCGTAGTCACAGATGCTGATGCAGAAATGTAAAGGTATTCGGGCAAGGCTATTGCACTCACGGAGCCTGATGCAGAAAAGTAAAGGTATCCGGGCGAGGCTATCGTAGTCACGGATGCTGATACAGAAATGTAAAGGTACCCGGGCGAGGCTATCGCAGTGACGGATACTGATGCACAAACTAAAGGTATCCGGGGAAGTCTAGCACAATCACAGATACTAATGCAGAAGAGTAAAGGTATCCGGGGGAGGCTATCGCAGTCACGGACGTTGATGCAGAAATGTAAAGGTATCTGGGCGAGGCTATCGTAGTCACGGATACTGATGTAGAATATAAAGGTAACCGGGCGGGGCTATGGCAGTCACGGACGCTGATGCAGAAAAGTAAAGGTAACCGGGCGGGGCTATCGCAGTCACGGACGCTGATGCAGAAAAGTAAAGGTAACCGGGCGGGGCTATCGCAGTCACGGACGCTGATGCAGAAAAGTAAAGGTATCCGAGCGAGGCTATCGCAGTCACAGACGCTGATGCAGAAATGTAAAGTTATCTGAGCGAGGCTATCGCATTCACGGACGCTGATGCAGAAAAGTAAAGGTAACCGGGCGGGGCTATCGCAGTCACGGACGCTGATGCAGAAAAGTAAAGGTATCCGAGCGAGGCTATCGCAGTCACGGATGATGATGCAGAAATGTAAAGGTATGCGGGCGAGTCTATCGCAGTCACGGACGCTGATGCAGAAATGTATAGTTATCTGAGCGAGGCTATCGCACTCACGGACGCTGATGCAGAAAAGTAAAGGTATCCGGGCGAGGCTATCGCAGTCACGGACGTTGATGCAGAAATGTAAAGGTATCTGGGCGATGCTATCGTAGTCACGGATACTAATGCAGAATATAAAGGTAACCGGGCGGGGCTATTGAAGTCACGGATGCTGATGCAGAAAAGTAAAGGTAACCGGGCGGGGCTATCGCAGTCACGGACGCTGATGCAGAAAAGTGAAGATATCCGGGCGAGGCTATCGCAGTCACGGATACTGATGCAGAAATGTAAAGGTATCTGGGCGAGGCTATCATAGTCACGGATACTGATGCAGAATATAAAGGTAACCGGCCGGGGCTATCGCAGTCACGGACGCTGATGCAGAAATGTAAAGGTATCCGGGCGAGGCAATCGCAATCACGGATCCTGATGCAGAAAAGTAAAGGTATCCGGGCGAGGCTATCGCAGTCACGGACGCTGATGCAGAAATGTAACGGTATCCGGGCGAGGCTATCGTAGTCACGGATGCTGATGTAGAAATGTAAAGGTATTCGGGCGAGGCTATCGCAGTCACGGACGCTGATGCAGAAATGTAAAGTTATCTGAGCGAGGCTATCGCATTCACGGACGCTGATGCAGAAAAGTAAAGGTATCCGGGCGAGGCTATCGCAGTCACGGACGCTGATGCAGAAATGTAACGGTATCCGGGCGAGGCTATCGTAGTCACGGATGCTGATGTAGAAATGTAATGGTATTCGGACGAGGCTATCGCAGTCACGGACGCTGATGCAGAAATTTAAAGTTATCTGAGCGAGGCTATCGCTTTCACGGACGCTGATGCAGAAATGTAAAGGTATTCGGGCGAGGCTATCGCAGTCACGGACGTTGATGCAGAAATGTAAAGTTATCTGAGCGAGGCTATCGCATTCACGGACGTTGATGCAGAAATGTAAAGGTATTCGGGCGAGGCTATCGCAGTCTCGGACGCTGATGCAGAAATGTAAAGTTATCTGAGCGAGGCTATCGCATTCACGGACGCTGATGCAGAAAAGTAAAGGTATCCGGGCGAGGCTATCGTAGTCACGGAGGCTGATGCAGAAATGTAAAGGTATTCGGGCGAGGCTATCGCAGTCATGGACGCTGATGCAGAAATGTAAAGTTATCTGAGCGAGGCTATCGCATTCACGGACGCTGATGCAGAAAAGTAAAGGTATCCGGGCGAGGCTATCGCAGTCACGGACGCTGATGAAGAAATGTAAAGGTATCCGGGCGAGGCTATCGTAGTCACGGATGCTGATGCAGAAATGTAAAGGTATTCGGGCAAGGCTATTGCACTCACGGAGCCTGATGCAGAAAAGTAAAGGTATCCGGGCGAGGCTATCATAGTCACGAATGCTGATACAGAAAAGTAAAGGTATCCAGGCGAGGCTATCGTAGTCACGAATGCTGATACAGAAATGTAAAGGTACCCGGGCGAGGCTATCGTAGTGACGGATACTGATGCACAAACTAAAAGTATCCGGGGAAGTCTAGCATAATCACAGATACTAATGCAGAAGAGTAAAGGTATCTGGGGGAGGCTATCGCAGTCACGGACGTTGATGCAGAAATGTAAAGGTATCTGGGCGAGGTTATCGAAGTCACGGATAGTGATGCAGAATATAAAGGTAACCGGGCGGGGCTATTGCAGTCACGGACGCTGATGCAGAAAAGTAAAGGTAACCGGGCGGGGCTATCGCAGTCACGGACGCTGATGCAGAAAAGTAAAGGTAACCGGGCGGGGCTATCGCAGTCACGGACGCTGATGCAGAAAAGTAAAGGTATCCGAGCGAGGCTATCGCAGTCACAGACGCTGATGCAGAAATGTAAAGTTATCTGAGCGAGGCTATCGCATTCACGGACGCTGATGCAGAAAAGTAAAGGTAACCGGGCGGGGCTATCGCAGTCACGGACGCTGATGCAGAAATGTAAAGGTATCTGGGCGAGGTTATCGTAGTCACGGATAGTGATGCAGAATATAAAGGTAACCGGGCGGGGCTATTGCAGTCACGGACGCTGATGCAGAAAAGTAAAGGTAACCGGGCGGGGCTATCGCAGTCACGGACGCTGATGCAGAAAAGTAAAGGTAACCGGGCGGGGCTATCGCAATCACGGACGCTGATGCAGAAAAGTAAAGGTATCCGAGCGAGGCTATCGCAGTCACAGACGCTGATGCAGAAATGTAAAGTTATCTGAGCGAGGCTATCGCATTCACGGACGCTGATGCAGAAAAGTAAAGGTAACCGGGCGGGGCTATCGCAGTCACGGACGCTGATGCAGAAAAGTAAAGGTATCCGAGCGAGGCTATCGCAGTCACGGATGCTGATGCAGAAATGTAAACGTATGCGGGTGAGGCTATCGCAGTCACGGACGCTGATGCAGAAATGTATAGTTATCTGAGCGAGGCTATCGCATTCACGGACGCTGATGCAGAAAAGTAAAGGTATCCGGGCGAGGCTATCGCAGTCACGGACGCTGATGAAGAAATGTAAAGGTATCCGGGCGAGGCTATCGTAGTCACGGATGCTGATGCAGAAATGTAAAGGTATTCGGGCGAGGCTATCGCACTCACGGAGCCTGATGCAGAAAAGTAGAGGTATCCGGGCGAGGCTATCGCAGTCACGGATGCTGATGCAGAAATGTAAAGGTATCCAGGCGAGGCTATCGCAGTCACGGATACTGATGTACAAACTAAAGGTATCCGGGGGAGTCTAGCACAATCGCAGATACTAATGCAGAAGAGTAAATGTATTCGGGGGAGGCTATCGCAGTCACGGACGTTGATGCAGAAATGTAAAGGTATCTGGGCGATGCTATCGTAGTCACGGATACTGATGCAGAATATAAAGGTAACCGGGCGGGGCTATTGAAGTCACGGACGCTGATGCAGAAAAGTAAAGGTAACCGGGCGGGGCTATCGCAGTCACGGACGCTGATCCAGAAAAGTGAAGATATCCGGGCGAGGCTATCGCAGTCACGGATACTGATGCAGAAATGTAAAGGTATCTGGGCGAGGCTATCATAGTCACGGATACTGATGCAGAATATAAAGGTAACCGGCCGGGGCTATCGCAGTCACGGACGCTGATGCAGAAATGTAAAGGTATCCGGGCGAGGCAATCGCAATCACGGATCCTGATGCAGAAAAGTAAAGGTATCCGGGCGAGGCTATAACAGTCACGGACATTGATCCAGAAATGTAAAGGTATCCGCGCGAGGCTATTGCAGTCACGGATACTGATGCAGAAACTAAAGGTATCCGGGGGAGTCTAGCACAATCACGGATTCTAATGCAGAAAAGTAAAGGTTTCCGGGCGAGGCTATCGCAGTCACGGACGTTGATGCAGAAATGTAAAGGTATCTGGGCGAGTCTATCGTAGTCACGGATACTGATGCAAAATATAAAGGTAACCGGGCGGGGCTATCGCAGTCACGGACGCTGATGCAGAAATGTAAAGGTATCCGGGCGACGCAATCGCAATCACGGATCCTGATGCAGAAAAGTAAAGGTATCCGGCCGAGGCTATCGCAGTAACGGATACTGATGCAGAAAAGTAAAGGTATCTGGGTGAGGCAATCGCAATCACGGACGTTGATGCAGAAATGTAAAGGTATCTAGGCGAGGCTATCGTAGTCACGGATACTGATGCAGAATATAATGGTAACCGGGCGGGGCTATTGCAGTCACGGACGCTGATGCAGAAATGTAAAGGTATCCGGGCGAGGCAATCGCAATCACGGATCCTGATGCAGAAAAGTAAAGGTATCCGGGCGAGGCCATCACAGTCACGGACGTTGATCCAGAAATGTAAAGGTATCCGGGCGAGGCTATCGCAGTCAAGGATACTGATGCAGAAAATAAAAGGTATCCGGGCGAGGCAATCGCACTCACGGATCCTGATGCAGAAAAGTAAAGGTATCCAGGCGAGGCTATCGCAGTCACGGACGTTGATGCAGAAATGTAAAGGTATCTAGGCGAGGCTATCGTAGTCACGGATGCTGATGCAGAAATGTAAAGTATTCGGGCGAGGCTATCGTAGTCACGGACGCTGATGCAGAAATGTAAAGGTATCCGGGCGAGGCTATCGTAGTCACGGATGCTGATGCAGAAATGTAAAGGTATTCGGGCAAGGCTATTGCACTCACGGAGCCTGATGCAGAAAAGTAAAGGTATCCGGGCGAGGCTATCGTAGTCACGGATGCTGATCCAGAAATGTAAAGGTATCCGGGCGAGGCTATCGCAGTCACGGATACTGATGCACAAACTAAAGGTATCCAGGGAAGTCTAGCACAATCACAGATACTAATGCAGAAGAGTAAAGGTATCCGGGGGAGGCTATCGCAGTCACGGACGTTGATGCAGAAATGTAAAGGTATCTGGGCGAGGCTATCGTAGTCACGGATACTGATGCAGAATATAAAGGTAACCGGGCGAGGCTATCGCAGTCACAGACGCTGATGCAGAAATGTAAAGTTATCTGAGCGAGGCTATCGCATTCACGGACGCTGATGCAGAAAAGTAAAGGTATCCGGGCGAGGCTATCGCAGTCACGGACGCTGATGCAGAAATGTAACGGTATCCGGGCGAGGCTATCGTAGTCACGGATGCTGATGTAGAAATGTAAAGGTATTCGGGCGAGGCTATCGCAGTCACGGACGCTGATGCAGAAATGTAAAGTTATCTGAGCGAGGCTATCGCATTCACGGACGCTGATGCAGAAAAGTAAAGGTATCCGGGCGAGGCTATCGCAGTCACGGACGCTGATGAAGAAATGTAAAGGTATCCGGGCGAGGCTATCGTAGTAACGGATGCTGATGCAGAAATGTAAAGGTATTCGGGCGAGGCTATCGCACTCACGGAGCCTGATGCAGAAAAGTAGAGGTATCCGGGCGAGGCTATCACAGTCACGGATGCTGATGCAGAAATGTAAAGTTATTTGAGCGAGGCTATCGCATTCACGGACGCTGATGCAGAAAAGTAAAGGTATCCGGGCGAGTCTATCGCAATCACGGACGCTGATGCAGAAATGTAAAGGTATGCGGGCGAGGCTATCGCAGTCATGGACGTTGATGCAGAAATGTAAAGTTATCTGAGCGAGGCTATCGCATTCACGGACGTTGATGCAGAAATATAAAGGTATTCGGGCGAGGCTATCGCAGTCACGGACGCTGATGCAGAAATGTAAAATTTTCTGAGCGAGGCTATCGCATTCACGGACGCTGATGCACAAAGGTAAAGATATCCGGGCGAGGCTATCATAGTCACGGAGGCTGATGCAGAAATGTAAAGGGATGCGGGCGAGGCTATCGCAGTCACGGACGCTGATGCAGAAATGTAAAGTTATCTGAGCGAGGCTATCGTATTCACGGACGCTGATGCAGAAAAAGTAAAGGTATCCGGGCGAGGCTATCGTAGTCACAGATGCTGATGCAGAAATGTAAAGGTATTCGGGCAAGGCTATTGCACTCACGGAGCCTGATGCAGAAAAGTAAAGGTATCCGGGCGAGGCTATCGTAGTCACGGATGCTGATACAGAAATGTAAAGGTACCCGGGCGAGGCTATCGCAGTGACGGATACTGATGCACAAACTAAAGGTATCCGGGGAAGTCTAGCACAATCACAGATACTAATGCAGAAGAGTAAAGGTATCCGGGGGAGGCTATCGCAGTCACGGACGTTGATGCAGAAATGTAAAGGTATCTGGGCGAGGCTATCGTAGTCACGGATACTGATGCAGAATATAAAGGTAACCGGGCGGGGCTATGGCAGTCACGGACGCTGATGCAGAAAAGTAAAGGTAACCGGGCGGGGCTATCGCAGTCACGGACGCTGATGCAGAAAAGTAAAGGTAACCGGGCGGGGCTATCGCAGTCACGGACGCTGATGCAGAAAAGTAAAGGTATCCGAGCGAGGCTATCGCAGTCACAGACGCTGATGCAGAAATGTAAAGTTATCTGAGCGAGGCTATCGCATTCACGGACGCTGATGCAGAAAAGTAAAGGTAACCGGGCGGGGCTATCGCAGTCACGGACGCTGATGCAGAAAAGTAAAGGTATCCGAGCGAGGCTATCGCAGTCACGGATGATGATGCAGAAATGTAAAGGTATGCGGGCGAGTCTATCGCAGTCACGGACGCTGATGCAGAAATGTATAGTTATCTGAGCGAGGCTATCGCACTCACGGACGCTGATGCAGAAAAGTAAAGGTATCCGGGCGAGGCTATCGCAGTCACGGACGTTGATGCAGAAATGTAAAGGTATCTGGGCGATGCTATCGTAGTCACGGATACTAATGCAGAATATAAAGGTAACCGGGCGGGGCTATTGAAGTCACGGATGCTGATGCAGAAAAGTAAAGGTAACCGGGCGGGGCTATCGCAGTCACGGACGCTGATGCAGAAAAGTGAAGATATCCGGGCGAGGCTATCGCAGTCACGGATACTGATGCAGAAATGTAAAGGTATCTGGGCGAGGCTATCATAGTCACGGATACTGATGCAGAATATAAAGGTAACCGGCCGGGGCTATCGCAGTCACGGACGCTGATGCAGAAATGTAAAGGTATCCGGGCGAGGCAATCGCAATCACGGATCCTGATGCAGAAAAGTAAAGGTATCCGGGCGAGGCTATCGCAGTCACGGACGCTGATGCAGAAATGTAACGGTATCCGGGCGAGGCTATCGTAGTCACGGATGCTGATGTAGAAATGTAAAGGTATTCGGGCGAGGCTATCGCAGTCACGGACGCTGATGCAGAAATGTAAAGTTATCTGAGCGAGGCTATCGCATTCACGGACGCTGATGCAGAAAAGTAAAGGTATCCGGGCGAGGCTATCGCAGTCACGGACGCTGATGCAGAAATGTAACGGTATCCGGGCGAGGCTATCGTAGTCACGGATGCTGATGTAGAAATGTAATGGTATTCGGACGAGGCTATCGCAGTCACGGACGCTGATGCAGAAATTTAAAGTTATCTGAGCGAGGCTATCGCTTTCACGGACGCTGATGCAGAAATGTAAAGGTATTCGGGCGAGGCTATCGCAGTCACGGACGTTGATGCAGAAATGTAAAGTTATCTGAGCGAGGCTATCGCATTCACGGACGTTGATGCAGAAATGTAAAGGTATTCGGGCGAGGCTATCGCAGTCTCGGACGCTGATGCAGAAATGTAAAGTTATCTGAGCGAGGCTATCGCATTCACGGACGCTGATGCAGAAAAGTAAAGGTATCCGGGCGAGGCTATCGTAGTCACGGAGGCTGATGCAGAAATGTAAAGGTATTCGGGCGAGGCTATCGCAGTCATGGACGCTGATGCAGAAATGTAAAGTTATCTGAGCGAGGCTATCGCATTCACGGACGCTGATGCAGAAAAGTAAAGGTATCCGGGCGAGGCTATCGCAGTCACGGACGCTGATGAAGAAATGTAAAGGTATCCGGGCGAGGCTATCGTAGTCACGGATGCTGATGCAGAAATGTAAAGGTATTCGGGCAAGGCTATTGCACTCACGGAGCCTGATGCAGAAAAGTAAAGGTATCCGGGCGAGGCTATCATAGTCACGAATGCTGATACAGAAAAGTAAAGGTATCCAGGCGAGGCTATCGTAGTCACGAATGCTGATACAGAAATGTAAAGGTACCCGGGCGAGGCTATCGCAGTGACGGATACTGATGCACAAACTAAAGGTATCCGGGGAAGTCTAGCATAATCACAGATACTAATGCAGAAGAGTAAAGGTATCTGGGGGAGGCTATCGCAGTCACGGACGTTGATGCAGAAATGTAAAGGTATCTGGGCGAGGTTATCGTAGTCACGGATAGTGATGCAGAATATAAAGGTAACCGGGCGGGGCTATTGCAGTCACGGACGCTGATGCAGAAAAGTAAAGGTAACCGGGCGGGGCTATCGCAGTCACGGACGCTGATGCAGAAAAGTAAAGGTAACCGGGCGGGGCTATCGCAGTCACGGACGCTGATGCAGAAAAGTAAAGGTATCCGAGCGAGGCTATCGCAGTCACAGACGCTGATGCAGAAATGTAAAGTTATCTGAGCGAGGCTATCGCATTCACGGACGCTGATGCAGAAAAGTAAAGGTAACCGGGCGGGGCTATCGCAGTCACGGACGCTGATGCAGAAAAGTAAAGGTATCCGAGCGAGGCTATCGCAGTCACGGATGCTGATGCAGAAATGTAAACGTATGCGGGTGAGGCTATCGCAGTCACGGACGCTGATGCAGAAATGTATAGTTATCTGAGCGAGGCTATCGCATTCACGGACGCTGATGCAGAAAAGTAAAGGTATCCGGGCGAGGCTATCGCAGTCACGGACGCTGATGAAGAAATGTAAAGGTATCCGGGCGAGGCTATCGTAGTCACGGATGCTGATGCAGAAATGTAAAGGTATTCGGGCGAGGCTATCGCACTCACGGAGCCTGATGCAGAAAAGTAGAGGTATCCGGGCGAGGCTATCGCAGTCACGGATGCTGATGCAGAAATGTAAAGGTATCCAGGCGAGGCTATCGCAGTCACGGATACTGATGTACAAACTAAAGGTATCCGGGGGAGTCTAGCACAATCGCAGATACTAATGCAGAAGAGTAAATGTATTCGGGGGAGGCTATCGCAGTCACGGACGTTGATGCAGAAATGTAAAGGTATCTGGGCGATGCTATCGTAGTCACGGATACTGATGCAGAATATAAAGGTAACCGGGCGGGGCTATTGAAGTCACGGACGCTGATGCAGAAAAGTAAAGGTAACCGGGCGGGGCTATCGCAGTCACGGACGCTGATCCAGAAAAGTGAAGATATCCGGGCGAGGCTATCGCAGTCACGGATACTGATGCAGAAATGTAAAGGTATCTGGGCGAGGCTATCATAGTCACGGATACTGATGCAGAATATAAAGGTAACCGGCCGGGGCTATCGCAGTCACGGACGCTGATGCAGAAATGTAAAGGTATCCGGGCGAGGCAATCGCAATCACGGATCCTGATGCAGAAAAGTAAAGGTATCCGGGCGAGGCTATAACAGTCACGGACATTGATCCAGAAATGTAAAGGTATCCGCGCGAGGCTATTGCAGTCACGGATACTGATGCAGAAACTAAAGGTATCCGGGGGAGTCTAGCACAATCACGGATTCTAATGCAGAAAAGTAAAGGTTTCCGGGCGAGGCTATCGCAGTCACGGACGTTGATGCAGAAATGTAAAGGTATCTGGGCGAGTCTATCGTAGTCACGGATACTGATGCAAAATATAAAGGTAACCGGGCGGGGCTATCGCAGTCACGGACGCTGATGCAGAAATGTAAAGGTATCCGGGCGACGCAATCGCAATCACGGATCCTGATGTAGAAAAGTAAAGGTATCCGGCCGAGGCTATCGCAGTAACGGATACTGATGCAGAAAAGTAAAGGTATCTGGGTGAGGCAATCGCAATCACGGACGTTGATGCAGAAATGTAAAGGTATCTAGGCGAGGCTATCGTAGTCACGGATACTGATGCAGAATATAATGGTAACCGGGCGGGGCTATTGCAGTCACGGACGCTGATGCAGAAATGTAAAGGTATCCGGGCGAGGCAATCGCAATCACGGATCCTGATGCAGAAAAGTAAAGGTATCCGGGCGAGGCCATCACAGTCACGGACGTTGATCCAGAAATGTAAAGGTATCCGGGCGAGGCTATCGCAGTCAAGGATACTGATGCAGAAAATAAAAGGTATCCGGGCGAGGCAATCGCACTCACGGATCCTGATGCAGAAAAGTAAAGGTATCCGGGCGAGGCTATCGCAGTCACGGACGTTGATGCAGAAATGTAAAGGTATCTAGGCGAGGCTATCGTAGTCACGGATGCTGATGCAGAAATGTAAAGTATTCGGGCGAGGCTATCGTAGTCACGGACGCTGATGCAGAAATGTAAAGGTATCCGGGCGAGGCTATCGTAGTCACGGATGCTGATGCAGAAATGTAAAGGTATTCGGGCAAGGCTATTGCACTCACGGAGCCTGATGCAGAAAAGTAAAGGTATCCGGGCGAGGCTATCGTAGTCACGGATGCTGATCCAGAAATGTAAAGGTATCCGGGCGAGGCTATCGCAGTCACGGATACTGATGCACAAACTAAAGGTATCCAGGGAAGTCTAGCACAATCACAGATACTAATGCAGAAGAGTAAAGGTATCCGGGGGAGGCTATCGCAGTCACGGACGTTGATGCAGAAATGTAAAGGTATCTGGGCGAGGCTATCGTAGTCACGGATACTGATGCAGAATATAAAGGTAACCGGGCGAGGCTATCGCAGTCACAGACGCTGATGCAGAAATGTAAAGTTATCTGAGCGAGGCTATCGCATTCACGGACGCTGATGCAGAAAAGTAAAGGTATCCGGGCGAGGCTATCGCAGTCACGGACGCTGATGCAGAAATGTAACGGTATCCGGGCGAGGCTATCGTAGTCACGGATGCTGATGTAGAAATGTAAAGGTATTCGGGCGAGGCTATCGCAGTCACGGACGCTGATGCAGAAATGTAAAGTTATCTGAGCGAGGCTATCGCATTCACGGACGCTGATGCAGAAAAGTAAAGGTATCCGGGCGAGGCTATCGCAGTCACGGACGCTGATGAAGAAATGTAAAGGTATCCGGGCGAGGCTATCGTAGTAACGGATGCTGATGCAGAAATGTAAAGGTATTCGGGCGAGGCTATCGCACTCACGGAGCCTGATGCAGAAAAGTAGAGGTATCCGGGCGAGGCTATCACAGTCACGGATGCTGATGCAGAAATGTAAAGTTATTTGAGCGAGGCTATCGCATTCACGGACGCTGATGCAGAAAAGTAAAGGTATCCGGGCGAGTCTATCGCAATCACGGACGCTGATGCAGAAATGTAAAGGTATGCGGGCGAGGCTATCGCAGTCATGGACGTTGATGCAGAAATGTAAAGTTATCTGAGCGAGGCTATCGCATTCACGGACGTTGATGCAGAAATATAAAGGTATTCGGGCGAGGCTATCGCAGTCACGGACGCTGATGCAGAAATGTAAAATTTTCTGAGCGAGGCTATCGCATTCACGGACGCTGATGCACAAAGGTAAAGATATCCGGGCGAGGCTATCGTAGTCACGGAGGCTGATGCAGAAATGTAAAGGTATGCGGGCGAGGCTATCGCAGTCACGGACGCTGATGCAGAAATGTAAAGTTATCTGAGCGAGGCTATCGTATTCACGGACGCTGATGCAGAAAAAGTAAAGGTATCCGGGCGAGGCTATCGTAGTCACAGATGCTGATGCAGAAATGTAAAGGTATTCGGGCAAGGCTATTGCACTCACGGAGCCTGATGCAGAAAAGTAAAGGTATCCGGGCGAGGCTATCGTAGTCACGGATGCTGATACAGAAATGTAAAGGTACCCGGGCGAGGCTATCGCAGTGACGGATACTGATGCACAAACTAAAGGTATCCGGGGAAGTCTAGCACAATCACAGATACTAATGCAGAAGAGTAAACGTATCCGGGGGAGGCTATCGCAGTCACGGACGTTGATGCAGAAATGTAAAGGTATCTGGGCGAGGCTATCGTAGTCACGGATACTGATGCAGAATATAAAGGTAACCGGGCGGGGCTATGGCAGTCACGGACGCTGATGCAGAAAAGTAAAGGTAACCGGGCGGGGCTATCGCAGTCACGGACGCTGATGCAGAAAAGTAAAGGTAACCGGGCGGGGCTATCGCAGTCACGGACGCTGATGCAGAAAAGTAAAGGTATCCGAGCGAGGCTATCGCAGTCACAGACGCTGATGCAGAAATGTAAAGTTATCTGAGCGAGGCTATCGCATTCACGGACGCTGATGCAGAAAAGTAAAGGTAACCGGGCGGGGCTATCGCAGTCACGGACGCTGATGCAGAAAAGTAAAGGTATCCGAGCGAGGCTATCGCAGTCACGGATGATGATGCAGAAATGTAAAGGTATGCGGGCGAGTCTATCGCAGTCACGGACGCTGATGCAGAAATGTATAGTTATCTGAGCGAGGCTATCGCACTCACGGACGCTGATGCAGAAAAGTAAAGGTATCCGGGCGAGGCTATCGCAGTCACGGACGTTGATGCAGAAATGTAAAGGTATCTGGGCGATGCTATCGTAGTCACGGATACTAATGCAGAATATAAAGGTAACCGGGCGGGGCTATTGAAGTCACGGATGCTGATGCAGAAAAGTAAAGGTAACCGGGCGGGGCTATCGCAGTCACGGACGCTGATGCAGAAAAGTGAAGATATCCGGGCGAGGCTATCGCAGTCACGGATACTGATGCAGAAATGTAAAGGTATCTGGGCGAGGCTATCATAGTCACGGATACTGATGCAGAATATAAAGGTAACCGGCCGGGGCTATCGCAGTCACGGACGCTGATGCAGAAATGTAAAGGTATCCGGGCGAGGCAATCGCAATCACGGATCCTGATGCAGAAAAGTAAAGGTATCCGGGCGAGGCTATCGCAGTCACGGACGCTGATGCAGAAATGTAACGGTATCCGGGCGAGGCTATCGTAGTCACGGATGCTGATGTAGAAATGTAAAGGTATTCGGGCGAGGCTATCGCAGTCACGGACGCTGATGCAGAAATGTAAAGTTATCTGAGCGAGGCTATCGCATTCACGGACGCTGATGCAGAAAAGTAAAGGTATCCGGGCGAGGCTATCGCAGTCACGGACGCTGATGCAGAAATGTAACGGTATCCGGGCGAGGCTATCGTAGTCACGGATGCTGATGTAGAAATGTAATGGTATTCGGACGAGGCTATCGCAGTCACGGACGCTGATGCAGAAATTTAAAGTTATCTGAGCGAGGCTATCGCTTTCACGGACGCTGATGCAGAAATGTAAAGGTATTCGGGCGAGGCTATCGCAGTCACGGACGTTGATGCAGAAATGTAAAGTTATCTGAGCGAGGCTATCGCATTCACGGACGTTGATGCAGAAATGTAAAGGTATTCGGGCGAGGCTATCGCAGTCTCGGACGCTGATGCAGAAATGTAAAGTTATCTGAGCGAGGCTATCGCATTCACGGACGCTGATGCAGAAAAGTAAAGGTATCCGGGCGAGGCTATCGTAGTCACGGAGGCTGATGCAGAAATGTAAAGGTATTCGGGCGAGGCTATCGCAGTCATGGACGCTGATGCAGAAATGTAAAGTTATCTGAGCGAGGCTATCGCATTCACGGACGCTGATGCAGAAAAGTAAAGGTATCCGGGCGAGGCTATCGCAGTCACGGACGCTGATGAAGAAATGTAAAGGTATCCGGGCGAGGCTATCGTAGTCACGGATGCTGATGCAGAAATGTAAAGGTATTCGGGCAAGGCTATTGCACTCACGGAGCCTGATGCAGAAAAGTAAAGGTATCCGGGCGAGGCTATCATAGTCACGAATGCTGATACAGAAAAGTAAAGGTATCCAGGCGAGGCTATCGTAGTCACGAATGCTGATACAGAAATGTAAAGGTACCCGGGCGAGGCTATCGCAGTGACGGATACTGATGCACAAACTAAAGGTATCCGGGGAAGTCTAGCATAATCACAGATACTAATGCAGAAGAGTAAAGGTATCTGGGGGAGGCTATCGCAGTCACGGACGTTGATGCAGAAATGTAAAGGTATCTGGGCGAGGTTATCGTAGTCACGGATAGTGATGCAGAATATAAAGGTAACCGGGCGGGGCTATTGCAGTCACGGACGCTGATGCAGAAAAGTAAAGGTAACCGGGCGGGGCTATCGCAGTCACGGACGCTGATGCAGAAAAGTAAAGGTAACCGGGCGGGGCTATCGCAGTCACGGACGCTGATGCAGAAAAGTAAAGGTATCCGAGCGAGGCTATCGCAGTCACAGACGCTGATGCAGAAATGTAAAGTTATCTGAGCGAGGCTATCGCATTCACGGACGCTGATGCAGAAAAGTAAAGGTAACCGGGCGGGGCTATCGCAGTCACGGACGCTGATGCAGAAAAGTAAAGGTATCCGAGCGAGGCTATCGCAGTCACGGATGCTGATGCAGAAATGTAAACGTATGCGGGTGAGGCTATCGCAGTCACGGACGCTGATGCAGAAATGTATAGTTATCTGAGCGAGGCTATCGCATTCACGGACGCTGATGCAGAAAAGTAAAGGTATCCGGGCGAGGCTATCGCAGTCACGGACGCTGATGAAGAAATGTAAAGGTATCCGGGCGAGGCTATCGTAGTCACGGATGCTGATGCAGAAATGTAAAGGTATTCGGGCGAGGCTATCGCACTCACGGAGCCTGATGCAGAAAAGTAGAGGTATCCGGGCGAGGCTATCGCAGTCACGGATGCTGATGCAGAAATGTAAAGGTATCCAGGCGAGGCTATCGCAGTCACGGATACTGATGTACAAACTAAAGGTATCCGGGGGAGTCTAGCACAATCGCAGATACTAATGCAGAAGAGTAAATGTATTCGGGGGAGGCTATCGCAGTCACGGACGTTGATGCAGAAATGTAAAGGTATCTGGGCGATGCTATCGTAGTCACGGATACTGATGCAGAATATAAAGGTAACCGGGCGGGGCTATTGAAGTCACGGACGCTGATGCAGAAAAGTAAAGGTAACCGGGCGGGGCTATCGCAGTCACGGACGCTGATCCAGAAAAGTGAAGATATCCGGGCGAGGCTATCGCAGTCACGGATACTGATGCAGAAATGTAAAGGTATCTGGGCGAGGCTATCATAGTCACGGATACTGATGCAGAATATAAAGGTAACCGGCCGGGGCTATCGCAGTCACGGACGCTGATGCAGAAATGTAAAGGTATCCGGGCGAGGCAATCGCAATCACGGATCCTGATGCAGAAAAGTAAAGGTATCCGGGCGAGGCTATAACAGTCACGGACATTGATCCAGAAATGTAAAGGTATCCGCGCGAGGCTATTGCAGTCACGGATACTGATGCAGAAACTAAAGGTATCCGGGGGAGTCTAGCACAATCACGGATTCTAATGCAGAAAAGTAAAGGTTTCCGGGCGAGGCTATCGCAGTAACGGACGTTGATGCAGAAATGTAAAGGTATCTGGGCGAGTCTATCGTAGTCACGGATACTGATGCAAAATATAAAGGTAACCGGGCGGGGCTATCGCAGTCACGGACGCTGATGCAGAAATGTAAAGGTATCCGGGCGACGCAATCGCAATCACGGATCCTGATGTAGAAAAGTAAAGGTATCCGGCCGAGGCTATCGCAGTAACGGATACTGATGCAGAAAAGTAAAGGTATCTGGGTGAGGCAATCGCAATCACGGACGTTGATGCAGAAATGTAAAGGTATCTAGGCGAGGCTATCGTAGTCACGGATACTGATGCAGAATATAATGGTAACCGGGCGGGGCTATTGCAGTCACGGACGCTGATGCAGAAATGTAAAGGTATCCGGGCGAGGCAATCGCAATCACGGATCCTGATGCAGAAAAGTAAAGGTATCCGGGCGAGGCCATCACAGTCACGGACGTTGATCCAGAAATGTAAAGGTATCCGGGCGAGGCTATCGCAGTCAAGGATACTGATGCAGAAAATAAAAGGTATCCGGGCGAGGCAATCGCACTCACGGATCCTGATGCAGAAAAGTAAAGGTATCCGGGCGAGGCTATCGCAGTCACGGACGTTGATGCAGAAATGTAAAGGTATCTAGGCGAGGCTATCGTAGTCACGGATGCTGATGCAGAAATGTAAAGTATTCGGGCGAGGCTATCGTAGTCACGGACGCTGATGCAGAAATGTAAAGGTATCCGGGCGAGGCTATCGTAGTCACGGATGCTGATGCAGAAATGTAAAGGTATTCGGGCAAGGCTATTGCACTCACGGAGCCTGATGCAGAAAAGTAAAGGTATCCGGGCGAGGCTATCGTAGTCACGGATGCTGATCCAGAAATGTAAAGGTATCCGGGCGAGGCTATCGCAGTCACGGATACTGATGCACAAACTAAAGGTATCCAGGGAAGTCTAGCACAATCACAGATACTAATGCAGAAGAGTAAAGGTATCCGGGGGAGGCTATCGCAGTCACGGACGTTGATGCAGAAATGTAAAGGTATCTGGGCGAGGCTATCGTAGTCACGGATACTGATGCAGAATATAAAGGTAACCGGGCGAGGCTATCGCAGTCACAGACGCTGATGCAGAAATGTAAAGTTATCTGAGCGAGGCTATCGCATTCACGGACGCTGATGCAGAAAAGTAAAGGTATCCGGGCGAGGCTATCGCAGTCACGGACGCTGATGCAGAAATGTAACGGTATCCGGGCGAGGCTATCGTAGTCACGGATGCTGATGTAGAAATGTAAAGGTATTCGGGCGAGGCTATCGCAGTCACGGACGCTGATGCAGAAATGTAAAGTTATCTGAGCGAGGCTATCGCATTCACGGACGCTGATGCAGAAAAGTAAAGGTATCCGGGCGAGGCTATCGCAGTCACGGACGCTGATGAAGAAATGTAAAGGTATCCGGGCGAGGCTATCGTAGTAACGGATGCTGATGCAGAAATGTAAAGGTATTCGGGCGAGGCTATCGCACTCACGGAGCCTGATGCAGAAAAGTAGAGGTATCCGGGCGAGGCTATCACAGTCACGGATGCTGATGCAGAAATGTAAAGTTATTTGAGCGAGGCTATCGCATTCACGGACGCTGATGCAGAAAAGTAAAGGTATCCGGGCGAGTCTATCGCAATCACGGACGCTGATGCAGAAATGTAAAGGTATGCGGGCGAGGCTATCGCAGTCATGGACGTTGATGCAGAAATGTAAAGTTATCTGAGCGAGGCTATCGCATTCACGGACGTTGATGCAGAAATATAAAGGTATTCGGGCGAGGCTATCGCAGTCACGGACGCTGATGCAGAAATGTAAAATTTTCTGAGCGAGGCTATCGCATTCACGGACGCTGATGCACAAAGGTAAAGATATCCGGGCGAGGCTATCGTAGTCACGGAGGCTGATGCAGAAATGTAAAGGTATGCGGGCGAGGCTATCGCAGTCACGGACGCTGATGCAGAAATGTAAAGTTATCTGAGCGAGGCTATCGTATTCACGGACGCTGATGCAGAAAAAGTAAAGGTATCCGGGCGAGGCTATCGTAGTCACAGATGCTGATGCAGAAATGTAAAGGTATTCGGGCAAGGCTATTGCACTCACGGAGCCTGATGCAGAAAAGTAAAGGTATCCGGGCGAGGCTATCGTAGTCACGGATGCTGATACAGAAATGTAAAGGTACCCGGGCGAGGCTATCGCAGTGACGGATACTGATGCACAAACTAAAGGTATCCGGGGAAGTCTAGCACAATCACAGATACTAATGCAGAAGAGTAAACGTATCCGGGGGAGGCTATCGCAGTCACGGACGTTGATGCAGAAATGTAAAGGTATCTGGGCGAGGCTATCGTAGTCACGGATACTGATGCAGAATATAAAGGTAACCGGGCGGGGCTATGGCAGTCACGGACGCTGATGCAGAAAAGTAAAGGTAACCGGGCGGGGCTATCGCAGTCACGGACGCTGATGCAGAAAAGTAAAGGTAACCGGGCGGGGCTATCGCAGTCACGGACGCTGATGCAGAAAAGTAAAGGTATCCGAGCGAGGCTATCGCAGTCACAGACGCTGATGCAGAAATGTAAAGTTATCTGAGCGAGGCTATCGCATTCACGGACGCTGATGCAGAAAAGTAAAGGTAACCGGGCGGGGCTATCGCAGTCACGGACGCTGATGCAGAAAAGTAAAGGTATCCGAGCGAGGCTATCGCAGTCACGGATGATGATGCAGAAATGTAAAGGTATGCGGGCGAGTCTATCGCAGTCACGGACGCTGATGCAGAAATGTATAGTTATCTGAGCGAGGCTATCGCACTCACGGACGCTGATGCAGAAAAGTAAAGGTATCCGGGCGAGGCTATCGCAGTCACGGACGTTGATGCAGAAATGTAAAGGTATCTGGGCGATGCTATCGTAGTCACGGATACTAATGCAGAATATAAAGGTAACCGGGCGGGGCTATTGAAGTCACGGATGCTGATGCAGAAAAGTAAAGGTAACCGGGCGGGGCTATCGCAGTCACGGACGCTGATGCAGAAAAGTGAAGATATCCGGGCGAGGCTATCGCAGTCACGGATACTGATGCAGAAATGTAAAGGTATCTGGGCGAGGCTATCATTGTCACGGATACTGATGCAGAATATAAAGGTAACCGGCCGGGGCTATCGCAGTCACGGACGCTGATGCAGAAATGTAAAGGTATCCGGGCGAGGCAATCGCAATCACGGATCCTGATGCAGAAAAGTAAAGGTATCCGGGCGAGGCTATCGCAGTCACGGACGCTGATGCAGAAATGTAACGGTATCCGGGCGAGGCTATCGTAGTCACGGATGCTGATGTAGAAATGTAAAGGTATTCGGGCGAGGCTATCGCAGTCACGGACGCTGATGCAGAAATGTAAAGTTATCTGAGCGAGGCTATCGCATTCACGGACGCTGATGCAGAAAAGTAAAGGTATCCGGGCGAGGCTATCGCAGTCACGGACGCTGATGCAGAAATGTAACGGTATCCGGGCGAGGCTATCGTAGTCACGGATGCTGATGTAGAAATGTAATGGTATTCGGACGAGGCTATCGCAGTCACGGACGCTGATGCAGAAATTTAAAGTTATCTGAGCGAGGCTATCGCTTTCACGGACGCTGATGCAGAAATGTAAAGGTATTCGGGCGAGGCTATCGCAGTCACGGACGTTGATGCAGAAATGTAAAGTTATCTGAGCGAGGCTATCGCATTCACGGACGTTGATGCAGAAATGTAAAGGTATTCGGGTGAGGCTATCGCAGTCTCGGACGCTGATGCAGAAATGTAAAGTTATCTGAGCGAGGCTATCGCATTCACGGACGCTGATGCAGAAAAGTAAAGGTATCCGGGCGAGGCTATCGTAGTCACGGAGGCTGATGCAGAAATGTAAAGGTATTCGGGCGAGGCTATCGCAGTCACGGACGCTGATGCAGAAATGTAAAGTTATCTGAGCGAGGCTATCGCATTCACGGACGCTGATGCAGAAAAGTAAAGGTATCCGGGCGAGGCTATCGCAGTCACGGACGCTGATGAAGAAATGTAAAGGTATCCGGGCGAGGCTATCGTAGTCACGGATGCTGATGCAGAAATGTAAAGGTATTCGGGCAAGGCTATTGCACTCACGGAGCCTGATGCAGAAAAGTAAAGGTATCCGGGCGAGGCTATCATAGTCACGAATGCTGATACAGAAAAGTAAAGGTATCCAGGCGAGGCTATCGTAGTCACGAATGCTGATACAGAAATGTAAAGGTACCCGGGCGAGGCTATCGCAGTGACGGATACTGATGCACAAACTAAAGGTATCCGGGGAAGTCTAGCATAATCACAGATACTAATGCAGAAGAGTAAAGGTATCTGGGGGAGGCTATCGCAGTCACGGACGTTGATGCAGAAATGTAAAGGTATCTGGGCGAGGTTATCGTAGTCACGGATAGTGATGCAGAATATAAAGGTAACCGGGCGGGGCTATTGCAGTCACGGACGCTGATGCAGAAAAGTAAAGGTAACCGGGCGGGGCTATCGCAGTCACGGACGCTGATGCAGAAAAGTAAAGGTAACCGGGCGGGGCTATCGCAGTCACGGACGCTGATGCAGAAAAGTAAAGGTATCCGAGCGAGGCTATCGCAGTCACAGACGCTGATGCAGAAATGTAAAGTTATCTGAGCGAGGCTATCGCATTCACGGACGCTGATGCAGAAAAGTAAAGGTAACCGGGCGGGGCTATCGCAGTCACGGACGCTGATGCAGAAAAGTAAAGGTATCCGAGCGAGGCTATCGCAGTCACGGATGCTGATGCAGAAATGTAAACGTATGCGGGTGAGGCTATCGCAGTCACGGACGCTGATGCAGAAATGTATAGTTATCTGAGCGAGGCTATCGCATTCACGGACGCTGATGCAGAAAAGTAAAGGTATCCGGGCGAGGCTATCGCAGTCACGGACGCTGATGAAGAAATGTAAAGGTATCCGGGCGAGGCTATCGTAGTCACGGATGCTGATGCAGAAATGTAAAGGTATTCGGGCGAGGCTATCGCACTCACGGAGCCTGATGCAGAAAAGTAGAGGTATCCGGGCGAGGCTATCGCAGTCACGGATGCTGATGCAGAAATGTAAAGGTATCCAGGCGAGGCTATCGCAGTCACGGATACTGATGTACAAACTAAAGGTATCCGGGGGAGTCTAGCACAATCGCAGATACTAATGCAGAAGAGTAAATGTATTCGGGGGAGGCTATCGCAGTCACGGACGTTGATGCAGAAATGTAAAGGTATCTGGGCGATGCTATCGTAGTCACGGATACTGATGCAGAATATAAAGGTAACCGGGCGGGGCTATTGAAGTCACGGACGCTGATGCAGAAAAGTAAAGGTAACCGGGCGGGGCTATCGCAGTCACGGACGCTGATCCAGAAAAGTGAAGATATCCGGGCGAGGCTATCGCAGTCACGGATACTGATGCAGAAATGTAAAGGTATCTGGGCGAGGCTATCATAGTCACGGATACTGATGCAGAATATAAAGGTAACCGGCCGGGGCTATCGCAGTCACGGACGCTGATGCAGAAATGTAAAGGTATCCGGGCGAGGCAATCGCAATCACGGATCCTGATGCAGAAAAGTAAAGGTATCCGGGCGAGGCTATAACAGTCACGGACATTGATCTAGAAATGTAAAGGTATCCGCGCGAGGCTATTGCAGTCACGGATACTGATGCAGAAACTAAAGGTATCCGGGGGAGTCTAGCACAATCACGGATTCTAATGCAGAAAAGTAAAGGTTTCCGGGCGAGGCTATCGCAGTCACGGACGTTGATGCAGAAATGTAAAGGTATCTGGGCGAGTCTATCGTAGTCACGGATACTGATGCAAAATATAAAGGTAACCGGGCGGGGCTATCGCAGTCACGGACGCTGATACAGAAATGTAAAGGTATCCGGGCGATGCAATCGCAATCACGGATCCTGATGCAGAAAAGTAAAGGTATCCGGGCGAGGCTATCGCAGTCACGGACGCTGATGCAGAAATGTAACGGTATCCGGGCGAGGCTATCGTAGTCACGGATGCTGATGTAGAAATGTAAAGGTATTCGGGCGAGGCTATCGCAGTCACGGACGCTGATGCAGAAATGTAAAGTTATCTGAGCGAGGCTATCACATTCACGGACGCTGATGCAGAAAAGTAAAGGTATCCGGGCGAGGCTATCGCAGTCACGGACGCTGATGCAGAAATGTAACGGTATCCGGGCGAGGCTATCGTAGTCACGGATGCTGATGTAGAAATGTAATGGTATTCGGACGAGGCTATCGCAGTCACGGACGCTGATGCAGAAATTTAAAGTTATCTGAGCGAGGCTATCGCTTTCACGGACGCTGATGCAGAAATGTAAAGGTATTCGGGCGAGGCTATCGCAGTCACGGACGTTGATGCAGAAATGTAAAGTTATCTGAGCGAGGCTATCGCATTCACGGACGTTGATGCAGAAATGTAAAGGTATTCGGGCGAGGCTATCGCAGTCTCGGACGCTGATGCAGAAATGTAAAGTTATCTGAGCGAGGCTATCGCATTCACGGACGCTGATGCAGAAAAGTAAAGGTATCCGGGCGAGGCTATCGTAGTCACGGAGGCTGATGCAGAAATGTAAAGGTATTCGGGCGAGGCTATCGCAGTCACGGACGCTGATGCAGAAATGTAAAGTTATCTGAGCGAGGCTATCGCATTCACGGACGCTGATGCAGAAAAGTAAAGGTATCCGGGCGAGGCTATCGCAGTCACGGACGCTGATGAAGAAATGTAAAGGTATCCGGGCGAGGCTATCGTAGTCACGGATGCTGATGCAGAAATGTAAAGGTATTCGGGCAAGGCTATTGCACTCACGGAGCCTGATGCAGAAAAGTAAAGGTATCCGGGCGAGGCTATCATAGTCACGAATGCTGATACAGAAAAGTAAAGGTATCCAGGCGAGGCTATCGTAGTCACGAATGCTGATACAGAAATGTAAAGGTACCCGGGCGAGGCTATCGCAGTGACGGATACTGATGCACAAACTAAAGGTATCCGGGGAAGTCTAGCATAATCACAGATACTAATGCAGAAGAGTAAAGGTATCTGGGGGAGGCTATCGCAGTCACGGACGTTGATGCAGAAATGTAAAGGTATCTGGGCGAGGTTATCGTAGTCACGGATAGTGATGCAGAATATAAAGGTAACCGGGCGGGGCTATTGCAGTCACGGACGCTGATGCAGAAAAGTAAAGGTAACCGGGCGGGGCTATCGCAGTCACGGACGCTGATGCAGAAAAGTAAAGGTAACCGGGCGGGGCTATCGCAGTCACGGACGCTGATGCAGAAAAGTAAAGGTATCCGAGCGAGGCTATCGCAGTCACAGACGCTGATGCAGAAATGTAAAGTTATCTGAGCGAGGCTATCGCATTCACGGACGCTGATGCAGAAAAGTAAAGGTAACCGGGCGGGGCTATCGCAGTCACGGACGCTGATGCAGAAAAGTAAAGGTATCCGAGCGAGGCTATCGCAGTCACGGATGCTGATGCAGAAATGTAAACGTATGCGGGTGAGGCTATCGCAGTCACGGACGCTGATGCAGAAATGTATAGTTATCTGAGCGAGGCTATCGCATTCACGGACGCTGATGCAGAAAAGTAAAGGTATCCGGGCGAGGCTATCGCAGTCACGGACGCTGATGAAGAAATGTAAAGGTATCCGGGCGAGGCTATCGTAGTCACGGATGCTGATGCAGAAATGTAAAGGTATTCGGGCGAGGCTATCGCACTCACGGAGCCTGATGCAGAAAAGTAGAGGTATCCGGGCGAGGCTATCGCAGTCACGGATGCTGATGCAGAAATGTAAAGGTATCCAGGCGAGGCTATCGCAGTCACGGATACTGATGTACAAACTAAAGGTATCCGGGGGAGTCTAGCACAATCGCAGATACTAATGCAGAAGAGTAAATGTATTCGGGGGAGGCTATCGCAGTCACGGACGTTGATGCAGAAATGTAAAGGTATCTGGGCGATGCTATCGTAGTCACGGATACTGATGCAGAATATAAAGGTAACCGGGCGGGGCTATTGAAGTCACGGACGCTGATGCAGAAAAGTAAAGGTAACCGGGCGGGGCTATCGCAGTCACGGACGCTGATCCAGAAAAGTGAAGATATCCGGGCGAGGCTATCGCAGTCACGGATACTGATGCAGAAATGTAAAGGTATCTGGGCGAGGCTATCATAGTCACGGATACTGATGCAGAATATAAAGGTAACCGGCCGGGGCTATCGCAGTCACGGACGCTGATGCAGAAATGTAAAGGTATCCGGGCGAGGCAATCGCAATCACGGATCCTGATGCAGAAAAGTAAAGGTATCCGGGCGAGGCTATAACAGTCACGGACATTGATCCAGAAATGTAAAGGTATCCGCGCGAGGCTATTGCAGTCACGGATACTGATGCAGAAACTAAAGGTATCCGGGGGAGTCTAGCACAATCACGGATTCTAATGCAGAAAAGTAAAGGTTTCCGGGCGAGGCTATCGCAGTCACGGACGTTGATGCAGAAATGTAAAGGTATCTGGGCGAGTCTATCGTAGTCACGGATACTGATGCAAAATATAAAGGTAACCGGGCGGGGCTATCGCAGTCACGGACGCTGATGCAGAAATGTAAAGGTATCCGGGCGACGCAATCGCAATCACGGATCCTGATGCAGAAAAGTAAAGGTATCCGGCCGAGCCTATCGCAGTAACGGATACTGATGCAGAAAAGTAAAGGTATCTGGGTGAGGCAATCGCAATCACGGACGTTGATGCAGAAATGTAAAGGTATCTAGGCGAGGCTATCGTAGTCACGGATACTGATGCAGAATATAATGGTAACCGGGCGGGGCTATTGCAGTCACGGACGCTGATGCAGAAATGTAAAGGTATCCGGGCGAGGCAATCGCAATCACGGATCCTGATGCAGAAAAGTAAAGGTATCCGGGCGAGGCCATCACAGTCACGGACGTTGATCCAGAAATGTAAAGGTATCCGGGCGAGGCTATCGCAGTCAAGGATACTGATGCAGAAAATAAAAGGTATCCGGGCGAGGCAATCGCACTCACGGATCCTGATGCAGAAAAGTAAAGGTATCCGGGCGAGGCTATCGCAGTCACGGACGTTGATGCAGAAATGTAAAGGTATCTAGGCGAGGCTATCGTAGTCACGGATGCTGATGCAGAAATGTAAAGTATTCGGGCGAGGCTATCGTAGTCACGGACGCTGATGCAGAAATGTAAAGGTATCCGGGCGAGGCTATCGTAGTCACGGATGCTGATGCAGAAATGTAAAGGTATTCGGGCAAGGCTATTGCACTCACGGAGCCTGATGCAGAAAAGTAAAGGTATCCGGGCGAGGCTATCGTAGTCACGGATGCTGATCCAGAAATGTAAAGGTATCCGGGCGAGGCTATCGCAGTCACGGATACTGATGCACAAACTAAAGGTATCCAGGGAAGTCTAGCACAATCACAGATACTAATGCAGAAGAGTAAAGGTATCCGGGGGAGGCTATCGCAGTCACGGACGTTGATGCAGAAATGTAAAGGTATCTGGGTGAGGCTATCGTAGTCACGGATACTGATGCAGAATATAAAGGTAACCGGGCGAGGCTATCGCAGTCACAGACGCTGATGCAGAAATGTAAAGTTATCTGAGCGAGGCTATCGCATTCACGGACGCTGATGCAGAAAAGTAAAGGTATCCGGGCGAGGCTATCGCAGTCACGGACGCTGATGCAGAAATGTAACGGTATCCGGGCGAGGCTATCGTAGTCACGGATGCTGATGTAGAAATGTAAAGGTATTCGGGCGAGGCTATCGCAGTCACGGACGCTGATGCAGAAATGTAAAGTTATCTGAGCGAGGCTATCGCATTCACGGACTCTGATGCAGAAAAGTAAAGGTATCCGGGCGAGGCTATCGCAGTCACGGACGCTGATGAAGAAATGTAAAGGTATCCGGGCGAGGCTATCGTAGTAACGGATGCTGATGCAGAAATGTAAAGGTATTCGGGCGAGGCTATCGCACTCACGGAGCCTGATGCAGAAAAGTAGAGGTATCCGGGCGAGGCTATCACAGTCACGGATGCTGATGCAGAAATGTAAAGTTATTTGAGCGAGGCTATCGCATTCACGGACGCTGATGCAGAAAAGTAAAGGTATCCGGGCGAGTCTATCGCAATCACGGACGCTGATGCAGAAATGTAAAGGTATGCGGGCGAGGCTATCGCAGTCATGGACGTTGATGCAGAAATGTAAAGTTATCTGAGCGAGGCTATCGCATTCACGGACGTTGATGCAGAAATATAAAGGTATTCGGGCGAGGCTATCGCAGTCACGGACGCTGATGCAGAAATGTAAAATTTTCTGAGCGAGGCTATCGCATTCACGGACGCTGATGCACAAAGGTAAAGATATCCGGGCGAGGCTATCGTAGTCACGGAGGCTGATGCAGAAATGTAAAGGTATGCGGGCGAGGCTATCGCAGTCACGGACGCTGATGCAGAAATGTAAAGTTATCTGAGCGAGGCTATCGTATTCACGGACGCTGATGCAGAAAAAGTAAAGGTATCCGGGCGAGGCTATCGTAGTCACAGATGCTGATGCAGAAATGTAAAGGTATTCGGGCAAGGCTATTGCACTCACGGAGCCTGATGCAGAAAAGTAAAGGTATCCGGGCGAGGCTATCGTAGTCACGGATGCTGATACAGAAATGTAAAGGTACCCGGGCGAGGCTATCGCAGTGACGGATACTGATGCACAAACTAAAGGTATCCGGGGAAGTCTAGCACAATCACAGATACTAATGCAGAAGAGTAAACGTATCCGGGGGAGGCTATCGCAGTCACGGACGTTGATGCAGAAATGTAAAGGTATCTGGGCGAGGCTATCGTAGTCACGGATACTGATGCAGAATATAAAGGTAACCGGGCGGGGCTATGGCAGTCACGGACGCTGATGCAGAAAAGTAAAGGTAACCGGGCGGGGCTATCGCAGTCACGGACGCTGATGCAGAAAAGTAAAGGTAACCGGGCGGGGCTATCGCAGTCACGGACGCTGATGCAGAAAAGTAAAGGTATCCGAGCGAGGCTATCGCAGTCACAGACGCTGATGCAGAAATGTAAAGTTATCTGAGCGAGGCTATCGCATTCACGGACGCTGATGCAGAAAAGTAAAGGTAACCGGGCGGGGCTATCGCAGTCACGGACGCTGATGCAGAAAAGTAAAGGTATCCGAGCGAGGCTATCGCAGTCACGGATGATGATGCAGAAATGTAAAGGTATGCGGGCGAGTCTATCGCAGTCACGGACGCTGATGCAGAAATGTATAGTTATCTGAGCGAGGCTATCGCACTCACGGACGCTGATGCAGAAAAGTAAAGGTATCCGGGCGAGGCTATCGCAGTCACGGACGTTGATGCAGAAATGTAAAGGTATCTGGGCGATGCTATCGTAGTCACGGATACTAATGCAGAATATAAAGGTAACCGGGCGGGGCTATTGAAGTCACGGATGCTGATGCAGAAAAGTAAAGGTAACCGGGCGGGGCTATCGCAGTCACGGACGCTGATGCAGAAAAGTGAAGATATCCGGGCGAGGCTATCGCAGTCACGGATACTGATGCAGAAATGTAAATGTATCTGGGCGAGGCTATCATAGTCACGGATACTGATGCAGAATATAAAGGTAACCGGCCGGGGCTATCGCAGTCACGGACGCTGATGCAGAAATGTAAAGGTATCCGTGCGAGGCAATCGCAATCACGTATCCTGATGCAGAAAAGTAAAGGTTTCCGGGCGAGGCTATCGCAGTCACGGACGTTGATGCAGAAATGTAAAGGTATCTGGGCGAGTCTATCGTAGTCACGGATACTGATGCAGAATATAAAGGTAACCGGGCGGGGCTATCGCAGTCACGGACGCTGATGCAGAAATGTTAAGGTATCCGGGCGACGCAATCGCAATCACGGATCCTGATGCAGAAAAGTAAAGGTATTCGGCCGAGGCTATCGCAGTAACGGATACTGATGCAGAAAAGTAAAGGTATCTGGGTGAGGCAATCGCAATCACGGACGTTGATGCAGAAATGTAAAGGTATCTAGGCGAGGCTATCGTAGTCACGGATACTGATGCAGAAAAGTAAAGGTATCTGGGTGAGGCAATCGCAATCACGGACGTTGATGCAGAAATGTAAAGGTATCCAGGCGAGGCTATCGCAGTCACGGATACTGATGCACAAACTAAAGGTATCAGGGGGAGTCTAGCACAATCGCAGATACTAATGCAGAAGAGTAAAGGTATTCGGGGGAGGCTATCGCAGTCACGGACGTTGATGCAGAAATGTAAAGGTATCTGGGCGATGCTATCGTAGTCACGGATACTGATGCAGAATATAAAGGTAACCGGGCGGGGCTATTGAAGTCACGGACGCTGATGCAGAAAAGTAAAGGTAACCGGGCGGGGCTATCGCAGTCACGGACGCTGATGCAGAAAAGTGAAGATATCCGGGCGAGGCTATCGCAGTCACGGATACTGATGCAGAAATGTAAAGGTATCTGGGCGAGGCTATCATAGTCACGGATACTGATGCAGAATATAAAGGTAACCGGCCGGGGCTATCGCAGTCACGGACGCTGATGCAGAAATGTAAAGGTATCCGGGCGAGGCAATCGCAATCACGGATCCTGATGCAGAAAAGTAAAGGTATCCGGGCGAGGCTATAACAGTCACGGACATTGATCCAGAAATGTAAAGGTATCCGCGCGAGCCTATTGCAGTCACGGATACTGATGCAGAAACTAAAGGTATCCGGGGGAGTCTAGCACAATCACGGATTCTAATGCAGAAAAGTAAAGGTTTCCGGGCGAGGCTATCGCAGTCACGGACGTTGATGCAGAAATGTAAAGGTATCTGGGCGAGTCTATCGTAGTCACGGATACTGATGCAGAATATAAAGGTAACCGGGCGGGGCTATCGCAGTCACGGACGCTGATGCAGAAATGTTAAGGTATCCGGGCGACGCAATCGCAATCACGGATCCTGATGCAGAAAAGTAAAGGTATTCGGCCGAGGCTATCGCAGTAACGGATACTGATGCAGAAAAGTAAAGGTATCTGGGTGAGGCAATCGCAATCACGGACGTTGATGCAGAAATGTAAAGGTATCTAGGCGAGGCTATCGTAGTCACGGATACTGATGCAGAAAAGTAAAGGTATCTGGGTGACGCAATCGCAATCACGGACGTTGATGCAGAAATGTAAAGGTATCCAGGCGAAGCTATCGCAGTCACGGATACTGATGCACAAACTAAAGGTATCCGGGGGAGTCTAGCACAATCGCAGATTTTAATGCAGAAGAGTAAAGGTATTCGGGGGAGGCTATCGCAGTCACGGACGTTGAAGCAGAAATGTAAAGGTATCTGGGCGATGCTATCGTAGTCACGGATACTGATGCAGAATTTAAAGGTAACCGGGCGGGGCTATTGAAGTCACGGACGCTGATGCAGAAAAGTAAAGGTAACCGGGCGGGGCTATCGCAGTCACGGACGCTGATGCAGAAAAGTGAAGATATCCGGGCGAGGCTATCGCAGTCACGGATACTGATGCAGAAATGTAAAGGTATCTGGGCGAGGCTATCATAGTCACGGATACTGATGCAGAATATAAAGGTAACCGGCCGGGGCTATCGCAGTCACGGACGCTGATGCAGAAATGTAAAGGTATCCGGGCGAGGCAATCGCAATCACTGATCCTGATGCAGAAAAGTAAAGGTATCCGGGCGAGGCTATAACAATCACGGACATTGATCCAGAAATGTAAAGGTATCCGCGCGAGGCTATTGCAGTCACGGATACTGATGCAGAAACTAAAGGTATCCGGGGGAGTCTAGCACAATCACGGATTCTAATGCAGAAAAGTAAAGGTTTCTGGGCGAGGCTATCGCAGTCACGGACGTTGATGCAGAAATGTAAAGGTATCTGGGCGAGTCTATCGTAGTCACGGATACTGATGCAGAATATAAAGGTAACCGGGCGCGGCTATCGCAGTCACGGACGCTGATGCAGAAATGTAAAGGTATCCGGGCGACGCAATCGCAATCACGGATCCTGATGCAGAAAAGTAAAGGTATCCGGCCGAGGCTATCGCAGTAACGGATACTGATGCAGAAATGTAAAGGTACCCGGGCGAGGCAATCGCAATCACGGATCCTGATGCAAAAAAGTAAAGGTATCCGGGCGAGGCCATCACAGTCACGGACGTTGATCCAGAAATGTAAAGGTATCCGGGCGAGGCTATCGCAGTCACGGATACTGATGCAGAAAATAAAAGGTATCCGGGCGAGGCAATCGCACTCACGGATCCTGATGCAGAAAAGTAAAGGTATCCGGGCGAGGCTATCGCAGTCACGGACGTTGATGCAGAAATGTAAAGGTATCTAGGCGAGGCTATTGTAGTCACGGATACTGATGCAGAATATAAAGGTAACCGGGCGGGGTATCGCAGTCACGGACGCTGATGCAGAAATATAAAGGTATCCGGGCGAGGCTATCGCAGTCACGGACGTTGATGCAGAAATGTAAAGGTATCTAGGCGAGGCTATTGTAGTCACGGATACTGATGCAGAATATAAAGGTAACCGGGCGGGGTATCGCAGTCACGGACGCTGATGCAGAAATGTAAAGTTATCTGAGCGAGGCTATCGCATTCACGGACGCTGATGCAGAAATGTAAAGGTATTCGGGCGAGGCTATCGCAGTCTCGGACGCTGATGCAGAAATGTAAAGTTATCTGAGCGAGGCTATCGCATTCACGGACGCTGATGCAGAAAAGTAAAGGTATCCGGGCGAGGCTATCGTAGTCACGGAGGCTGATGCAGAAATGTAAAGGTATTCGGGCGAGGCTATCGCAGTCACGGACGCTGATGCAGAAATGTAAATTTATCTGAGCGAGGCTATCGCATTCACGGACGCTGATGCAGAAAAGTAAAGGTATCCGGGCGAGGCTATCGCAGTCACGGACGCTGATGAAGAAATGTAAAGGTATCCGGGCGAGGCTATCGTAGTCACGGATGCTGATGCAGAAATGTAAAGGTATTCGGGCAAGGCTATTGCACTCACGGAGCCTGATGCAGAAAAGTAAAGGTATCCGGGCGAGGCTATCGTAGTCACGGATGCTGATACAGAAATGTAAAGGTATCTGGGCGAGGCTATCGCAGTCACGGATACTGATGCACAAACTAAAGGTATCCGGGGAAGTCTAGCACAATCACAGATACTAAAGCAGAAGAGTAAAGGTATCCGGGGGAGGCTATCGCAGTCACGGACGTTGATGCAGAAATGTAAAGGTATCTGGGCGAGGCTATCGTAGTCACGGATACTGATGCAGAATATAAAGGTAACCGGGCGGGGCTATCGCAGTCACGGACGCTGATGCAGAAAAGTAAAGTTATCTGAGCGAGGCTATCGCATTCACGGACGCTGATGCAGAAAAGTAAAGGTATCCGGGCGAGGCTATCGCAGTCACGGACGCTGATGAAGAAATGTAAAGGTATTCGGGCAAGGCTATTGCACTCACGGAGCCTGATGCAGAAAAGTAAAGGTATCCGGGCGAGGCTATCGTAGTCACGGATGCTGATACAGAAATGTAAAGGTATCTGGGCGAGGCTATCGCAGTCACGGATACTGATGCACAAACTAAAGGTATCCGGGGAAGTCTAGCACAATCACAGATACTAAAGCAGAAGAGTAAAGGTATCCGGGCGAGGCTATCGCAGTCACGGATACTGATGCAGAAATGTAAAGGTATCTGGGCGAGGCTATCATAGTCACGGATACTGATGCAGAATATAAAGGTAACCGGCCGGGGCTATCGCAGTCACGGACGCTGATGCAGAAATGTAAAGGTATCCGGGCGAGGCAATCGCAATCACGGATCCTGATGCAGAAAAGTAAAGGTATCCGGGCGAGGCTATAACAGTCACGGACATTGATCCAGAAATGTAAAGGTATCCGCGCGAGGCTATTGCAGTCACGGATACTGATGCAGAAACTAAAGGTATCCGGGGGAGTCTAGCACAATCACGGATTCTAATGCAGAAAAGTAAAGGTTTCCGGGCGAGGCTATCGCAGTCACGGACGTTGATGCAGAAATGTAAAGGTATCTGGGCGAGTCTATCGTAGTCACGGATACTGATGCAGAATATAAAGGTAACCGGGCGGGGCTATCGCAGTCACGGACGCTGATGCAGAAATGTAAAGGTATCCGGGCGACGCAATCGCAATCACGGATCCTGATGCAGAAAAGTAAAGGTATCCGGCCGAGGCTATCGCAGTAACGGATACTGATGCAGAAAAGTAAAGGTATCTGGGTGAGGCAATCGCAATCACGGACGTTGATGCAGAAATGTAAAGGTATCTAGGCGAGGCTATCGTAGTCACGGATACTGATGCAGAATATAATGGTAACCGGGCGGGGCTATTGCAGTCACGGACGCTGATGCAGAAATGTAAAGGTATCCGGGCGAGGCAATCGCAATCACGGATCCTGATGCAGAAAAGTAAAGGTATCCGGGCGAGGCCATCACAGTCACGGACGTTGATCCAGAAATATAAAGGTATCCGGGCGAGGCTATCGCAGTCAAGGATACTGATGCAGAAAATAAAAGGTATCCGGGCGAGGCAATCGCACTCACGGATCCTGATGCAGAAAACTAAAGGTATCCGGGCGAGGCTATCGCAGTCACGGACGTTGATGCAGAAATGTAAAGGTATCTAGGCGAGGCTATCGTAGTCACGGATGCTGATGCAGAAATGTAAAGTATTCGGGCGAGGCTATCGTAGTCACGGACGCTGATGCAGAAATGTAAAGGTATCCGGGCGAGGCTATCGTAGTCACGGATGCTGATGCAGAAATGTAAAGGTATTCGGGCAAGGCTATTGCACTCACGGAGCCTGATGCAGAAAAGTAAAGGTATCCGGGCGAGGCTATCGTAGTCACGGATGCTGATACAGAAATGTAAAGGTATCCGGGCGAGGCTATCGCAGTCACGGATACTGATGCACAAACTAAAGGTATCCGGGGAAGTCTAGCACAATCACAGATACTAATGCAGAAGAGTAAAGGTATCCGGGGGAGGCTATCGCAGTCACGGACGTTGATGCAGAAATGTAAAGGTATCTGGGCGAGGCTATCGTAGTCACGGATACTGATGCAGAATATAAAGGTAACCGGGCGGGGCTATCGCAGTCACGGACGCTGATGCAGAAAAGTAAAGGTATCCGAGCGAGGCTATCACAGTCACAGACGCTGATGCAGAAATGTAAAGTTATCTGAGCGAGGCTATCGCATTCACGGACGCTGATGCAGAAAAGTAAAGGTATCCGGGCGAGGCTATCGCAGTCACGGACGCTGATGAAGAAATGTAAAGGTATCCGGGCGAGGCTATCGTAGTAACGGATGCTGATGCAGAAATGTAAAGGTATTCGGGCGAGGCTGTCGCACTCACGGAGCCTGATGCAGAAAAGTAGAGGTATCCGGGCGAGGCTATCACAGTCACGGATGCTTATGCAGAAATGTAAAGTTATTTGAGCGAGGCTATCGCATTCACGGACGCTGATGCAGAAAAGTAAAGGTATCCGGGCGAGTCTATCGCAATCACGGACGCTGATGCAGAAATGTAAAGGTATGCGGGCGAGGCTATCGCAGTCACGGACGTTGATGCAGAAATGTAAAGTTATCTGAGCGAGGCTATCGCATTCACGGACGTTGATGCAGAAATGTAAAGGTATTCGGGCGAGGCTATCGCAGTCACGGACGCTGATGCAGAAATGTAAAATTATCTGAGCGAGGCTATCGCATTCACGGACGCTGATGCACAAAAGTAAAGATATCCGGGCGAGGCTATCGTAGTCACGGAGGCTGATGCAGAAATGTAAAGGTATGCGGGCGAGGCTATCGCAGTCACGGACGCTGATGCAGAAATGTAAAGTTATCTGAGCGAGGCTATCGTATTCACGGACGCTGATGCAGAAAAGTAAAGGTATCCGGGCGAGGCTATCGTAGTCACGGATGCTGATGCAGAAATGTAAAGGTATTCGGGCAAGGCTATTGCACTCACGGAGCCTGATGCAGAAAAGTAAAGGTATCCGGGCGAGGCTATCGTAGTCACGGATGCTGATACAGAAATGTAAAGGTACCCGGGCGAGGCTATCGCAGTGACGGATACTGATGCACAAACTAAAGGTATCCGGGGAAGTCTAGCACAATCACAGATACTAATGCAGAAGAGTAAAGGTATCCGGGGGAGGCTATCGCAGTCACGGACGTTGATGCAGAAATGTAAAGGTATCTGGGCGAGGCTATCGTAGTCACGGATACTGATGCAGAATATAAAGGTAACCGGGCGGGGCTATGGCAGTCACGGACGCTGATGCAGAAAAGTAAAGGTAACCGGGCGGGGCTATCGCAGTCACGGACGCTGATGCAGAAATGTAACGGTATCCGGGCGAGGCTATCGTAGTCACGGATGCTGATGTAGAAATGTAAAGGTATTCGGGCGAGGCTATAGCAGTCACGGACGCTGATGCAGAAATGTAAAGTTATCTGAGCGAGGCTATCGCATTCACGGACGCTGATGCAGAAAAGTAAAGGTATCCGGGCGAGGCTATCGCAGTCACGGACGCTGATGGAGAAATGTAAAGGTATCCGGGCGAGGCTATCGTAGTCACGGATGCTGATGCAGAAATGTAAAGGTATTCGGGCAAGGCTATTGCACTCACGGAGCCTGATGCAGAAAAGTAAAGGTATCCGGGCGAGGCTATCGTAGTCACGGATGCTGATACAGAAATGTAAAGGTATCTGGGCGAGGCTATCGCAGTCACGGATACTGATGCACAAACTAAAGGTATCCGGGGAAGTCTAGCACAATCACAGATACTAAAGCAGAAGAGTAAAGGTATCAGGGGGAGGCTATCGCAGTCACGGACGTTGATGCAGAAATGTAAAGGTATCTGGGCGAGGCTATCGTAGTCACGGATACTGATGCAGAATATAAAGGTAACCGGGCGGGGCTATCGCAGTCACGGACGCTGATGCAGAAAAGTAAAGTTATCTGAGCGAGGCTATCGCATTCACGGACGCTGATGCAGAAAAGTAAAGGTATCCGGGCGAGGCTATCGCAGTCACGGACGCTGATGAAGAAATGTAAAGGTATTCGGGCAAGGCTATTGCACTCACGGAGCCTGATGCAGAAAAGTAAAGGTATCCGGGCGAGGCTATCGTAGTCACGGATGCTGATACAGAAATGTAAAGGTATCTGGGCGAGGCTATCGCAGTCACGGATACTGATGCACAAACTAAAGGTATCCGGGGAAGTCTAGCACAATCACAGATACTAAAGCAGAAGAGTAAAGGTATCCGGGCGAGGCTATCGTAATCACGGATACTGATGCAGAAATGTAAAGGTATCTGGGCGAGGCTATCATAGTCACGGATACTGATGCAGAATATAAAGGTAACCGGCCGGGGCTATCGCAGTCACGGACGCTGATGCAGAAATGTAAAGGTATCTGGGCGAGGCAATCGCAATCACGGATCCTGATGCAGAAAAGTAAAGGTATCCGGGCGAGGCTATAACAGTCACGGACATTGATCCAGAAATGTAAAGGTATCCGCGCGAGGCTATTGCAGTCACGGATACTGATGCAGAAACTAAAGGTATCCGGGGGAGTCTAGCACAATCACGGATTCTAATGCAGAAAAGTAATGGTTTCCGGGCGAGGCTATCGCAGTCACGGACGTTGATGCAGAAATGTAAAGGTATCTGGGCGAGTCTATCGTAGTCACGGATACTGATGCAGAATATAAAGGTAACCGGGCGGGGCTATCGCAGTCACGGACGCTGATGCAGAAATGTAAAGGTATCCGGGCGACGCAATCGCAATCACGGATCCTGATGCAGAAAAGTAAAGGTATCCGGCCGAGGCTATCGCAGTAACGGATACTGATGCAGAAAAGTAAAGGTATCTGGGTGAGGCAATCGCAATCACGGACGTTGATGCAGAAATGTAAAGGTATCTAGGCGAGGCTATCGTAGTCACGGATACTGATGCAGAATATAATGGTAACCGGGCGGGGCTATTGCAGTCACGGACGCTGATGCAGAAATGTAAAGGTATCCGGGCGAGGCAATCGCAATCACGGATCCTGATGCAGAAATGTAAAGGTATCCGGGCGAGGCTATCACAGTCACGGACGTTGATCCAGAAATGTAAAGGTATCCGGGCGAGGCAATCGCACTCACGGATCCTGATGCAGAAAAGTAAAGGTATCCGGGCGAGGCTATCGCAGTCACGGACGTTGATGCAGAAATGTAAAGGTATCTAGGCGAGGCTATCGTAGTCACGGATGCTGATGCAGAAATGTAAAGTATTCGGGCGAGGCTATCGTAGTCACGGACGCTGATGCAGAAATGTAAAGGTATCCGGGCGAGGCTATCGTAGTCACGGATGCTGATGCAGAAATGTAAAGGTATTCGGGCAAGGCTATTGCACTCACGGAGCCTGATGCAGAAAAGTAAAGGTATCCGGGCGAGGCTATCGTAGTCACGGATGCTGATACAGAAATGTAAAGGTATCCGGGCGAGGCTATCGCAGTCACGGATACTGATGCACAAACTAAAGGTATCCGGGGAAGTCTAGCACAATCACAGATACTAATGCAGAAGAGTAAAGGTATCCGGGGGAGGCTATCGCAGTCACGGACGTTGATGCAGAAATGTAAAGGTATCTGGGCGAGGCTATCGTAGTCACGGATACTGATGCAGAATATAAAGGTAACCGGGCGGGGCTATCGCAGTCACGGACGCTGATGCAGAAAAGTAAAGGTATCCGAGCGAGGCTATCACAGTCACAGACGCTGATGCAGAAATGTAAAGTTATCTGAGCGAGGCTATCGCATTCACGGACGCTGATGCAGAAAAGTAAAGGTATCCGGGCGAGGCTATCGCAGTCACGGACGCTGATGTAGAAATGTAACGGTATCCGGGCGAGGCTATCGTAGTCACGGATGCTGATGTAGAAATGTAAAGGTATTCGGGCGAGGCTATCGCAGTCACGGACGCTGATGCAGAAATGTAAAGTTATCTGAGCGAGGCTATCGCATTCACGGACGCTGATGCAGAAAAGTAAAGGTATTCGGGCGAGGCTGTCGCACTCACGGAGCCTGATGCAGAAAAGTAGAGGTATCCGGGCGAGGCTATCACAGTCACGGATGCTGATGCAGAAATGTAAAGTTATTTGAGCGAGGCTATCGCATTCACGGACGCTGATGCAGAAAACTAAAGGTATCCGGGCGAGTCTATCGCAATCACGGACGCTGATGCAGAAATGTAAAGGTATGCGGGCGAGGCTATCGCAGTCACGGACGTTGATGCAGAAATGTAAAGTTATCTGAGCGAGGCTATCGCATTCACGGACGTTGATGCAGAAATGTAAAGGTATTCGGGCGAGGCTATCGCAGTCACGGACGCTGATGCAGAAATGTAAAATTATCTGAGCGAGGCTATCGCATTCACGGACGCTGATGCACAAAAGTAAAGATATCCGGGCGAGGCTATCGTAGTCACGGAGGCTGATGCAGAAATGTAAAGGTATGCGGGCGAGGCTATCGCAGTCACGGACGCTGATGCAGAAATGTAAAGTTATCTGAGCGAGGCTATCGTATTCACGGACGCTGATGCAGAAAAGTAAAGGTATCCGGGCGAGGCTATCGTAGTCACGGATGCTGATGCAGAAATGTAAAGGTATTCGGGCAAGGCTATTGCACTCACGGAGCCTGATGCAGAAAAGTAAAGGTATCCGGGCGAGGCTATCGTAGTCACGGATGCTGATACAGAAATGTAAAGGTACCCGGGCGAGGCTATCGCAGTGACGGATACTGATGCACAAACTAAAGGTATCCGGGGAAGTCTAGCACAATCACAGATACTAATGCGGAAGAGTAAAGGTATCCGGGGGAGGCTATCGCAGTCACGGACGTTGATGCAGAAATGTAAAGGTATCTGGGCGAGGCTATCGTAGTCACGGATACTGATGCAGAATATAAAGGTAACCGGGCGGGGCTATGGCAGTCACGGACGCTGATGCAGAAAAGTAAAGGTAACCGGGCGGGGCTATCGCAGTCACGGACGCTGATGCAGAAAAGTAAAGGTAACCGGGCGGGGCTATCGCAGTCACGGACGCTGATGCAGAAAAGTAAAGGTATCCGAGCGAGGCTATCGCAGTCACCGACGCTGATGCAGAAATGTAAAGTTATCTGAGCGAGGCTATCGCATTCACGGACGCTGATGCAGAAAAGTAAAGGTAACCGGGCGGGGCTATCGCAGTCACGGACGCTGATGCAGAAAAGTAAAGGTATCCGAGCGAGGCTATCGCAGTCACGGATGCTGATGCAGAAATGTAAAGGTATGCGGGCAAGGCTATCGCAGTAACGGACGCTGATGCAGAAATGTATAGTTATCTGAGCGAGGCTATCGCACTCACGGACGCTGATGCAGAAAAGTAAAGGTATCCGGGCGAGGCTATCGCAGTCACGGACGCTGATGAAGAAATGTAAAGGTATCCGGGTGAGGCTATCGTAGTCACGGATGCTGATGCAGAAATGTAAAGGTATTCGGGCGAGGCTATCGCACTCACGGAGCCTGATGCAGAAAAGTAGAGGTATCCGGGCGAGGCTATCGCAGTCACGGATGCTGATGCAGAAATGTAAAGGTATCCAGGCGAGCCTATCGCAGTCACGGATACTGATACACAAACTAAAGGTATCAGGGGGAGTCTAGCACAATCGCAGATACTAATGCAGAAGAGTAAAGGTATTCGGGGGAGGCTATCACAGTCACGGACGTTGATGCAGAAATGTAAAGGTATCTGGGCGATGCTATCGTAGTCACGGATACTGATGCAGAATATAAAGGTAACCGGGCGGGGCTATTGAAGTCACGGACGCTGATGCAGAAAAGTAAAGGTAACCGGGCGGGGCTATCGCAGTCACGGACGCTGATGCAGAAAAGTGAAGATATCCGGGCGAGGCTATCGCAGTCACGGATACTGATGCAGAAATGTAAAGGTATCTGGGCGAGGCTATCATAGTCACGGATACTGATGCAGAATATAAAGGTAACCGGCCGGGGCTATCGCAGTCACGGACGCTGATGCAGAAATGTAAAGGTATCCGGGCGAGGCAATCGCAATCACGGATCCTGATGCAGAAAAGTAAAGGTATCCGGGCGAGGCTATAACAGTCACGGACATTGATCCAGAAATGTAAAGGTATCCGCGCGAGCCTATTGCAGTCACGGATACTGATGCAGAAACTAAAGGTATCCGGGGGAGTCTAGCACAATCACAGATTCTAATGCAGAAAAGTAAAGGTTTCCGGGCGAGGCTATCGCAGTCACGGACGTTGATGCAGAAATGTAAAGGTATCTGGGCGAGTCTATCGTAGTCACGGATACTGATGCAGAATATAAAGGTAACCGGGCGGGGCTATCGCAGTCACGGACGCTGATGCAGAAATGTTAAGGTATCCGGGCGACGCAATCGCAATCACGGATCCTGATGCAGAAAAGTAAAGGTATTCGGCCGAGGCTATCGCAGTAACGGATACTGATGCAGAAAAGTAAAGGTATCTGGGTGAGGCAATCGCAATCACGGACGTTGATGCAGAAATGTAAAGGTATCTAGGCGAGGCTATCGTAGTCACGGATACTGATGCAGAAAAGTAAAGGTATCTGGGTGAGGCAATCGCAATCACGGACGTTGATGCAGAAATGTAAAGGTATCCAGGCGAAGCTATCGCAGTCACGGATACTGATGCACAAACTAAAGGTATCCGGGGGAGTCTAGCACAATCGCAGATTTTAATGCAGAAGAGTAAAGGTATTCGGGGGAGGCTATCGCAGTCACGGATACTGATGCAGAAATGTAAAGGTATCTGGGCGAGGCTATCATAGTCACGGATACTGATGCAGAATATAAAGGTAACCGGGCGGGGCTATCGCAGTCACGGACGCTGATGCAGAAATGTAAAGGTATCCGGGCGACGCAATCGCAATCACGGATCCTGATGCAGAAAAGTAAAGGTATCCGGCCGAGGCTATCGCAGTAACGGATACTGATGCAGAAATGTAAAGGTATCCGGGCGAGGCAATCGCAATCACGGATCCTGATGCAAAAAAGTAAAGGTATCCGGGCGAGGCCATCACAGTCACGGACGTTGATCCAGAAATGTAAAGGTATCCGGGCGAGGCTATCGCAGTCACGGATACTGATGCAGAAAATAAAAGGTATCCGGGCGAGGCAATTGCACTCACGGATCCTGATGCAGAAAAGTAAAGGTATCCGGGCGAGGCTATCACAGTCACGGACGTTGATGCAGAAATGTAAAGGTATCTAGGCGAGGCTATTGTAGTCACGGATACTGATGCAGAATATAAAGGTAACCGGGCGGGGTATCGCAGTCACGGACGCTGATGCAGAAATATAAAGGTATCCGGGCGAGGCTATCGCAGTCACGGACGTTGATGCAGAAATGTAAAGGTATCTAGGCGAGGCTATTGTAGTCACGGATACTGATGCAGAATATAAAGGTAACCGGGCGGGGTATCGCAGTCACGGACGCTGATGCAGAAATGTAAAGTTATCTGAGCGAGGCTATCGCATTCACGGACGCTGATGCAGAAATGTAAAGGTATTCGGGCGAGGCTATCGCAGTCACGGATGCTGATGCAGAAATGTAAAGTTATTTGAGCGAGGCTATCGCATTCACGGACGCTGATGCAGAAAAGTAAAGGTATCCGGGCGAGTCTATCGCAATCACGGACGCTGCATGCAGAAATGTAAAGGTATGCGGGCGAGGCTATCGCAGTCACGGAGCCTGATGCAGAAAAGTAAAGGTATCCGGGCGAGGCTATCGTAGTCACGGATGCTGATACAGAAATGTAAAGGTACCCGGGCGAGGCTATCGCAGTGACGGATACTGATGCACAAACTAAAGGTATCCGGGGAAGTCTAGCACAATCACAGATACTAATGCAGAAGAGTAAAGGTATCCGGGGGAGGTTATCGCAGTCACGGACGTTGATGCAGAAATGTAAAGGTATCTGGGCGAGGCTATTGTAGTCACGGATACTGATGCAGAATATAAAGGTAACCGGGCGGGGCTATGGCAGTCACGGACGCTGATGCAGAAAAGTAAAGGTAACCGGGCGGGGCTATCGCAGTCACGGACGCTGATGCAGAAATGTAACGGTATCCGGGCGAGGCTATCGTAGTCACGGATGCTGATGTAGAAATGTAAAGGTATTCGGGCGAGGCTATCGCAGTCACGGACGCTGATGCAGAAATGTAAAGTTATCTGAGCGAGGCTATCGCATTCACGGACGCTGATGCAGAAAAGTAAAGGTATCCGGGCGAGGCTATCGCAGTCACGGACGCTGATGAAGAAATGTAAAGGTATCCGGGCGAGGCTATCGTAGTCACGGATGCTGATGCAGAAATGTAAAGGTATTCGGGCAAGGCTATTGCACTCACGGAGCCTGATGCAGAAAAGTAAAGGTATCCGGGCGAGGCTATCATAGTCACGGATGCTGATACAGAAATGTAAAGGTATCTGGGCGAGGCTATCGCAGTCACGGATACTGATGCACAAACTAAAGGTATCCGGGGAAGTCTAGCACAATCACAGATACTAAAGCAGAAGAGTAAAGGTATCCGGGGGAGGCTATCGCAGTCACGGACGTTGATGCAGAAATGTAAAGGTATCTGGGCGAGGCTATCGTAGTCACGGATACTGATGCAGAATATAATGGTAACCGGGCGGGGCTATCGCAGTCACGGACGCTGATGCAGAAAAGTAAAGTTATCTGAGCGAGGCTATCGCATTCACGGACGCTGATGCAGAAAAGTAAAGGTATCCGGGCGAGGCTATCGCAGTCACGGACGCTGATGAAGAAATGTAAAGGTATTCGGGCAAGGCTATTGCACTCACGGAGCCTGATGCAGAAAAGTAAAGGTATCCGGGCGAGGCTATCGTAGTCACGGATGCTGATACAGAAATGTAAAGGTATCTGGGCGAGGATATCGCAGTCACGGATACAGATGCACAAACTAAAGGTATCCGGGGAAGTCTAGCACAATCACAGATACTAAAGCAGAAGAGTAAAGGTATCCGGGCGAGGCTATCGCAATCACGGATACTGATGCAGAAATGTAAAGGTATCTGGGCGAGGCTATCATAGTCACGGATACTGATGCAGAATATAAAGGTAACCGGCCGGGGCTATCGCAGTCACGGACGCTGATGCAGAAATGTAAAGGTATCCGGGCGAGGCAATCGCAATCACGGATCCTGATGCAGAAAAGTAAAGGTATCCGGGCGAGGCTATAACAGTCACGGACATTGATCCAGAAATGTAAAGGTATCCGCGCGAGGCTATTGCAGTCACGGATACTGATGCAGAAACTAAAGGTATCCGGGGGAGTCTAGCACAATCACGGATTCTAATGCAGAAAAGTAAAGGTTTCCGGGCGAGGCTATCGCAGTCACGGACGTTGATGCAGAAATGTAAAGGTATCTGGGCGAGTCTATCGTAGTCACGGATACTGATGCAGAATATAAAGGTAACCGGGCGGGGCTATCGCAGTCACGGACGCTGATGCAGAAATGTAAAGGTATCCGGGCGACGCAATCGCAATCACGGATCCTGATGCAGAAAAGTAAAGGTATCCGGCCGAGGCTATCGCAGTAACGGATACTGATGCAGAAAAGTAAAGGTATCTGGGTGAGGCAATCGCAATCACGGACGTTGATGCAGAAATGTAAAGGTATCTAGGCGAGGCTATCGTAGTCACGGATACTGATGCAGAATATAATGGTAACCGGGCGGGGCTATTGCAGTCACGGACGCTGATGCAGAAATGTAAAGGTATCCGGGCGAGGGAATCGCAATCACGGATCCTGATGCAGAAAAGTAAAGGTATCCGGGCGAGGCCATCACAGTCACGGACGTTGATCCAGAAATGTAAAGGTATCCGGGCGAGGCTATCGCAGTCAAGGATACTGATGCAGAAAATAAAAGGTATCCGGGCGAGGCAATCGCACTCACGGATCCTGATGCAGAAAAGTAAAGGTATCCGGGCGAGGCTATCGCAGTCACGGACGTTGATGCAGAAATGTAAAGGTATCTAGGCGAGGCTATCGTAGTCACGAATGCTGATGCAGAAATGTAAAGTATTCGGGCGAGGCTATCGTAGTCACGGACGCTGATGCAGAAATGTAAAGGTATCCGGGCGAGGCTATCGTAGTCACGGATGCTGATGCAGAAATGTAAAGGTATTCGGGCAAGGCTATTGCACTCACGGAGCCTGATGCAGAAAAGTAAAGGTATCCGGGCGAGGCTATCGTAGTCACGGATGCTGATACAGAAATGTAAAGGTATCCGGGCGAGGCTATCGCAGTCACGGATACTGATGCACAAACTAAAGGTATCCGGGGAAGTCTAGCACAATCACAGATACTAATGCAGAAGAGTAAAGGTATCCGGGGGAGGCTATCGCAGTCACGGACGTTGATGCAGAAATGTAAAGGTATCTGGGCGAGGCTATCGTAGTCACGGATATTGATGCAGAATATAAAGGTAACCGGGCGGGGCTATCGCAGTCACGGACGCTGATGCAGAAAAGTAAAGGTATCCGAGCGAGGCTATCACAGTCACAGACGCTGATGCAGAAATGTAAAGTTATCTGAGCGAGGCTATCGCATTCACGGACGCTGATGCAGAAAAGTAAAGGTATCCGGGCGAGGCTATCGCAGTCACGGACGCTGATGCAGAAATGTAACGGTATCCGGGCGAGGCTATCATAGTCACGGATGCTGATGTAGAAATGTAAAGGTATTCGGGCGAGGCTATCGCAGTCACGGACGCTGATGCAGAAATGTAAAGTTATCTGAGCGAGGCTATCGCATTCACGGACGCTGATGCAGAAAAGTAAAGGTATCCGGGCGAGGCTATCGCAGTCACGGACGCTGATGAAGAAATGTAAAGGTATCCGGGCGAGGCTATCGTAGTAACGGATGCTGATGCAGAAATGTAAAGGTATTCGGGCGAGGCTGTCGCACTCACGGAGCCTGATGCAGAAACGTAGAGGTATCCGGGCGAGGCTATCACAGTCACGGATGCTGATGCAGAAATGTAAAGTTATTTGAGCGAGGCTATCGCATTCACGGACGCTGATGCAGAAAAGTAAAGGTATCCGGGCGAGTCTATCGCAATCACGGACGCTGATGCAGAAATGTAAAGGTATGCGGGCGAGGCTATCGCAGTCACGGACGTTGATGCAGAAATGTAAAGTTATCTGAGCGAGGCTATCGCATTCACGGACGTTGATGCAGAAATGTAAAGGTATTCGGGCGAGGCTATCGCAGTCACGGACGCTGATGCAGAAATGTAAAATTATCTGAGCGAGGCTATCGCATTCACGGACGCTGATGCACAAAAGTAAAGATATCCGGGCGAGGCTATCGTAGTCACGGAGGCTGATGCAGAAATGTAAAGGTATGCGGGCGAGGCTATCGCAGTCACGGACACTGATGCAGAAATGTAAAGTTATCTGAGCGAGGCTATCGTATTCACGGACGCTGATGCAGAAAAGTAAAGGTATCCGGGCGAGGCTATCGTAGTCACGGATGCTGATGCAGAAATGTAAAGGTATTCGGGCAAGGCTATTGCACTCACGGAGCCTGATGCAGAAAAGTAAAGGTATCCGGGCGAGGCTATCGTAGTCACGGATGCTGATACAGAAATGTAAAGGTACCCGGGCGAGGCTATCGCAGTCACGGACGCTGATGCAGAAAAGTAAAGGTATCCGAGCGAGGCTATCGCAGTCACGGATGATGATGCAGAAATGTAAAGGTATGCGGGCGAGTCTATCGCAGTCACGGACGCTGATGCAGAAAAGTAAAGGTATCCGAGCGAGGCTATCGCAGTCACGGATGATGATGCAGAAATGTAAAGGTATGCGGGCGAGTCTATCGCAGTCACGGACGCTGATGCAGAAATGTATAGTTATCTGAGCGAGGCTATCGCACTCACGGACGCTGATGCAGAAAAGTAAAGGTATCCGGGCGAGGCTATCGCAGTCACGGACGTTGATGCAGAAATGTAAAGGTATCTGGGCGATGCTATCGTAGTCACGGATACTAATGCAGAATATAAAGGTAACCGGGCGGGGCTATTGAAGTCACGGATGCTGATGCAGAAAAGTAAAGGTAACCGGGCGGGGCTATCGCAGTCACGGACGCTGATGCAGAAAAGTGAAGATATCCGGGCGAGGCTATCGCAGTCACGGATACTGATGCAGAAATGTAAAGGTATCTGGGCGAGGCTATCATAGTCACGGATACTGATGCAGAATATAAAGGTAACCGGCCGGGGCTATCGCAGTCACGGACGCTGATGCAGAAATGTAAAGGTATCCGGGCGAGGCAATCGCAATCACGGATCCTGATGCAGAAAAGTAAAGGTATCCGGGCGAGGCTATCGCAGTCACGGACGCTGATGCAGAAATGTAACGGTATCCGGGCGAGGCTATCGTAGTCACGGATGCTGATGTAGAAATGTAAAGGTATTCGGGCGAGGCTATCGCAGTCACGGACGCTGATGCAGAAATGTAAAGTTATCTGAGCGAGGCTATCGCATTCACGGACGCTGATGCAGAAAAGTAAAGGTATCCGGGCGAGGCTATCGCAGTCACGGACGCTGATGCAGAAATGTAACGGTATCCGGGCGAGGCTATCGTAGTCACGGATGCTGATGTAGAAATGTAATGGTATTCGGACGAGGCTATCGCAGTCACGGACGCTGATGCAGAAATTTAAAGTTATCTGAGCGAGGCTATCGCTTTCACGGACGCTGATGCAGAAATGTAAAGGTATTCGGGCGAGGCTATCGCAGTCACGGACGTTGATGCAGAAATGTAAAGTTATCTGAGCGAGGCTATCGCATTCACGGACGTTGATGCAGAAATGTAAAGGTATTCGGGCGAGGCTATCGCAGTCTCGGACGCTGATGCAGAAAAGTAAAGTTATCTGAGCGAGGCTATCGCATTCACGGACGCTGATGCAGAAAAGTAAAGGTATCCGGGCGAGGCTATCGTAGTCACGGAGGCTGATGCAGAAATGTAAAGGTATTCGGGCGAGGCTATCGCAGTCACGGACGCTGATGCAGAAATGTAAAGTTATCTGAGCGAGGCTATCGCATTCACGGACGCTGATGCAGAAAAGTAAAGGTATCCGGGCGAGGCTATCGCAGTCACGGACGCTGATGAAGAAATGTAAAGGTATCCGGGCGAGGCTATCGTAGTCACGGATGCTGATGCAGAAATGTAAAGGTATTCGGGCAAGGCTATTGCACTCACGGAGCCTGATGCAGAAAAGTAAAGGTATCCGGGCGAGGCTATCATAGTCACGAATGCTGATACAGAAAAGTAAAGGTATCCAGGCGAGGCTATCGTAGTCACGAATGCTGATACAGAAATGTAAAGGTACCCGGGCGAGGCTATCGCAGTGACGGATACTGATGCACAAACTAAAGGTATCCGGGGAAGTCTAGCATAATCACAGATACTAATGCAGAAGAGTAAAGGTATCTGGGGGAGGCTATCGCAGTCACGGACGTTGATGCAGAAATGTAAAGGTATCTGGGCGAGGTTATCGTAGTCACGGATAGTGATGCAGAATATAAAGGTAACCGGGCGGGGCTATTGCAGTCACGGACGCTGATACAGAAAAGTAAAGGTAACCGGGCGGGGCTATCGCAGTCACGGACGCTGATGCAGAAAAGTAAAGGTAACCGGGCGGGGCTATCGCAGTCACGGACGCTGATGCAGAAAAGTAAAGGTATCCGAGCGAGGCTATCGCAGTCACAGACGCTGATGCAGAAATGTAAAGTTATCTGAGCGAGGCTATCGCACTCACGGACGCTGATGCAGAAAAGTAAAGGTATCCGGGCGAGGCTATCGCAGTCACGGACGTTGATGCAGAAATGTAAAGGTATCTGGGCGATGCTATCGTAGTCACGGATACTAATGCAGAATATAAAGGTAACCGGGCGGGGCTATTGAAGTCACGGATGCTGATGCAGAAAAGTAAAGGTAACCGGGCGGGGCTATCGCAGTCACGGACGCTGATGCAGAAAAGTGAAGATATCCGGGCGAGGCTATCGCAGTCACGGATACTGATGCAGAAATGTAAAGGTATCTGGGCGAGGCTATCATAGTCACGGATACTGATGCAGAATATAAAGGTAACCGGCCGGGGCTATCGCAGTCACGGACGCTGATGCAGAAATGTAAAGGTATCCGGGCGAGGCAATCGCAATCACGGATCCTGATGCAGAAAAGTAAAGGTATCCGGGCGAGGCTATCGCAGTCACGGACGCTGATGCAGAAATGTAACGGTATCCGGGCGAGGCTATCGTAGTCACGGATGCTGATGTAGAAATGTAAAGGTATTCGGGCGAGGCTATCGCAGTCACGGACGCTGATGCAGAAATGTAAAGTTATCTGAGCGAGGCTATCGCATTCACGGACGCTGATGCAGAAAAGTAAAGGTATCCGGGCGAGGCTATCGCAGTCACGGACGCTGATGCAGAAATGTAACGGTATCCGGGCGAGGCTATCGTAGTCACGGATGCTGATGTAGAAATGTAATGGTATTCGGACGAGGCTATCGCAGTCACGGACGCTGATGCAGAAATTTAAAGTTATCTGAGCGAGGCTATCGCTTTCACGGACGCTGATGCAGAAATGTAAAGGTATTCGGGCGAGGCTATCGCAGTCACGGACGTTGATGCAGAAATGTAAAGTTATCTGAGCGAGGCTATCGCATTCACGGACGTTGATGCAGAAATGTAAAGGTATTCGGGCGAGGCTATCGCAGTCTCGGACGCTGATGCAGAAATGTAAAGTTATCTGAGCGAGGCTATCGCAGTCACGGACGCTGATGCAGAAAAGTAAAGGTATCCGGGCGAGGCTATCGTAGTCACGGAGGCTGATGCAGAAATGTAAAGGTATTCGGGCGAGGCTATCGCAGTCACGGACGCTGATGCAGAAATGTAAAGTTATCTGAGCGAGGCTATCGCATTCACGGACGCTGATGCAGAAAAGTAAAGGTATCCGGGCGGGGCTATCGCAGTCACGGACGCTGATGCAGAAAAGTAAAGGTAACCGGGCGGGGCTATCGCAGTCACGGACGCTGATGCAGAAAAGTAAAGGTATCCGAGCGAGGCTATCGCAGTCACAGACGCTGATGCAGAAATGTAAAGTTATCTGAGCGAGGCTATCGCATTCACGGACGCTGATGCAGAAAAGTAAAGGTAACCGGGCGGGGCTATCGCAGTCACGGACGCTGATGCAGAAAAGTAAAGGTATCCGAGCGAGGCTATCGCAGTCACGGATGCTGATGCAGAAATGTAAACGTATGCGGGTGAGGCTATCGCAGTCACGGACGCTGATGCAGAAATGTATAGTTATCTGAGCGAGGCTATCGCATTCACGGACGCTGATGCAGAAAAGTGAAGATATCCGGGCGAGGCTATCGCAGTCACGGATACTGATGCAGAAATGTAAAGGTATCTGGGCGAGGCTATCATAGTCACGGATACTGATGCAGAATATAAAGGTAACCGGCCGGGGCTATCGCAGTCACGGACGCTGATGCAGAAATGTAAAGGTATCCGGGCGAGGCAATCGCAATCACGGATCCTGATGCAGAAAAGTAAAGGTATCCGGGCGAGGCTATCGCAGTCACGGACGCTGATGCAGAAATGTAACGGTATCCGGGCGAGGCTATCGTAGTCACGGATGCTGATGTAGAAATGTAAAGGTATTCGGGCGAGGCTATCGCAGTCACGGACGCTGATGCAGAAATGTAAAGTTATCTGAGCGAGGCTATCGCATTCACGGACGCTGATGCAGAAAAGTAAAGGTATCCGGGCGAGGCTATCGCAGTCACGGACGCTGATGCAGAAAAGTAAAGGTATCCGAGCGAGGCTATCGCAGTCACGGATGATGATGCAAAAATGTAAAGGTATGTGGGCGAGTCTATCGCAGTCACGGACGCTGATGCAGAAATGTATAGTTATCTGAGCGAGGCTATCGCACTCACGGACGCTGATGCAGAAAAGTAAAGGTATCCGGGCGAGGCTATCGCAGTCACGGACGTTGATGCAGAAATGTAAAGGTATCTGGGCGATGCTATCGTAGTCACGGATACTAATGCAGAATATAAAGGTAACCGGGCGGGGCTATTGAAGTCACGGATGCTGATGCAGAAAAGTAAAGGTAACCGGGCGGGGCTATCGCAGTCACGGACGCTGATGCAGAAAAGTGAAGATATCCGGGCGAGGCTATCGCAGTCACGGATACTGATGCAGAAATGTAAAGGTATCTGGGCGAGGCTATCATAGTCACGGATACTGATGCAGAATATAAAGGTAACCGGCCGGGGCTATCGCAGTCACGGACGCTGATGCAGAAATGTAAAGGTATCCGGGCGAGGCAATCGCAATCACGGATCCTGATGCAGAAAAGTAAAGGTATCCGGGCGAGGCTATCGCAGTCACGGACGCTGATGCAGAAATGTAACGGTATCCGGGCGAGGCTATCGTAGTCACGGATGCTGATGTAGAAATGTAAAGGTATTCGGGCGAGGCTATCGCAGTCACGGACGCTGATGCAGAAATGTAAAGTTATCTGAGCGAGGCTATCGCATTCACGGACGCTGATGCAGAAAAGTAAAGGTATCCGGGCGAGGCTATCGCAGTCACGGACGCTGATGCAGAAATGTAACGGTATCCGGGCGAGGCTATCGTAGTCACGGATGCTGATGTAGAAATGTAATGGTATTCGGACGAGGCTATCGCAGTCACGGACGCTGATGCAGAAATTTAAAGTTATCTGAGCGAGGCTATCGCTTTCACGGACGCTGATGCAGAAATGTAAAGGTATTCGGGCGAGGCTATCGCAGTCACGGACGTTGATGCAGAAATGTAAAGTTATCTGAGCGAGGCTATCGCATTCACGGACGTTGATGCAGAAATGTAAAGGTATTCGGGCGAGGCTATCGCAGTCTCGGACGCTGATGCAGAAATGTAAAGTTATCTGAGCGAGGCTATCGCATTCACGGACGCTGATGCAGAAAAGTAAAGGTATCCGGGCGAGGCTATCGTAGTCACGGAGGCTGATGCAGAAATGTAAAGGTATTCGGGCGAGGCTATCGCAGTCACGGACGCTGATGCAGAAATGTAAAGTTATCTGAGCGAGGCTATCGCATTCACGGACGCTGATGCAGAAAAGTAAAGGTATCCGGGCGAGGCTATCGCAGTCACGGACGCTGATGAAGAAATGTAAAGGTATCCGGGCGAGGCTATCGTAGTCACGGATGCTGATGCAGAAATGTAAAGGTATTCGGGCAAGGCTATTGCACTCACGGAGCCTGATGCAGAAAAGTAAAGGTATCCGGGCGAGGCTATCATAGTCACGAATGCTGATACAGAAAAGTAAAGGTATCCAGGCGAGGCTATCGTAGTCACGAATGCTGATACAGAAATGTAAAGGTACCCGGGCGAGGCTATCGCAGTGACGGATACTGATGCACAAACTAAAGGTATCCGGGGAAGTCTAGCATAATCACAGATACTAATGCAGAAGAGTAAAGGTATCTGGGGGAGGCTATCGCAGTCACGGACGTTGATGCAGAAATGTAAAGGTATCTGGGCGAGGTTATCGTAGTCACGGATAGTGATGCAGAATATAAAGGTAACCGGGCGGGGCTATTGCAGTCACGGACGCTGATGCAGAAAAGTAAAGGTAACCGGGCGGGGCTATCGCAGTCACGGACGCTGATGCAGAAAAGTAAAGGTAACCGGGCGGGGCTATCGCAGTCACGGACGCTGATGCAGAAAAGTAAAGGTATCCGAGCGAGGCTATCGCAGTCACAGACGCTGATGCAGAAATGTAAAGTTATCTGAGCGAGGCTATCGCATTCACGGACGCTGATGCAGAAAAGTAAAGGTAACCGGGCGGGGCTATCGCAGTCACGGACGCTGATGCAGAAAAGTAAAGGTATCCGAGCGAGGCTATCGCAGTCACGGATGCTGATGCAGAAATGTAAACGTATGCGGGTGAGGCTATCGCAGTCACGGACGCTGATGCAGAAATGTATAGTTATCTGAGCGAGGCTATCGCATTCACGGACGCTGATGCAGAAAAGTAAAGGTATCCGGGCGAGGCTATCGCAGTCACGGACGCTGATGAAGAAATGTAAAGGTATCCGGGCGAGGCTATCGTAGTCACGGATGCTGATGCAGAAATGTAAAGGTATTCGGGCGAGGCTATCGCACTCACGGAGCCTGATGCAGAAAAGTAGAGGTATCCGGGCGAGGCTATCGCAGTCACGGATGCTGATGCAGAAATGTAAAGGTATCCAGGCGAGGCTATCGCAGTCACGGATACTGATGTACAAACTAAAGGTATCCGGGGGAGTCTAGCACAATCGCAGATACTAATGCAGAAGAGTAAATGTATTCGGGGGAGGCTATCGCAGTCACGGACGTTGATGCAGAAATGTAAAGGTATCTGGGCGATGCTATCGTAGTCACGGATACTGATGCAGAATATAAAGGTAACCGGGCGGGGCTATTGAAGTCACGGACGCTGATGCAGAAAAGTAAAGGTAACCGGGCGGGGCTATCGCAGTCACGGACGCTGATCCAGAAAAGTGAAGATATCCGGGCGAGGCTATCGCAGTCACGGATACTGATGCAGAAATGTAAAGGTATCTGGGCGAGGCTATCATAGTCACGGATACTGATGCAGAATATAAAGGTAACCGGCCGGGGCTATCGCAGTCACGGACGCTGATGCAGAAATGTAAAGGTATCCGGGCGAGGCAATCGCAATCACGGATCCTGATGCAGAAAAGTAAAGGTATCCGGGCGAGGCTATAACAGTCACGGACATTGATCCAGAAATGTAAAGGTATCCGCGCGAGCCTATTGCAGTCACGGATACTGATGCAGAAACTAAAGGTATCCGGGGGAGTCTAGCACAATCACGGATTCTAATGCAGAAAAGTAAAGGTTTCCGGGCGAGGCTATCGCAGTCACGGACGTTGATGCAGAAATGTAAAGGTATCTGGGCGAGTCTATCGTAGTCACGGATACTGATGCAAAATATAAAGGTAACCGGGCGGGGCTATCGCAGTCACGGACGCTGATGCAGAAATGTAAAGGTATCCGGGCGACGCAATCGCAATCACGGATCCTGATGCAGAAAAGTAAAGGTATCCGGCCGAGCCTATCGCAGTAACGGATACTGATGCAGAAAAGTAAAGGTATCTGGGTGAGGCAATCGCAATCACGGACGTTGATGCAGAAATGTAAAGGTATCTAGGCGAGGCTATCGTAGTCACGGATACTGATGCAGAATATAATGGTAACCGGGCGGGGCTATTGCAGTCACGGACGCTGATGCAGAAATGTAAAGGTATCCGGGCGAGGCAATCGCAATCACGGATCCTGATGCAGAAAAGTAAAGGTATCCGGGCGAGGCCATCACAGTCACGGACGTTGATCCAGAAATGTAAAGGTATCCGGGCGAGGCTATCGCAGTCAAGGATACTGATGCAGAAAATAAAAGGTATCCGGGCGAGGCAATCGCACTCACGGATCCTGATGCAGAAAAGTAAAGGTATCCGGGCGAGGCTATCGCAGTCACGGACGTTGATGCAGAAATGTAAAGGTATCTAGGCGAGGCTATCGTAGTCACGGATGCTGATGCAGAAATGTAAAGTATTCGGGCGAGGCTATCGTAGTCACGGACGCTGATGCAGAAATGTAAAGGTATCCGGGCGAGGCTATCGTAGTCACGGATGCTGATGCAGAAATGTAAAGGTATTCGGGCAAGGCTATTGCACTCACGGAGCCTGATGCAGAAAAGTAAAGGTATCCGGGCGAGGCTATCGTAGTCACGGATGCTGATCCAGAAATGTAAAGGTATCCGGGCGAGGCTATCGCAGTCACGGATACTGATGCACAAACTAAAGGTATCCAGGGAAGTCTAGCACAATCACAGATACTAATGCAGAAGAGTAAAGGTATCCGGGGGAGGCTATCGCAGTCACGGACGTTGATGCAGAAATGTAAAGGTATCTGGGCGAGGCTATCGTAGTCACGGATACTGATGCAGAATATAAAGGTAACCGGGCGAGGCTATCGCAGTCACAGACGCTGATGCAGAAATGTAAAGTTATCTGAGCGAGGCTATCGCATTCACGGACGCTGATGCAGAAAAGTAAAGGTATCCGGGCGAGGCTATCGCAGTCACGGACGCTGATGCAGAAATGTAACGGTATCCGGGCGAGGCTATCGTAGTCACGGATGCTGATGTAGAAATGTAAAGGTATGCGGGCGAGGCTATCGCAGTCACGGACGCTGATGCAGAAATGTAAAGTTATCTGAGCGAGGCTATCGCATTCACGGACTCTGATGCAGAAAAGTAAAGGTATCCGGGCGAGGCTATCGCAGTCACGGACGCTGATGAAGAAATGTAAAGGTATCCGGGCGAGGCTATCGTAGTAACGGATGCTGATGCAGAAATGTAAAGGTATTCGGGCGAGGCTATCGCACTCACGGAGCCTGATGCAGAAAAGTAGAGGTATCCGGGCGAGGCTATCACAGTCACGGATGCTGATGCAGAAATGTAAAGTTATTTGAGCGAGGCTATCGCATTCACGGACGCTGATGCAGAAAAGTAAAGGTATCCGGGCGAGTCTATCGCAATCACGGACGCTGATGCAGAAATGTAAAGGTATGCGGGCGAGGCTATCGCAGTCATGGACGTTGATGCAGAAATGTAAAGTTATCTGAGCGAGGCTATCGCATTCACGGACGTTGATGCAGAAATATAAAGGTATTCGGGCGAGGCTATCGCAGTCACGGACGCTGATGCAGAAATGTAAAATTTTCTGAGCGAGGCTATCGCATTCACGGACGCTGATGCACAAAGGTAAAGATATCCGGGCGAGGCTATCGTAGTCACGGAGGCTGATGCAGAAATGTAAAGGTATGCGGGCGAGGCTATCGCAGTCACGGACGCTGATGCAGAAATGTAAAGTTATCTGAGCGAGGCTATCGTATTCACGGACGCTGATGCAGAAAAAGTAAAGGTATCCGGGCGAGGCTATCGTAGTCACAGATGCTGATGCAGAAATGTAAAGGTATTCGGGCAAGGCTATTGCACTCACGGAGCCTGATGCAGAAAAGTAAAGGTATCCGGGCGAGGCTATCGTAGTCACGGATGCTGATACAGAAATGTAAAGGTACCCGGGCGAGGCTATCGCAGTGACGGATACTGATGCACAAACTAAAGGTATCCGGGGAAGTCTAGCACAATCACAGATACTAATGCAGAAGAGTAAAGGTATCCGGGGGAGGCTATCGCAGTCACGGACGTTGATGCAGAAATGTAAAGGTATCTGGGCGAGGCTATCGTAGTCACGGATACTGATGCAGAATATAAAGGTAACCGGGCGGGGCTATGGCAGTCACGGACGCTGATGCAGAAAAGTAAAGGTAACCGGGCGGGGCTATCGCAGTCACGGACGCTGATGCAGAAAAGTAAAGGTAACCGGGCGGGGCTATCGCAGTCACGGACGCTGATGCAGAAAAGTAAAGGTATCCGAGCGAGGCTATCGCAGTCACAGACGCTGATGCAGAAATGTAAAGTTATCTGAGCGAGGCTATCGCATTCACGGACGCTGATGCAGAAAAGTAAAGGTAACCGGGCGGGGCTATCGCAGTCACGGACGCTGATGCAGAAAAGTAAAGGTATCCGAGCGAGGCTATCGCAGTCACGGATGATGATGCAGAAATGTAAAGGTATGCGGGCGAGTCTATCGCAGTCACGGACGCTGATGCAGAAATGTATAGTTATCTGAGCGAGGCTATCGCACTCACGGACGCTGATGCAGAAAAGTAAAGGTATCCGGGCGAGGCTATCGCAGTCACGGACGTTGATGCAGAAATGTAAAGGTATCTGGGCGATGCTATCGTAGTCACGGATACTAATGCAGAATATAAAGGTAACCGGGCGGGGCTATTGAAGTCACGGATGCTGATGCAGAAAAGTAAAGGTAACCGGGCGGGGCTATCGCAGTCACGGACGCTGATGCAGAAAAGTGAAGATATCCGGGCGAGGCTATCGCAGTCACGGATACTGATGCAGAAATGTAAATGTATCTGGGCGAGGCTATCATAGTCACGGATACTGATGCAGAATATAAAGGTAACCGGCCGGGGCTATCGCAGTCACGGACGCTGATGCAGAAACTAAAGGTATCCGGGGGAGTCTAGCACAATCACGGATTCTAATGCAGAAAAGTAAAGGTTTCCGGGCGAGGCTATCGCAGTCACGGACGTTGATGCAGAAATGTAAAGGTATCTGGGCGAGTCTATCGTAGTCACGGATACTGATGCAGAATATAAAGGTAACCGGGCGGGGCTATCGCAGTCACGGACGCTGATGCAGAAATGTTAAGGTATCCGGGCGACGCAATCGCAATCACGGATCCTGATGCAGAAAAGTAAAGGTATTCGGCCGAGGCTATCGCAGTAACGGATACTGATGCAGAAAAGTAAAGGTATCTGGGTGAGGCAATCGCAATCACGGACGTTGATGCAGAAATGTAAAGGTATCTAGGCGAGGCTATCGTAGTCACGGATACTGATGCAGAAAAGTAAAGGTATCTGGGTGACGCAATCGCAATCACGGACGTTGATGCAGAAATGTAAAGGTATCCAGGCGAAGCTATCGCAGTCACGGATACTGATGCACAAACTAAAGGTATCCGGGGGAGTCTAGCACAATCGCAGATTTTAATGCAGAAGAGTAAAGGTATTCGGGGGAGGCTATCGCAGTCACGGACGTTGAAGCAGAAATGTAAAGGTATCTGGGCGATGCTATCGTAGTCACGGATACTGATGCAGAATTTAAAGGTAACCGGGCGGGTCTATTGAAGTCACGGACGCTGATGCAGAAAAGTAAAGGTAACCGGGCGGGGCTATCGCAGTCACGGACGCTGATGCAGAAAAGTGAAGATATCCGGGCGAGGCTATCGCAGTCACGGATACTGATGCAGAAATGTAAAGGTATCTGGGCGAGGCTATCATAGTCACGGATACTGATGCAGAATATAAAGGTAACCGGCCGGGGCTATCGCAGTCACGGACGCTGATGCAGAAATGTAAAGGTATCCGGGCGAGGCAATCGCAATCACTGATCCTGATGCAGAAAAGTAAAGGTATCCGGGCGAGGCTATAACAATCACGGACATTGATCCAGAAATGTAAAGGTATCCGCGCGAGGCTATTGCAGTCACGGATACTGATGCAGAAACTAAAGGTATCCGGGGGAGTCTAGCACAATCACGGATTCTAATGCAGAAAAGTAAAGGTTTCTGGGCGAGGCTATCGCAGTCACGGACGTTGATGCAGAAATGTAAAGGTATCTGGGCGAGTCTATCGTAGTCACGGATACTGATGCAGAATATAAAGGTAACCGGGCGCGGCTATCGCAGTCACGGACGCTGATGCAGAAATGTAAAGGTATCCGGGCGACGCAATCGCAATCACGGATCCTGATGCAGAAAAGTAAAGGTATCCGGCCGAGGCTATCGCAGTAACGGATACTGATGCAGAAATGTAAAGGTACCCGGGCGAGGCAATCGCAATCACGGATCCTGATGCAAAAAAGTAAAGGTATCCGGGCGAGGCCATCACAGTCACGGACGTTGATCCAGAAATGTAAAGGTATCCGGGCGAGGCTATCGCAGTCACGGATACTGATGCAGAAAATAAAAGGTATCCGGGCGAGGCAATCGCACTCACGGATCCTGATGCAGAAAAGTAAAGGTATCCGGGCGAGGCTATCGCAGTCACGGACGTTGATGCAGAAATGTAAAGGTATCTAGGCGAGGCTATTGTAGTCACGGATACTGATGCAGAATATAAAGGTAACCGGGCGGGGTATCGCAGTCACGGACGCTGATGCAGAAATGTAAAGTTATCTGAGCGAGGCTATCGCATTCACGGACGCTGATGCAGAAATGTAAAGGTATTCGGGCGAGGCTATCGCAGTCTCGGACGCTGATGCAGAAATGTAAAGTTATCTGAGCGAGGCTATCGCATTCACGGACGCTGATGCAGAAAAGTAAAGGTATCCGGGCGAGGCTATCGTAGTCACGGAGGCTGATGCAGAAATGTAAAGGTATTCGGGCGAGGCTATCGCAGTCACGGACGCTGATGCAGAAATGTAAATTTATCTGAGCGAGGCTATCGCATTCACGGACGCTGATGCAGAAAAGTAAAGGTATCCGGGCGAGGCTATCGCAGTCACGGACGCTGATGAAGAAATGTAAAGGTATCCGGGCGAGGCTATCGTAGTCACGGATGCTGATGCAGAAATGTAAAGGTATTCGGGCAAGGCTATTGCACTCACGGAGCCTGATGCAGAAAAGTAAAGGTATCCGGGCGAGGCTATCGTAGTCACGGATGCTGATACAGAAATGTAAAGGTATCTGGGCGAGGCTATCGCAGTCACGGATACTGATGCACAAACTAAAGGTATCCGGGGAAGTCTAGCACAATCACAGATACTAAAGCAGAAGAGTAAAGGTATCCGGGGGAGGCTATCGCAGTCACGGACGTTGATGCAGAAATGTAAAGGTATCTGGGCGAGGCTATCGTAGTCACGGATACTGATGCAGAATATAAAGGTAACCGGGCGGGGCTATCGCAGTCACGGACGCTGATGCAGAAAAGTAAAGTTATCTGAGCGAGGCTATCGCATTCACGGACGCTGATGCAGAAAAGTAAAGGTATCCGGGCGAGGCTATCGCAGTCACGGACGCTGATGAAGAAATGTAAAGGTATTCGGGCAAGGCTATTGCACTCACGGAGCCTGATGCAGAAAAGTAAAGGTATCCGGGCGAGGCTATCGTAGTCACGGATGCTGATACAGAAATGTAAAGGTATCTGGGCGAGGCTATCGCAGTCACGGATACTGATGCACAAACTAAAGGTATCCGGGGAAGTCTAGCACAATCACAGATACTAAAGCAGAAGAGTAAAGGTATCCGGGCGAGGCTATCGCAGTCACGGATACTGATGCAGAAATGTAAAGGTATCTGGGCGAGGCTATCATAGTCACGGATACTGATGCAGAATATAAAGGTAACCGGCCGGGGCTATCGCAGTCACGGACGCTGATGCAGAAATGTAAAGGTATCCGGGCGAGGCAATCGCAATCACGGATCCTGATGCAGAAAAGTAAAGGTATCCGGGCGAGGCTATAACAGTCACGGACATTGATCCAGAAATGTAAAGGTATCCGCGCGAGGCTATTGCAGTCACGGATACTGATGCAGAAACTAAAGGTATCCGGGGGAGTCTAGCACAATCACGGATTCTAATGCAGAAAAGTAAAGGTTTCCGGGCGAGGCTATCGCAGTCACGGACGTTGATGCAGAAATGTAAAGGTATCTGGGCGAGTCTATCGCAGTCACGGATACTGATGCAGAATATAAAGGTAACCGGGCGGGGCTATCGCAGTCACGGACGCTGATGCAGAAATGTAAAGGTATCCGGGCGACGCAATCGCAATCACGGATCCTGATGCAGAAAAGTAAAGGTATCCGGCCGAGGCTATCGCAGTAACGGATACTGATGCAGAAAAGTAAAGGTATCTGGGTGAGGCAATCGCAATCACGGACGTTGATGCAGAAATGTAAAGGTATCTAGGCGAGGCTATCGTAGTCACGGATACTGATGCAGAATATAATGGTAACCGGGCGGGGCTATTGCAGTCACGGACGCTGATGCAGAAATGTAAAGGTATCCGGGCGAGGCAATCGCAATCACGGATCCTGATGCAGAAAAGTAAAGGTATCCGGGCGAGGCCATCACAGTCACGGACGTTGATCCAGAAATATAAAGGTATCCGGGCGAGGCTATCGCAGTCAAGGATACTGATGCAGAAAATAAAAGGTATCCGGGCGAGGCAATCGCACTCACGGATCCTGATGCAGAAAAGTAAAGGTATCCGGGCGAGGCTATCGCAGTCACGGACGTTGATGCAGAAATGTAAAGGTATCTAGGCGAGGCTATCGTAGTCACGGATGCTGATGCAGAAATGTAAAGTATTCGGGCGAGGCTATCGTAGTCACGGACGCTGATGCAGAAATGTAAAGGTATCCGGGCGAGGCTATCGTAGTCACGGATGCTGATGCAGAAATGTAAAGGTATTCGGGCAAGGCTATTGCACTCACGGAGCCTGATGCAGAAAAGTAAAGGTATCCGGGCGAGGCTATCGTAGTCACGGATGCTGATACAGAAATGTAAAGGTATCCGGGCGAGGCTATCGCAGTCACGGATACTGATGCACAAACTAAAGGTATCCGGGGAAGTCTAGCACAATCACAGATACTAATGCAGAAGAGTAAAGGTATCCGGGGGAGGCTATCGCAGTCACGGACGTTGATGCAGAAATGTAAAGGTATCTGGGCGAGGCTATCGTAGTCACGGATACTGATGCAGAATATAAAGGTAACCGGGCGGGGCTATCGCAGTCACGGACGCTGATGCAGAAAAGTAAAGGTATCCGAGCGAGGCTATCACAGTCACAGACGCTGATGCAGAAATGTAAAGTTATCTGAGCGAGGCTATCGCATTCACGGACGCTGATGCAGAAAAGTAAAGGTATCCGGGCGAGGCTATCGCAGTCACGGACGCTGATGCAGAAATGTAACGGTATCCGGGCGAGGCTATCGTAGTCACGGATGCTGATGTAGAAATGTAAAGGTATTCGGGCGAGGCTATCGCAGTCACGGACGCTGATGCAGAAATGTAAAGTTATCTGAGCGAGGCTATCGCATTCACGGACGCTGATGCAGAAAAGTAAAGGTATCCGGGCGAGGCTATCGCAGTCACGGACGCTGATGAAGAAATGTAAAGGTATCCGGGCGAGGCTATCGTAGTAACGGATGCTGATGCAGAAATGTAAAGGTATTCGGGCGAGGCTGTCGCACTCACGGAGCCTGATGCAGAAAAGTAGAGGTATCCGGGCGAGGCTATCACAGTCACGGATGCTTATGCAGAAATGTAAAGTTATTTGAGCGAGGCTATCGCATTCACGGACGCTGATGCAGAAAAGTAAAGGTATCCGGGCGAGTCTATCGCAATCACGGACGCTGATGCAGAAATGTAAAGGTATGCGGGCGAGGCTATCGCAGTCACGGACGTTGATGCAGAAATGTAAAGTTATCTGAGCGAGGCTATCGCATTCACGGACGTTGATGCAGAAATGTAAAGGTATTCGGGCGAGGCTATCGCAGTCACGGACGCTGATGCAGAAATGTAAAATTATCTGAGCGAGGCTATCGCATTCACGGACGCTGATGCACAAAAGTAAAGATATCCGGGCGAGGCTATCGTAGTCACGGAGGCTGATGCAGAAATGTAAAGGTATGCGGGCGAGGCTATCGCAGTCACGGACGCTGATGCAGAAATGTAAAGTTATCTGAGCGAGGCTATCGTATTCACGGACGCTGATGCAGAAAAGTAAAGGTATCCGGGCGAGGCTATCGTAGTCACGGATGCTGATGCAGAAATGTAAAGGTATTCGGGCAAGGCTATTGCACTCACGGAGCCTGATGCAGAAAAGTAAAGGTATCCGGGCGAGGCTATCGTAGTCACGGATGCTGATACAGAAATGTAAAGGTACCCGGGCGAGGCTATCGCAGTGACGGATACTGATGCACAAACTAAAGGTATCCGGGGAAGTCTAGCACAATCACAGATACTAATGCAGAAGAGTAAAGGTATCCGGGGGAGGCTATCGCAGTCACGGACGTTGATGCAGAAATGTAAAGGTATCTGGGCGAGGCTATCGTAGTCACGGATACTGATGCAGAATATAAAGGTAACCGGGCGGGGCTATGGCAGTCACGGACGCTGATGCAGAAAAGTAAAGGTAACCGGGCGGGGCTATCGCAGTCACGGACGCTGATGCAGAAATGTAACGGTATCCGGGCGAGGCTATCGTAGTCACGGATGCTGATGTAGAAATGTAAAGGTATTCGGGCGAGGCTATCGCAGTCACGGACGCTGATGCAGAAATGTAAAGTTATCTGAGCGAGGCTATCGCATTCACGGACGCTGATGCAGAAAAGTAAAGGTATCCGGGCGAGGCTATCGCAGTCACGGACGCTGATGGAGAAATGTAAAGGTATCCGGGCGAGGCTATCGTAGTCACGGATGCTGATGCAGAAATGTAAAGGTATTCGGGCAAGGCTATTGCACTCACGGAGCCTGATGCAGAAAAGTAAAGGTATCCGGGCGAGGCTATCGTAGTCACGGATGCTGATACAGAAATGTAAAGGTATCTGGGCGAGGCTATCGCAGTCACGGATACTGATGCACAAACTAAAGGTATCCGGGGAAGTCTAGCACAATCACAGATACTAAAGCAGAAGAGTAAAGGTATCAGGGGGAGGCTATCGCAGTCACGGACGTTGATGCAGAAATGTAAAGGTATCTGGGCGAGGCTATCGTAGTCACGGATACTGATGCAGAATATAAAGGTAACCGGGCGGGGCTATCGCAGTCACGGACGCTGATGCAGAAAAGTAAAGTTATCTGAGCGAGGCTATCGCATTCACGGACGCTGATGCAGAAAAGTAAAGGTATCCGGGCGAGGCTATCGCAGTCACGGACGCTGATGAAGAAATGTAAAGGTATTCGGGCAAGGCTATTGCACTCACGGAGCCTGATGCAGAAAAGTAAAGGTATCCGGGCGAGGCTATCGTAGTCACGGATGCTGATACAGAAATGTAAAGGTATCTGGGCGAGGCTATCGCAGTCACGGATACTGATGCACAAACTAAAGGTATCCGGGGAAGTCTAGCACAATCACAGATACTAAAGCAGAAGAGTAAAGGTATCCGGGCGAGGCTATCGTAATCACGGATACTGATGCAGAAATGTAAAGGTATCTGGGCGAGGCTATCATAGTCACGGATACTGATGCAGAATATAAAGGTAACCGGCCGGGGCTATCGCAGTCACGGACGCTGATGCAGAAATGTAAAGGTATCCGGGCGAGGCAATCGCAATCACGGATCCTGATGCAGAAAAGTAAAGGTATCCGGGCGAGGCTATAACAGTCACGGACATTGATCCAGAAATGTAAAGGTATCCGCGCGAGGCTATTGCAGTCACGGATACTGATGCAGAAACTAAAGGTATCCGGGGGAGTCTAGCACAATCACGGATTCTAATGCAGAAAAGTAAAGGTTTCCGGGCGAGGCTATCGCAGTCACGGACGTTGATGCAGAAATGTAAAGGTATCTGGGCGAGTCTATCGTAGTCACGGATACTGATGCAGAATATAAAGGTAACCGGGCGGGGCTATCGCAGTCACGGACGCTGATGCAGAAATGTAAAGGTATCCGGGCGACGCAATCGCAATCACGGATCCTGATGCAGAAAAGTAAAGGTATCCGGCCGAGGCTATCGAAGTAACGGATACTGATGTAGAAAAGTAAAGGTATCTGGGTGAGGCAATCGCAATCACGGACGTTGATGCAGAAATGTAAAGGTATCTAGGCGAGGCTATCGTAGTCACGGATACTGATGCAGAATATAATGGTAACCGGGCGGGGCTATTGCAGTCACGGACGCTGATGCAGAAATGTAAAGGTATCCGGGCGAGGCAATCGCAATCACGGATCCTGATGCAGAAATGTAAAGGTATCCGGGCGAGGCTATCACAGTCACGGACGTTGATCCAGAAATGTAAAGGTATCCGGGCGAGGCAATCGCACTCACGGATCCTGATGCAGAAAAGTAAAGGTATCCGGGCGAGGCTATCGCAGTCACGGACGTTGATGCAGAAATGTAAAGGTATCTAGGCGAGGCTATCGTAGTCACGGATGCTGATGCAGAAATGTAAAGTATTCGGGCGAGGCTATCGTAGTCACGGACGCTGATGCAGAAATGTAAAGGTATCCGGGCGAGGCTATCGTAGTCACGGATGCTGATGCAGAAATGTAAAGGTATTCGGGCAAGGCTATTGCACTCACGGAGCCTGATGCAGAAAAGTAAAGGTATCCGGGCGAGGCTATCGTAGTCACGGATGCTGATACAGAAATGTAAAGGTATCCGGGCGAGGCTATCGCAGTCACGGATACTGATGCACAAACTAAAGGTATCCGGGGAAGTCTAGCACAATCACAGATACTAATGCAGAAGAGTAAAGGTATCCGGGGGAGGCTATCGCAGTCACGGACGTTGATGCAGAAATGTAAAGGTATCTGGGCGAGGCTATCGTAGTCACGGATACTGATGCAGAATATAAAGGTAACCGGGCGGGGCTATCGCAGTCACGGACGCTGATGCAGAAAAGTAAAGGTATCCGAGCGAGGCTATCACAGTCACAGACGCTGATGCAGAAATGTAAAGTTATCTGAGCGAGGCTATCGCATTCACGGACGCTGATGCAGAAAAGTAAAGGTATCCGGGCGAGGCTATCGCAGTCACGGACGCTGATGTAGAAATGTAACGGTATCCGGGCGAGGCTATCGTAGTCACGGATGCTGATGTAGAAATGTAAAGGTATTCGGGCGAGGCTATCGCAGTCACGGACGCTGATGCAGAAATGTAAAGTTATCTGAGCGAGGCTATCGCATTCACGGACGCTGATGCAGAAAAGTAAAGGTATCCGGGCGAGGCTATCGCAGTCACGGACGCTGATGAAGAAATGTAAAGGTATCCGGGCGAGGCTCTCGTAGTAACGGATGCTGATGCAGAAATGTAAAGGTATTCGGGCGAGGCTGTCGCACTCACGGAGCCTGATGCAGAAAAGTAGAGGTATCCGGGCGAGGCTATCACAGTCACGGATGCTGATGCAGAAATGTAAAGTTATTTGAGCGAGGCTATCGCATTCACGGACGCTGATGCAGAAAACTAAAGGTATCCGGGCGAGTCTATCGCAATCACGGACGCTGATGCAGAAATGTAAAGGTATGCGGGCGAGGCTATCGCAGTCACGGACGTTGATGCAGAAATGTAAAGTTATCTGAGCGAGGCTATCGCATTCACGGACGTTGATGCAGAAATGTAAAGGTATTCGGGCGAGGCTATCGCAGTCACGGACGCTGATGCAGAAATGTAAAATTATCTGAGCGAGGCTATCGCATTCACGGACGCTGATGCACAAAAGTAAAGATATCCGGGCGAGGCTATCGTAGTCACGGAGGCTGATGCAGAAATGTAAAGGTATGCGGGCGAGGCTATCGCAGTCACGGACGCTGATGCAGAAATGTAAAGTTATCTGAGCGAGGCTATCGTATTCACGGACGCTGATGCAGAAAAGTAAAGGTATCCGGGCGAGGCTATCGTAGTCACGGATGCTGATGCAGAAATGTAAAGGTATTCGGGCAAGGCTATTGCACTCACGGAGCCTGATGCAGAAAAGTAAAGGTATCCGGGCGAGGCTATCGTAGTCACGGATGCTGATACAGAAATGTAAAGGTACCCGGGCGAGGCTATCGCAGTGACGGATACTGATGCACAAACTAAAGGTATCCGGGGAAGTCTAGCACAATCACAGATACTAATGCAGAAGAGTAAAGGTATCCGGGGGAGGCTATCGCAGTCACGGACGTTGATGCAGAAATGTAAAGGTATCTGGGCGAGGCTATCGTAGTCACGGATACTGATGCAGAATATAAAGGTAACCGGGCGGGGCTATGGCAGTCACGGACGCTGATGCAGAAAAGTAAAGGTAACCGGGCGGGGCTATCGCAGTCACGGACGCTGATGCAGAAAAGTAAAGGTAACCGGGCGGGGCTATCGCAGTCACGGACGCTGATGCAGAAAAGTAAAGGTATCCGAGCGAGGCTATCGCAGTCACCGACGCTGATGCAGAAATGTAAAGTTATCTGAGCGAGGCTATCGCATTCACGGACGCTGATGCAGAAAAGTAAAGGTAGCCGGGCGGGGCTATCGCAGTCACGGACGCTGATGCAGAAAAGTAAAGGTATCCGAGCGAGGCTATCGCAGTCACGGATGCTGATGCAGAAATGTAAAGGTATGCGGGCGAGGCTATCGCAGTAACGGACGCTGATGCAGAAATGTATAGTTATCTGAGCGAGGCTATCGCACTCACGGACGCTGATGCAGAAAAGTAAAGGTCTCCGGGCGAGGCTATCGCAGTCACGGACGCTGATGAAGAAATGTAAAGGTATCCGGGTGAGGCTATCGTAGTCACGGATGCTGATGCAGAAATGTAAAGGTATTCGGGCGAGGCTATCGCACTCACGGAGCCTGATGCAGAAAAGTAGAGGTATCCGGGCGAGGCTATCGCAGTCACGGATGCTGATGCAGAAATGTAAAGGTATCCAGGCGAGCCTATCGCAGTCACGGATACTGATACACAAACTAAAGGTATCAGGGGGAGTCTAGCACAATCGCAGATACTAATGCAGAAGAGTAAAGGTATTCGGGGGAGGCTATCACAGTCACGGACGTTGATGCAGAAATGTAAAGGTATCTGGGCGATGCTATCGTAGTCACGGATACTGATGCAGAATATAAAGGTAACCGGGCGGGGCTATTGAAGTCACGGACGCTGATGCAGAAAAGTAAAGGTAACCGGGCGGGGCTATCGCAGTCACGGACGCTGATGCAGAAAAGTGAAGATATCCGGGCGAGGCTATCGCAGTCACGGATACTGATGCAGAAATGTAAAGGTATCTGGGCGAGGCTATCATAGTCACGGATACTGATGCAGAATATAAAGGTAACCGGCCGGGGCTATCGCAGTCACGGACGCTGATGCAGAAATGTAAAGGTATCCGGGCGAGGCAATCGCAATCACGGATCCTGATGCAGAAAAGTAAAGGTATCCGGGCGAGGCTATAACAGTCACGGACATTGATCCAGAAATGTAAAGGTATCCGCGCGAGCCTATTGCAGTCACGGATACTGATGCAGAAACTAAAGGTATCCGGGGGAGTCTAGCACAATCACAGATTCTAATGCAGAAAAGTAAAGGTTTCCGGGCGAGGCTATCGCAGTCACGGACGTTGATGCAGAAATGTAAAGGTATCTGGGCGAGTCTATCGTAGTCACGGATACTGATGCAGAATATAAAGGTAACCGGGCGGGGCTATCGCAGTCACGGACGCTGATGCAGAAATGTTAAGGTATCCGGGCGACGCAATCGCAATCACGGATCCTGATGCAGAAAAGTAAAGGTATTCGGCCGAGGCTATCGCAGTAACGGATACTGATGCAGAAAAGTAAAGGTATCTGGGTGAGGCAATCGCAATCACGGACGTTGATGCAGAAATGTAAAGGTATCTAGGCGAGGCTATCGTAGTCACGGATACTGATGCAGAAAAGTAAAGGTATCTGGGTGACGCAATCGCAATCACGGACGTTGATGCAGAAATGTAAAGGTATCCAGGCGAAGCTATCGCAGTCACGGATACTGATGCACAAACTAAAGGTATCCGGGGGAGTCTAGCACAATCGCAGATTTTAATGCAGAAGAGTAAAGGTATTCGGGGGAGGCTATCGCAGTCACGGATACTGATGCAGAAATGTAAAGGTATCTGGGCGAGGCTATCATAGTCACGGATACTGATGCAGAATATAAAGGTAACCGGGCGGGGCTATCGCAGTCACGGACGCTGATGCAGAAATGTAAAGGTATCCGGGCGACGCAATCGCAATCACGGATCCTGATGCAGAAAAGTAAAGGTATCCGGCCGAGGCTATCGCAGTAACGGATACTGATGCAGAAATGTAAAGGTATCCGGGCGAGGCAATCGCAATCACGGATCCTGATGCAAAAAAGTAAAGGTATCCGGGCGAGGCCATCACAGTCACGGACGTTGATCCAGAAATGTAAAGGTATCCGGGCGAGGCTATCGCAGTCACGGATACTGATGCAGAAAATAAAAGGTATCCGGGCGAGGCAATTGCACTCACGGATCCTGATGCAGAAACGTAAAGGTATCCGGGCGAGGCTATCACAGTCACGGACGTTGATGCAGAAATGTAAAGGTATCTAGGCGAGGCTATTGTAGTCACGGATACTGATGCAGAATATAAAGGTAACCGGGCGGGGTATCGCAGTCACGGACGCTGATGCAGAAATATAAAGGTATCCGGGCGAGGCTATCGCAGTCACGGACGTTGATGCAGAAATGTAAAGGTATCTAGGCGAGGCTATTGTAGTCACGGATACTGATGCAGCATATAAAGGTAACCGGGCGGGGTATCGCAGTCACGGACGCTGATGCAGAAATGTAAAGTTATCTGAGCGAGGCTATCGCATTCACGGACGCTGATGCAGAAATGTAAAGGTATTCGGGCGAGGCTATCGCAGTCACGGATGCTGATGCAGAAATGTAAAGTTATTTGAGCGAGGCTATCGCATTCACGGACGCTGATGCAGAAAAGTAAAGGTATCCGGGCGAGTCTATCGCAATCACGGACGCTGCATGCAGAAATGTAAAGGTATGCGGGCGAGGCTATCGCAGTCACGGAGCCTGATGCAGAAAAGTAAAGGTATCCGGGCGAGGCTATCGTAGTCACGGATGCTGATACAGAAATGTAAAGGTACCCGGGCGAGGCTATCGCAGTGACGGATACTGATGCACAAACTAAAGGTATCCGGGGAAGTCTAGCACAATCACAGATACTAATGCAGAAGAGTAAAGGTATCCGGGGGAGGTTATCGCAGTCACGGACGTTGATGCAGAAATGTAAAGGTATCTGGGCGAGGCTATCGTAGTCACGGATACTGATGCAGAATATAAAGGTAACCGGGCGGGGCTATGGCAGTCACGGACGCTGATGCAGAAAAGTAAAGGTAACCGGGCGGGGCTATCGCAGTCACGGACGCTGATGCAGAAATGTAACGGTATCCGGGCGAGGCTATCGTAGTCACGGATGCTGATGTAGAAATGTAAAGGTATTCGGGCGAGGCTATCGCAGTCACGGACGCTGATGCAGAAATGTAAAGTTATCTGAGCGAGGCTATCGCATTCACGGACGCTGATGCAGAAAAGTAAAGGTATCCGGGCGAGGCTATCGCAGTCACGGACGCTGATGAAGAAATGTAAAGGTATCCGGGCGAGGCTATCGTAGTCACGGATGCTGATGCAGAAATGTAAAGGTATTCGGGCAAGGCTATTGCACTCACGGAGCCTGATGCAGAAAAGTAAAGGTATCCGGGCGAGGCTATCATAGTCACGGATGCTGATACAGAAATGTAAAGGTATCTGGGCGAGGCTATCGCAGTCACGGATACTGATGCACAAACTAAAGGTATCCGGGGAAGTCTAGCACAATCACAGATACTAAAGCAGAAGAGTAAAGGTATCCGGGGGAGGCTATCGCAGTCACGGACGTTGATGCAGAAATGTAAAGGTATCTGGGCGAGGCTATCGTAGTCACGGATACTGATGCAGAATATAATGGTAACCGGGCGGGGCTATCGCAGTCACGGACGCTGATGCAGAAAAGTAAAGTTATCTGAGCGAGGCTATCGCATTCACGGACGCTGATGCAGAAAAGTAAAGGTATCCGGGCGAGGCTATCGCAGTCACGGACGCTGATGAAGAAATGTAAAGGTATTCGGGCAAGGCTATTGCACTCACGGAGCCTGATGCAGAAAAGTAAAGGTATCCGGGCGAGGCTATCGTAGTCACGGATGCTGATACAGAAATGTAAAGGTATCTGGGCGAGGCTATCGCAGTCACGGATACAGATGCACAAACTAAAGGTATCCGGGGAAGTCTAGCACAATCACAGATACTAAAGCAGAAGAGTAAAGGTATCCGGGCGAGGCTATCGCAATCACGGATACTGATGCAGAAATGTAAAGGTATCTGGGCGAGGCTATCATAGTCACGGATACTGATGCAGAATATAAAGGTAACCGGCCGGGGCTATCGCAGTCACGGACGCTGATGCAGAAATGTAAAGGTATCCGGGCGAGGCAATCGCAATCACGGATCCTGATGCAGAAAAGTAAAGGTATCCGGGCGAGGCTATAACAGTCACGGACATTGATCCAGAAATGTAAAGGTATCCGCGCGAGGCTATTGCAGTCACGGATACTGATGCAGAAACTAAAGGTATCCGGGGGAGTCTAGCACAATCACGGATTCTAATGCAGAAAAGTAAAGGTTTCCGGGCGAGGCTATCGCAGTCACGGACGTTGATGCAGAAATGTAAAGGTATCTGGGCGAGTCTATCGTAGTCACGGATACTGATGCAGAATATAAAGGTAACCGGGCGGGGCTATCGCAGTCACGGACGCTGATGCAGAAATGTAAAGGTATCCGGGCGACGCAATCGCAATCACGGATCCTGATGCAGAAAAGTAAAGGTATCCGGCCGAGGCTATCGCAGTAACGGATACTGATGCAGAAAAGTAAAGGTATCTGGGTGAGGCAATCGCAATCACGGACGTTGATGCAGAAATGTAAAGGTATCTAGGCGAGGCTATCGTAGTCACGGATACTGATGCAGAATATAATGGTAACCGGGCGGGGCTATTGCAGTCACGGACGCTGATGCAGAAATGTAAAGGTATCCGGGCGAGGGAATCGCAATCACGGATCCTGATGCAGAAAAGTAAAGGTATCCGGGCGAGGCCATCACAGTCACGGACGTTGATCCAGAAATGTAAAGGTATCCGGGCGAGGCTATCGCAGTCAAGGATACTGATGCAGAAAATAAAAGGTATCCGGGCGAGGCAATCGCACTCACGGATCCTGATGCAGAAAAGTAAAGGTATCCGGGCGAGGCTATCGCAGTCACGGACGTTGATGCAGAAATGTAAAGGTATCTAGGCGAGGCTATCGTAGTCACGAATGCTGATGCAGAAATGTAAAGTATTCGGGCGAGGCTATCGTAGTCACGGACGCTGATGCAGAAATGTAAAGGTATCCGGGCGAGGCTATCGTAGTCACGGATGCTGATGCAGAAATGTAAAGGTATTCGGGCAAGGCTATTGCACTCACGGAGCCTGATGCAGAAAAGTAAAGGTATCCGGGCGAGGCTATCGTAGTCACGGATGCTGATACAGAAATGTAAAGGTATCCGGGCGAGGCTATCGCAGTCACGGATACTGATGCACAAACTAAAGGTATCCGGGGAAGTCTAGCACAATCACAGATACTAATGCAGAAGAGTAAAGGTATCCGGGGGAGGCTATCGCAGTCACGGACGTTGATGCAGAAATGTAAAGGTATCTGGGCGAGGCTATCGTAGTCACGGATATTGATGCAGAATATAAAGGTAACCGGGCGGGGCTATCGCAGTCACGGACGCTGATGCAGAAAAGTAAAGGTATCCGAGCGAGGCTATCACAGTCACAGACGCTGATGCAGAAATGTAAAGTTATCTGAGCGAGGCTATCGCATTCACGGACGCTGATGCAGAAAAGTAAAGGTATCCGGGCGAGGCTATCGCAGTCACGGACGCTGATGCAGAAATGTAACGGTATCCGGGCGAGGCTATCATAGTCACGGATGCTGATGTAGAAATGTAAAGGTATTCGGGCGAGGCTATCGCAGTCACGGACGCTGATGCAGAAATGTAAAGTTATCTGAGCGAGGCTATCGCATTCACGGACGCTGATGCAGAAAAGTAAAGGTATCCGGGCGAGGCTATCGCAGTCACGGACGCTGATGAAGAAATGTAAAGGTATCCGGGCGAGGCTATCGTAGTAACGGATGCTGATGCAGAAATGTAAAGGTATTCGGGCGAGGCTGTCGCACTCACGGAGCCTGATGCAGAAAAGTAGAGGTATCCGGGCGAGGCTATCACAGTCACGGATGCTGATGCAGAAATGTAAAGTTATTTGAGCGAGGCTATCGCATTCACGGACGCTGATGCAGAAAAGTAAAGGTATCCGGGCGAGTCTATCGCAATCACGGACGCTGATGCAGAAATGTAAAGGTATGCGGGCGAGGCTATCGCAGTCACGGACGTTGATGCAGAAATGTAAAGTTATCTGAGCGAGGCTATCGCATTCACGGACGTTGATGCAGAAATGTAAAGGTATTCGGGCGAGGCTATCGCAGTCACGGACGCTGATGCAGAAATGTAAAATTATCTGAGCGAGGCTATCGCATTCACGGACGCTGATGCACAAAAGTAAAGATATCCGGGCGAGGCTATCGTAGTCACGGATGCTGATGCAGAAATGTAAAGGTATTCGGGCAAGGCTATTGCACTCACGGAGCCTGATGCAGAAAAGTAAAGGTATCCGGGCGAGGCTATCGTAGTCACGGATGCTGATACAGAAATGTAAAGGTACCCGGGCGAGGCTATCGCAGTGACGGATACTGATGCACAAACTAAAGGTATCCGGGGAAGTCTAGCACAATCACAGATACTAATGCAGAAGAGTAAAGGTATCCGGGGGAGGCTATCGCAGTCACGGACGTTGATGCAGAAATGTAAAGGTATCTGGGCGAGGCTATCGTAGTCACGGATACTGATGCAGAATATAAAGGTAACCGGGCGGGGCTATGGCAGTCACGGACGCTGATGCAGAAAAGTAAAGGTAACCGGGCGGGGCTATCGCAGTCACGGACGCTGATGCAGAAAAGTAAAGGTAACCGGGCGGGGCTATCGCAGTCACGGACGCTGATGCAGAAAAGTAAAGGTATCCGAGCGAGGCTATCGCAGTCACAGACGCTGATGCAGAAATGTAAAGTTATCTGAGCGAGGCTATCGCATTCACGGACGCTGATGCAGAAAAGTAAAGGTAACCGGGCGGGGCTATCGCAGTCACGGACGCTGATGCAGAAAAGTAAAGGTATCCGAGCGAGGCTATCGCAGTCACGGATGCTGATGCAGAAATGTAAAGGTATGCGGGCGAGGCTATCGCAGTCACGGACGCTGATGCAGAAATGTATAGTTATCTGAGCGAGGCTATCGCACTCACGGACGCTGATGCAGAAAAGTAAAGGTATCCGGGCGAGGCTATCGCAGTCACGGACGCTGATGAAGAAATGTAAAGGTATCCGGGTGAGGCTATCGTAGTCACGGATGCTGATGCAGAAATGTAAAGGTATTCGGGCGAGGCTATCGCACTCACGGAGCCTGATGCAGAAAAGTAGAGGTATCCGGGCGAGGCTATCGCAGTCACGGATGCTGATGCAGAAATGTAAAGGTATCCAGGCGAGCCTATCGCAGTCACGGATACTGATACACAAACTAAAGGTATCAGGGGGAGTCTAGCACAATCGCAGATACTAATGCAGAAGAGTAAAGGTATTCGGGGGAGGCTATCGCAGTCACAGACGTTGATGCAGAAATGTAAAGGTATCTGGGCGATGCTATCGTAGTCACGAATACTGATGCAGAATATAAAGGTAACCGGGCGGGGCTATTGAAGTCACGGACGCTGATGCAGAAAAGTAAAGGTAACCGGGCGGGGCTATCGCAGTCACGGACGCTGATGCAGAAAAGTGAAGATATCCGGGCGAGGCTATCGCAGTCACGGATACTGATGCAGAAATGTAAAGGTATCTGGGCGAGGCTATCATAGTCACGGATACTGATGCAGAATATAAAGGTAACCGGCCGGGGCTATCGCAGTCACGGACGCTGATGCAGAAATGTAAAGGTATCCGGGCGAGGCAATCGCAATCACGGATCCTGATGCAGAAAAGTAAAGGTATCCGGGCGAGGCTATAACAGTCACGGACATTGATCCAGAAATGTAAAGGTATCCGCGCGAGCCTATTGCAGTCACGGATACTGATGCAGAAACTAAAGGTATCCGGGGGAGTCTAGCACAATCACGGATTCTAATGCAGAAAAGTAAAGGTTTCCGGGCGAGGCTATCGCAGTCACGGACGTTGATGCAGAAATGTAAAGGTATCTGGGCGAGTCTATCGTAGTCACGGATACTGATGCAGAATATAAAGGTAACCGGGCGGGGCTATCGCAGTCACGGACGCTGATGCAGAAATGTTAAGGTATCCGGGCGACGCAATCGCAATCACGGATCCTGATACAGAAAAGTAAAGGTATTCGGCCGAGGCTATCGCAGTAACGGATACTGATGCAGAAAAGTAAAGGTATCTGGGTGAGGCAATCGCAATCACGGACGTTGATGCAGAAAAGTAAAGGTATCTAGGCGAGGCTATCGTAGTCACGGATACTGATGCAGAAAAGTAAAGGTATCTGGGTGAGGCAATCGCAATCACGGACGTTGATGCAGAAATGTAAAGGTATCCAGGCGAAGCTATCGCAGTCACGGATACTGATGCACAAACTAAAGGAATCCGGGGGAGTCTAGCACAATCGCAGATTTTAATGCAGAAGAGTAAAGGTATTCGGGGGAGGCTATCATAGTCACGGATACTGATGCAGAATATAAAGGTAACCGGGCGGGGCTATCGCAGTCACGGACGCTGATGCAGAAATGTAAAGGTATCCGGGCGACGCAATCGCAATCACGGATCCTGATGCAGAAAAGTAAAGGTATCCGGCCGAGGCTATCGCAGTAACGGATACTGATGCAGAAATGTAAAGGTATCCGGGCGAGGCCATCGCAATCACGGATCCTGATGCAAAAAAGTAAAGGTATCCGGGCGAGGCCATCACAGTCACGGACGTTGATCCAGAAATGTAAAGGTATCCGGGCGAGGCTATCGCAGTCACGGATACTGATGCAGAAAATAAAAGGTATCCGGGCGAGGCAATTGCACTCACGGATCCTGATGCAGAAAAGTAAAGGTATCCGGGCGAGGCTATCGCAGTCACGGACGTTGATGCAGAAATGTAAAGGTATCTAGGCGAGGCTATTGTAGTCACGGATACTGATGCAGAATATAAAGGTAACCGGGCGGGGTATCGCAGTCACGGACGCTGATGCAGAAATATAAAGGTATCCGGGCGAGGCTATCGCAGTCACGGACGTTGATGCAGAAATGTAAAGGTATCTAGGCGAGGCTATTGTAGTCACGGATACTGATGCAGAATATAAAGGTAACCGGGCGGGGTATCGCAGTCACGGACGCTGATGCAGAAATGTAAAGTTATCTGAGCGAGGCTATCGCAGTCACGGACGCTGATGCAGAAAAGTAAAGGTATCCGAGCGAGGCTATCGCAGTCACAGACGCTGATGCAGAAATGTAAAGTTATCTGAGCGAGGCTATCGCATTCACGGACGCTGATGCAGAAAAGTAAAGGTATCCGGGCGAGGCTATCGTAGTCACGGAGGCTGATGAAGAAATGTAAAGGTATCCGGGCGAGGCTATCGTAGTCACGGATGCTGATGCAGAAATGTAAAGGTATTCGGGCAAGGCTATTGCACTCACGGAGCCTGATGCAGAAAAGTAAAGGTATCCGGGCGAGGCTATCGTAGTCACGGATGCTGATACAGAAATGTAAAGGTATCTGGGCGAGGCTATCGCAGTCACGGATACTGATGCACAAACTAAAGGTATCCGGGGAAGTCTAGCACAATCACAGATACTAAAGCAGAAGAGTAAAGGTATCCGGGGGAGGCTATCGCAGTCACGGACGTTGATGCAGAAATGTAAAGGTATCTGGGCGAGGCTATCGTAGTCACGGATACTGATGCAGAATATAAAGGTAACCGGGCGGGGCTATCGCAGTCACGGACGCTGATGCAGAAAAGTGAAGATATCCGGGCGAGGCTATCGCAGTCACGGATACTGATGCAGAAATGTAAAGGTATCTGGGCGAGGCTATCATAGTCACGGATACTGATGCAGAATATAAAGGTAACCGGGCGGGGCTATCGCAGTCACGGACGCTGATGCAGAAATGTAAAGGTATCTGGGCGAGGATATCGTAGTCACGGATACTGATGCAGAATATAAAGGTAACCGGGCGGGGCTATCGCAGTCACGGACGCTGATGCAGAAATGTAATGGTATCCGGGCGAGGCAATCGCAATCACGGATCCTGATGCAGAAAAGTAAAGGTATCCGGGCGAGGCTATAACAATCACGGACATTGATCCAGAAATGTAAAGGTATCCGCGCGAGGCTATTGCAGTCACGGATACTGATGCAGAAACTAAAGGTATCCGGGGGAGTCTAGCACAATCACGGATTCTAATGCAGAAAAGTAAAGGTTTCTGGGCGAGGCTATCGCAGTCACGGACGTTGATGCAGAAATGTAAAGGTATCTGGGCGAGGCTATCGTAGTCACGGATGCTGATGTAGAAATGTAAAGGTATTCGGGCGAGGCTATCGCAGTCACGGACGCTGATGCAGAAATGTAAAGTTATCTGAGCGAGGCTATCGCATTCACGGACGCTGATGCAGAAAAGTAAAGGTATCCGGGCGAGGCTATCGCACTCACGGACGCTGATGAAGAAATGTAAAGGTATCCGGGCGAGGCTATCGTAGTAACGGATGCTGATGCAGAAATGGAAAGGTATTCGGGCGAGGCTGTCGCACTCACGGAGCCTGATGCAGAAAAGTAGAGGTATCCGGGCGAGGCTATCACAGTCACGGATGCTGATGCAGAAATGTAAAGTTATTTGAGCGAGGCTATCGCATTCACGGACGCTGATGCAGAAAAGTAAAGGTATCCGGGCGAGTCTATCGCAATCACGGACGGTGATGCAGAAATGTAAAGGTATGCGGGCGAGGCTATCGCAGTCACGGACGTTGATGCAGAAATGTAAAGTTATCTGAGCGTGGCTATCGCATTCACGGACGTTGATGCAGAAATGTAAAGGTATTCGGGCGAGGCTATCGCAGTCACGGACGCTGATGCAGAAATGTAAAATTATCTGAGCGAGGCTATCGCATTCACGGACGCTGATGCACAAAAGTAAAGATATCCGGGCGAGGCTATCGTAGTCACGGAGGCTGATGCAGAAATGTAAAGGTATGCGGGCGAGGCTATCGCAGTCACGGACGCTGATGCAGAAATGTAAAGTTATCTGAGCGAGGCTATCGTATTCACGGACGCTGATGCAGAAAAGTAAAGTTATCCGGGCGAGGCTATCGTAGTCACGGATGCTGATGCAGAAATGTAAAGGTATTCGGGCAAGGCTATTGCACTCACGGAGCCTGATGCAGAAAAGTAAAGGTATCCGGGCGAGGCTATCGTAGTCACGGATGCTGATACAGAAATGTAAAGGTACCCGGGCGAGGCTATCGCAGTGACGGATACTGATGCACAAACTAAAGGTATCCGGGGAAGTCTAGCACAATCACAGATACTAATGTAGAAGAGTAAAGGTATCCGGGGGAGGCTATCGCAGTCACGGACGTTGATGCAGAAATGTAAAGGTATCTGGGCGAGGCTATCGTAGTCACGGATACTGATGCAGAATATTAAGGTAACCGGGCGGGGCTATGGCAGTCACGGACGCTGATGCAGAAAAGTAAAGGTAACCGGGCGGGGCTATCGCAGTCACGGACGCTGATGCAGAAAAGTAAAGGTAACCGGGCGGGGCTATCGCAGTCACGGACGCTGATGCAGAAAAGTAAAGGTATCCGAGCGAGGCTATCGCAGTCACAGACGCTGATGCAGAAATGTAAAGTTATCTGAGCGAGGCTATCGCATTCACGGACGCTGATGCAGAAAAGTAAAGGTAACCGGGCGGGGCTATCGCAGTCACGGACGCTGATGCAGAAAAGTAAAGGTATCCGAGCAAGGCTATCGCAGTCACGGATGCTGATGCAGAAATGTAAAGGTATGCGGGCGAGGCTATCGCAGTCACGGACGCTGATGCAGAAATGTATAGTTATCTGAGCGAGGCTATCGCACTCACGGACGCTGATGCAGAAAAGTAAAGGTATCCGGGCGAGGCTATCGCAGTCACGGACGCTGATGAAGAAATGTAAAGGTATCCGGGTGAGGCTATCGTAGTCACGGATGCTGATGCAGAAATGTAAAGGTATTCGGGCGAGGCTATCGCACTCACGGAGCCTGATGCAGAAAAGTAGAGGTATCCGGGCGAGGCTATCGCAGTCACGGATGCTGATGCAGAAATGTAAAGGTATCCAGGCGAGCCTATCGCAGTCACAGATACTGATACACAAACTAAAGGTATCAGGGGGAGTCTAGCACAATCGCAGATACTAATGCAGAAGAGTAAAGGTATTCGGGGGAGGCTATCGCAGTCACGGACGTTGATGCAGAAATGTAAAGGTATCTGGGCGATGCTATCGTAGTCACGAATACTGATGCAGAATATAAAGGTAACCGGGCGGGGCTATTGAAGTCACGGACGCTGATGCAGAAAAGTAAAGGTAACCGGGCGGGGCTATCGCAATCACGGACGCTGATGCAGAAAAGTGAAGATATCCGGGCGAGGCTATCGCAGTCACGGATACTGTTGCAGAAATGTAAAGGTATCTGGGCGAGGCTATCATAGTCACGGATACTGATGCAGAATATAAAGGTAACCGGCCGGGGCTATCGCAGTCACGGACGCTGATGCAGAAATGTAAAGGTATCCGGGCGAGGCAATCGCAATCACGGATCCTGATGCAGAAAAGTAAAGGTATCCGGGCGAGGCTATAACAGTCACGGACATTGATCCAGAAATGTAAAGGTATCCGCGCGAGCCTATTGCAGTCACGGATACTGATGCAGAAACTAAAGGTATCCGGGGGAGTCTAGCACAATCACGGATTCTAATGCAGAAAAGTAAAGGTTTCCGGGCGAGGCTATCGCAGTCACGGACGTTGATGCAGAAATGTAAAGGTATCTGGGCGAGTCTATCGTAGTCACGGATACTGATGCAGAATATAAAGGTAACCGGGCGGGGCTATCGCAGTCACGGACGCTGATGCAGAAATGTTAAGGTATCCGGGCGACGCAATCGCAATCACGGATCCTGATGCAGAAAAGTAAAGGTATTCGGCCGAGGCTATCGCAGTAACGGATACTGATGCAGAAAAGTAAAGGTATCTGGGTGAGGCAATCGCAATCACGGACGTTGATGCAGAAATGTAAAGGTATCTAGGCGAGGCTATCGTAGTCACGGATACTGATGCAGAAAAGTAAAGGTATCTGGGTGAGGCAATCGCAATCACGGACGTTGATGCAGAAATGTAAAGGTATCCAGGCGAAGCTATCGCAGTCACGGATACTGATGCACAAACTAAAGGTATCCGGGGGAGTCTAGCACAATCGCAGATTTTAATGCAGAAGAGTAAAGGTATTCGGGGGAGGCTATCGCAGTCACGGATACTGATGCAGAAATGTAAAGGTATCTGGGCGAGGCTATCATAGTCACGGATACTGATGCAGAATATAAAGGTAACCGGGCGGGGCTATCGCAGTCACGGACGCTGATGCAGAAATGTAAAGGTATCCGGGCGACGCAATCGCAATCACGGATCCTGATGCAGAAAAGTAAAGGTATCCGGCCGAGGCTATCGCAGTAACGGATACTGATGCAGAAATGTAAAGGTATCCGGGCGAGGCAATCGCAATCACGGATCCTGATGCAAAAAAGTAAAGGTATCCGGGCGAGGCCATCACAGTCACGGACGTTGATCCAGAAATGTAAAGGTATCCGGGCGAGGCTATCGCAGTCACGGATACTGATGCAGAAAATAAAAGGTATCCGGGCGAGGCAATTGCACTCACGGATCCTGATGCAGAAACGTAAAGGTATCCGGGCGAGGCTATCGCAGTCACGGACGTTGATGCAGAAATGTAAAGGTATCTAGGCGAGGCTATTGTAGTCACGGATACTGATGCAGAATATAAAGGTAACCGGGCGGGGTATCGCAGTCACGGACGCTGATGCAGAAATATAAAGGTATCCGGGCGAGGCTATCGCAGTCACGGACGTTGATGCAGAAATGTAAAGGTATCTAGGCGAGGCTATTGTAGTCACGGATACTGATGCAGAATATAAAGGTAACCGGGCGGGGTATCGCAGTCACGGACGCTGATGCAGAAATGTAAAGTTATCTGAGCGAGGCTATCGCAGTCACGGACGCTGATGCAGAAAAGTAAAGGTATCCGAGCGAGGCTATCGCAGTCACAGACGCTGATGCAGAAATGTAAAGTTATCTGAGCGAGGCTATCGCATTCACGGACGCTGATGCAGAAAAGTAAAGGTATCCGGGCGAGGCTATCGTAGTCACGGAGGCTGATGCAGAAATGTAAAGGTATTCGGGCGAGGCTATCGCAGTCACGGACGCTGATGCAGAAATGTAAAGTTATCTGGGCGAGGCTATCGCATTCACGGACGCTGATGCAGAAAAGTAAAGGTATCCGGGCGAGGCTATCGCAGTCACGGACGCTGATGAAGAAATGTAAAGGTATCCGGGCGAGGCTATCGTAGTCACGGATGCTGATGCAGAAATGTAAAGGTATTCGGGCAAGGCTATTGCACTCACGGAGCCTGATGCAGAAAAGTAAAGGTATCCGGGCGAGGCTATCGTAGTCACGGATGCTGATACAGAAATGTAAAGGTATCTGGGCGAGGCTATCGCAGTCACGGATACTGATGCACAAACTAAAGGTATCCGGGGAAGTCTAGCACAATCACAGATACTAAAGCAGAAGAGTAAAGGTATCCGGGGGAGGCTATCGCAGTCACGGACGTTGATGCAGAAATGTAAAGGTATCTGGGCGAGGCTATCGTAGTCACGGATACTGATGCAGAATATAAAGGTAACCGGGCGGGGCTATCGCAGTCACGGACACTGATGCAGAAAAGTGAAGATATCCGGGCGAGGCTATCGCAGTCACGGATACTGATGCAGAAATGTAAAGGTATCTGGGCGAGGCTATCATAGTCACGGATACTGATACAGAATATAAAGGTAACCGGGCGGGGCTATCGCAGTCACGGACGCTGATGCAGAAATGTAAAGGTATCTGGGCGAGGATATCGTAGTCACGGATACTGATGCAGAATATAAAGGTAACCGGGCGGGGCTATCGCAGTCACGGACGCTGATGCAGAAATGTAATGGTATCCGGGCGAGGCAATCGCAATCACGGATCCTGATGCAGAAAAGTAAAGGTATCCGGGCGAGGCTATAACAATCACGGACATTGATCCAGAAATGTAAAGGTATCCGCGCGAGGCTATTGCAGTCACGGATACTGATGCAGAAACTAAAGGTATCCGGGGGAGTCTAGCACAATCACGGATTCTAATGCAGAAAAGTAAAGGTTTCTGGGCGAGGCTATCGCAGTCACGGACGTTGATGCAGAAATGTAAAGGTATCTGGGCGAGGCTATCGTAGTCACGGATGCTGATGTAGAAATGTAAAGGTATTCGGGCGAGGCTATCGCAGTCACGGACGCTGATGCAGAAATGTAAAGTTATCTGAGCGAGGCTATCGCATTCACGGACGCTGATGCAGAAAAGTAAAGGTATCCGGGCGAGGCTATCGCACTCACGGACGCTGATGAAGAAATGTAAAGGTATCCGGGCGAGGCTATCGTAGTAACGGATGCTGATGCAGAAATGGAAAGGTATTCGGGCGAGGCTGTCCCACTCACGGAGCCTGATGCAGAAAAGTAGAGGTATCCGGGCGAGGCTATCACAGTCACGGATGCTGATGCAGAAATGTAAAGTTATTTGAGCGAGGCTATCGCATTCACGGACGCTGATGCAGAAAAGTAAAGGTATCCGGGCGAGTCTATCGCAATCACGGACGCTGATGCAGAAATGTAAAGGTATGCGGGCGAGGCTATCGCAGTCACGGACGTTGATGCAGAAATGTAAAGTTATCTGAGCGAGGCTATCGCATTCACGGACGTTGATGCAGAAATGTAAAGGTATTCGGGCGAGGCTATCGCAGTCACGGACGCTGATGCAGAAATGTAAAATTATCTGAGCGAGGCTATCGCATTCACGGACGCTGATGCACAAAAGTAAAGATATCCGGGCGAGGCTATCGTAGTCACGGAGGCTGATGCAGAAATGTAAAGGTATGCGGGCGAGGCTATCGCAGTCACGGACGCTGATGCAGAAATGTAAAGTTATCTGAGCGAGGCTATCGTATTCACGGACGCTGATGCAGAAAAGTAAAGGTATCCGCGCGAGGCTATCGTAGTCACGGATGCTGATGCAGAAATGTAAAGGTATTCGGGCAAGGCTATTGCACTCACGGAGCCTGATGCAGAAAAGTAAAGGTATCCGGGCGAGGCTATCGTAGTCACGGATGCTGATACAGAAATGTAAAGGTACCCGGGCGAGGCTATCGCAGTGACGGATACTGATGCACAAACTAAAGGTATCCGGGGAAGTCTAGCACAATCACAGATACTAATGCAGAAGAGTAAAGGTATCCGGGGGAGGCTATCGCAGTCACGGACGTTGATGCAGAAATGTAAAGGTATCTGGGCGAGGCTATCGTAGTCACGGATACTGATGCAGAATATAAAGGTAACCGGGCGGGGCTATCGCAGTCACGGACGCTGATGCAGAAAAGTGAAGATATCCGGGCGAGGCTATCGCAGTCACGGATACTGATGTAGAAATGTAAAGGTATCTGGGCGAGGCTATCATAGTCACGGATACTGATGCAGAAAAGTAAAGGTAACCGGGCGGGGCTATCGCAGTCACGGACGCTGATGCAGAAAAGTAAAGGTAACCAGGCGGGGCTATCGCAGTCACGGACGCTGATGCAGAAAAGTAAAGGTATCCGAGCGAGGCTATCGCAGTCACAGACGCTGATGCAGAAATGTAAAGTTATCTGAGCGAGGCTATCGCATTCACGGACGCTGATGCAGAAAAGTAAAGGTAACCGGGCGGGGCTATCGCAGTCACGGACGCTGATGCAGAAAAGTAAAGGTATCCGAGCGAGGCTATATCAGTCACGGATGCTGATGCAGAAATGTAAAGGTATGCGGGCGAGGCTATCGCAGTCACGGACGCTGATGCAGAAATGTATAGTTATCTGAGCGAGGCTATCGCACTCACGGACGCTGATGCAGAAAAGTAAAGGTATCCGGGCGAGGCTATCGCAGTCACGGACGCTGATGAAGAAATGTAAAGGTATCCGGGTGAGGCTATCGTAGTCACGGATGCTGATGCAGAAATGTAAAGGTATTCGGGCGAGGCTATCGCACTCACGGAGCCTGATGCAGAAAAGTAGAGGTATCCGGGCGAGGCTATCGCAGTCACGGATGCTGATGCAGAAATGTAAAGGTATCCAGGCGAGGCTATCGCAGTCACGGATACTGATACACAAACTAAAGGTATCAGGGGGAGTCTAGCACAATCGCAGATACTAATGCAGAAGAGTAAAGGTATTCGGGGGAGGCTATCGCAGTCACGGACGTTGATGCAGAAATGTAAAGGTATCTGGGCGATGCTATCGTAGTCACGGATACTGATGCAGAATATAAAGGTAACCGGGCGGGGCTATTGAAGTCACGGACGCTGATGCAGAAAAGTAAAGGTAACCGGGCGGGGCTATCGCAGTCACGGACGCTGATGCAGAAAAGTGAAGATATCCGGGCGAGGCTATCGCAGTCACGGATACTGATGCAGAAATGTAAAGGTATCTGGGCGAGGCTATCATAGTCACGGATACTGATGCAGAATATAAAGGTAACCGGCCGGGGCTATCGCAGTCACGGACGCTGATGCAGAAATGTAATGGTATCCAGGCGAGGCAATCGCAATCACGGATCCTGATGCAGAAAAGTAAAGGTATCCGGGCGAGGCTATAACAGTCACGGACATTGATCCAGAAATGTAAAGGTATCCGCGCGAGCCTATTGCAGTCACGGATACTGATGCAGAAACTAAAGGTATCCGGGGGAGTCTAGCACAATCACGGATTCTAATGCAGAAAAGTAAAGGTTTCCGGGCGAGGCTATCGCAGTCACGGACGTTGATGCAGAAATGTAAAGGTATCTGGGCGAGTCTATCGTAGTCACGGATACTGATGCAGAATATAAAGGTAACCGGGCGGGGCTATCGCAGTCACGGACGCTGATGCAGAAATGTTAAGTTATCCGGGCGACGCAATCGCAATCACGGAACCTGATGCAGAAAAGTAAAGGTATTCGGCCGAGGCTATCGCAGTAACGGATACTGATGCAGAAAAGTAAAGGTATCTGGGTGAGGCAATCGCAATCACGGACGTTGATGCAGAAATGTAAAGGTATCTAGGCGAGGCTATCGTAGTCACGGATACTGATGCAGAAAAGTAAAGGTATCTGGGTGAGGCAATCGCAATCACGGACGTTGATGCAGAAATGTAAAGGTATCCAGGCGAAGCTATCGCAGTCACGGATACTGATGCACAAACTAAAGGTATCCGGGGGAGTCTAGCACAATCGCAGATTTTAATGCAGAAGAGTAAAGGTATTCGGGGGAGGCTATCGCAGTCACGGATACTGATGCAGAAATGTAAAGGTATCTGGGCGAGGCTATCATAGTCACGGATACTGATGCAGAATATAAAGGTAACCGGGCGGGGCTATCGCAGTCACGGACGCTGATGCAGAAATGTAAAGGTATCCGGGCGACGCAATCGCAATCACGGATCCTGATGCAGAAAAGTAAAGGTATCCGGCCGAGGCTATCGCAGTAACGGATACTGATGCAGAAATGTAAAGGTATCCGGGCGAGGCAATCGCAATCACGGATCCTGATGCAAAAAAGTAAAGGTATCCGGGCGAGGCCATCACAGTCACGGACGTTGATCCAGAAATGTAAAGGTATCCGGGCGAGGCTATCGCAGTCACGGATACTGATGCAGAAAATAAAAGGTATCCGGGCGAGGCAATCGCATTCACGGATCCTGATGCAGAAAAGTAAAGGTATCCGGGCGAGGCTATCGCAGTCACGGACGTTGATGCAGAAATGTAAAGGTATCTAGGCGAGGCTATTGTAGTCACGGATGCTGATGCAGAAATGTAAAGTATTCGGGCGAGGCTATCGTAGTCACGGACGCTGATGCAGAAATGTAAAGGTATCCGGGCGAGGCTATCGTTGTCACGGATGCTGATGCAGAAATGTAAAGGTATTCGGGCAAGGCTATTGCACTCACGGAGCCTGATGCAGAAAAGTAAAGGTATCCGGGCGAGGCTATCGTAGTCACGGATGCTGATACAGAAATGTAAAGGTATCCGGGCGAGGCTATCGCAGTCACGGATACTGATGCACAAACTAAAGGTATCCGGGGAAGTCTAGCACAATCACAGATACTAATGCAGAAGAGTAAAGGTATCCGGGGGAGGCTATCGCAGTCACGGACGTTGATGCAGAAATGTAAAGGTATCTGGGCGAGGCTATCGTAGTCACGGATACTGATGCAGAATATAAAGGTAACCGGGCGGGGCTATCGCAGTCACGGACGCTGATGCAGAAAAGTAAAGGTATCCGAGCGAGGCTATCACAGTCACAGACGCTGATGCAGAAATGTAAAGTTATCTGAGCGAGGCTATCGCATTCACGGACGCTGATGCAGAAAAGTAAAGGTATCCGGGCGAGGCTATCGCAGTCACGGACGCTGATGCAGAAATGTAACGGTATCCGGGCGAGGCTATCGTAGTCACGGATGCTGATGTAGAAATGTAAAGGTATTCGGGCGAGGCTATCGCAGTCACGGACGCTGATTCAGAAATGTAAAGTTATCTGAGCGAGGCTATCGCATTCACGGACGCTGATGCAGAAAAGTAAAGGTATCCGGGCGAGGCTATCGCAGTCACGGACGCTGATGAAGAAATGTAAAGGTATCCGGGCGAGGCTATCGTAGTAACGGATGCTGATGCAGAAATGTAAAGGTATTCGGGCGAGGCTGTCGCACTCACGGAGCCTGATGCAGAAAAGTAGAGGTATCCGGGCGAGGCTATCACAGTCACGGATGCTGATGCAGAAATGTAAAGTTATTTGAGCGAGGCTATCGCATTCACGGACGCTGATGCAGAAAAGTAAAGGTATCCGGGCGAGTCTATCGCAATCACGGACGCTGATGCAGAAATGTAAAGGTATGCGGGCGAGGCTATCGCAGTCACGGACGTTGATGCAGAAATGTAAACTTATCTGAGCGAGGCTATCGCATTCACGGACGTTGATGCAGAAATGTAAAGGTATTCGGGCGAGGCTATCGCAGTCACGGACGCTGATGCAGAAATGTAAAATTATCTGAGCGAGGCTATCGCATTCACGGACGCTGATGCACAAAAGTAAAGATATCCGGGCGAGGCTATCGTAGTCACGGAGGCTGATGCAGAAATGTAAAGGTATGCGGGCGAGGCTATCGCAGTCACGGACGCTGATGCAGAAATGTAAAGTTATCTGAGCGAGGCTATCGTATTCACGGACGCTGATGCAGAAAAGTAAAGGTATCCGGGCGAGGCTATCGTAGTCACGGATGCTGATGCAGAAATGTAAAGGTATTCGGGCAAGGCTATTGCACTCACGGAGCCTGATGCAGAAAAGTAAAGGTATCCGGGCGAGGCTATCGTAGTCACGGATGCTGATACAGAAATGTAAAGGTACCCGGGCGAGGCTATCGCAGTGACGGATACTGATGCACAAACTAAAGGTATCCGGGGAAGTCTAGCACAATCACAGATACTAATGCAGAAGAGTAAAGGTATCCGGGGGAGGCTATCGCAGTCACGGACGTTGATGCAGAAATGTAAAGGTATCTGGGCGAGGCTATCGTAGTCACGGATACTGATGCAGAATATAAAGGTAACCGGGCGGGGCTATGGCAGTCACGGACGCTGATGCAGAAAAGTAAAGGTAACCGGGCGGGGCTATCGCAGTCACGGACGCTGATGCAGAAAAGTAAAGGTATCTGAGCGAGGCTATCACAGTCACAGACGCTGATGCAGAAATGTAAAGTTATCTGAGCGAGGCTATCGCATTCACGGACGCTGATGCAGAAAAGTAAAGGTATCCGGGCGAGGCTATCGCAGTCACGGACGCTGATGCAGAAATGTAACGGTATCCGGGCGAGGCTATCGTAGTCACGGATGCTGATGTAGAAATGTAAAGGTATTCGGGCGAGGCTATCGCAGTCACGGACGCTGATTCAGAAATGTAAAGTTATCTGAGCGAGGCTATCGCATTCACGGACGCTGATGCAGAAAAGTAAAGGTATCCGGGCGAGGCTATCGCAGTCACGGACGCTGATGAAGAAATGTAAAGGTATCCGGGCGAGGCTATCGTAGTAACGGATGCTGATGCAGAAATGTAAAGGTATTCGGGCGAGGCTATCGCAGTAACGGATACTGATGCAGAAAAGTAAAGGTATCTGGGTGAGGCAATCGCAATCACGGACGTTGATGCAGAAATGTAAAGGTATCTAGGCGAGGCTATCGTAGTCACGGATACTGATGCAGAAAAGTAAAGGTATCTGGGTGAGGCAATCGCAATCACGGACGTTGATGCAGAAATGTAAAGGTATCCAGGCGAAGCTATCGCAGTCACGGATACTGATGCACAAACTAAAGGTATCCGGGGGAGTCTAGCACAATCGCAGATTTTAATGCAGAAGAGTAAAGGTATTCGGGGGAGGCTATCGCAGTCACGGATACTGATGCAGAAATGTAAAGGTATCTGGGCGAGGCTATCATAGTCACGGATACTGATGCAGAATATAAAGGTAACCGGGCGGGGCTATCGCAGTCACGGACGCTGATGCAGAAATGTAAAGGTATCCGGGCGACGCAATCGCAATCACGGATCCTGATGCAGAAAAGTAAAGGTATCCGGCCGAGGCTATCGCAGTAACGGATACTGATGCAGAAATGTAAAGGTATCCGGGCGACGCAATCGCAATCACGGATCCTGATGCAGAAAAGTAAAGGTATCCGGCCGAGGCTATCGCAGTAACGGATACTGATGCAGAAATGTTAAGTTATCCGGGCGACGCAATCGCAATCACGGATCCTGATGCAGAAAAGTAAAGGTATTCGGCCGAGGCTATCGCAGTAACGGATACTGATGCAGAAAAGTAAAGGTATCTGGGTGAGGCAATCGCAATCACGGACGTTGATGCAGAAATGTAAAGGTATCTAGGCGAGGCTATCGTAGTCACGGATACTGATGCAGAAAAGTAAAGGTATCCGGGCGGGGCTATGGCAGTCACGGACGCTGATGCAGAAAAGTAAAGGTAACCGGGCGGGGCTATCGCAGTCACGGACGCTGATGCAGAAAAGTAAAGGTATCCGAGCGAGGCTATCACAGTCACAGACGCTGATGCAGAAATGTAAAGTTATCTGAGCGAGGCTATCGCATTCACGGACGCTGATGCAGAAAAGTAAAGGTATCCGGGCGAGGCTATCGCAGTCACGGACGCTGATGCAGAAATGTAACGGTATCCGGGCGAGGCTATCGTAGTCACGGATGCTGATGTAGAAATGTAAAGGTATTCGGGCGAGGCTATCGCAGTCACGGACGCTGATTCAGAAATGTAAAGTTATCTGAGCGAGGCTATCGCATTCACGGACGCTGATGCAGAAAAGTAAATGTATCCGGGCGAGGCTATCGCAGTCACGGACGCTGATGAAGAAATGTAAAGGTATCCGGGCGAGGCTATCGTAGTAACGGATGCTGATGCAGAAATGTAAAGGTAACCGGGCGAGGCTGTCGCACTCACGGAGCCTGATGCAGAAAAGTAGAGGTATCCGGGCGAGGCTATCACAGTCACGGATGCTGATGCAGAAATGTAAAGTTATTTGAGCGAGGCTATCGCAGTCACGGATCCTGATGCAGAAAAGTAAAGGTATCCGGCCGAGGCTATCGCAGTAACGGATACTGATGCAGAAATGTAAAGGTATCCGGGCGAGGCAATCGCAATCACGGATCCTGATGCAAAAAAGTAAAGGTATCCGGGCGAGGCTATCGCAGTAACGGATACTGATGCAGAAATGTTAAGTTATCCGGGCGACGCAATCGCAATCACGGATCCTGATGCAGAAAAGTAAAGGTATTCGGCCGAGGCTATCGCAGTAACGGATACTGATGCAGAAAAGTAAAGGTATCTGGGTGAGGCAATCGCAATCACGGACGTTGATGCAGAAATGTAAAGGTATCTAGGCGAGGCTATCGTAGTCACGGATACTGATGCAGAAAAGTAAAGGTATCTGGGTGAGGCAATCGCAATCACGGACGTTGATGCAGAAATGTAAAGGTATCCAGGCGAAGCTATCGCAGTCACGGATACTGATGCACAAACTAAAGGTATCCGGGGGAGTCTAGCACAATCGCAGATTTTAATGCAGAAGAGTAAAGGTATTCGGGGGAGGCTATCGCAGTCACGGATACTGATGCAGAAATGTAAAGGTATCTGGGCGAGGCTATCATAGTCACGGATACTGATGCAGAATATAAAGGTAACCGGGCGGGGCTATCGCAGTCACGGACGCTGATGCAGAAATGTAAAGGTATCCGGGCGACGCAATCGCAATCACGGATCCTGATGCAGAAAAGTAAAGGTATCCGGCCGAGGCTATCGCAGTAACGGATACTGATGCAGAAATGTAAAGGTATCCGGGCGAGGCAATCGCAATCACGGATCCTGATGCAAAAAAGTAAAGGTATCCGGGCGAGGCCATCACAGTCACGGACGTTGATCCAGAAATGTAAAGGTATCCGGGCGAGGCTATCGCAGTCACGGATACTGATGCAGAAAATAAAAGGTATCCGGGCGAGGCAATCGCATTCACGGATCCTGATGCAGAAAAGTAAAGGTATCCGGGCGAGGCTATCGCAGTCACGGACGTTGATGCAGAAATGTAAAGGTATCTAGGCGAGGCTATTGTAGTCACGGATGCTGATGCAGAAATGTAAAGTATTCGGGCGAGGCTATCGTAGTCACGGACGCTGATGCAGAAATGTAAAGGTATCCGGGCGAGGCTATCGTTGTCACGGATGCTGATGCAGAAATGTAAAGGTATTCGGGCAAGGCTATTGCACTCACGGAGCCTGATGCAGAAAAGTAAAGGTATCCGGGCGAGGCTATCGTAGTCACGGATGCTGATACAGAAATGTAAAGGTATCCGGGCGAGGCTATCGCAGTCACGGATACTGATGCACAAACTAAAGGTATCCGGGGAAGTCTAGCACAATCACAGATACTAATGCAGAAGAGTAAAGGTATCCGGGGGAGGCTATCGCAGTCACGGACGTTGATGCAGAAATGTAAAGGTATCTGGGCGAGGCTATCGTAGTCACGGATATTGATGCAGAATATAAAGGTAACCGGGCGGGGCTATCGCAGTCACGGACGCTGATGCAGAAAAGTAAAGGTATCCGAGCGAGGCTATCACAGTCACAGACGCTGATGCAGAAATGTAAAGTTATCTGAGCGAGGCTATCGCATTCACGGACGCTGATGCAGAAAAGTAAAGGTATCCGGGCGAGGCTATCGCAGTCACGGACGCTGATGCAGAAATGTAACGGTATCCGGGCGAGGCTATCGTAGTCACGGATGCTGATGTAGAAATGTAAAGGTATTCGGGCGAGGCTATCGCAGTCACGGACGCTGATTCAGAAATGTAAAGTTATCTGAGCGAGGCTATCACATTCACGGACGCTGATGCAGAAAAGTAAAGGTATCCGGGCGAGGCTATCGCAGTCACGGACGCTGATGAAGAAATGTAAAGGTATCCGGGCGAGGCTATCGTAGTAACGGATGCTGATGCAGAAATGTAAAGGTATTCGGGCGAGGCTGTCGCACTCACGGAGCCTGATGCAGAAAAGTAGAGGTATCCGGGCGAGGCTATCACAGTCACGGATGCTGATGCAGAAATGTAAAGTTATTTGAGCGAGGCTATCGCATTCACGGACGCTGATGCAGAAAAGTAAAGGTATCCGGGCGAGTCTATCGCAATCACGGACGCTGATGCAGAAATGTAAAGGTATGCGGGCGAGGCTATCGCAGTCACGGACGTTGATGCAGAAATGTAAAGTTATCTGAGCGAGGCTATCGCATTCACGGACGTTGATGCAGAAATGTAAAGATATTCGGGCGAGGCTATCGCAGTCACGGACGCTGATGCAGAAATGTAAAATTATCTGAGCGAGGCTATCGCATTCACGGACGCTGATGCACAAAAGTAAAGATATCCGGGCGAGGCTATCGTAGTCACGGAGGCTGATGCAGAAATGTAAAGGTATGCGGGCGAGGCTATCGCAGTCACGGACGCTGATGCAGAAATGTAAAGTTATCTGAGCGAGGCTATCGTATTCACGGACGCTGATGCAGAAAAGTAAAGGTATCCGGGCGAGGCTATCGTAGTCACGGATGCTGATGCAGAAATGTAAAGGTATTCGGGCAAGGCTATTGCACTCACGGAGCCTGATGCAGAAAAGTAAAGGTATCCGGGCGAGGCTATCGTAGTCACGGATGCTGATACAGAAATGTAAAGGTACCCGGGCGAGGCTATCGCAGTGACGGATACTGATGCACAAACTAAAGGTATCCGGGGAAGTCTAGCACAATCACAGATACTAATGCAGAAGAGTAAAGGTATCCGGGGGAGGCTATCGCAGTCACGGACGTTGATGCAGAAATGTAAAGGTATCTGGGCGAGGCTATCGTAGTCACGGATACTGATGCAGAATATAAAGGTAACCGGGCGGGGCTATGGCAGTCACGGACGCTGATGCAGAAAAGTAAAGGTAACCGGGCGGGGCTATCGCAGTCACGGACGCTGATGCAGAAAAGTAAAGGTATCTGAGCGAGGCTATCACAGTCACAGACGCTGATGCAGAAATGTAAAGTTATCTGAGCGAGGCTATCGCATTCACGGACGCTGATGCAGAAAAGTAAAGGTATCCGGGCGAGGCTATCGCAGTCACGGATGCTGATGCAGAAATGTAACGGTATCCGGGCGAGGCTATCGTAGTCACGGATGCTGATGTAGAAATGTAAAGGTATTCGGGCGAGGCTATCGCAGTCACGGACGCTGATTCAGAAATGTAAAGTTATCTGAGCGAGGCTATCGCATTCACGGACGCTGATGCAGAAAAGTAAAGGTATCCGGGCGAGGCTATCGCAGTCACGGACGCTGATGAAGAAATGTAAAGGTATCCGGGCGAGGCTATCGTAGTAACGGATGCTGATGCAGAAATGTAAAGGTATTCGGGCGAGGCTATCGCAGTAACGGATACTGATGCAGAAAAGTAAAGGTATCTGGGTGAGGCAATCGCAATCACGGACGTTGATGCAGAAATGTAAAGGTATCTAGGCGAGGCTATCGTAGTCACGGATACTGATGCAGAAAAGTAAAGGTATCTGGGTGAGGCAATCGCAATCACGGACGTTGATGCAGAAATGTAAAGGTATCCAGGCGAAGCTATCGCAGTCACGGATACTGATGCACAAACTAAAGGTATCCGGGGGAGTCTAGCACAATCGCAGATTTTAATGCAGAAGAGTAAAGGTATTCGGGGGAGGCTATCGCAGTCACGGATACTGATGCAGAAATGTAAAGGTATCTGGGCGAGGCTATCATAGTCACGGATACTGATGCTGAATATAAAGGTAACCGGGCGGGGCTATCGCAGTCACGGACGCTGATGCAGAAATGTAAAGGTATCCGGGCGACGCAATCGCAATCACGGATCCTGATGCAGAAAAGTAAAGGTATCCGGCCGAGGCTATCGCAGTAACGGATACTGATGCAGAAATGTAAAGGTATCCGGGCGACGCAATCGCAATCACGGATCCTGATGCAGAAAAGTAAAGGTATCCGGCCGAGGCTATCGCAGTAACGGATACTGATGCAGAAATGTTAAGTTATCCGGGCGACGCAATCGCAATCACGGATCCTGATGCAGAAAAGTAAAGGTATTCGGCCGAGGCTATCGCAGTAACGGATACTGATGCAGAAAAGTAAAGGTATCTGGGTGAGGCAATCGCAATCACGGACGTTGATGCAGAAATGTAAAGGTATCTAGGCGAGGCTATCGTAGTCACGGATACTGATGCAGAAAAGTAAAGGTATCCGGGCGGGGCTATGGCAGTCACGGACGCTGATGCAGAAAAGTAAAGGTAACCGGGCGGGGCTATCGCAGTCACGGACGCTGATGCAGAAAAGTAAAGGTATCCGAGCGAGGCTATCACAGTCACAGACGCTGATGCAGAAATGTAAAGTTATCTGAGCGAGGCTATCGCATTCACGGACGCTGATGCAGAAAAGTAAAGGTATCCGGGCGAGGCTATCGCAGTCACGGACGCTGATGCAGAAATGTAACGGTATCCGGGCGAGGCTATCGTAGTCACGGATGCTGATGTAGAAATGTAAAGGTATTCGGGCGAGGCTATCGCAGTCACGGACACTGATTCAGAAATGTAAAGTTATCTGAGCGAGGCTATCGCATTCACGGACGCTGATGCAGAAAAGTAAATGTATCCGGGCGAGGCTATCGCAGTCACGGACGCTGATGAAGAAATGTAAAGGTATCCGGGCGAGGCTATCGTAGTAACGGATGCTGATGCAGAAATGTAAAGGTAACCGGGCGAGGCTGTCGCACTCACGGAGCCTGATGCAGAAAAGTAGAGGTATCCGGGCGAGGCTATCACAGTCACGGATGCTGATGCAGAAATGTAAAGTTATTTGAGCGAGGCTATCGCATTCACGGACGCTGATGCAGAAAAGTAAAGGTATCTGGGTGAGGCAATCGCAATCACGGACGTTGATGCAGAAATGTAAAGGTATCCAGGCGAAGCTATCGCAGTCACGGATACTGATGCACAAACTAAAGGTATCCGGGGGAGTCTAGCACAATCGCAGATTTTAATGCAGAAGAGTAAAGGTATTCGGGGGAGGCTATCGCAGTCACGGATACTGATGCAGAAATGTAAAGGTATCTGGGCGAGGCTATCATAGTCACGGATACTGATGCAAAATATAAAGGTAACCGGGCGGGGCTATCGCAGTCACGGACGCTGATGCAGAAATGTAAAGGTATCCGGGCGACGCAATCGCAATCACGGATCCTGATGCAGAAAAGTAAAGGTTTCCGGCCGAGGCTATCGCAGTAACGGATACTGATGCAGAAATGTAAAGGTATCCGGGCGACGCAATCGCAATCACGGATCCTGATGCAGAAAAGTAAAGGTATCCGGCCGAGGCTATCGCAGTAACGGATACTGATGCAGAAATGTTAAGTTATCCGGGCGACGCAATCGCAATCACGGATCCTGATGCAGAAAAGTAAAGGTATTCGGCCGAGGCTATCGCAGTAACGGATACTGATGCAGAAAAGTAAAGGTATCTGGGTGAGGCAATCGCAATCACGGACGTTGATGCAGAAATGTAAAGGTATCTAGGCGAGGCTATCGTAGTCACGGATACTGATGCAGAAAAGTAAAGGTATCTGGGTGAGGCAATCGCAATCACGGACGTTGATGCAGAAATGTAAAGGTATCCAGGCGAAGCTATCGCAGTGACGGATACTGATGCACAAACTAAAGGTATCCGGGGAAGTCTAGCACAATCACAGATACTAATGCAGAAGAGTAAAGGTATCCGGGGGAGGCTATCGCAGTCACGGACGTTGATGCAGAAATGTAAAGGTATCTGGGCGAGGCTATCGTAGTCACGGATACTGATGCAGAATATAAAGGTAACCGGGCGGGGCTATGGCAGTCACGGACGCTGATGCAGAAAAGTAAAGGTAACCGGGCGGGGCTATCGCAGTCACGGACGCTGATGCAGAAAAGTAAAGGTATCCGAGCGAGGCTATCACAGTCACAGACGCTGATGCAGAAATGTAAAGTTATCTGAGCGAGGCTATCGCATTCACGGACGCTGATGCAGAAAAGTAAAGGTATCCGGGCGAGGCTATCGCAGTCACGGACGCTGATGCAGAAATGTAACGGTATCCGGGCGAGGCTATCGTAGTCACGGATGCTGATGTAGAAATGTAAAGGTATTCGGGCGAGGCTATCGCAGTCACGGACGCTGATTCAGAAATGTAAAGTTATCTGAGCGAGGCTATCGCATTCACGGACGCTGATGCAGAAAAGTAAAGGTATCCGGGCGAGGCTATCGCAGTCACGGACGCTGATGAAGAAATGTAAAGGTATCCGGGCGAGGCTATCGTAGTAACGGATGCTGATGCAGAAATGTAAAGGTATTCGGGCGAGGCTGTCGCACTCACGGAGCCTGATGCAGAAAAGTAGAGGTATCCGGGCGAGGCTATCACAGTCACGGATGCTGATGCAGAAATGTAAAGTTATTTGAGCGAGGCTATCGCATTCACGGACGCTGATGCAGAAAAGTAAAGGTATCCGGGCGAGTCTATCGCAATCACGGACGCTGATGCAGAAATGTAAAGGTATGCGGGCGAGGCTATCGCAGTCACGGACGTTGATGCAGAAATGTAAAGTTATCTGAGCGAGGCTATCGCATTCACGGACGTTGATGCAGAAATGTAAAGGTATTCGGGCGAGGCTATCGCAGTCACGGACGCTGATGCAGAAATGTAAAATTATCTGAGCGAGGCTATCGCATTCACGGACGCTGATGCACAAAAGTAAAGATATCCGGGCGAGGCTATCGTAGTCACGGAGGCTGATGCAGAAATGTAAAGGTATGCGGGCGAGGCTATCGCAGTCACGGACGCTGATGCAGAAATGTAAAGTTATCTGAGCGAGGCTATCGTATTCACGGACGCTGATGCAGAAAAGTAAAGGTATCCGGGCGAGGCTATCGTAGTCACGGATGCTGATGCAGAAATGTAAAGGTATTCGGGCAAGGCTATTGCACTCACGGAGCCTGATGCAGAAAAGTAAAGGTATCCGGGCGAGGCTATCGTAGTCACGGATGCTGATACAGAAATGTAAAGGTACCCGGGCGAGGCTATCGCAGTGACGGATACTGATGCACAAACTAAAGGTATCCGGGGAAGTCTAGCACAATCACAGATACTAATGCAGAAGAGTAAAGGTATCCGGGGGAGGCTATCGCAGTCACGGGCGTTGATGCAGAAATGTAAAGGTATCTGGGCGAGGCTATCGTAGTCACGGATACTGATGCAGAATATAAAGGTAACCGGGCGGGGCTATGGCAGTCACGGACGCTGATGCAGAAAAGTAAAGGTAACCGGGCGGGGCTATCGCAGTCACGGACGCTGATGCAGAAAAGTAAAGGTAACCGGGCGGGGCTATCGCAGTCACGGACGCTGATGCAGAAAAGTAAAGGTAACCGGGCTGGGCTATCGCAGTCACGGACGCTGATGCAGAAAAGTAAAGGTATCCGAGCGAGGCTATCGCAGTCACAGACGCTGATGCAGAAATGTAAAGTTATCTGAGCGAGGCTATCGCATTCACGGACGCTGATGCAGAAAAGTAAAGGTAACCGGGCGGGGCTATCGCAGTCACGGACGCTGATGCAGAAAACTAAAGGTATCCGAGCGAGGCTATCGCAGTCACGGATGCTGATGCAGAAATGTAAAGGTATGCGGGCGAGGCTATCGCAGTCACGGACGCTGATGCAGAAATGTATAGTTATCTGAGCGAGGCTATCGCACTCACGGACGCTGATGCAGAAAAGTAAAGGTATCCGGGCGAGGCTATCGCAGTCACGGACGCTGATGAAGAAATGTAAAGGTATCCGGGTGAGGCTATCGTAGTCACGGATGCTGATGCAGAAATGTAAAGGTATTCGGGCGAGGCTATCGCACTCACGGAGCCTGATGCAGAAAAGTAGAGGTATCCGGGCGAGGCTATCGCAGTCACGGATGCTGATGCAGAAATGTAAAGGTATCCAGGCGAGGCTATCGCAGTCACGGATACTGATACACAAACTAAAGGTATCAGGTGGAGTCTAGCACAATCGCAGATACTAATGCAGAAGAGTAAAGGTATTCGGGGGAGGCTATCGCAGTCACGGACGTTGATGCAGAAATGTAAAGGTATCTGGGCGAGGCTATCGTAGTCACGGATACTGATGCAGAAATGTAAAGGTATTCGGGCAAGGCTATTGCACTCACGGAGCCTGATGCAGAAAAGTAAAGGTATCCGGGCGAGGCTATCGTAGTCACGGATGCTGATACAGAAATGTAAAGGTATCTGGGCGAGGCTATCGTAGTCACGGATACTGATGCAGAATATAAAGGTAACCGGGTGGGGCTATCGCAGTCACGGACGCTGATGCAGAAATGTAAAGTTATCTGAGCGAGGCTATCGTATTCACGGACGCTGATGCAGAAAAGTAAAGGTATCCGGGCGAGGCTATCGTAGTCACGGATGCTGATGCAGAAATGTAAAGGTATTCGGGCAAGGCTATTGCACTCACGGAGCCTGATGCAGAAAAGTAAAGGTATCCGGGCGAGGCTATCGTAGTCACGGATGCTGATACAGAAATGTAAAGGTACCCGGGCGAGGCTATCGCAGTGACGGATACTGATGCACAAACTAAAGGTATCCGGGGAAGTCTAGCACAATCACAGATACTAATGCAGAAGAGTAAAGGTATCCGGGGGAGGCTATCGCAGTCACGGACGTTGATGCAGAAATGTAAAGGTATCTGGGCGAGGCTATCGTAGTCACGGATACTGATGCAGAATATAAAGGTAACCGGGCGGGGCTATGGCAGTCACGGACGCTGATGCAGAAAAGTAAAGGTAACCGGGCGGGGCTATCGCAGTCACGGACGCTGATGCAGAAAAGTAAAGGTATCTGAGCGAGGCTATCACAGTCACAGACGCTGATGCAGAAATGTAAAGTTATCTGAGCGAGGCTATCGCATTCACGGACGTTGATGCAGAAAAGTAAAGGTATCCGGGCGAGGCTATCGCAGTCACGGACGCTGATGCAGAAATGTAACGGTATCCGGGCGAGGCTATCGTAGTCACGGATGCTGATGTAGAAATGTAAAGGTATTCGGGCGAGGCTATCGCAGTCACGGACGCTGATTCAGAAATGTAAAGTTATCTGAGCGAGGCTATCGCATTCACGGACGCTGATGCAGAAAAGTAAAGGTATCCGGGCGAGGCTATCGCAGTCACGGACGCTGATGAAGAAATGTAAAGGTATCCGGGCGAGGCTATCGTAGTAACGGATGCTGATGCAGAAATGTAAAGGTATTCGGGCGAGGCTATCGCAGTAACGGATACTGATGCAGAAAAGTAAAGGTATCTGGGTGAGGCAATCGCAATCACGGACGTTGATGCAGAAATGTAAAGGTATCTAGGCGAGGCTATCGTAGTCACGGATACTGATGCAGAAAAGTAAAGGTATCTGGGTGAGGCAATCGCAATCACGGACGTTGATGCAGAAATGTAAAGGTATCCAGGCGAAGCTATCGCAGTCACGGATACTGATGCACAAACTAAAGGTATCCGGGGGAGTCTAGCACAATCGCAGATTTTAATGCAGAAGAGTAAAGGTATTCGGGGGAGGCTATCGCAGTCACGGATACTGATGCAGAAATGTAAAGGTATCTGGGCGAGGCTATCATAGTCACGGATACTGATGCAGAATATAAAGGTAACCGGGCGGGGCTATCGCAGTCACGGACGCTGATGCAGAAATGTAAAGGTATCCGGGCGACGCAATCGCAATCACGGATCCTGATGCAGAAAAGTAAAGGTATCCGGCCGAGGCTATCGCAGTAACGGATACTGATGCAGAAATGTAAAGGTATCCGGGCGACGCAATCGCAATCACGGATCCTGATGCAGAAAAGTAAAGGTATCCGGCCGAGGCTATCGCAGTAACGGATACTGATGCAGAAATGTTAAGTTATCCGGGCGACGCAATCGCAATCACGGATCCTGATGCAGAAAAGTAAAGGTATTCGGCCGAGGCTATCGCAGTAACGGATACTGATGCAGAAAAGTAAAGGTATCTGGGTGAGGCAATCGCAATCACGGACGTTGATGCAGAAATGTAAAGGTATCTAGGCGAGGCTATCGTAGTCACGGATACTGATGCAGAAAAGTAAAGGTATCCGGGCGGGGCTATGGCAGTCACGGACGCTGATGCAGAAAAGTAAAGGTAACCGGGCGGGGCTATCGCAGTCACGGACGCTGATGCAGAAAAGTAAAGGTATCCGAGCGAGGCTATCACAGTCACAGACGCTGATGCAGAAATGTAAAGTTATCTGAGCGAGGCTATCGCATTCACGGACGCTGATGCAGAAAAGTAAAGGTATCCGGGCGAGGCTATCGCAGTCACGGACGCTGATGCAGAAATGTAACGGTATCCGGGCGAGGCTATCGTAGTCACGGATGCTGATGTAGAAATGTAAAGGTATTCGGGCGAGGCTATCGCAGTCACGGACGCTGATTCAGAAATGTAAAGTTATCTGAGCGAGGCTATCGCATTCACGGACGCTGATGCAGAAAAGTAAATGTATCCGGGCGAGGCTATCGCAGTCACGGACGCTGATGAAGAAATGTAAAGGTATCCGGGCGAGGCTATCGTAGTAACGGATGCTGATGCAGAAATGTAAAGGTAACCGGGCGAGGCTGTCGCACTCACGGAGCCTGATGCAGAAAAGTAGAGGTATCCGGGCGAGGCTATCACAGTCACGGATGCTGATGCAGAAATGTAAAGTTATTTGAGCGAGGCTATCGCATTCACGGACGCTGATGCAGAAAAGTAAAGGTATCTGGGTGAGGCAATCGCAATCACGGACGTTGATGCAGAAATGTAAAGGTATCCAGGCGAAGCTATCGCAGTCACGGATACTGATGCACAAACTAAAGGTATCCGGGGGAGTCTAGCACAATCGCAGATTTTAATGCAGAAGAGTAAAGGTATTCGGGCGAGGCTATCGCACTCACGGAGCCTGATGCAGAAAAGTAGAGGTATCCGGGCGAGGCTATCGCAGTCACGGATGCTGATGCAGAAATGTAAAGGTATCCAGGCGAGGCTATCGCAGTCACGGATACTGATACACAAACTAAAGGTATCAGGGGGAGTCTAGCACAATCGCAGATACTAATGCAGAAGAGTAAAGGTATTCGGGGGAGGCTATCGCAGTCACGGACGTTGATGCAGAAATGTAAAGGTATCTGGGCGAGGCTATCGTAGTCACGGATACTGATGCAGAAATGTAAAGGTATTCGGGCAAGGCTATTGCACTCACGGAGCCTGATGCAGAAAAGTAAAGGTATCCGGGCGAGGCAATCGTAGTCACGGATGCTGATACAGAAATGTAAAGGTATCTGGGCGAGGCTATCGTAGTCACGGATACTGATGCAGAATATAAAGGTAACCGGGTGGGGCTATCGCAGTCACGGACGCTGATGCAGAAATGTAAAGTTATCTGAGCGAGGCTATCGTATTCACGGACGCTGATGCAGAAAAGTAAAGGTATCCGGGCGAGGCTATCGTAGTCACGGATGCTGATGCAGAAATGTAAAGGTATTCGGGCAAGGCTATTGCACTCACGGAGCCTGATGCAGAAAAGTAAAGGTATCCGGGCGAGGCTATCGTAGTCACGGATGCTGATACAGAAATGTAAAGGTACCCGGGCGAGGCTATCGCAGTGACGGATACTGATGCACAAACTAAAGGTATCCAGGGAAGTCTAGCACAATCACAGATACTAATGCAGAAGAGTAAAGGTATCCGGGGGAGGCTATCGCAGTCACGGACGTTGATGCAGAAATGTAAAGGTATCTGGGCGAGGCTATCGTAGTCACGGATACTGATGCAGAATATAAAGGTAACCGGGCGGGGCTATGGCAGTCACGGACGCTGATGCAGAAAAGTAAAGGTAACCGGGCGGGGCTATCGCAGTCACGGACGCTGATGCAGAAAAGTAAAGGTATCTGAGCGAGGCTATCACAGTCACAGACGCTGATGCAGAAATGTAAAGTTATCTGAGCGAGGCTATCGCATTCACGGACGCTGATGCAGAAAAGTAAAGGTATCCGGGCGAGGCTATCGCAGTCACGGACGCTGATGCAGAAATGTAACGGTATCCGGGCGAGGCTATCGTAGTCACGGATGCTGATGTAGAAATGTAAAGGTATTCGGGCGAGGCTATCGCAGTCACGGACGCTGATTCAGAAATGTAAAGTTATCTGAGCGAGGCTATCGCATTCACGGACGCTGATGCAGAAAAGTAAAGGTATCCGGGCGAGGCTATCGCAGTCACGGACGCTGATGAAGAAATGTAAAGGTATCCGGGCGAGGCTATCGTAGTAACGGATGCTGATGCAGAAATGTAAAGGTATTCGGGCGAGGCTATCGCAGTAACGGATACTGATGCAGAAAAGTAAAGGTATCTGGGTGAGGCAATCGCAATCACGGACGTTGATGCAGAAATGTAAAGGTATCTAGGCGAGGCTATCGTAGTCACGGATACTGATGCAGAAAAGTAAAGGTATCTGGGTGAGGCAATCGCAATCACGGACGTTGATGCAGAAATGTAAAGGTATCCAGGCGAAGCTATCGCAGTCACGGATACTGATGCACAAACTAAAGGTATCCGGGGGAGTCTAGCACAATCGCAGATTTTAATGCAGAAGAGTAAAGGTATTCGGGGGAGGCTATCGCAGTCACGGATACTGATGCAGAAATGTAAAGGTATCTGGGCGAGGCTATCATAGTCACGGATACTGATGCAGAATATAAAGGTAACCGGGCGGGGCTATCGCAGTCACGGACGCTGATGCAGAAATGTAAAGGTATCCGGGCGACGCAATCGCAATCACGGATCCTGATGCAGAAAAGTAAAGGTATCCGGCCGAGGCTATCGCAGTAACGGATACTGATGCAGAAATGTAAAGGTATCCGGGCGACGCAATCGCAATCACGGATCCTGATGCAGAAAAGTAAAGGTATCCGGCCGAGGCTATCGCAGTAACGGATACTGATGCAGAAATGTTAAGTTATCCGGGCGACGCAATCGCAATCACGGATCCTGATGCAGAAAAGTAAAGGTATTCGGCCGAGGCTATCGCAGTAACGGATACTGATGCAGAAAAGTAAAGGTATCTGGGTGAGGCAATCGCAATCACGGACGTTGATGCAGAAATGTAAAGGTATCTAGGCGAGGCTATCGTAGTCACGGATACTGATGCAGAAAAGTAAAGGTATCCGGGCGGGGCTATGGCAGTCACGGACGCTGATGCAGAAAAGTAAAGGTAACCGGGCGGGGCTATCGCAGTCACGGACGCTGATGCAGAAAAGTAAAGGTATCCGAGCGAGGCTATCACAGTCACAGACGCTGATGCAGAAATGTAAAGTTATCTGAGCGAGGCTATCGCATTCACGGACGCTGATGCAGAAAAGTAAAGGTATCCGGGCGAGGCTATCGCAGTCACGGACGCTGATGCAGAAATGTAACGGTATCCGGGCGAGGCTATCGTAGTCACGGATGCTGATGTAGAAATGTAAAGGTATTCGGGCGAGGCTATCGCAGTCACGGACGCTGATTCAGAAATGTAAAGTTATCTGAGCGAGGCTATCGCATTCACGGACGCTGATGCAGAAAAGTAAATGTATCCGGGCGAGGCTATCGCAGTCACGGACGCTGATGAAGAAATGTAAAGGTATCCGGGCGAGGCTATCGTAGTAACGGATGCTGATGCAGAAATGTAAAGGTAACCGGGCGAGGCTGTCGCACTCACGGAGCCTGATGCAGAAAAGTAGAGGTATCCGGGCGAGGCTATCACAGTCACGGATGCTGATGCAGAAATGTAAAGTTATTTGAGCGAGGCTATCGCATTCACGGACGCTGATGCAGAAAAGTAAAGGTATCTGGGTGAGGCAATCGCAATCACGGACGTTGATGCAGAAATGTAAAGGTATCCAGGCGAAGCTATCGCAGTCACGGATACTGATGCACAAACTAAAGGTATCCGGGGGAGTCTAGCACAATCGCAGATTTTAATGCAGAAGAGTAAAGGTATTCGGGGGAGGCTATCGCAGTCACGGATACTGATGCAGAAATGTAAAGGTATCTGGGCGAGGCTATCATAGTCACGGATACTGATGCAAAATATAAAGGTAACCGGGCGGGGCTATCGCAGTCACGGACGCTGATGCAGAAATGTAAAGGTATCCGGGCGACGCAATCGCAATCACGGATCCTGATGCAGAAAAGTAAAGGTTTCCGGCCGAGGCTATCGCAGTAACGGATACTGATGCAGAAATGTAAAGGTATCCGGGCGACGCAATCGCAATCACGGATCCTGATGCAGAAAAGTAAAGGTATTCGGCCGAGGCTATCGCAGTAACGGATACTGATGCAGAAATGTTAAGTTATCCGGGCGACGCAATCGCAATCACGGATCCTGATGCAGAAAAGTAAAGGTATTCGGCCGAGGCTATCGCAGTAACGGATACTGATGCAGAAAAGTAAAGGTATCTGGGTGAGGCAATCGCAATCACGGACGTTGATGCAGAAATGTAAAGGTATCTAGGCGAGGCTATCGTAGTCACGGATACTGATGCAGAAAAGTAAAGGTATCTGGGTGAGGCAATCGCAATCACGGACGTTGATGCAGAAATGTAAAGGTATCCAGGCGAAGCTATCGCAGTGACGGATACTGATGCACAAACTAAAGGTATCCGGGGAAGTCTAGCACAATCACAGATACTAATGCAGAAGAGTAAAGGTATCCGGGGGAGGCTATCGCAGTCACGGACGTTGATGCAGAAATGTAAAGGTATCTGGGCGAGGCTATCGTAGTCACGGATACTGATGCAGAATATAAAGGTAACCGGGCGGGGCTATGGCAGTCACGGACGCTGATGCAGAAAAGTAAAGGTAACCGGGCGGGGCTATCGCAGTCACGGACGCTGATGCAGAAAAGTAAAGGTATCCGAGCGAGGCTATCACAGTCACAGACGCTGATGCAGAAATGTAAAGTTATCTGAGCGAGGCTATCGCATTCACGGACGCTGATGCAGAAAAGTAAAGGTATCCGGGCGAGGCTATCGCAGTCACGGACGCTGATGCAGAAATGTAACGGTATCCGGGCGAGGCTATCGTAGTCACGGATGCTGATGTAGAAATGTAAAGGTATTCGGGCGAGGCTATCGCAGTCACGGACGCTGATTCAGAAATGTAAAGTTATCTGAGCGAGGCTATCGCATTCACGGACGCTGATGCAGAAAAGTAAAGGTATCCGGGCGAGGCTATCGCAGTCACGGACGCTGATGAAGAAATGTAAAGGTATCCGGGCGAGGCTATCGTAGTAACGGATGCTGATGCAGAAATGTAAAGGTATTCGGGCGAGGCTGTCGCACTCACGGAGCCTGATGCAGAAAAGTAGAGGTATCCGGGCGAGGCTATCACAGTCACGGATGCTGATGCAGAAATGTAAAGTTATTTGAGCGAGGCTATCGCATTCACGGACGCTGATGCAGAAAAGTAAAGGTATCCGGGCGAGTCTATCGCAATCACGGACGCTGATGCAGAAATGTAAAGGTATGCGGGCGAGGCTATCGCAGTCACGGACGTTGATGCAGAAATGTAAAGTTATCTGAGCGAGGCTATCGCATTCACGGACGTTGATGCAGAAATGTAAAGGTATTCGGGCGAGGCTATCGCAGTCACGGACGCTGATGCAGAAATGTAAAATTATCTGAGCGAGGCTATCGCATTCACGGACGCTGATGCACAAAAGTAAAGATATCCGGGCGAGGCTATCGTAGTCACGGAGGCTGATGCAGAAATGTAAAGGTATGCGGGCGAGGCTATCGCAGTCACGGACGCTGATGCAGAAATGTAAAGTTATCTGAGCGAGGCTATCGTATTCACGGACGCTGATGCAGAAAAGTAAAGGTATCCGGGCGAGGCTATCGTAGTCACGGATGCTGATGCAGAAATGTAAAGGTATTCGGGCAAGGCTATTGCACTCACGGAGCCTGATGCAGAAAAGTAAAGGTATCCGGGCGAGGCTATCGTAGTCACGGATGCTGATACAGAAATGTAAAGGTACCCGGGCGAGGCTATCGCAGTGACGGATACTGATGCAGAATATAAAGGTAACCGGGCGGGGCTATGGCAGTCACGGACGCTGATGCAGAAAAGTAAAGGTAACCGGGCGGGGCTATCGCAGTCACGGACGCTGATGCAGAAAAGTAAAGGTAACCGGGCTGGGCTATCGCAGTCACGGACGCTGATGCAGAAAAGTAAAGGTATCCGAGCGAGGCTATCGCAGTCACAGACGCTGATGCAGAAATGTAAAGTTATCTGAGCGAGGCTATCGCATTCACGGACGCTGATGCAGAAAAGTAAAGGTAACCGGGCGGGGCTATCGCAGTCACGGACGCTGATGCAGAAAACTAAAGGTATCCGAGCGAGGCTATCGCAGTCACGGATGCTGATGCAGAAATGTAAAGGTATGCGGGCGAGGCTATCGCAGTCACGGACGCTGATGCAGAAATGTATAGTTATCTGAGCGAGGCTATCGCACTCACGGACGCTGATGCAGAAAAGTAAAGGTATCCGGGCGAGGCTATCGCAGTCACGGACGCTGATGAAGAAATGTAAAGGTATCCGGGTGAGGCTATCGTAGTCACGGATGCTGATGCAGAAATGTAAAGGTATTCGGGCGAGGCTATCGCACTCACGGAGCCTGATGCAGAAAAGTAGAGGTATCCGGGCGAGGCTATCGCAGTCACGGATGCTGATGCAGAAATGTACAGGTATCCAGGCGAGGCTATCGCAGTCACGGATACTGATACACAAACTAAAGGTATCAGGGGGAGTCTAGCACAATCGCAGATACTAATGCAGAAGAGTAAAGGTATTCGGGGGAGGCTATCGCAGTCACGGACGTTGATGCAGAAATGTAAAGGTATCTGGGCGAGGCTATCGTAGTCACGGATACTGATGCAGAAATGTAAAGGTATTCGGGCAAGGCTATTGCACTCACGGAGCCTGATGCAGAAAAGTAAAGGTATCCGGGCGAGGCTATCGTAGTCACGGATGCTGATACAGAAATGTAAAGGTATCTGGGCGAGGCTATCGTAGTCACGGATACTGATGCAGAATATAAAGGTAACCGGGCGGGGCTATCGCAGTCACGGACGCTGATGCAGAAAAGTAAAGGTATCCGAGCGAGGCTATCACAGTCACAGACGCTGATGCAGAAATGTAAAGTTATCTGAGCGAGGCTATCGCATTCACGGACGCTGATGCAGAAAAGTAAAGGTATCCGGGCGAGGCTATCGTAGTCACAGACGCTGATGCAGAAATGTAACGGTATCCGGGCGAGGCTATCGTAGTCACGGATGCTGATGTAGAAATGTAAAGGTATTCGGGCGAGGCTATCGCAGTCACGGACGCTGATGCAGAAATGTAAAGTTATCTGAGCGAGGCTATCGCATTCACGGACGCTGATGCAGAAAAGTAAAGGTATCCGGGCGAGGCTATCGCAGTCACGGACGCTGATGAAGAAATGTAAAGGTATCCGGGCGAGGCTATCGTAGTAACGGATGCTGATGCAGAAATGTAAAGGTATTCGGGCGAGGCTGTCGCACTCACGGAGCCTGATGCAGAAAAGTAGAGGTATCCGGGCGAGGCTATCACAGTCACGGATGCTGATGCAGAAATGTAAAGTTATTTGAGCGAGGCTATCGCATTCACGGACGCTGATGCAGAAAAGTAAAGGTATCCGGGCGAGTCTATCGCAATCACGGACGCTGATGCAGAAATGTAAAGGTATGCGGGCGAGGCTATCGCAGTCACGGACGTTGATGCAGAAATGTAAAGTTATCTGAGCGAGGCTATCGCATTCACGGACGTTGATGCAGAAATGTAAAGGTATTCGGGCGAGGCTATCGCAGTCACGGACGCTGATGCAGAAATGTAAAATTATCTGAGCGAGGCTATCGCATTCACGGACGCTGATGCACAAAAGTAAAGATATCCGGGCGAGGCTATCGTAGTCACGGAGGCTGATGCAGAAATGTAAAGGTATGCGGGCGAGGCTATCGCAGTCACGGACGGTGATGCAGAAATGTAAAGTTATCTGAGCGAGGCTATCGTATTCACGGACGCTGATGCAGAAAAGTAAAGGTATCCGGGCGAGGCTATCGTAGTCACGGATGCTGATGCAGAAATGTAAAGGTATTCGGGCAAGGCTATTGCACTCACGGAGCCTGATGCAGAAAAGTAAAGGTATCCGGGCGAGGCTATCGTAGTCACGGATGCTGATACAGAAATGTAAAGGTACCCGGGCGAGGCTATCGCAGTGACGGATACTGATGCACAAACTAAAGGTATCCGGGGAAGTCTAGCACAATCACAGATACTAATGCAGAAGAGTAAAGGTATCCGGGGGAGGCTATCGCAGTCACGGACGTTGATGCAGAAATGTAAAGGTATCTGGGCGAGGCTATCGTAGTCACGGATACTGATGCAGAATATAAAGGTAACCGGGCGGGGCTATCGCAGTCACGGACGCTGATGCAGAAAAGTAAAGGTATCCGAGCGAGGCTATCACAGTCACAGACGCTGATGCAGAAATGTAAAGTTATCTGAGCGAGGCTATCGCATTCACGGACGCTGATGCAGAAAAGTAAAGGTATCCGGGCGAGGCTATCGCAGTCACGGACGCTGATGCAGAAATGTAACGGTATCCGGGCGAGGCTATCGTAGTCACGGATGCTGATGTAGAAATGTAAAGGTATTCGGGCGAGGCTATCGCAGTCACGGACGCTGATGCAGAAATGTAAAGTTATCTGAGCGAGGCTATCGCATTCACGGACGCTGATGCAGAAAAGTAAAGGTATCCGGGCGAGGCTATCGCAGTCACGGACGCTGATGAAGAAATGTAAAGGTATCCGGGCGAGGCTATCGTAGTAACGGATGCTGATGCAGAAATGTAAAGGTATTCGGGCGAGGCTGTCGCACTCACGGAGCCTGATGCAGAAAAGTAGAGGTATCCGGGCGAGGCTATCACAGTCACGAATGCTGATGCAGAAATGTAAAGTTATTTGAGCGAGGCTATCGCATTCACGGACGCTGATGCAGAAAAGTAAAGGTATCCGGGCGAGTCTATCGCAATCACGGACGCTGATGCAGAAATGTAAAGGTATGCGGGCGAGGCTATCGCAGTCACGGACGTTGATGCAGAAATGTAAAGTTATCTGAGCGAGGCTATCGCATTCACGGACGTTGATGCAGAAATGTAAAGGTATTCGGGCGAGGCTATCGCAGTCACGGACGCTGATGCAGAAATGTAAAATTATCTGAGCGAGGCTATCGCATTCACGGACGCTGATGCACAAAAGTAAAGATATCCGGGCGAGGCTATCGTAGTCACGGAGGCTGATGCAGAAATGTAAAGGTATGCGGGCGAGGCTATCGCAGTCACGGACGCTGATGCAGAAATGTAAAGTTATCTGAGCGAGGCTATCGTATTCACGGACGCTGATGCAGAAAAGTAAAGGTATCCGGGCGAGGCTATCGTAGTCACGGATGCTGATGCAGAAATGTAAAGGTATTCGGGCAAGGCTATTGCACTCACGGAGCCTGATGCAGAAAAGTAAAGGTATCCGGGCGAGGCTATCGTAGTCACGGATGCTGATACAGAAATGTAAAGGTACCCGGGCGAGGCTATCGCAGTGACGGATACTGATGCACAAACTAAAGGTATCCGGGGAAGTCTAGCACAATCACAGATACTAATGCAGAAGAGTAAAGGTATCCGGGGGAGGCTATCGCAGTCACGGACGTTGATGCAGAAATGTAAAGGTATCTGGGCGAGGCTATCGTAGTCACGGATACTGATGCAGAATATAAAGGTAACCGGGCGGGGCTATGGCAGTCACGGACGCTGATGCAGAAAAGTAAAGGTAACCGGGCGGGGCTATCGCAGTCACGGACGCTGATGCAGAAAAGTAAAGGTAACCGGGCGGGGCTATCGCAGTCACGGACGCTGATGCAGAAAAGTAAAGGTATCCGAGCGAGGCTATCGCAGTCACAGACGCTGATGCAGAAATGTAAAGTTATCTGAGCGAGGCTATCGCAGTCACGGACGCTGATGCAGAAAAGTAAAGGTATCCGAGCGAGGCTATCGCAGTCACGGATGCTGATGCAGAAATGTAAAGGTATGCGGGCGAGGCTATCGCAGTCACGGACGCTGATGCAGAAATGTATAGTTATCTGAGCGAGGCTATCGCACTCACGGACGCTGATGCAGAAAAGTAAAGGTATCCGGGCGAGGCTATCGCAGTCACGGACGCTGATGAAGAAATGTAAAGGTATCCGGGTGAGGCTATCGTAGTCACGGATGCTGATGCAGAAATGTAAAGGTATTCGGGCGAGGCTATCGCACTCACGGAGCCTGATGCAGAAAAGTAGAGGTATCCGGGCGAGGCTATCGCAGTCACGGATGCTGATGCAGAAATGTAAAGGTATCCAGGCGAGGCTATCGCAGTCACGGATACTGATACACAAACTAAAGGTATCAGGGGGAGTCTAGCACAATCGCAGATACTAATGCAGAAGAGTAAAGGTATTCGGGGGAGGCTATCGCAGTCACGGACGTTGATGCAGAAATGTAAAGGTATCTGGGCGATGCTATCGTAGTCACGGATACTGATGCAGAATATAAAGGTAACCGGGCGGGGCTATTGAAGTCACGGACGCTGATGCAGAAAAGTAAAGGTAACCGGGCGGGGCTATCGCAGTCACGGACGCTGATGCAGAAAAGTGAAGATATCCGGGCGAGGCTATCGCAGTCACGGATACTGATGCAGAAATGTAAAGGTATCTGGGCGAGGCTATCATAGTCACGGATACTGATGCAGAATATAAAGGTAACCGGCCGGGGCTATCGCAGTCACGGACGCTGATGCAGAAATGTAAAGGTATCCGGGCGAGGCAATCGCAATCACGGATCCTGATGCAGAAAAGTAAAGGTATCCGGGCGAGGCTATAACAGTCACGGACATTGATCCAGAAATGTAAAGGTATCCGCGCGAGCCTATTGCAGTCACGGATACTGATGCAGAAACTAAAGGTATCCGGGGGAGTCTAGCACAATCACGGATTCTAATGCAGAAAAGTAAAGGTTTCCGGGCGAGGCTATCGCAGTCACGGACGTTGATGCAGAAATGTAAAGGTATCTGGGCGAGTCTATCGTAGTCACGGAGACTGATGCAGAATATAAAGGTAACCGGGCGGGGCTATCGCAGTCACGGACGCTGATGCAGAAATGTTAAGGTATCCGGGCGACGCAATCGCAATCACGGATCCTGATGCAGAAAAGTAAAGGTATTCGGCCGAGGCTATCGCAGTAACGGATACTGATGCAGAAAAGTAAAGGTATCTGGGTGAGGCAATCGCAATCACGGACGTTGATGCAGAAATGTAAAGGTATCTAGGCGAGGCTATCGTAGTCACGGATACTGATGCAGAAAAGTAAAGGTATCTGGGTGAGGCAATCGCAATCACGGACGTTGATGCAGAAATGTAAAGGTATCCAGGAGAAGCTATCGCAGTCACGGATACTGATGCACAAACTAAAGGTATCCGGGGGAGTCTAGCACAATCGCAGATTTTAATGCAGAAGAGTAAAGGTATTCGGGGGAGGCTATCGCAGTCACGGATACTGATGCAGAAATGTAAAGGTATCTGGGCGAGGCTATCATAGTCACGGATACTGATGCAGAATATAAAGGTAACCGGGCGGGGCTATCGCAGTCACGGACGCTGATGCAGAAATGTAAAGGTATCCGGGCGACGCAATCGCAATCACGGATCCTGATGCAGAAAAGTAAAGGTATCCGGCCGAGGCTATCGCAGTAACGGATACTGATGCAGAAATGTAAAGGTATCCGGGCGAGGCAATCGCAATCACGGATCCTGATGCAAAAAAGTAAAGGTATCCGGGCGAGGCCATCACAGTCACGGACGTTGATCCAGAAATGTAAAGGTATCCGGGCGAGGCTATCGCAGTCACGGATACTGATGCAGAAAATAAAAGGTATCCGGGCGAGGCAATTGCACTCACGGATCCTGATGCAGAAAAGTAAAGGTATCCGGGCGAGGCTATCGCAGTCACGGACGTTGATGCAGAAATGTAAAGGTATCTAGGCGAGGCTATTGTAGTCACGGATACTGATGCAGAATATAAAGGTAACCGGGCGGGGTATCGCAGTCACGGATGCTGATGCAGAAATATAAAGGTATCCGGGCGAGGCTATCGCAGTCACGGACGTTGATGCAGAAATGTAAAGGTATCTAGGCGAGGCTATTGTAGTCACGGATACTGATGCAGAATATAAAGGTAACCGGGCGGGGTATCGCAGTCACGGACGCTGATGCAGAAATGTAAAGTTATCTGAGCGAGGCTATCGCATTCACGGACGCTGATGCAGAAATGTAAAGGTATTCGGGCGAGGCTATCGCAGTCTCGGACGCTGATGCAGAAATGTAAAGTTATCTGAGCGAGGCTATCGCATTCACGGACGCTGATGCAGAAAAGTAAAGGTATCCGGGCGAGGCTATCGTAGTCACGGAGGCTGATGCAGAAATGTAAAGGTATTCGGGCGAGGCTATCGCAGTCACGGACGCTGATGCAGAAATGTAAAGTTATCTGAGCGAGGCTATCGCATTCACGGACGCTGATGCAGAAAAGTAAAGGTATCCGGGCGAGGCTATCGTAGTCACGGAGGCTGATGCAGAAATGTAAAGGTATTCGGGCGAGGCTATCGCAGTCACGGACGCTGATGCAGAAATGTAAAGTTATCTGAGCGAGGCTATCGCATTCACGGACGCTGATGCAGAAAAGTAAAGGTATCCGGGCGAGGCTATCGCAGTCACGGACGCTGATGAAGAAATGTAAAGGTATCCGGGCGAGGCTATCGTAGTCACGGATGCTGATGCAGAAATGTAAAGGTATTCGGGCAAGGCTATTGCACTCACGGAGCCTGATGCAGAAAAGTAAAGGTATCCGGGCGAGGCTATCGTAGTCACGGATGCTGATACAGAAATGTAAAGGTACCCGGGCGAGGCTATCGCAGTGACGGATACTGATGCACAAACTAAAGGTATCCGGGGAAGTCTAGCACAATCACAGATACTAAAGCAGAAGAGTAAAGGTATCCGGGGGAGGCTATCGCAGTCACGGACGTTGATGCAGAAATGTAAAGGTATCTGGGCGAGGCTATCGTAGTCACGGATACTGATGCAGAATATAAAGGTAACCGGGCGGGGCTATCGCAGTCACGGACGCTGATGCAGAAAAGTGAAGATATCCGGGCGAGGCTATCGCAGTCACGGATACTGATGCAGAAATGTAAAGGTATCTGGGCGAGGCTATCATAGTCACGGATACTGATGCAGAATATAAAGGTAACCGGGCGGGGCTATCGCAGTCACGGACGCTGATGCAGAAATGTAAAGGTATCTGGGCGAGGATATCGTAGTCACGGATACTGATGCAGAATATAAAGGTAACCGGGCGGGGCTATCGCAGTCACGGACGCTGATGCAGAAATGTAAAGGTATCCGGGCGAGGCAATCGCAATCACGGATCCTGATGCAGAAAAGTAAAGGTATCCGGGCGAGGCTATAACAGTCACGGACATTGATCCAGAAATGTAAAGGTATCCGCGCGAGCCTATTGCAGTCACGGATACTGATGCAGAAACTAAAGGTATCCGGGGGAGTCTAGCACAATCACGGATTCTAATGCAGAAAAGTAAAGGTTTCCGGGCGAGGCTATCGCAGTCACGGACGTTGATGCAGAAATGTAAAGGTATCTGGGCGAGTCTATCGTAGTCACGGAGACTGATGCAGAATATAAAGGTAACCGGGCGGGGCTATCGCAGTCACGGACGCTGATGCAGAAATGTTAAGGTATCCGGGCGACGCAATCGCAATCACGGATCCTGATGCAGAAAAGTAAAGGTATTCGGCCGAGGCTATCGCAGTAACGGATACTGATGCAGAAAAGTAAAGGTATCTGGGTGAGGCAATCGCAATCACGGACGTTGATGCAGAAATGTAAAGGTATCTAGGCGAGGCTATCGTAGTCACGGATACTGATGCAGAAAAGTAAAGGTATCTGGGTGAGGCAATCGCAATCACGGACGTTGATGCAGAAATGTAAAGGTATCCAGGCGAAGCTATCGCAGTCACGGATACTGATGCACAAACTAAAGGTATCCGGGGGAGTCTAGCACAATCGCAGATTTTAATGCAGAAGAGTAAAGGTATTCGGGGGAGGCTATCGCAGTCACGGATACTGATGCAGAAATGTAAAGGTATCTGGGCGAGGCTATCATAGTCACGGATACTGATGCAGAATATAAAGGTAACCGGGCGGGGCTATCGCAGTCACGGACGCTGATGCAGAAATGTAAAGGTATCCGGGCGACGCAATCGCAATCACGGATCCTGATGCAGAAAAGTAAAGGTATCCGGCCGAGGCTATCGCAGTAACGGATACTGATGCAGAAATGTAAAGGTATCCGGGCGAGGCAATCGCAATCACGGATCCTGATGCAAAAAAGTAAAGGTATCCGGGCGAGGCCATCACAGTCACGGACGTTGATCCAGAAATGTAAAGGTATCCGGGCGAGGCTATCGCAGTCACGGATACTGATGCAGAAAATAAAAGGTATCCGGGCGAGGCAATTGCACTCACGGATCCTGATGCAGAAAAGTAAAGGTATCCGGGCGAGGCTATCGCAGTCACGGACGTTGATGCAGAAATGTAAAGGTATCTAGGCGAGGCTATTGTAGTCACGGATACTGATGCAGAATATAAAGGTAACCGGGCGGGGTATCGCAGTCACGGATGCTGATGCAGAAATATAAAGGTATCCGGGCGAGGCTATCGCAGTCACGGACGTTGATGCAGAAATGTAAAGGTATCTAGGCGAGGCTATTGTAGTCACGGATACTGATGCAGAATATAAAGGTAACCGGGCGGGGTATCGCAGTCACGGACGCTGATGCAGAAATGTAAAGTTATCTGAGCGAGGCTATCGCATTCACGGACGCTGATGCAGAAATGTAAAGGTATTCGGGCGAGGCTATCGCAGTCTCGGACGCTGATGCAGAAATGTAAAGTTATCTGAGCGAGGCTATCGCATTCACGGACGCTGATGCAGAAAAGTAAAGGTATCCGGGCGAGGCTATCGTAGTCACGGAGGCTGATGCAGAAATGTAAAGGTATTCGGGCGAGGCTATCGCAGTCACGGACGCTGATGCAGAAATGTAAAGTTATCTGAGCGAGGCTATCGCATTCACGGACGCTGATGCAGAAAAGTAAAGGTATCCGGGCGAGGCTATCGTAGTCACGGAGGCTGATGCAGAAATGTAAAGGTATTCGGGCGAGGCTATCGCAGTCACGGACGCTGATGCAGAAATGTAAAGTTATCTGAGCGAGGCTATCGCATTCACGGACGCTGATGCAGAAAAGTAAAGGTATCCGGGCGAGGCTATCGCAGTCACGGACGCTGATGAAGAAATGTAAAGGTATCCGGGCGAGGCTATCGTAGTCACGGATGCTGATGCAGAAATGTAAAGGTATTCGGGCAAGGCTATTGCACTCACGGAGCCTGATGCAGAAAAGTAAAGGTATCCGGGCGAGGCTATCGTAGTCACGGATGCTGATACAGAAATGTAAAGGTACCCGGGCGAGGCTATCGCAGTGACGGATACTGATGCACAAACTAAAGGTATCCGGGGAAGTCTAGCACAATCACAGATACTAAAGCAGAAGAGTAAAGGTATCCGGGGGAGGCTATCGCAGTCACGGACGTTGATGCAGAAATGTAAAGGTATCTGGGCGAGGCTATCGTAGTCACGGATACTGATGCAGAATATAAAGGTAACCGGGCGGGGCTATCGCAGTCACGGACGCTGATGCAGAAAAGTGAAGATATCCGGGCGAGGCTATCGCAGTCACGGATACTGATGCAGAAATGTAAAGGTATCTGGGCGAGGCTATCATAGTCACGGATACTGATGCAGAATATAAAGGTAACCGGGCGGGGCTATCGCAGTCACGGACGCTGATGCAGAAATGTAAAGGTATCTGGGCGAGGATATCGTAGTCACGGATACTGATGCAGAATATAAAGGTAACCGGGCGGGGCTATCGCAGTCACAGACGCTGATGCAGAAATGTAATGGTATCCGGGCGAGGCAATCGCAATCACGGATCCTGATGCAGAAAAGTAAAGGTATCCGGGCGAGGCTATAACAATCACGGACATTGATCCAGAAATGTAAAGGTATCCGCGCGAGGCTATTGCAGTCACGGATACTGATGCAGAAACTAAAGGTATCCGGGGGAGTCTAGCACAATCACGGATTCTAATGCAGAAAAGTAAAGGTTTCTGGGCGAGGCTATCGCAGTCACGGACGTTGATGCAGAAATGTAAAGGTATCTGGGCGAGGCTATCGTAGTCACGGATGCTGATGTAGAAATGTAAAGGTATTCGGGCGAGGCTATCGCAGTCACGGACGCTGATGCAGAAATGTAAAGTTATCCGGGCGAGGCTATCGCAGTCACGGACGCTGATGCAGAAAAGTAAAGGTATCCGGGCGAGGCTATCGTAGTAACGGATGCTGATGCAGAAATGTAAAGGTATCCGGGCGAGGCTATCACAGTCACGGATGCTGATGCAGAAATGTAAAGTTATTTGAGCGAGGCTATCGCATTCACGGACGCTGATGCAGAAAAGTAAAGGTATCCGGGCGAGTCTATCGCAATCACGGACGCTGATGCAGAAATGTAAAGGTATGCGGGCGAGGCTATCGCAGTCACGGACGTTGATGCAGAAATGTAAAGTTATCTGAGCGAGGCTATCGCATTCACGGACGTTGATGCAGAAATGTAAAGGTATTCGGGCGAGGCTATCGCAGTCACGGACGCTGATGCAGAAATGTAAAATTATCTGAGCGAGGCTATCGCATTCACGGACGCTGATGCACAAAAGTAAAGATATCCGGGCGAGGCTATCGTAGTCACGGAGGCTGATGCAGAAATGTAAAGGTATGCGGGCGAGGCTATCGCAGTCACGGACGCTGATGCAGAAATGTAAAGTTATCTGAGCGAGGCTATCGTATTCACGGACGCTGATGCAGAAAAGTAAAGGTATCCGCGCGAGGCTATCGTAGTCACGGATGCTGATGCAGAAATGTAAAGGTATTCGGGCAAGGCTATTGCACTCACGGAGCCTGATGCAGAAAAGTAAAGGTATCCGGGCGAGGCTATCGTAGTCACGGATGCTGATACAGAAATGTAAAGGTACCCGGGCGAGGCTATCGCAGTGACGGATACTGATGCACAAACTAAAGGTATCCGGGGAAGTCTAGCACAATCACAGATACTAATGCAGAAGAGTAAAGGTATCCGGGGGAGGCTATCGCAGTCACGGACGTTGATGCAGAAATGTAAAGGTATCTGGGCGAGGCTATCGTAGTCACGGATACTGATGCAGAATATAAAGGTAACCGGGCGGGGCTATGGCAGTCACGGACGCTGATGCAGAAAAGTAAAGGTAACCGGGCGGGGCTATCGCAGTCACGGACGCTGATGCAGAAAAGTAAAGGTAACCGGGCGGGGCTATCGCAGTCACGGACGCTGATGCAGAAAAGTAAAGGTATCCGAGCGAGGCTATCGCAGTCACAGACGCTGATGCAGAAATGTAAAGTTATCTGAGCGAGGCTATCGCATTCACGGACGCTGATGCAGAAAAGTAAAGGTAACCGGGCGGGGCTATCGCAGTCACGGACGCTGATGCAGAAAAGTAAAGGTATCCGAGCGAGGCTATCGCAGTCACGGATGCTGATGCAGAAATGTAAAGGTATGCGGGCGAGGCTATCGCAGTCACGGACGCTGATGCAGAAATGTATAGTTATCTGAGCGAGGCTATCGCACTCACGGACGCTGATGCAGAAAAGTAAAGGTATCCGGGTGAGGCTATCGCAGTCACGGACGCTGATGAAGAAATGTAAAGGTATCCGGGTGAGGCTATCGTAGTCACGGATGCTGATGCAGAAATGTAAAGGTATTCGGGCGAGGCTATCGCACTCACGGAGCCTGATGCAGAAAAGTAGAGGTATCCGGGCGAGGCTATCGCAGTCACGGATGCTGATGCAGAAATGTAAAGGTATCCAGGCGAGGCTATCGCAGTCACGGATACTGATACACAAACTAAAGGTATCAGGGGGAGTCTAGCGCAATCGCAGATACTAATGCAGAAGAGTAAAGGTATTCGGGGGAGGCTATCGCAGTCACGGACGTTGATGCAGAAATGTAAAGGTATCTGGGCGATGCTATCGTAGTCACGGATACTGATGCAGAATATAAAGGTAACCGGGCGGGGCTATTGAAGTCACGGACGCTGATGCAGAAAAGTAAAGGTAACCGGGCGGGGCTATCGCAGTCACGGACGCTGATGCAGAAAAGTGAAGATATCCGGGCGAGGCTATCGCAGTCACGGATACTGATGCAGAAATGTAAAGGTATCTGGGCGAGGCTATCATAGTCACGGATACTGATGCAGAATATAAAGGTAACCGGCCGGGGCTATCGCAGTCACGGACGCTGATGCAGAAATGTAAAGGTATCCGGGCGAGGCAATCGCAATCACGGATCCTGATGCAGAAAAGTAAAGGTATCCGGGCGAGGCTATAACAGTCACGGACATTGATCCAGAAATGTAAAGGTATCCGCGCGAGCCTATTGCAGTCACGGATACTGATGCAGAAACTAAAGGTATCCGGGGGAGTCTAGCACAATCACGGATTCTAATGCAGAAAAGTAAAGGTTTCCGGGCGAGGCTATCGCAGTCACGGACGTTGATGCAGAAATGTAAAGGTATCTGGGCGAGTCTATCGTAGTCACGGATACTGATGCAGAATATAAAGGTAACCGGGCGGGGCTATCGCAGTCACGGACGCTGATGCAGAAATGTTAAGGTATCCGGGCGACGCAATCGCAATCACGGATCCTGATGCAGAAAAGTAAAGGTATTCGGCCGAGGCTATCGCAGTAACGGATACTGATGCAGAAAAGTAAAGGTATCTGGGTGAGGCAATCGCAATCACGGACGTTGATGCAGAAATGTAAAGGTATCTAGGCGAGGCTATCGTAGTCACGGATACTGATGCAGAAAAGTAAAGGTATCTGGGTGAGGCAATCGCAATCACGGACGTTGATGCAGAAATGTAAAGGTATCCAGGCGAAGCTATCGCAGTCACGGATACTGATGCACAAACTAAAGGTATCCGGGGGAGTCTAGCACAATCGCAGATTTTAATGCAGAAGAGTAAAGGTATTCGGGGGAGGCTATCGCAGTCACGGATACTGATGCAGAAATGTAAAGGTATCTGGGCGAGGCTATCATAGTCACGGATACTGATGCAGAATATAAAGGTAACCGGGCGGGGCTATCGCAGTCACGGACGCTGATGCAGAAATGTAAAGGTATCCGGGCGACGCAATCGCAATCACGGATCCTGATGCAGAAAAGTAAAGGTATCCGGCCGAGGCTATCGCAGTAACGGATACTGATGCAGAAATGTAAAGGTATCCGGGCGAGGCAATCGCAATCACGGATCCTGATGCAAAAAAGTAAAGGTATCCGGGCGAGGCCATCACAGTCACGGACGTTGATCCAGAAATGTAAAGGTATCCGGGCGACGCTATCGCAGTCACGGATACTGATGCAGAAAATAAAAGGTATCCGGGCGAGGCAATTGCACTCACGGATCCTGATGCAGAAAAGTAAAGGTATCCGGGCGAGGCTATCGCAGTCACGGACGTTGATGCAGAAATGTAAAGGTATCTAGGCGAGGCTATTGTAGTCACGGATACTGATGCAGAATATAAAGGTAACCGGGCGGGGTATCGCAGTCACGGACGCTGATGCAGAAATATAAAGGTATCCGGGCGAGGCTATCGCAGTCACGGACGTTGATGCAGAAATGTAAAGGTATCTAGGCGAGGCTATTGTAGTCACGGATACTGATGCAGAATATAAAGGTAACCGGGCGGGGTATCGCAGTCACGGACGCTGATGCAGAAATGTAAAGTTATCTGAGCGAGGCTATCGCATTCACGGACGCTGATGCAGAAATGTAAAGGTATTCGGGCGAGGCTATCGCAGTCTCGGACGCTGATGCAGAAATGTAAAGTTATCTGAGCGAGGCTATCGCATTCACGGACGCTGATGCAGAAAAGTAAAGGTATCCGGGCGAGGCTATCGTAGTCACGGAGGCTGATGCAGAAATGTAAAGGTATTCGGGCGAGGCTATCGCAGTCACGGACGCTGATGCAGAAATGTAAAGTTATCTGAGCGAGGCTATCGCATTCACGGACGCTGATGCAGAAATGTAAAGGTATTCGGGCAAGACTATTGCACTCACGGAGCCTGATGCAGAAAAGTAAAGGTATCCGGGCGAGGCTATCGTAGTCACGGATGCTGATACAGAAATGTAAAGGTATCTGGGCGAGGCTATCGCAGTCACGGATACTGATGCACAAACTAAAGGTATCCGGGGAAGTCTAGCACAATCACAGATACTAAAGCAGAAGAGTAAAGGTATCCGGGGGAGGCTATCGCAGTCACGGACGTTGACGCAGAAATGTAAAGGTATCTGGGCGAGGCTATCGTAGTCACGGATACTGATGCAGAATATAAAGGTAACCGGGCGGGGCTATCGCAGTCACGGACGCTGATGCAGAAAAGTGAAGATATCCGGGCGAGGCTATCGCAGTCACGGATACTGATGCAGAAATGTAAAGGTATCTGGGCGAGGCTATCATAGTCACGGATACTGATGCAGAATATAAAGGTAACCGGCCGGGGCTATCGCAGTCACGGACGCTGATGCAGAAATGTAAAGGTATCTGGGCGAGTCTATCGTAGTCACGGATACTGATGCAGAATATAAAGGTAACCGGGCGCGGCTATCGCAGTCACGGACGCTGATGCAGAAATGTAAAGGTATCCGGGCGACGCAATCGCAATCACGGATCCTGATGCAGAAAAGTAAAGGTATCCGGCCGAGGCTATCGCAGTAACGGATACTGATGCAGAAATGTAAAGGTATCCGGGCGAGGCAATCGCAATCACGGATCCTGATGCAAAAAAGTAAAGGTATCCGGGCGAGGCCATCACAGTCACGGACGTTGATCCAGAAATGTAAAGGTATCCGGGCGAGGCTATCGCAGTCACGGATACTGATGCAGAAAATAAAAGGTATCCGGGCGAGGCAATCGCACTCACGGATCCTGATGCAGAAAAGTAAAGGTATCCGGGCGAGGCTATCGCAGTCACGGACGTTGATGCAGAAATGTAAAGGTATCTAGGCGAGGCTATTGTAGTCACGGATACTGATGCAGAATATAAAGGTAACCGGGCGGGGTATCGCAGTCACGGACGCTGATGCAGAAATATAAAGGTATCCGGGCGAGGCTATCGCAGTCACGGACGTTGATGCAGAAATGTAAAGGTATCTAGGCGAGGCTATTGTAGTCACGGATACTGATGCAGAATATAAAGGTAACCGGGCGGGGTATCGCAGTCACGGACGCTGATGCAGAAATGTAAAGTTATCTGAGCGAGGCTATCGCATTCACGGACGCTGATGCAGAAATGTAAAGGTATTCGGGCGAGGCTATCGCAGTCTCGGACGCTGATGCAGAAATGTAAAGTTATCTGAGCGAGGCTATCGCATTCACGGACGCTGATGCAGAAAAGTAAAGGTATCCGGGCGAGGCTATCGTAGTCACGGAGGCTGATGCAGAAATGTAAAGGTATGCGGGCGAGGCTATCGCAGTCACGGACGCTGATGCAGAAATGTAAATTTATCTGATCGAGGCTATCGCATTCACGGACGCTGATGCAGAAAAGTAAAGGTATCCGGGTGAGGCTATCGCAGTCACGGACGCTGATGAAGAAATGTAAAGGTATCCGGGCGAGGCTATCGTAGTCACGGATGCTGATGCAGAAATGTAAAGGTATTCGGGCAAGGCTATTGCACTCACGGAGCCTGATGCAGAAAAGTAAAGGTATCCGGGCGAGGCTATCGTAGTCACGGATGCTGATACAGAAATGTAAAGGTATCTGGGCGAGGCTATCGCAGTCACGGATACTGATGCACAAACTAAAGGTATCCGGGGAAGTCTAGCACAATCACAGATACTAAAGCAGAAGAGTAAAGGTATCCGGGGGAGGCTATCGCAGTCACGGACGTTGATGCAGAAATGTAAAGGTATCTGGGCGAGGCTATCGTAGTCACGGATACTGATGCATAATATAAAGGTAACCGGGCGGGGCTATCGCAGTCACGGACGCTGATGCAGAAACGTAAAGTTATCTGAGCGAGGCTATCGCATTCACGGACGCTGATGCAGAAAAGTAAAGGTATCCGGGCGAGGCTATCGCAGTCACGGACGCTGATGAAGAAATATAAAGGTATTCGGGCAAGGCTATTGCACTCACGGAGCCTGATGCAGAAAAGTAAAGGTATCCGGGCGAGGCTATCGTAGTCACGGATGCTGATACAGAAATGTAAAGGTATCTGGGCGAGGCTATCGCAGTCACGGATACTGATGCACAAACTAAAGGTATCCGGGGAAGTCTAGCACAATCACAGATACTAAAGCAGAAGAGTAAAGGTATCCGGGCGAGGCTATCGCAGTCACGGATACTGATGCAGAAATGTAAAGGTATCTGGGCGAGGCTATCATAGTCACGGATACTGATGCAGAATATAAAGGTAACCGGCCGGGGCTATCGCAGTCACGGACGCTGATGCAGAAATGTAAAGGTATCCGGGCGAGGCAATCGCAATCACGGATCCTGATGCAGAAAAGTAAAGGTATCCGGGCGAGGCTATAACAGTCACGGACATTGATCCAGAAATGTAAAGGTATCCGCGCGAGGCTATTGCAGTCACGGATACTGATGCAGAAACTAAAGGTATCCGGGGGAGTCTAGCACAATCACGGATTCTAATGCAGAAAAGTAAAGGTTTCCGGGCGAGGCTATCGCAGTCACGGACGTTGATGCAGAAATGTAAAGGTATCTGGGCGAGTCTATCGTAGTCACGGATACTGATGCAGAATATAAAGGTAACCGGGCGGGGCTATCGCAGTCACGGACGCTGATGCAGAAATGTAAAGGTATCCGGGCGACGCAATCGCAATCACGGATCCTGATGCAGAAAAGTAAAGGTATCCGGCCGAGGCTATCGCAGTAACAGATACTGATGCAGAAAAGTAAAGGTATCTGGGTGAGGCAATCGCAATCACGGACGTTGATGCAGAAATGTAAAGGTATCTAGGCGAGGCTATCGTAGTCACGGATACTGATGCAGAATATAATGGTAACCGGGCGGGGCTATTGCAGTCACGGACGCTGATGCAGAAATGTAAAGGTATCCGGGCGAGGCAATCGCAATCACGGATCCTGATGCAGAAAAGTAAAGGTATCCGGGCGAGGCCATCACAGTCACGGACGTTGATCCAGAAATGTAAAGGTATACGGGCGAGGCTATCGCAGTCAAGGATACTGATGCAGAAAATAAAAGGTATCCGGGCGAGGCAATCGCACTCACGGATCCTGATGCAGAAAAGTAAAGGTATCCGGGCGAGGCTATCGCAGTCACGGACGTTGATGCAGAAATGTAAAGGTATCTAGGCGAGGCTATCGTAGTCACGGATGCTGATGCAGAAATGTAAAGTATTCGGGCGAGGCTATCGTAGTCACGGACGCTGATGCAGAAATGTAAAGGTATCCGGGCGAGGCTATCGTAGTCACGGATGCTGATGCAGAAATGTAAAGGTATTCGAGCAAGGCTATTGCACTCACGGAGCCTGATGCAGAAAAGTAAAGGTATCCGGGCGAGGCTATCGTAGTCACGGATGCTGATACAGAAATGTAAAGGTATCCGGGCGAGGCTATCGCAGTCACGGATACTGATGCACAAACTAAAGGTATCCGGGGAAGTCTAGCACAATCACAGATACTAATGCAGAAGAGTAAAGGTATCCGGGGGAGGCTATCGCAGTCACGGACGTTGATGCAGAAATGTAAAGGTATCTGGGCGAGGCTATCGTAGTCACGGATACTGATGCAGAATATAAAGGTAACCGGGCAGGGCTATCACAGTCACGGACGCTGATGCAGAAAAGTAAAGGTATCCGAGCGAGGCTATCACAGTCACAGACGCTGATGCAGAAATGTAAAGTTATCTGAGCGAGGCTATCGCATTCACGGACGCTGATGCAGAAAAGTAAAGGTATCCGGGCGAGGCTATCGCAGTCACGGACGCTGATGCAGAAATGTAACGGTATCCGGGCGAGGCTATCGTAGTCACGGATGCTGATGTAGAAATGTAAAGGTATTCGGGTGAGGCTATCGCAGTCACGGACGCTGATGCAGAAATGTAAAGTTATCTGAGCGAGGCTATCGCATTCACGGACGCTGATGCAGAAAAGTAAAGGTATCCGGGCGAGGCTATCGCAGTCACGGACGCTGATGAAGAAATGTAAAGGTATCCGGGCGAGGCTATCGTAGTAACGGATGCTGATGCAGAAATGTAAAGGTATTCGGGCGAGGCTGTCGCACTCACGGAGCCTGATGCAGAAAAGTAGAGGTATCCGGGCGAGGCTATCACAGTCACGGATGCTGATGCAGAAATGTAAAGTTATTTGAGCGAGGCTATCGCATTCACGGACGCTGATGCAGAAAAGTAAAGGTATCCGGGCGAGTCTATCGCAATCACGGACGCTGATGCAGAAATGTAAAGGTATGCGGGCGAGGCTATCGCAGTCACGGACGTTGATGCAGAAATGTAAAGTTATCTGAGCGAGGCTATCGCATTCACGGACGTTGATGCAGAAATGTAAAGGTATTCGGGCGAGGCTATCGCAGTCACGGACGCTGATGCAGAAATGTAAAATTATCTGAGCGAGGCTATCGCATTCACGGACGCTGATGCACAAAAGTAAAGATATCCGGGCGAGGTTATCGTAGTCACGGAGGCTGATGCAGAAATGTAAAGGTATGCGGGCGAGGCTATCGCAGTCACGGACGCTGATGCAGAAATGTAAAGTTATCTGAGCGAGGCTATCGTATTCACGGACGCTGATGCAGAAAAGTAAAGGTATCCGGGCGAGGCTATCGTAGTCACGGATGCTGATGCAGAAATGTAAAGGTATTCGGGCAAGGCTATTGCACTCACGGAGCCTGATGCAGAAAAGTAAAGGTATCCGGGCGAGGCTATCGTAGTCACGGATGCTGATACAGAAATGTAAAGGTACCCGGGCGAGGCTATCGCAGTGACGGATACTGATGCACAAACTAAAGGTATCCGGGGAAGTCTAGCACAATCACAGATACTAATGCAGAAGAGTAAAGGTATCCGGGGGAGGCTATCGCAGTCACGGACGTTGATGCAGAAATGTAAAGGTATCTGGGCGAGGCTATCGTAGTCACGGATACTGATGCAGAATATAAAGGTAACCGGGCGGGGCTATGGCAGTCACGGACGCTGATGCAGAAAAGTAAAGGTAACCGGGCGGGGCTATCGCAGTCACGGACGCTGATGCAGAAAAGTAAAGGTAACCGGGCGGGGCTATCGCAGTCACGGACGCTGATGCAGAAAAGTAAAGGTATCCGAGCGAGGCTATCGCAGTCACAGACGCTGATGCAGAAATGTAAAGTTATCTGAGCGAGGCTATCGCAGTCACGGACGCTGATGCAGAAAAGTAAAGGTATCCGAGCGAGGCTATCGCAGTCACGGATGCTGATGCAGAAATGTAAAGGTATACGGGCGAGGCTATCGCAGTCACGGACGCTGATGCAGAAATGTATAGTTATCTGAGCGAGGCTATCGCACTCACGGACGCTGATGCAGAAAAGTAAAGGTATCCGGGCGAGGCTATCGCAGTCACGGACGCTGTTGAAGAAATGTAAAGGTATCCGGGTGAGGCTATCGTAGTCACGGATGCTGATGCAGAAATGTAAAGGTATTCGGGCGAGGCTATCGCACTCACGGAGCCTGATGCAGAAAAGTAGAGGTATCCGGGCGAGGCTATCGCAGTCACGGATGCTGATGCAGAAATGTAAAGGTATCCAGGCGAGGCTATCGCAGTCACGGATACTGATACACAAACTAAAGGTATCAGGGGGAGTCTAGCACAATCGCAGATACTAATGCAGAAGAGTAAAGGTATTCGGGGGAGGCTATCGCAGTCACGGACGTTGATGCAGAAATGTAAAGGTATCTGGGCGATGCTATCGTAGTCACGGATACTGATGCAGAATATAAAGGTAACCGGGCGGGGCTATTGAAGTCACGGACGCTGATGCAGAAAAGTAAAGGTAACCGGGCGGGGCTATCGCAGTCACGGACGCTGATGCAGAAAAGTGAAGATATCCGGGCGAGGCTATCGCAGTCACGGATACTGATGCAGAAATGTAAAGGTATCTGGGCGAGGCTATCATAGTCACGGATACTGATGCAGAATATAAAGGTAACCGGCCGGGGCTATCGCAGTCACGGACGCTGATGCAGAAATGTAAAGGTATCCGGGCGAGGCAATCGCAATCACGGATCCTGATGCAGAAAAGTAAAGGTATCCGGGCGAGGCTATAACAGTCACGGACATTGATCCAGAAATGTAAAGGTATCCGCGCGAGCCTATTGCAGTCACGGATACTGATGCAGAAACTAAAGGTATCCGGGGGAGTCTAGCACAATCACGGATTCTAATGCAGAAAAGTAAAGGTTTCCGGGCGAGGCTATCGCAGTCACGGACGTTGATGCAGAAATGTAAAGGTATCTGGGCGAGTCTATCGTAGTCACGGATACTGATGCAGAATATAAAGGTAACCGGGCGGGGCTATCGCAGTCACGGACGCTGATGCAGAAATGTTAAGGTATCCGGGCGACGCAATCGCAATCACGGATCCTGATGCAGAAAAGTAAAGGTATTCGGCCGAGGCTATCGCAGTAACGGATACTGATGCAGAAAAGTAAAGGTATCTGGGTGAGGCAATCGCAATCACGGACGTTGATGCAGAAATGTAAAGGTATCTAGGCGAGGCTATCGTAGTCACGGATACTGATGCAGAAAAGTAAAGGTATCTGGGTGAGGCAATCGCAATCACGGACGTTGATGCAGAAATGTAAAGGTATCCAGGCGAAGCTATCGCAGTCACGGATACTGATGCACAAACTAAAGGTATCCGGGGGAGTCTAGCACAATCGCAGATTTTAATGCAGAAGAGTAAAGGTATTCGGGGGAGGCTATCGCAGTCACGGATACTGATGCAGAAATGTAAAGGTATCTGGGCGAGGCTATCATAGTCACGGATACTGATGCAGAATATAAAGGTAACCGGGCGACGCAATCGCAATCACGGATCCTGATGCAGAAAAGTAAAGGTATCCGGCCGAGGCTATCGCAGTAACGGATACTGATGCAGAAATGTAAAGGTATCCGGGCGAGGCAATCGCAATCACGGATCCTGATGCAAAAAAGTAAAGGTATCCGGGCGAGGCCATCACAGTCACGGACGTTGATCCAGAAATGTAAAGGTATCCGGGCGAGGCTATCGCAGTCACGGATACTGATGCAGAAAATAAAAGGTATCCGGGCGAGGCAATTGCACTCACGGATCCTGATGCAGAAAAGTAAAGGTATCCGGGCGAGGCTATCGCAGTCACGGACGTTGATGCAGAAATGTAAAGGTATCTAGGCGAGGCTATTGTAGTCACGGATACTGATGCAGAATATAAAGGTAACCGGGCGGGGTATCGCAGTCACGGACGCTGATGCAGAAATATAAAGGTATCCGGGCGAGGCTATCGCAGTCACGGACGTTGATGCAGAAATGTAAAGGTATCTAGGCGAGGCTATTGTAGTCACGGATACTGATGCAGAATATAAAGGTAACCGGGCGGGGTATCGCAGTCACGGACGCTGATGCAGAAATGTAAAGTTATCTGAGCGAGGCTATCGCATTCACGGACGCTGATGCAGAAATGTAAAGGTATTCGGGCGAGGCTATCGCAGTCTCGGACGCTGATGCAGAAATGTAAAGTTATCTGAGCGAGGCTATCGCATTCACGGACGCTGATGCAGAAAAGTAAAGGTATCCGGGCGAGGCTATCGTAGTCACGGAGGCTGATGCAGAAATGTAAAGGTATTCGGGCGAGGCTATCGCAGTCACGGACGCTGATGCAGAAATGTAAAGTTATCTGAGCGAGGCTATCGCATTCACGGACGCTGATGCAGAAAAGTAAAGGTATCCGGGCGAGGCTATCGTAGTCACGGAGGCTGATGCAGAAATGTAAAGGTATTCGGGCGAGGCTATCGCAGTCACGGACGCTGATGCAGAAATGTAAAGTTATCTGAGCGAGGCTATCGCATTCACGGACGCTGATGCAGAAAAGTAAAGGTATCCGGGCGAGGCTATCGCAGTCACGGACGCTGATGAAGAAATGTAAAGGTATCCGGGCGAGGCTATCGTAGTCACGGATGCTGATGCAGAAATGTAAAGGTATTCGGGCAAGGCTATTGCACTCACGGAGCCTGATGCAGAAAAGTAAAGGTATCCGGGCGAGGCTATCGTAGTCACGGATGCTGATACAGAAATGTAAAGGTATCTGGGCGAGGCTATCGCAGTCCCGGATACTGATGCACAAACTAAAGGTATCCGGGGAAGTCTAGCACAATCACAGATTCTAAAGCAGAAGAGTAAAGGTATCCGGGGGAGGCTATCGCAGTCACGGACGTTGATGCAGAAATGTAAAGGTATCTGGGCGAGGCTATCGTAGTCACGGATACTGATGCAGAATATAAAGGTAACCGGGCGGGGCTATCGCAGTCACGGACGCTGATGCAGAAAAGTGAAGATATCCGGGCGAGGCTATCGCAGTCACGGATACTGATGCAGAAATGTAAAGGTATCTGGGCGAGGCTATCATAGTCACGGATACTGATGCAGAATATAAAGGTAACCGGGCGGGGCTATCGCAGTCACGGACGCTGATGCAGAAATGTAAAGGTATCTGGGCGAGGATATCGTAGTCACGGATACTGATGCAGAATATAAAGGTAACCGGGCGGGGCTATCGCAGTCACAGACGCTGATGCAGAAATGTAATGGTATCCGGGCGAGGCAATCGCAATCACGGATCCTGATGCAGAAAAGTAAAGGTATCCGGGCGAGGCTATAACAATCACGGACATTGATCCAGAAATGTAAAGGTATCCGCGCGAGGCTATTGCAGTCACGGATACTGATGCAGAAACTAAAGGTATCCGGGGGAGTCTAGCACAATCACGGATTCTAATGCAGAAAAGTAAAGGTTTCTGGGCGAGGCTATCGCAGTCACGGACGTTGATGCAGAAATGTAAAGGTATCTGGGCGAGGCTATCGTAGTCACGGATGCTGATGTAGAAATGTAAAGGTATTCGGGCGAGGCTATCGCAGTCACGGACGCTGATGCAGAAATGTAAAGTTATCTGAGCGAGGCTATCGCATTCACGGACGCTGATGCAGAAAAGTAAAGGTATCCGGGCGAGGCTATCGCAGTCACGGACAATGATGAAGAAATGTAAAGGTATCCGGGCGAGGCTATCGTAGTAACGGATGCTGATGCAGAAATGTAAAGGTATTCGGGCGAGGCTGTCGCACTCACGGAGCCTGATGCAGAAATGTAAAGTTATTTGAGCGAGGCTATCGCATTCACGGACGCTGATGCAGAAAAGTAAAGGTATCCGGGCGAGTCTATCGCAATCACGGACGCTGATGCAGAAATGTAAAGGTATGCGGGCGAGGCTATCGCAGTCACGGACGTTGATGCAGAAATGTAAAGTTATCTGAGCGAGGCTATCGCATTCACGGACGTTGATGCAGAAATGTAAAGGTATTCGGGCGAGGCTATCGCAGTCACGGACGCTGATGCAGAAATGTAAAATTATCTGAGCGAGGCTATCGCATTCACGGACGCTGATGCACAAAAGTAAAGATATCCGGGCGAGGCTATCGTAGTCACGGAGGCTGATGCAGAAATGTAAAGGTATGCGGGCGAGGCTATCGCAGTCACGGACGCTGATGCAGAAATGTAAAGTTATCTGAGCGAGGCTATCGTATTCACGGACGCTGATGCAGAAAAGTAAAGGTATCCGCGCGAGGCTATCGTAGTCACGGATGCTGATGCAGAAATGTAAAGGTATTCGGGCAAGGCTATTGCACTCACGGAGCCTGATGCAGAAAAGTAAAGGTATCCGGGCGAGGCTATCGTAGTCACGGATATTGATACAGAAATGTAAAGGTACCCGGGCGAGGCTATCGCAGTGACGGATACTGATGCACAAACTAAAGGTATCCGGGGAAGTCTAGCACAATCACAGATACTAATGCAGAAGAGTAAAGGTATCCGGGGGAGGCTATCGCAGTCACGGACGTTGATGCAGAAATGCAAAGGTATCTGGGCGAGGCTATCGTAGTCACGGATACTGATGCAGAATATAAAGGTAACCGGGCGGGGCTATGGCAGTCACGGACGCTGATGCAGAAAAGTAAAGGTAACCGGGCGGGGTTATCGCAGTCACGGACGCTGATGCAGAAAAGTAAAGGTAACCGGGCGGGGCTATCGCAGTCACGGACGCTGATGCAGAAATGTAAAGTTATCTGAGCGAGGCTATCGCATTCACGGACGCTGATGCAGAAAAGTAAAGGTATCCGGGCGAGGCTATCGTAGTCACGGAGGCTGATGCAGAAATGTAAAGGTATTCGGGCGAGGCTATCGCAGTCACGGACGCTGATGCAGAAATGTAAAGTTATCTGAGCGAGGCTATCGCATTCACGGACGCTGATGCAGAAAAGTAAAGGTATCCGGGCGAGGCTATCGTAGTCACGGAGGCTGATGCAGAAATGTAAAGGTATTCGGGCGAGGCTATCGCAGTCACGGACGCTGATGCAGAAATGTAAAGTTATCTGAGCGAGGCTATCGCATTCACGGACGCTGATGCAGAAAAGTAAAGGTATCCGGGCGAGGCTATCGCAGTCACGGACGCTGATGAAGAAATGTAAAGGTATCCGGGCGAGGCTATCGTAGTCACGGATGCTGATGCAGAAATGTAAAGGTATTCGGGCAAGGCTATTGCACTCACGGAGCCTGATGCAGAAAAGTAAAGGTATCCGGGCGAGGCTATCGTAGTCACGGATGCTGATACAGAAATGTAAAGGTATCTGGGCGAGGCTATCGCAGTCACGGATACTGATGCACAAACTAAAGGTATCCGGGGAAGTCTAGCACAATCACAGATACTAAAGCAGAAGAGTAAAGGTATCCGGGGGAGGCTATCGCAGTCACGGACGCTGATGCAGAATATAAAGGTAACCGGGCGGGGCTATCGCAGTCACGGACGCTGATGCAGAAAAGTGAAGATATCCGGGCGAGGCTATCGCAGTCACGGATACTGATGCAGAAATGTAAAGGTATCTGGGCGAGGCTATCATAGTCACGGATACTGATGCAGAATATAAAGGTAACCGGGCGGGGCTATCGCAGTCACGGACGCTGATGCAGAAATGTAAAGGTATCTGGGCGAGGATATCGTAGTCACGGATACTGATGCAGAATATAAAGGTAACCGGGCGGGGCTATCGCAGTCACAGACGCTGATGCAGAAATGTAATGGTATCCGGGCGAGGCAATCGCAATCACGGATCCTGATGCAGAAAAGTAAAGGTATCCGGGCGAGGCTATAACAATCACGGACATTGATCCAGAAATGTAAAGGTATCCGCGCGAGGCTATTGCAGTCACGGATACTGATGCAGAAACTAAAGGTATCCGGGGGAGTCTAGCACAATCACGGATTCTAATGCAGAAAAGTAAAGGTTTCTGGGCGAGGCTATCGCAGTCACGGACGTTGATGCAGAAATGTAAAGGTATCTGGGCGAGGCTATCGTAGTCACGGATGCTGATGTAGAAATGTAAAGGTATTCGGGCGAGGCTATCGCAGTCACGGACGCTGATGCAGAAATGTAAAGTTATCTGAGCGAGGCTATCGCATTCACGGACGCTGATGCAGAAAAGTAAAGGTATCCGGGCGAGGCTATCGCAGTCACGGACGCTGATGAAGAAATGTAAAGGTATCCGGGCGAGGCTATCGTAGTAACGAATGCTGATGCAGAAATGTAAAGGTATTCGGGCGAGGCTGTCGCACTCACGGAGCCTGATGCAGAAAAGTAGAGGTATCCGGGCGAGGCTATCACAGTCACGGATGCTGATGCAGAAATGTAAAGTTATTTGAGCGAGGCTATCGCATTCTCGGACGCTGATGCAGAAAAGTAAAGGTATCCGGGCGAGTCTATCGCAATCACGGACGCTGATGCAGAAATGTAAAGGTATGCGGGCGAGGCTATCGCAGTCACGGACGTTGATGCAGAAATGTAAAGTTATCTGAGCGAGGCTATCGCATTCACGGACGTTGATGCAGAAATGTAAAGGTATTCGGGCGAGGCTATCGCAGTCACGGACGCTGATGCAGAAATGTAAAATTATCTGAGCGAGGCTATCGCATTCACGGACGCTGATGCACAAAAGTAAAGATATCCGGGCGAGGCTATCGTAGTCACGGAGGCTGATGCAGAAATGTAAAGGTATGCGGGCGAGGCTATCGCAGTCACGGACGCTGATGCAGAAATGTAAAGTTATCTGAGCGAGGCTATCGTATTCACGGACGCTGATGCAGAAAAGTAAAGGTATCCGCGCGAGGCTATCGTAGTCACGGATGCTGATGCAGAAATGTAAAGGTATTCGGGCAAGGCTATTGCACTCACGGAGCCTGATGCAGAAAAGTAAAGGTATCCGGGCGAGGCTATCGTAGTCACGGATGCTGATACAGAAATGTAAAGGTACCCGGGCGAGGCTATCGCAGTGACGGATACTGATGCACAAACTAAAGGTATCCGGGGAAGTCTAGCACAATCACAGATACTAATGCAGAAGAGTAAAGGTATCCGGGGGAGGCTATCGCAGTCACGGACGTTGATGCAGAAATGTAAAGGTATCTGGGCGAGGCTATCGTAGTCACGGATACTGATGCAGAATATAAAGGTAACCGGGCGGGGCTATGGCAGTCACGGACGCTGATGCAGAAAAGTAAAGGTAACCGGGCGGGGCTATCGCAGTCACGGACGCTGATGCAGAAAAGTAAAGGTAACCGGGCGGGGCTATCGCAGTCACGGACGCTGATGCAGAAAAGTAAAGGTATCCGAGCGAGGCTATCGCAGTCACCGACGCTGATGCAGAAATGTAAAGTTATCTGAGCGAGGCTATCGCATTCACGGACGCTGATGCAGAAAAGTAAAGGTAACCGGGCGGGGCTATCGCAGTCACGGACGCTGATGCAGAAAAGTAAAGGTATCCGAGCGAGGCTATCGCAGTCACGGATGCTGATGCAGAAATGTAAAGGTATGCGGGCGAGGCTATCGCAGTCACGGACGCTGATGCAGAAATGTATAGTTATCTGAGCGAGGCTATCGCACTCACGGACGCTGATGCAGAAAAGTAAAGGTATCCGGGCGAGGCTATCGCAGTCACGGACGCTGATGAAGAAATGTAAAGGTATCCGGGTGAGGCTATCGTAGTCACGGATGCTGATGCAGAAATGTAAAGGTATTCGGGCGAGGCTATCGCACTCACGGAGCCTGATGCAGAAAAGTAGAGGTATCCGGGCGAGGCTATCGCAGTCACGGATGCTGATGCAGAAATGTAAAGGTATCCAGGCGAGGCTATCGCAGTCACGGATACTGATACACAAACTAAAGGTATCAGGGGGAGTCTAGCGCAATCGCAGATACTAATGCAGAAGAGTAAAGGTATTCGGGGGAGGCTATCGCAGTCACGGACGTTGATGCAGAAATGTAAAGGTATCTGGGCGATGCTATCGTAGTCACGGATACTGATGCAGAATATAAAGGTAACCGGGCGGGGCTATTGAAGTCACGGACGCTGATGCAGAAAAGTAAAGGTAACCGGGCGGGGCTATCGCAGTCACGGACGCTGATGCAGAAAAGTGAAGATATCCGGGCGAGGCTATCGCAGTCACGGATACTGATGCAGAAATGTAAAGGTATCTGGGCGAGGCTATCATAGTCACGGATACTGATGCAGAATATAAAGGTAACCGGCCGGGGCTATCGCAGTCACGGACGCTGATGCAGAAATGTAAAGGTATCCGGGCGAGGCAATCGCAATCACGGATCCTGATGCAGAAAAGTAAAGGTATCCGGGCGAGGCTATAACAGTCACGGACATTGATCCAGAAATGTAAAGGTATCCGCGCGAGCCTATTGCAGTCACGGATACTGATGCAGAAACTAAAGGTATCCGGGGGAGTCTAGCACAATCACGGATTCTAATGCAGAAAAGTAAAGGTTTCCGGGCGAGGCTATCGCAGTCACGGACGTTGATGCAGAAATGTAAAGGTATCTGGGCGAGTCTATCGTAGTCACGGATACTGATGCAGAATATAAAGGTAACCGGGCGGGGCTATCGCAGTCACGGACGCTGATGCAGAAATGTTAAGGTATCCGGGCGACGCAATCGCAATCACGGATCCTGATGCAGAAAAGTAAAGGTATTCGGCCGAGGCTATCGCAGTAACGGATACTGATGCAGAAAAGTAAAGGTATCTGGGTGAGGCAATCGCAATCACGGACGTTGATGCAGAAATGTAAAGGTATCTAGGCGAGGCTATCGTAGTCACGGATACTGATGCAGAAAAGTAAAGGTATCTGGGTGAGGCAATCGCAATCACGGACGTTGATGCAGAAATGTAAAGGTATCCAGGCGAAGCTATCGCAGTCACGGATACTGATGCACAAACTAAAGGTATCCGGGGGAGTCTAGCACAATCGCAGATTTTAATGCAGAAGAGTAAAGGTATTCGGGGGAGGCTATCGCAGTCACGGATACTGATGCAGAAATGTAAAGGTATCTGGGCGAGGCTATCATAGTCACGGATACTGATGCAGAATATAAAGGTAACCGGGCGGGGCTATCGCAGTCACGGACGCTGATGCAGAAATGTAAAGGTATCCGGGCGACGCAATCGCAATCACGGATCCTGATGCAGAAAAGTAAAGGTATCCGGCCGAGGCTATCGCAGTAACGGATACTGATGCAGAAATGTAAAGGTATCCGGGCGAGGCAATCGCAATCACGGATCCTGATGCAAAAAAGTAAAGGTATCCGGGCGAGGCCATCACAGTCACGGACGTTGATCCAGAAATGTAAAGGTATCCGGGCGACGCTATCGCAGTCACGGATACTGATGCAGAAAATAAAAGGTATCCGGGCGAGGCAATTGCACTCACGGATCCTGATGCAGAAAAGTAAAGGTATCCGGGCGAGGCTATCGCAGTCACGGACGTTGATGCAGAAATGTAAAGGTATCTAGGCGAGGCTATTGTAGTCACGGATACTGATGCAGAATATAAAGGTAACCGGGCGGGGTATCGCAATCACGGACGCTGATGCAGAAATATAAAGGTATCCGGGCGAGGCTATCGCAGTCACGGACGTTGATGCAGAAATGTAAAGGTATCTAGGCGAGGCTATTGTAGTCACGGATACTGATGCAGAATATAAAGGTAACCGGGCGGGGTATCGCAGTCACGGACGCTGATGCAGAAATGTAAAGTTATCTGAGCGAGGCTATCGCATTCACGGACGCTGATGCAGAAATGTAAAGGTATTCGGGCGAGGCTATCGCAGTCTCGGACGCTGATGCAGAAATGTAAAGTTATCTGAGCGAGGCTATCGCATTCACGGACGCTGATGCAGAAAAGTAAAGGTATCCGGGCGAGGCTATCGTAGTCACGGAGGCTGATGCAGAAATGTAAAGGTATTCGGGCGAGGCTATCGCAGTCACGGACGCTGATGCAGAAATGTAAAGTTATCTGAGCGAGGCTATCGCATTCACGGACGCTGATGCAGAAAAGTAAAGGTATCCGGGCGAGGCTATCGCAGTCACGGACGCTGATGAAGAAATGTAAAGGTATCCGGGCGAGGCTATCGTAGTCACGGATGCTGATGCAGAAATGTAAAGGTATTCGGGCAAGGCTATTGCACTCACGGAGCCTGATGCAGAAAAGTAAAGGTATCCGGGCGAGGCTATCGTAGTCACGGATGCTGATACAGAAATGTAAAGGTATCTGGGCGAGGCTATCGCAGTCACGGATACTGATGCACAAACTAAAGGTATCCGGGGAAGTCTAGCACAATCACAGATACTAAAGCAGAAGAGTAAAGGTATCCGGGGGAGGCTATCGCAGTCACGGACGTTGACGCAGAAATGTAAAGGTATCTGGGCGAGGCTATCGTAGTCACGGATACTGATGCAGAATATAAAGGTAACCGGGCGGGGCTATCGCAGTCACGGACGCTGATGCAGAAAAGTGAAGATATCCGGGCGAGGCTATCGCAGTCACGGATACTGATGCAGAAATGTAAAGGTATCTGGGCGAGGCTATCATAGTCACGGATACTGATGCAGAATATAAAGGTAACCGGCCGGGGCTATCGCAGTCACGGACGCTGATGCAGAAATGTAAAGGTATCCGGGCGAGGCAATCGCAATCACGGATCCTGATGCAGAAAAGTAAAGGTATCCGGGCGAGGCTATAACAATCACGGACATTGATCCAGAAATGTAAAGGTATCCGCGCGAGGCTATTGCAGTCACGGATACTGATGCAGAAACTAAAGGTATCCGGGGGAGTCTAGCACAATCACGGATTCTAATGCAGAAAAGTAAAGCTTTCTGGGCGAGGCTATCGCAGTCACGGACGTTGATGCAGAAATGTAAAGGTATCTGGGCGAGTCTATCGTAGTCACGGATACTGATGCAGAATATAAAGGTAACCGGGCGCGGCTATCGCAGTCACGGACGTTGATGCAGAAATGTAAAGGTATCCGGGCGACGCAATCGCAATCACGGATCCTGATGCAGAAAAGTAAAGGTATCCGGCCGAGGCTATCGCAGTAACGGATACTGATGCAGAAATGTAAAGGTATCCGGGCGAGGCAATCGCAATCACGGATCCTGATGCAAAAAAGTAAAGGTATCCGGGCGAGGCCATCACAGTCACGGACGTTGATCCAGAAATGTAAAGGTATCCGGGCGAGGCTATCGCAGTCACGGATACTGATGCAGAAAATAAAAGGTATCCGGGCGAGGCAATCGCACTCACGGATCCTGATGCAGAAAAGTAAAGGTATCCGGGCGAGGCTATCGCAGTCACGGACGTTGATGCAGAAATGTAAAGGTATCTAGGCGAGGCTATTGTAGTCACGGATACTGATGCAGAATATAAAGGTAACCGGGCGGGGTATCGCAGTCACGGACGCTGATGCAGAAATATAAAGGTATCCGGGCGAGGCTATCGCAGTCACGGACGTTGATGCAGAAATGTAAAGGTATCTAGGCGAGGCTATTGTAGTCACGGATACTGATGCAGAATATAAAGGTAACCGGGCGGGGTATCGCAGTCACGGACGCTGATGCAGAAATATAAAGGTATCCGGGCGAGGCTATCGCAGTCACGGACGTTGATGCAGAAATGTAAAGGTATCTAGGCGAGGCTATTGTAGTCACGGATACTGATGCAGAATATAAAGGTAACCGGGCGGGGTATCGCAGTCACGGACGCTGATGCAGAAATGTAAAGTTATCTGAGCGAGGCTATCGCATTCACGGACGCTGATGCAGAAATGTAAAGGTATTCGGGCGAGGCTATCGCAGTCTCGGACGCTGATGCAGAAATGTAAAGTTATCTGAGCGAGGCTATCGCATTCACGGACGCTGATGCAGAAAAGTAAAGGTATCCGGGCGAGGCTATCGTAGTCACGGAGGCTGATGCAGAAATGTAAAGGTATGCGGGCGAGGCTATCGCAGTCACGGACGCTGATGCAGAAATGTAAATTTATCTGAGCGAGGCTATCGCATTCACGGACGCTGATGCAGAAAAGTAAAGGTATCCGGGTGAGGCTATCGCAGTCACGGACGCTGATGAAGAAATGTAAAGGTATCCGGGCGAGGCTATCGTAGTCACGGATGCTGATGCAGAAATGTAAAGGTATTCGGGCAAGGCTATTGCACTCACGGAGCCTGATGCAGAAAAGTAAAGGTATCCGGGCGAGGCTATCGTAGTCACGGATGCTGATACAGAAATGTAAAGGTATCTGGGCGAGGCTATCGCAGTCACGGATACTGATGCACAAACTAAAGGTATCCGGGGAAGTCTAGCACAATCACAGATACTAAAGCAGAAGAGTAAAGGTATCCGGGGGAGGCTATCGCAGTCACGGACGTTGATGCAGAAATGTAAAGGTATCTGGGCGAGGCTATCGTAGTCACGGATACTGATGCATAATATAAAGGTAACCGGGCGGGGCTATCGCAGTCACGGACGCTGATGCAGAAAAGTAAAGTTATCTGAGCGAGGCTATCGCATTCACGGACGCTGATGCAGAAAAGTAAAGGTATCCGGGCGAGGCTATCGCAGTCACGGACGCTGATGAAGAAATGTAAAGGTATTCGGGCAAGGCTATTGCACTCACGGAGCCTGATGCAGAAAAGTAAAGGTATCCGGGCGAGGCTATCGTAGTCACGGATGCTGATACAGAAATGTAAAGGTATCTGGGCGAGGCTATCGCAGTCACGGATACTGATGCACAAACTAAAGGTATCCGGGGAAGTCTAGCACAATCACAGATACTAAAGCAGAAGAGTAAAGGTATCCGGGCGAGGCTATCGCAGTCACGGATACTGATGCAGAAATGTAAAGGTATCCGGGCGAGGCTATCATAGTCACGGATACTGATGCAGAATATAAAGGTAACCGGGCGGGGCTATCGCAGTCACGGACGCTGATGCAGAAATGTAAAGGTATCCGGGCGACGCAATCGCAATCACGGATCCTGATGCAGAAAAGTAAAGGTATCCGGCCGAGGCTATCGCAGTAACAGATACTGATGCAGAAAAGTAAAGGTATCTGGGTGAGGCAATCGCAATCACGGACGTTGATGCAGAAATGTAAAGGTATCTAGGCGAGGCTATCGTAGTCACGGATACTGATGCAGAATATAATGGTAACCGGGCGGGGCTATTGCAGTCACGGACGCTGATGCAGAAATGTAAAGGTATCCGGGCGAGGCAATCGCAATCACGGATCCTGATGCAGAAAAGTAAAGGTATCCGGGCGAGGCCATCACAGTCACGGACGTTGATCCAGAAATGTAAAGGTATCCGGGCGAGGCTATCGTAGTCACGGATGCTGATGCAGAAATGTAAAGGTATTCGGGCAAGGCTATTGCACTCACGGAGCCTGATGCAGAAAAGTAAAGGTATCCGGGCGAGGCTATCGTAGTCACGGATGCTGATACAGAAATGTAAAGGTACCCGGGCGAGGCTATCGCAGTGACGGATACTGATGCACAAACTAAAGGTATCCGGGGAAGTCTAGCACAATCACAGATACTAATGCAGAAGAGTAAAGGTATCCGGGGGAGGCTATCGCAGTCACGGACGTTGATGCAGAAATGCAAAGGTATCTGGGCGAGGCTATCGTAGTCACGGATACTGATGCAGAATATAAAGGTAACCGGGCGGGGCTATGGCAGTCACGGACGCTGATGCAGAAAAGTAAAGGTAACCGGGCGGGGCTATCGCAGTCACGGACGCTGATGCAGAAAAGTAAAGGTAACCGGGCGGGGCTATCGCAGTCACGGACGCTGATGCAGAAATGTAAAGTTATCTGAGCGAGGCTATCGCATTCACGGACGCTGATGCAGAAAAGTAAAGGTATCCGGGCGAGGCTATCGTAGTCACGGAGGCTGATGCAGAAATGTAAAGGTATTCGGGCGAGGCTATCGCAGTCACGGACGCTGATGCAGAAATGTAAAGTTATCTGAGCGAGGCTATCGCATTCACGGACGCTGATGCAGAAAAGTAAAGGTATCCGGGCGAGGCTATCGTAGTCACGGAGGCTGATGCAGAAATGTAAAGGTATTCGGGCGAGGCTATCGCAGTCACGGACGCTGATGCAGAAATGTAAAGTTATCTGAGCGAGGCTATCGCATTCACGGACGCTGATGCAGAAAAGTAAAGGTATCCGGGCGAGGCTATCGCAGTCACGGACGCTGATGAAGAAATGTAAAGGTATCCGGGCGAGGCTATCGTAGTCACGGATGCTGATGCAGAAATGTAAAGGTATTCGGGCAAGGCTATTGCACTCACGGAGCCTGATGCAGAAAAGTAAAGGTATCCGGGCGAGGCTATCGTAGTCACGGATGCTGATACAGAAATGTAAAGGTATCTGGGCGAGGCTATCGCAGTCACGGATACTGATGCACAAACTAAAGGTATCCGGGGAAGTCTAGCACAATCACAGATACTAAAGCAGAAGAGTAAAGGTATCCGGGGGAGGCTATCGCAGTCACGGACGTTGATGCAGAAATGTAAAGGTATCTGGGCGAGGCTATCGTAGTCACGGATACTGATGCAGAATATAAAGGTAACCGGGCGGGGCTATCGCAGTCACGGACGCTGATGCAGAAAAGTGAAGATATCCGGGCGAGGCTATCGCAGTCACGGATACTGATGCAGAAATGTAAAGGTATCTGGGCGAGGCTATCATAGTCACGGATACTGATGCAGAATATAAAGGTAACCGGGCGGGGCTATCGCAGTCACGGACGCTGATGCAGAAATGTAAAGGTATCTGGGCGAGGATATCGTAGTCACGGATACTGATGCAGAATATAAAGGTAACCGGGCGGGGCTATCGCAGTCACAGACGCTGATGCAGAAATGTAATGGTATCCGGGCGAGGCAATCGCAATCACGGATCCTGATGCAGAAAAGTAAAGGTATCCGGGCGAGGCTATAACAATCACGGACATTGATCCAGAAATGTAAAGGTATCCGCGCGAGGCTATTGCAGTCACGGATACTGATGCAGAAACTAAAGGTATCCGGGGGAGTCTAGCACAATCACGGATTCTAATGCAGAAAAGTAAAGGTTTCTGGGCGAGGCTATCGCAGTCACGGACGTTGATGCAGAAATGTAAAGGTATCTGGGCGAGGCTATCGTAGTCACGGATGCTGATGTAGAAATGTAAAGGTATTCGGGCGAGGCTATCGCAGTCACGGACGCTGATGCAGAAATGTAAAGTTATCTGAGCGAGGCTATCGCATTCACGGACGCTGATGCAGAAAAGTAAAGGTATCCGGGCGAGGCTATCGCAGTCACGGACGCTGATGAAGAAATGTAAAGGTATCCGGGCGAGGCTATCGTAGTAACGGATGCTGATGCAGAAATGTAAAGGTATTCGGGCGAGGCTGTCGCACTCACGGAGCCTGATGCAGAAAAGTAGAGGTATCCGGGCGAGGCTATCACAGTCACGGATGCTGATGCAGAAATGTAAAGTTATTTGAGCGAGGCTATCGCATTCACGGACGCTGATGCAGAAAAGTAAAGGTATCCGGGCGAGTCTATCGCAATCACGGACGCTGATGCAGAAATGTAAAGGTATGCGGGCGAGGCTATCGCAGTCACGGACGTTGATGCAGAAATGTAAAGTTATCTGAGCGAGGCTATCGCATTCACGGACGTTGATGCAGAAATGTAAAGGTATTCGGGCGAGGCTATCGCAGTGACGGACGCTGATGCAGAAATGTAAAATTATCTGAGCGAGGCTATCGCATTCACGGACGCTGATGCACAAAAGTAAAGATATCCGGGCGAGGCTATCGTAGTCACGGAGGCTGATGCAGAAATGTAAAGGTATGCGGGCGAGGCTATCGCAGTCACGGACGCTGATGCAGAAATGTAAAGTTATCTGAGCGAGGCTATCGTATTCACGGACGCTGATGCAGAAAAGTAAAGGTATCCGCGCGAGGCTATCGTAGTCACGGATGCTGATGCAGAAATGTAAAGGTATTCGGGCAAGGCTATTGCACTCACGGAGCCTGATGCAGAAAAGTAAAGGTATCCGGGCGAGGCTATCGTAGTCACGGATGCTGATACAGAAATGTAAAGGTACCCGGGCGAGGCTATCGCAGTGACGGATACTGATGCACAAACTAAAGGTATCCGGGGAAGTCTAGCACAATCACAGATACTAATGCAGAAGAGTAAAGGTATCCGGGGGAGGCTATCGCAGTCACGGACGTTGATGCAGAAATGTAAAGGTATCTGGGCGAGGCTATCGTAGTCACGGATACTGATGCAGAATATAAAGGTAACCGGGCGGGGCTATGGCAGTCACGGACGCTGATGCAGAAAAGTAAAGGTAACCGGGCGGGGCTATCGCAGTCACGGACGCTGATGCAGAAAAGTAAAGGTAACCGGGCGGGGCTATCGCAGTCACGGACGCTGATGCAGAAAAGTAAAGGTATCCGAGCGAGGCTATCGCAGTCACCGACGCTGATGCAGAAATGTAAAGTTATCTGAGCGAGGCTATCGCATTCACGGACGCTGATGCAGAAAAGTAAAGGTAACCGGGCGGGGCTATCGCAGTCACGGACGCTGATGCAGAAAAGTAAAGGTATCCGAGCGAGGCTATCGCAGTCACGGATGCTGATGCAGAAATGTAAAGGTATGCGGGCGAGGCTATCGCAGTCACGGACGCTGATGCAGAAATGTATAGTTATCTGAGCGAGGCTATCGCACTCACGGACGCTGATGCAGAAAAGTAAAGGTATCCGGGCGAGGCTATCGCAGTCACGGACGCTGATGAAGAAATGTAAAGGTATCCGGGTGAGGCTATCGTAGTCACGGATGCTGATGCAGAAATGTAAAGGTATTCGGGCGAGGCTATCGCACTCACGGAGCCTGATGCAGAAAAGTAGAGGTATCCGGGCGAGGCTATCGCAGTCACGGATGCTGATGCAGAAATGTAAAGGTATCCAGGCGAGGCTATCGCAGTCACGGATACTGATACACAAACTAAAGGTATCAGGGGGAGTCTAGCGCAATCGCAGATACTAATGCAGAAGAGTAAAGGTATTCGGGGGAGGCTATCGCAGTCACGGACGTTGATGCAGAAATGTAAAGGTATCTGGGCGATGCTATCGTAGTCACGGATACTGATGCAGAATATAAAGGTAACCGGGCGGGGCTATTGAAGTCACGGACGCTGATGCAGAAAAGTAAAGGTAACCGGGCGGGGCTATCGCAGTCACGGACGCTGATGCAGAAAAGTGAAGATATCCGGGCGAGGCTATCGCAGTCACGGATACTGATGCAGAAATGTAAAGGTATCTGGGCGAGGCTATCATAGTCACGGATACTGATGCAGAATATAAAGGTAACCGGCCGGGGCTATCGCAGTCACGGACGCTGATGCAGAAATGTAAAGGTATCCGGGCGAGGCAATCGCAATCACGGATCCTGATGCAGAAAAGTAAAGGTATCCGGGCGAGGCTATAACAGTCACGGACATTGATCCAGAAATGTAAAGGTATCCGCGCGAGCCTATTGCAGTCACGGATACTGATGCAGAAACTAAAGGTATCCGGGGGAGTCTAGCACAATCACGGATTCTAATGCAGAAAAGTAAAGGTTTCCGGGCGAGGCTATCGCAGTCACGGACGTTGATACAGAAATGTAAAGGTATCTGGGCGAGTCTATCGTAGTCACGGATACTGATGCAGAATATAAAGGTAACCGGGCGGGGCTATCGCAGTCACGGACGCTGATGCAGAAATGTTAAGGTATCCGGGAGACGCAATCGCAATCACGGATCCTGATGCAGAAAAGTAAAGGTATTCGGCCGAGGCTATCGCAGTAACGGATACTGATGCAGAAAAGTAAAGGTATCTGGGTGAGGCAATCGCAATCACGGACGTTGATGCAGAAATGTAAAGGTATCTAGGCGAGGCTATCGTAGTCACGGATACTGATGCAGAAAAGTAAAGGTATCTGGGTGAGGCAATCGCAATCACGGACGTTGATGCAGAAATGTAAAGGTATCCAGGCGAAGCTATCGCAGTCACGGATACTGATGCACAAACTAAAGGTATCCGGGGGAGTCTAGCACAATCGCAGATTTTAATGCAGAAGAGTAAAGGTATTCGGGGGAGGCTATCGCAGTCACGGATACTGATGCAGAAATGTAAAGGTATCTGGGCGAGGCTATCATAGTCACGGATACTGATGCAGAATATAAAGGTAACCGGGCGGGGCTATCGCAGTCACGGACGCTGATGCAGAAATGTAAAGGTATCCGGGCGACGCAATCGCAATCACGGATCCTGATGCAGAAAAGTAAAGGTATCCGGCCGAGGCTATCGCAGTAACGGATACTGATGCAGAAATGTAAAGGTATCCGGGCGAGGCAATCGCAATCACGGATCCTGATGCAAAAAAGTAAAGGTATCCGGGCGAGGCCATCACAGTCACGGACGTTGATCCAGAAATGTAAAGGTATCCGGGCGACGCTATCGCAGTCACGGATACTGATGCAGAAAATAAAAGGTATCCGGGCGAGGCAATTGCACTCACGGATCCTGATGCAGAAAAGTAAAGGTATCCGGGCGAGGCTATCGCAGTCACGGACGTTGATGCAGAAATGTAAAGGTATCTAGGCGAGGCTATTGTAGTCACGGATACTGATGCAGAATATAAAGGTAACCGGGCGGGGTATCGCAGTCACGGACGCTGATGCAGAAATATAAAGGTATCCGGGCGAGGCTATCGCAGTCACGGACGTTGATGCAGAAATGTAAAGGTATCTAGGCGAGGCTATTGTAGTCACGGATACTGATGCAGAATATAAAGGTAACCGGGCGGGGTATCGCAGTCACGGACGCTGATGCAGAAATGTAAAGTTATCTGAGCGAGGCTATCGCATTCACGGACGCTGATGCAGAAATGTAAAGGTATTCGGGCGAGGCTATCGCAGTCTCGGACGCTGATGCAGAAATGTAAAGTTATCTGAGCGAGGCTATCGCATTCACGGACGCTGAATCAGAAAAGTAAAGGTATCCGGGCGAGGCTATCGTAGTCACGGAGGCTGATGCAGAAATGTAAAGGTATTCGGGCGAGGCTATCGCAGTCACGGGCGCTGATGCAGAAATGTAAAGTTATCTGAGCGAGGCTATCGCATTCACGGACGCTGATGCAGAAAAGTAAAGGTATCCGGGCGAGGCTATCGCAGTCACGGACGCTGATGAAGAAATGTAAAGGTATCCGGGCGAGGCTATCGTAGTCACGGATGCTGATGCAGAAATGTAAAGGTATTCGGGCAAGGCTATTGCACTCACGGAGCCTGATGCAGAAAAGTAAAGGTATCCGGGCGAGGCTATCGTAGTCACGGATGCTGATACAGAAATGTAAAGGTATCTGGGCGAGGCTATCGCAGTCACGGATACTGATGCACAAACTAAAGGTATCCGGGGAAGTCTAGCACAATCACAGATACTAAAGCAGAAGAGTAAAGGTATCCGGGGGAGGCTATCGCAGTCACGGACGTTGACGCAGAAATGTAAAGGTATCTGGGCGAGGCTATCGTAGTCACGGATACTGATGCAGAATATAAAGGTAACCGGGCGGGGCTATCGCAGTCACGGACGCTGATGCAGAAAAGTGAAGATATCCGGGCGAGGCTATCGCAGTCACGGATACTGATGCAGAAATGTAAAGGTATCTGGGCGAGGCTATCATAGTCACGGATACTGATGCAGAATATAAAGGTAACCGGCCGGGGCTATCGCAGTCACGGACGCTGATGCAGAAATGTAAAGGTATCCGGGCGAGGCAATCGCAATCACGGATCCTGATGCAGAAAAGTAAAGGTATCCGGGCGAGGCTATAACAATCACGGACATTGATCCAGAAATGTAAAGGTATCCGCGCGAGGCTATTGCAGTCACGGATACTGATGCAGAAACTAAAGGTATCCGGGGGAGTCTAGCACAATCACGGATTCTAATGCAGAAAAGTAAAGCTTTCTGGGCGAGGCTATCGCAGTCACGGACGTTGATGCAGAAATGTAAAGGTATCTGGGCGAGTCTATCGTAGTCACGGATACTGATGCAGAATATAAAGGTAACCGGGCGCGGCTATCGCAGTCACGGACGCTGATGCAGAAATGTAAAGGTATCCGGGCGACGCAATCGCAATCACGGATCCTGATGCAGAAAAGTAAAGGTATCCGGCCGAGGCTATCGCAGTAACGGATACTGATGCAGAAATGTAAAGGTATCCGGGCGAGGCAATCGCAATCACGGATCCTGATGCAAAAAAGTAAAGGTATCCGGGCGAGGCCATCACAGTCACGGACGTTGATCCAGAAATGTAAAGGTATCCGGGCGAGGCTATCGCAGTCACGGATACTGATGCAGAAAATAAAAGGTATCCGGGCGAGGCAATCGCACTCACGGATCCTGATGCAGAAAAGTAAAGGTATCCGGGCGAGGCTATCGCAGTCACGGACGTTGATGCAGAAATGTAAAGGTATCTAGGCGAGGCTATTGTAGTCACGGATACTGATGCAGAATATAAAGGTAACCGGGCGGGGTATCGCAGTCACGGACGCTGATGCAGAAATATAAAGGTATCCGGGCGAGGCTATCGCAGTCACGGACGTTGATGCAGAAATGTAAAGGTATCTAGGCGAGGCTATTGTAGTCACGGATACTGATGCAGAATATAAAGGTAACCGGGCGGGGTATCGCAGTCACGGACGCTGATGCAGAAATGTAAAGTTATCTGAGCGAGGCTATCGCATTCACGGACGCTGATGCAGAAATGTAAAGGTATTCGGGCGAGGCTATCGCAGTCTCGGACGCTGATGCAGAAATGTAAAGTTATCTGAGCGAGGCTATCGCATTCACGGACGCTGATGCAGAAAAGTAAAGGTATCCGGGCGAGGCTATCGTAGTCACGGAGGCTGATGCAGAAATGTAAAGGTATGCGGGCGAGGCTATCGCAGTCACGGACGCTGATGCAGAAATGTAAATTTATCTGAGCGAGGCTATCGCATTCACGGACGCTGATGCAGAAAAGTAAAGGTATCCGGGTGAGGCTATCGCAGTCACGGACGCTGATGAAGAAATGTAAAGGTATCCGGGCGAGGCTATCGTAGTCACGGATGCTGATGCAGAAATGTAAAGGTATTCGGGCAAGGCTATTGCACTCACGGAGCCTGATGCAGAAAAGTAAAGGTATCCGGGCGAGGCTATCGTAGTCACGGATGCTGATACAGAAATGTAAAGGTATCTGGGCGAGGCTATCGCAGTCACGGATACTGATGCACAAACTAAAGGTATCCGGGGAAGTCTAGCACAATCACAGATACTAAAGCAGAAGAGTAAAGGTATCCGGGGGAGGCTATCGCAGTCACGGACGTTGATGCAGAAATGTAAAGGTATCTGGGCGAGGCTATCGTAGTCACGGATACTGATGCATAATATAAAGGTAACCGGGCGGGGCTATCGCAGTCACGGACGCTGATGCAGAAAAGTAAAGTTATCTGAGCGAGGCTATCGCATTCACGGACGCTGATGCAGAAAAGTAAAGGTATCCGGGCGAGGCTATCGCAGTCACGGACGCTGATGAAGAAATGTAAAGGTATTCGGGCAAGGCTATTGCACTCACGGAGCCTGATGCAGAAAAGTAAAGGTATCCGGGCGAGGCTATCGTAGTCACGGATGCTGATACAGAAATGTAAAGGTATCTGGGCGAGGCTATCGCAGTCACGGATACTGATGCACAAACTAAAGGTATCCGGGGAAGTCTAGCACAATCACAGATACTAAAGCAGAAGAGTAAAGGTATCCGGGCGAGGCTATCGCAGTCACGGATACTGATGCAGAAATGTAAAGGTATCTGGGCGAGGCTATCATAGTCACGGATACTGATGCAGAATATAAAGGTAACCGGCCGGGGCTATCGCAGTCACGGACGCTGATGCAGAAATGTAAAGGTATCCGGGCGAGGCAATCGCAATCACGGATCCTGATGCAGAAAAGTAAAGGTATCCGGGCGAGGCTATAACAGTCACGGACATTGATCCAGAAATGTAAAGGTATCCGCGCGAGGCTATTGCAGTCACGGATACTGATGCAGAAACTAAAGGTATCCGGGGGAGTCTAGCACAATCACGGATTCTAATGCAGAAAAGTAAAGGTTTCCGGGCGAGGCTATCGCAGTCACGGACGTTGATGCAGAAATGTAAAGGTATCTGGGCGAGTCTATCGTAGTCACGGATACTGATGCAGAATATAAAGGTAACCGGGCGGGGCTATCGCAGTCACGGACGCTGATGCAGAAATGTAAAGGTATCCGGGCGACGCAATCGCAATCACGGATCCTGATGCAGAAAAGTAAAGGTATCCGGCCGAGGCTATCGCAGTAACAGATACTGATGCAGAAAAGTAAAGGTATCTGGGTGAGGCAATCGCAATCACGGACGTTGATGCAGAAATGTAAAGGTATCTAGGCGAGGCTATCGTAGTCACGGATACTGATGCAGAATATAATGGTAACCGGGCGGGGCTATTGCAGTCACGGACGCTGATGCAGAAATGTAAAGGTATCCGGGCGAGGCAATCGCAATCACGGATCCTGATGCAGAAAAGTAAAGGTATCCGGGCGAGGCCATCACAGTCACGGACGTTGATCCAGAAATGTAAAGGTATCCGGGCGAGGCTATCGCAGTCAAGGATACTGATGCAGAAAATAAAAGGTATCCGGGCGAGGCAATCGCACTCACGGATCCTGATGCAGAAAAGTAAAGGTATCCGGGCGAGGCTATCGCAGTCACGGACGTTGATGCAGAAATGTAAAGGTATCTAGGCGAGGCTATCGTAGTCACGGATGCTGATGCAGAAATGTAAAGTATTCGGGCGATGCTATCGTAGTCACGGACGCTGATGCAGAAATGTAAAGGTATCCGGGCGAGGCTATCGTAGTCACGGATGCTGATGCAGAAATGTAAAGGTATTCGAGCAAGGCTATTGCACTCACGGAGCCTGATGCAGAAAAGTAAAGGTATCCGGGCGAGGCTATCGTAGTCACGGATGCTGATACAGAAATGTAAAGGTATCCGGGCGAGGCTATCGCAGTCACGGATACTGATGCACAAACTAAAGGTATCCGGGGAAGTCTAGCACAATCACAGATACTAATGCAGAAGAGTAAAGGTATCCGGGGGAGGCTATCGCAGTCACGGACGTTGATGCAGAAATGTAAAGGTATCTGGGCGAGGCTATCGTAGTCACGGATACTGATGCAGAATATAAAGGTAACCGGGCAGGGCTATCGCAGTCACGGACGCTGATGCAGAAAAGTAAAGGTATCCGAGCGAGGCTATCACAGTCACAGACGCTGATGCAGAAATGTAAAGTTATCTGAGCGAGGCTATCGCATTCACGGACGCTGATGCAGAAAAGTAAAGGTATCCGGGCGAGGCTATCGCAGTCACGGACGCTGATGCAGAAATGTAACGGTATCCGGGCGAGGCTATCGTAGTCACGGATGCTGATGTAGAAATGTAAAGGTATTCGGGCGAGGCTATCGCAGTCACGGACGCTGATGCAAAAATGTAAAGTTATCTGAGCGAGGCTATCGCATTCACGGACGCTGATGCAGAAAAGTAAAGGTATCCGGGCGAGGCTATCGCAGTCACGGACGCTGATGAAGAAATGTAAAGGTATCCGGGCGAGGCTATCGTAGTAACGGATGCTGATGCAGAAATGTAAAGGTATTCGGGCGAGGCTGTCGCACTCACGGAGCCTGATGCAGAAAAGTAGAGGTATCCGGGCGAGGCTATCACAGTCACGGATGCTGATGCAGAAATGTAAAGTTATTTGAGCGAGGCTATCGCATTCACGGACGCTGATGCAGAAAAGTAAAGGTATCCGGGCGAGTCTATCGCAATCACGGACGCTGATACAGAAATGTAAAGGTATGCGAGCGAGGCTATCGCAGTCACGGACGTTGATGCAGAAATGTAAAGTTATCTGAGCGAGGCTATCGCATTCACGGACGTTGATGCAGAAATGTAAAGGTATTCGGGCGAGGCTATCGCAGTCACGGACGTTGATGCAGAAATGTAAAGTTATCTGAGCGAGGCTATCGCATTCACGGACGCTGATGCACAAAAGTAAAGATATCCGGGCGAGGCTATCGTAGTCACGGAGGCTGATGCAGAAATGTAAAGGTATGCGGGCGAGGCTATCGCAGTCACGGACGCTGATGCAGAAATGTAAAGTTATCTGAGCGAGGCTATCGTATTCACGGACGCTGATGCAGAAAAGTAAAGGTATCCGCGCGAGGCTATCGTAGTCACGGATGCTGATGCAGAAATGTAAAGGTATTCGGGCAAGGCTATTGCACTCACGGAGCCTGATGCAGAAAAGTAAAGGTATCCGGGCGAGGCTATCGTAGTCACGGATGCTGATACAGAAATGTAAAGGTACCCGGGCGAGGCTATCGCAGTGACGGATACTGATGCACAAACTAAAGGTATCCGGGGAAGTCTAGCACAATCACAGATACTAATGCAGAAGAGTAAAGGTATCCGGGGGAGGCTGTCGCAGTCACGGACGTTGATGCAGAAATGTAAAGGTATCTGGGCGAGGCTATCGTAGTCACGGATACTGATGCAGAATATAAAGGTAACCGGGCGGGGCTATGGCAGTCACGGACGCTGATGCAGAAAAGTAAAGGTAACCGGGCGGGGCTATCGCAGTCACGGACGCTGATGCAGAAAAGTAAAGGTATCCGGGCGAGGCTATCGTAGTCACGGAGGCTGATGCAGAAATGTAAAGGTATTCGGGCGAGGCTATCGCAGTCACGGACGCTGATGCAGAAATGTAAAGTTATCTGAGCGAGGCTATCGCATTCACGGACGCTGATGCAGAAAAGTAAAGGTATCCGGGCGAGGCTATCGTAGTCACGGAGGCTGATGCAGAAATGTAAAGGTATTCGGGCGAGGCTATCGCAGTCACGGATGCTGATGCAGAAATGTAAAGTTATTTGAGCGAGGCTATCGCATTCACGGACGCTGATGCAGAAAAGTAAAGGTATCCGGGCGAGTCTATCGCAATCACGGACGCTGATGCAGAAATGTAAAGGTATGCGGGCGAGGTTATCGCAGTCACGGACGTTGATGCAGAAATGTAAAGTTATCTGAGCGAGGCTATCGCATTCACGGACGTTGATGCAGAAATGTAAAGGTATTCGGGCGAGGCTATCGCAGTCACGGACGCTGATGCAGAAATGTAAAATTATCTGAGCGAGGCTATCGCATTCACGGACGCTGATGCACAAAAGTAAAGATATCCGGGCGAGGCTATCGTAGTCACGGAGGCTGATGCAGAAATGTAAAGGTATGCGGGCGAGGCTATCGCAGTCACGGACGCTGATGCAGAAATGTAAAGTTATCTGAGCGAGGCTATCGTATTCACGGACGCTGATGCAGAAAAGTAAAGGTATCCGCGCGAGGCTATCGTAGTCACGGATGCTGATGCAGAAATGTAAAGGTATTCGGGCAAGGCTATTGCACTCACGGAGCCTGATGCAGAAAAGTAAAGGTATCCGGGCGAGGCTATCGTAGTCACGGATGCTGATACAGAAATGTAAAGGTACCCGGGCGAGGCTATCGCAGTGACGGATACTGATGCACAAACTAAAGGTATCCGGGGAAGTCTAGCACAATCACAGATACTAATGCAGAAGAGTAAAGGTATCCGGGGGAGGCTATCGCAGTCACGGACGTTGATGCAGAAATGTAAAGGTATCTGGGCGAGGCTATCGTAGTCACGGATACTGATGCAGAATATAAAGGTAACCGGGCGGGGCTATGGCAGTCACGGACGCTGATGCAGAAAAGTAAAGGTAACCGGGCGGGGCTATCGCAGTCACGGACGCTGATGCAGAAAAGTAAAGGTAACCGGGCGGGGCTATCGCAGTCACGGACGCTGATGCAGAAAAGTAAAGGTATCCGAGCGAGGCTATCGCAGTCACAGACGCTGATGCAGAAATGTAAAGTTATCTGAGCGAGGCTATCGCATTCACGGACGCTGATGCAGAAAAGTAAAGGTAACCGGGCGGGGCTATCGCAGTCACGGACGATGATGCAGAAAAGTAAAGGTATCCGAGCGAGGCTATCGCAGTCACGGATGCTGATGCAGAAATGTAAAGGTATGCGGGCGAGGCTATCGCAGTCACGGACGCTGATGCAGAAATGTATAGTTATCTGAGCGAGGCTATCGCACTCACGGACGCTGATGCAGAAAAGTAAAGGTATCCGGGCGAGGCTATCGCAGTCACGGACGCTGATGAAGAAATGTAAAGGTATCCGGGTGAGGCTATCGTAGTCACGGATGCTGATGCAGAAATGTAAAGGTATTCGGGCGAGGCTATCGCACTCACGGAGCCTGATGCAGAAAAGTAGAGGTATCCGGGCGAGGCTATCGCAGTCACGGATGCTGATGCAGAAATGTAAAGGTATCCAGGCGAGGCTATCGCAGTCACGGATACTGATACACAAACTAAAGGTATCAGGGGGAGTCTAGCACAATCGCAGATACTAATGCAGAAGAGTAAAGGTATTCGGGGGAGGCTATCGCAGTCACAGACGTTGATGCAGAAATGTAAAGGTATCTGGGCGATGCTATCGTAGTCACGGATACTGATGCAGAATATAAAGGTAACCGGGCGGGGCTATTGAAGTCACGGACGCTGATGCAGAAAAGTAAAGGTAACCGGGCGGGGCTATCGCAGTCACGGACGCTGATGCAGAAAAGTGAAGATATCCGGGCGAGGCTATCGCAGTCACGGATACTGATGCAGAAATGTAAAGGTATCTGGGCGAGGCTATCATAGTCACGGATACTGATGCAGAATATAAAGGTAACCGGCCGGGGCTATCGCAGTCACGGACGCTGATGCAGAAATGTAAAGGTATCCGGGCGAGGCAATCGCAATCACGGATCCTGATGCAGAAAAGTAAAGGTATCCGGGCGAGGCTATAACAGTCACGGACATTGATCCAGAAATGTAAAGGTATCCGCGCGAGCCTATTGCAGTCACGGATACTGATGCAGAAACTAAAGGTATCCGGGGGAGTCTAGCACAATCACGGATTCTAATGCAGAAAAGTAAAGGTTTCCGGGCGAGGCTATCGCAGTCACGGACGTTGATGCAGAAATGTAAAGGTATCTGGGCGAGTCTATCGTAGTCACGGATACTGATGCAGAATATAAAGGTAACCGGGCGGGGCTATCGCAGTCACGGACGCTGATGCAGAAATGTTAAGGTATCCGGGCGACGCAATCGCAATCACGGATCCTGATGCAGAAAAGTAAAGGTATTCGGCCGAGGCTATCGCAGTAACGGATACTGATGCAGAAAAGTAAAGGTATCTGGGTGAGGCAATCGCAATCACGGACGTTGATGCAGAAATGTAAAGGTATCTAGGCGAGGCTATCGTAGTCACGGATACTGATGCAGAAAAGTAAACGTATCTGGGTGAGGCAATCGCAATCACGGACGTTGATGCAGAAATGTAAAGGTATCCAGGCGAAGCTATCGCAGTCACGGATACTGATGCACAAACTAAAGGTATCCGGGGGAGTCTAGCACAATCGCAGATTTTAATGCAGAAGAGTAAAGGTATTCGGGGGAGGCTATCGCAGTCACGGATACTGATGCAGAAATGTAAAGGTATCTGGGCGAGGCTATCATAGTCACGGATACTGATGCAGAATATAAAGGTAACCGGGCGGGGCTATCGCAGTCACGGACGCTGATGCAGAAATGTAAAGGTATCCGGGCGACGCAATCGCAATCACGGATCCTGATGCAGAAAAGTAAAGGTATCCGGCCGAGGCTATCGCAGTAACGGATACTGATGCAGAAATGTAAAGGTATCCGGGCGAGGCAATCGCAATCACGGATCCTGATGCAAAAAGTAAAGGTATCCGGGCGAGGCCATCACACTCACGGACGTTGATCCAGAAATGTAAAGGTATCCGGGCGAGGCTATCGCAGTCACGGATACTGATGCAGAAAATAAAAGGTATCCGGGCGAGGCAATTGCACTCACGGATCCTGATGCAGAAAAGTAAAGGTATCCGGGCGAGGCTATCGCAGTCACGGACGTTGATGCAGAAATGTAAAGGTATCTAGGCGAGGCTATTGTAGTCACGGATACTGATGCAGAATATAAAGGTAACCGGGCGGGGTATCGCAGTCACGGACGCTGATGCAGAAATATAAAGGTATCCGGGCGAGGCTATCGCAGTCACGGACGTTGATGCAGAAATGTAAAGGTATCTAGGCGAGGCTATTGTAGTCACGGATACTGATGCAGAATATAAAGGTAACCGGGCGGGGTATCGCAGTCACGGACGCTGATGCAGAAATGTAAAGTTATCTGAGCGAGGCTATCGCATTCACGGACGCTGATGCAGAAATGTAAAGGTATTCGGGCGAGGCTATCGCAGTCTCGGACGCTGATGCAGAAATGTAAAGTTATCTGAGCGAGGCTATCGCATTCACGGACGCTGATGCAGAAAAGTAAAGGTATCCGGGCGAGGCTATCGTAGTCACGGAGGTTGATGCAGAAATGTAAAGGTATTCGGGCGAGGCTATCGCAGTCACGGACGCTGATGCAGAAATGTAAAGTTATCTGAGCGAGGCTATCGCATTCACGGACGCTGATGCAGAAAAGTAAAGGTATCCGGGCGAGGCTATCGCAGTCACGGACGCTGATGAAGAAATGTAAAGGTATCCGGGCGAGGCTATCGTAGTCACGGATGCTGATGCAGAAATGTAAAGGTATTCGGGCAAGGCTATTGCACTCACGGAGCCTGATGCAGAAAAGTAAAGGTATCCGGGCGAGGCTATCGTAGTCACGGATGCTGATACAGAAATGTAAAGGTATCTGGGCGAGGCTATCGCAGTCACGGATACTGATGCACAAACTAAAGGTATCCGGGGAAGTCTAGCACAATCACAGATACTAAAGCAGAAGAGTAAAGGTATCCGGGGGAGGCTATCGCAGTCACGGACGTTGATGCAGAAATGTAAAGGTATCTGGGCGAGGCTATCGTAGTCACGGATACTGATGCAGAATATAAAGGTAACCGGGCGGGGCTATCGCAGTCACGGACGCTGATGCAGAAAAGTGAAGATATCCGGGCGAGGCTATCGCAGTCACGGATACTGATGCAGAAATGTAAAGGTATCTGGGCGAGGCTATCATAGTCACGGATACTGATGCAGAATATAAAGGTAACCGGCCGGGGCTATCGCAGTCACGGACGCTGATGCAGAAATGTAAAGGTATCCGGGCGAGGCAATCGCAATCACGGATCCTGATGCAGAAAAGTAAAGGTATCCGGGCGAGGCTATAACAATCACGGACATTGATCCAGAAATGTAAAGGTATCCGCGCGAGGCTATTGCAGTCACGGATACTGATGCAGAAACTAAAGGTATCCGGGGGAGTCTAGCACAATCACGGATTCTAATGCAGAAAAGTAAAGGTTTCTGGGCGAGGCTATCGCAGTCACGGACGTTGATGCAGAAATGTAAAGGTATCTGGGCGAGTCTATCGTAGTCACGGATACTGATGCAGAATATAAAGGTAACCGGGCGCGGCTATCGCAGTCACGGACGCTGATGCAGAAATGTAAAGGTATCCGGGCGACGCAATCGCAATCACGGATCCTGATGCAGAAAATTAAAGGTATCCGGCCGAGGCTATCGCAGTAACGGATACTGATGCAGAAATGTAAAGGTATCCGGGCGAGGCAATCGCAATCACGGATCCTGATGCAAAAAAGTAAAGGTATCCGGGCGAGGCCATCACAGTCACGGACGTTGATCCAGAAATGTAAAGGTATCCGGGCGAGGCTATCGCAGTCACGGATACTGATGCAGAAAATAAAAGGTATCCGGGCGAGGCAATCGCACTCACGGATCCTGATGCAGAAAAGTAAAGGTATCCGGGCGAGGCTATCGCAGTCACGGACGTTGATGCAGAAATGTAAAGGTATCTAGGCGAGGCTATTGTAGTCACGGATACTGATGCAGAATATAAAGGTAACCGGGCGGGGTATCGCAGTCACGGACGCTGATGCAGAAATATAAAGGTATCCGGGCGAGGCTATCGCAGTCACGGACGTTGATGCAGAAATGTAAAGGTATCTAGGCGAGGCTATTGTAGTCACGGATACTGATGCAGAATATAAAGGTAACCGGGCGGGGTATCGCAGTCACGGACGCTGATGCAGAAATGTAAAGTTATCTGAGCGAGGCTATCGCATTCACGGACGCTGATGCAGAAATGTAAAGGTATTCGGGCGAGGCTATCGCAGTCTCGGACGCTGATGCAGAAATGTAAAGTTATCTGAGCGAGGCTATCGCATTCACGGACGCTGATGCAGAAAAGTAAAGGTATCCGGGCGAGGCTATCGTAGTCACGGAGGCTGATGCAGAAATGTAAAGGTATTCGGGCGAGGCTATCGCAGTCACGGACGCTGATGCAGAAATGTAAAGTTATCTGAGCGAGGCTATCGCATTCACGGACGCTGATGCAGAAAAGTAAAGGTATCCGGGCGAGGCTATCGCAGTCACGGACGCTGATGAAGAAATGTAAAGGTATCCGGGCGAGGCTATCGTAGTCACGGATGCTGATGCAGAAATGTAAAGGTATTCGGGCAAGGCTATTGCACTCACGGAGCCTGATGCAGAAAAGTAAAGGTATCCGGGCGAGGCTATCGTAGTCACGGATGCTGATACAGAAATGTAAAGGTATCTGGGCGAGGCTATCGCAGTCACGGATACTGATGCACAAACTAAAGGTATCCGGGGAAGTCTAGCACAATCACAGATACTAAAGCAGAAGAGTAAAGGTATCCGGGGGAGGCTATCGCAGTCACGGACGTTGATGCAGAAATGTAAAGGTATCTGGGCGAGGCTATCGTAGTCACGGATACTGATGCAGAATATAAAGGTAACCGGGCGGGGCTATCGCAGTCACGGACGCTGATGCAGAAAAGTGAAGATATCCGGGCGAGGCTATCGCAGTCACGGATACTGATGCAGAAATGTAAAGGTATCTGGGCGAGGCTATCATAGTCACGGATACTGATGCAGAATATAAAGGTAACCGGCCGGGGCTATCGCAGTCACGGACGCTGATGCAGAAATGTAAAGGTATCCGGGCGAGGCAATCGCAATCACGGATCCTGATGCAGAAAAGTAAAGGTATCCGGGCGAGGCTATACCAATCACGGACATTGATCCAGAAATGTAAAGGTATCCGCGCGAGGCTATTGCAGTCACGGATACTGATGCAGAAACTAAAGGTATCCGGGGGAGTCTAGCACAATCACGGATTCTAATGCAGAAAAGTAAAGGTTTCTGGGCGAGGCTATCGCAGTCACGGACGTTGATGCAGAAATGTAAAGGTATCTGGGCGAGTCTATCGTAGTCACGGATACTGATGCAGAATATAAAGGTAACCGGGCGCGGCTATCGCAGTCACGGACGCTGATGCAGAAATGTAAAGGTATCCGGGCGACGCAATCGCAATCACGGATCCTGATGCAGAAAAGTAAAGGTATCCGGCCGAGGCTATCGCAGTAACGGATACTGATGCAGAAATGTAAAGGTATCCGGGCGAGGCAATCGCAATCACGGATCCTGATGCAAAAAAGTAAAGGTATCCGGGCGAGGCCATCACAGTCACGGGCGTTGATCCAGAAATGTAAAGGTATCCGGGCGAGGCTATCGCAGTCACGGATACTGATGCAGAAAATAAAAGGTATCCGGGCGAGGCAATCGCACTCACGGATCCTGATGCAGAAAAGTAAAGGTATCCGGGCGAGGCTATCGCAGTCACGGACGTTGATGCAGAAATGTAAAGGTATCTAGGCGAGGCTATTGTAGTCACGGATACTGATGCAGAATATAAAGGTAACCGGGCGGGGTATCGCAGTCACGGACGCTGATGCAGAAATATAAAGGTATCCGGGCGAGGCTATCGCAGTCACGGACGTTGATGCAGAAATGTAAAGGTATCTAGGCGAGGCTATTGTAGTCACGGATACTGATGCAGAATATAAAGGTAACCGGGCGGGGTATCGCAGTCACGGACGCTGATGCAGAAATGTAAAGTTATCTGAGCGAGGCTATCGCATTCACGGACGCTGATGCAGAAATGTAAAGGTATTCGGGCGAGGCTATCGCAGTCTCGGACGCTGATGCAGAAATGTAAAGTTATCTGAGCGAGGCTATCGCATTCACGGACGCTGATGCAGAAAAGTAAAGGTATCCGGGCGAGGCTATCGTAGTCACGGAGGCTGATGCAGAAATGTAAAGGTATTCGGGCGAGGCTATCGCAGTCACGGACGCTGATGCAGAAATGTAAAGTTATCTGAGCGAGGCTATCGCATTCACGGACGCTGATGCAGAAAAGTAAAGGTATCCGGGCGAGGCTATCGCAGTCACGGACGCTGATGAAGAAATGTAAAGGTATCCGGGCGAGGCTATCGTAGTCACGGATGCTGATGCAGAAATGTAAAGGTATTCGGGCAAGGCTATTGCACTCACGGAGCCTGATGCAGAAAAGTAAAGGTATCTGGGCGAGGCTATCGTAGTCACGGATGCTGATACAGAAATGTAAAGGTATCTGGGCGAGGCTATCGCAGTCACGGATACTGATGCACAAACTAAAGGTATCCGGGGAAGTCTAGCACAATCACAGATACTAAAGCAGAAGAGTAAAGGTATCCGGGGGAGGCTATCGCAGTCACGGACGTTGATGCAGAAATGTAAAGGTATCTGGGCGAGGCTATCGTAGTCACGGATACTGATGCAGAATATAAAGGTAACCGGGCGGGGCTATCGCAGTCATGGACGCTGATGCAGAAAAGTGAAGATATCCGGGCGAGGCTATCGCAGTCACGGATACTGATGCAGAAATGTAAAGGTATCTGGGCGAGGCTATCATAGTCACGGATACTGATGCAGAATATAAAGGTAACCGGCCGGGGCTATCGCAGTCACGGACGCTGATGCAGAAATGTAAAGGTATCCGGGCGAGGCAATCGCAATCACGGATCCTGATGCAGAAAAGTAAAGGTATCCGGGCGAGGCTATAACAATCACGGACATTGATCCAGAAATGTAAAGGTATCCGCGCGAGGCTATTGCAGTCACGGATACTGATGCAGAAACTAAAGGTATCCGGGGGAGTCTAGCACAATCACGGATTCTAATGCAGAAAAGTAAAGGTTTCTGGGCGAGGCTATCGCAGTCACGGACGTTGATGCAGAAATGTAAAGGTATCTGGGCGAGTCTATCGTAGTCACGGATACTGATGCAGAATATAAAGGTAACCGGGCGCGGCTATCGCAGTCACGGACGCTGATGCAGAAATGTAAAGGTATCCGGGCGACGCAATCGCAATCACGGATCCTGATGCAGAAAAGTAAAGGTATCCGGCCGAGGCTATCGCAGTAACGGATACTGATGCAGAAATGTAAAGGTATCCGGGCGAGGCAATCGCAATCACGGATCCTGATGCAAAAAAGTAAAGGTATCCGGGCGAGGCCATCACAGTCACGGACGTTGATCCAGAAATGTAAAGGTATCCGGGCGAGGCTATCGCAGTCACGGATACTGATGCAGAAAATAAAAGGTATCCGGGCGAGGCAATCGCACTCACGGATCCTGATGCAGAAAAGTAAAGGTATCCGGGCGAGGCTATCGCAGTAACGGACGTTGATGCAGAAATGTAAAGGTATCTAGGCGAGGCTATTGTAGTCACGGATACTGATGCAGAATATAAAGGTAACCGGGCGGGGTATCGCAGTCACGGACGCTGATGCAGAAATATAAAGGTATCCGGGCGAGGCTATCGCAGTCACGGACGTTGATGCAGAAATGTAAAGGTATCTAGGCGAGGCTATTGTAGTCACGGATACTGATGCAGAATATAAAGGTAACCGGGCGGGGTATCGCAGTCACGGACGCTGATGCAGAAATGTAAAGTTATCTGAGCGAGGCTATCGCATTCACGGACGCTGATGCAGAAATGTAAAGGTATTCGGGCGAGGCTATCGCAGTCTCGGACGCTGATGCAGAAATGTAAAGTTATCTGAGCGAGGCTATCGCATTCACGGACGCTGATGCAGAAAAGTAAAGGTATCCGGGCGAGGCTATCGTAGTCACGGAGGCTGATGCAGAAATGTAAAGGTATGCGGGCGAAGCTATCGCAGTCACGGACGCTGATGCAGAAATGTAAATTTATCTGAGCGAGGCTATCGCATTCACGGACGCTGATGCAGAAAAGTAAAGGTATCCGGGTGAGGCTATCGCAGTCACGGACGCTGATGAAGAAATGTAAAGGTATCCGGGCGAGGCTATCGTAGTCACGGATGCTGATGCAGAAATGTAAAGGTATTCGGGCAAGGCTATTGCACTCACGGAGCCTGATGCAGAAAAGTAAAGGTATCCGGGCGAGGCTATCGTAGTCACGGATGCTGATACAGAAATGTAAAGGTATCTGGGCGAGGCTATCGCAGTCACGGATACTGATGCACAAACTAAAGGTATCCGGGGAAGTCTAGCACAATCACAGATACTAAAGCAGAAGAGTAAAGGTATCCGGGGGAGGCTATCGCAGTCACGGACGTTGATGCAGAAATGTAAAGGTATCTGGGCGAGGCTATCGTAGTCACGGATACTGATGCATAATATAAAGGTAACCGGGCGGGGCTATCGCAGTCACGGACGCTGATGCAGAAAAGTAAAGTTATCTGAGCGAGGCTATCGCATTCACGGACGCTGATGCAGAAAAGTAAAGGTATCCGGGCGAGGCTATCGCAGTCACGGACGCTGATGAAGAAATGTAAAGGTATTCGGGCAAGGCTATTGCACTCACGGAGCCTGATGCAGAAAAGTAAAGGTATCCGGGCGAGGCTATCGTAGTCACGGATGCTGATACAGAAATGTAAAGGTATCTGGGCGAGGCTATCGCAGTCACGGATACTGATGCAGAAATGTAAAGGTATCTGGGCGAGGCTATCATAGTCACGGATACTGATGCAGAATATAAAGGTAACCGGCCGGGGCTATCGCAGTCACGGACGCTGATGCAGAAATGTAAAGGTATCCGGGCGAGGCAATCGCAATCACGGATCCTGATGCAGAAAAGTAAAGGTATCCGGGCGAGGCTATAACAGTCACGGACATTGATCCAGAAATGTAAAGGTATCCGCGCGAGGCTATTGCAGTCACGGATACTGATGCAGAAACTAAAGGTATCCGGGGGAGTCTAGCACAATCACGGATTCTAATGCAGAAAAGTAAAGGTTTCCGGGCGAGGCTATCGCAGTCACGGACGTTGATGCAGAAATGTAAAGGTATCTGGGCGAGTCTATCGTAGTCACGGATACTGATGCAGAATATAAAGGTAACCGGGCGGGGCTATCGCAGTCACGGACGCTGATGCAGAAATGTAAAGGTATCCGGGCGACGCAATCGCAATCACGGATCCTGATGCAGAAAAGTAAAGGTATCCGGCCGAGGCTATCGCAGTAACAGATACTGATGCAGAAAAGTAAAGGTATCTGGGTGAGGCAATCGCAATCACGGACGTTGATGCAGAAATGTAAAGGTATCTAGGCGAGGCTATCGTAGTCACGGATACTGATGCAGAATATAATGGTAACCGGGCGGGGCTATTGCAGTCACGGACGCTGATGCAGAAATGTAAAGGTATCCGGGCGAGGCAATCGCAATCACGGATCCTGATGCAGAAAAGTAAAGGTATCCGGGCGAGGCCATCACAGTCACGGACGTTGATCCAGAAATGTAAAGGTATCCGGGCGAGGCTATCGCAGTCAAGGATACTGATGCAGAAAATAAAAGGTATCCGGGCGAGGCAATCGCACTCACGGATCCTGATGCAGAAAAGTAAAGGTATCCGGGCGAGGCTATCGTAGTCACGGATGCTGATACAGAAATGTAAAGGTATCTGGGCGAGGCTATCGCAGTCACGGATACTGATGCACAAACTAAAGGTATCCGGGGAAGTCTAGCACAATCACAGATACTAAAGCAGAAGAGTAAAGGTATCCGGGGGAGGCTATCGCAGTAACGGACGTTGATGCAGAAATGTAAAGGTATCTGGGCGAGGCTATCGTAGTCACGGATACTGATGCAGAATATAAAGGTAACCGGGCGGGGCTATCGCAGTCACGGACGCTGATGCAGAAAAGTGAAGATATCCGGGCGAGGCTATCGCAGTCACGGATACTGATGCAGAAATGTAAAGGTATCTGGGCGAGGCTATCATAGTCACGGATACTGATGCAGAATATAAAGGTAACCGGCCGGGGCTATCGCAGTCACGGACGCTGATGCAGAAATGTAAAGGTATCCGGGCGAGGCCATCACAGTCACGGACGTTGATCCAGAAATGTAAAGGTATCCGGGCGAGGCTATCGCAGTCAAGGATACTGATGCAGAAAATAAAAGGTATCCGGGCGAGGCAATCGCACTCACGGATCCTGATGCAGAAAAGTAAAGGTATCCGGGCGAGGCTATCGTAGTCACGGATGCTGATACAGAAATGTAAAGGTATCTGGGCGAGGCTATCGCAGTCACGGATACTGATGCACAAACTAAAGGTATCCGGGGAAGTCTAGCACAATCACAGATACTAAAGCAGAAGAGTAAAGGTATCCGGGGGAGGCTATCGCAGTAACGGACGTTGATGCAGAAATGTAAAGGTATCTGGGCGAGGCTATCGTAGTCACGGATACTGATGCAGAATATAAAGGTAACCGGGCGGGGCTATCGCAGTCACGGACGCTGATGCAGAAAAGTGAAGATATCCGGGCGAGGCTATCGCAGTCACGGATACTGATGCAGAAACTAAAGGTATCCGGGGGAGTCTAGCACAATCACGGATTCTAATGCAGAAAAGTAAAGGTTTCCGGGCGAGGCTATCGCAGTCACGGACGTTGATGCAGAAATGTAAAGGTATCTGGGCGAGTCTATCGTAGTCACGGATACTGATGCAGAATATAAAGGTAACCGGGCGGGGCTATCGCAGTCACGGACGCTGATGCAGAAATGTAAAGGTATCCGGGCGACGCAATCGCAATCACGGATCCTGATGCAGAAAAGTAAAGGTATCCGGCCGAGGCTATCGCAGTAACAGATACTGATGCAGAAAAGTAAAGGTATCTGGGTGAGGCAATCGCAATCACGGACGTTGATGCAGAAATGTAAAGGTATCTAGGCGAGGCTATCGTAGTCACGGATACTGATGCAGAATATAATGGTAACCGGGCGGGGCTATTGCAGTCACGGACGCTGATGCAGAAATGTAAAGGTATCCGGGCGAGGCAATCGCAATCACGGATCCTGATGCAGAAAAGTAAAGGTATCCGGGCGAGGCCATCACAGTCACGGACGTTGATCCAGAAATGTAAAGGTATCCGGGCGAGGCTATCGCAGTCAAGGATACTGATGCAGAAAATAAAAGGTATCCGGGCGAGGCAATCGCACTCACGGATCCTGATGCAGAAAAGTAAAGGTATCCGGGCGAGGCTATCGTAGTCACGGATGCTGATACAGAAATGTAAAGGTATCTGGGCGAGGCTATCGCAGTCACGGATACTGATGCACAAACTAAAGGTATCCGGGGAAGTCTAGCACAATCACAGATACTAAAGCAGAAGAGTAAAGGTATCCGGGGGAGGCTATCGCAGTAACGGACGTTGATGCAGAAATGTAAAGGTATCTGGGCGAGGCTATCGTAGTCACGGATACTGATGCAGAATATAAAGGTAACCGGGCGGGGCTATCGCAGTCACGGACGCTGATGCAGAAAAGTGAAGATATCCGGGCGAGGCTATCGCAGTCACGGATACTGATGCAGAAATGTAAAGGTATCTGGGCGAGGCTATCATAGTCACGGATACTGATGCAGAATATAAAGGTAACCGGCCGGGGCTATCGCAGTCACGGACGCTGATGCAGAAATGTAAAGGTATCCGGGCGAGGCAATCGCAATCACGGATCCTGATGCAGAAAAGTAAAGGTATCCGGGCGAGGCCATCACAGTCACGGACGTTGATCCAGAAATGTAAAGGTATCCGGGCGAGGCTATCGCAGTCACGGATACTGATGCACAAACTAAAGGTATCCGGGGGAGTCTAGCACAATCACGGATTCTAATGCAGAAAAGTAAAGGTTTCCGGGCGAGGCTATCGCAGTCACGGACGTTGATGCAGAAATGTAAAGGTATCTGGGCGAGTCTATCGTAGTCACGGATACTGATGCGTAATATAAAGGTAACCGGGCGAGGCTATCGTAGTCACGGATGCTGATGCAGAAATGTAAAGGTATTCGGGCAAGGCTATTGCACTCACGGAGCCTGATGCAGAAAAGTAAAGGTATCCGGGCGAGGCTATCGTAGTCACGGATGCTGATACAGAAATGTAAAGGTATCTGGGCGAGGCTATCGCAGTCACGGATACTGATGCACAAACTAAAGGTATCCGGGGAAGTCTAGCACAATCACAGATACTAAAGCAGAAGAGTAAAGGTATCCGGGGGAGGCTATCGCAGTCACGGACGTTGATGCAGAAATGTAAAGGTATCTGGGCGAGGCTATCGTAGTCACGGATACTGATGCATAATATAAAGGTAACCGGGCGGGGCTATCGCAGTCACGGACGCTGATGCAGAAAAGTAAAGTTATCTGAGCGAGGCTATCGCATTCACGGACGTTGATGCAGAAAAGTAAAGGTATCCGGGCGAGGCTATCGCAGTCACGGACGCTGATGAAGAAATGTAAAGGTATTCGGGCAAGGCTATTGCACTCACGGAGCCTGATGCAGAAAAGTAAAGGTATCCGGGCGAGGCTATCGTAGTCACGGATGCTGATACAGAAATGTAAAGGTATCTGGGCGAGGCTATCGCAGTCACGGATACTGATGCACAAACTAAAGGTATCCGGGGAAGTCTAGCACAATCACAGATACTAAAGCAGAAGAGTAAAGGTATCCGGGCGAGGCTATCGCAGTCACGGATACTGATGCAGAAATGTAAAGGTATCTGGGCGAGGCTATCATAGTCACGGATACTGATGCAGAATATAAAGGTAACCGGCCGGGGCTATCGCAGTCACGGACGCTGATGCAGAAATGTAAAGGTATCCGGGCGAGGCAATCGCAATCACGGATCCTGATGCAGAAAAGTAAAGGTATCCGGGCGAGGCTATAACAGTCACGGACATTGATCCAGAAATGTAAAGGTATCCGCGCGAGGCTATTGCAGTCACGGATACTGATGCAGAAACTAAAGGTATCCGGGGGAGTCTAGCACAATCACGGATTCTAATGCAGAAAAGTAAAGGTTTCCGGGCGAGGCTATCGCAGTCACGGACGTTGATGCAGAAATGTAAAGGTATCTGGGCGAGTCTATCGTAGTCACGGATACTGATGCAGAATATAAAGGTAACCGGGCGGGGCTATCGCAGTCACGGACGCTGATGCAGAAATGTAAAGGTATCCGGGCGACGCAATCTCAATCACGGATCCTGATGCAGAAAAGTAAAGGTATCCGGCCGAGGCTATCGCAGTAACAGATACTGATGCAGAAAAGTAAAGGTATCTGGGTGAGGCAATCGCAATCACGGACGTTGATGCAGAAATGTAAAGGTATCTAGGCGAGGCTATCGTAGTCACGGATACTGATGCAGAATATAATGGTAACCGGGCGGGGCTATTGCAGTCACGGACGCTGATGCAGAAATGTAAAGGTATCCGGGCGAGGCAATCGCAATCACGGATCCTGATGCAGAAAAGTAAAGGTATCCGGGCGAGGCCATCACAGTCACGGATGTTGATCCAGAAATGTAAAGGTATCCGGGCGAGGCTATCGCAGTCAAGGATACTGATGCAGAAAATAAAAGGTATCCGGGCGAGGCAATCGCACTCACGGATCCTGATGCAGAAAAGTAAAGGTATCCGGGCGAGGCTATCGTAGTCACAGATGCTGATACAGAAATGTAAAGGTATCTGGGCGAGGCTATCGCAGTCACGGATACTGATGCACAAACTAAAGGTATCCGGGGAAGTCTAGCACAATCACAGATACTAAAGCAGAAGAGTAAAGGTATCCGGGGGAGGCTATCGCAGTAACGGACGTTGATGCAGAAATGTAAAGGTATCTGGGCGAGGCTATCGTAGTCACGGATACTGATGCAGAATATAAAGGTAACCGGGCGGGGCTATCGCAGTCACGGACGCTGATGCAGAAAAGTGAAGATATCCGGGCGAGGCTATCGTAGTCACGGATGCTGATGTAGAAATGTAAAGGTATTCGGGCGAGGCTATCGCAGTCACGGACGCTGATGCAGAAATGTAAAGTTATCTGAGCGAGGCTATCGCATTCACGGACGCTGATGCAGAAAAGTAAAGGTATCCGGGCGAGGCTATCGCAGTCACGGACGCTGATGAAGAAATGTAAAGGTATCCGGGCGAGGCTATCGTAGTAACGGATGCTGATGCAGAAATGTAAAGGTATTCGGGCGAGGCTGTCGCACTCACGGAGCCTGATGCAGAAAAGTAGAGGTATCCGGGCGAGGCTATCACAGTCACGGATGCTGATGCAGAAATGTAAAGTTATTTGAGCGAGGCTATCGCATTCACGGACGCTGATGCAGAAAAGTAAAGGTATCCGGGCGAGTCTATCGCAATCACGGACGCTGATGCAGAAATGTAAAGGTATGCGGGCGAGGCTATCGCAGTCACGGACGTTGATGCAGAAATGTAAAGTTATCTGAGCGAGGCTATCGCATTCACGGACGTTGATGCAGAAATGTAAAGGTATTCGGGCGAGGCTATCGCAGTGACGGACGCTGATGCAGAAATGTAAAATTATCTGAGCGAGGCTATCGCATTCACGGACGCTGATGCACAAAAGTAAAGATATCCGGGCGAGGCTATCGTAGTCACGGAGGCTGATGCAGAAATGTAAAGGTATGCGGGCGAGGCTATCGCAGTCACGGACGCTGATGCAGAAATGTAAAGTTATCTGAGCGAGGCTATCGTATTCACGGACGCTGATGCAGAAAAGTAAAGGTATCCGCGCGAGGCTATCGTAGTCACGGATGCTGATGCAGAAATGTAAAGGTATTCGGGCAAGGCTATTGCACTCACGGAGCCTGATGCAGAAAAGTAAAGGTATCCGGGCGAGGCTATCGTAGTCACGGATGCTGATACAGAAATGTAAAGGTACCCGGGCGAGGCTATCGCAGTGACGGATACTGATGCACAAACTAAAGGTATCCGGGGAAGTCTAGCACAATCACAGATACTAATGCAGAAGAGTAAAGGTATCCGGGGGAGGCTATCGCAGTCACGGACGTTGATGCAGAAATGTAAAGGTATCTGGGCGAGGCTATCGTAGTCACGGATACTGATGCAGAATATAAAGGTAACCGGGCGGGGCTATGGCAGTCACGGACGCTGATGCAGAAAAGTAAAGGTAACCGGGCGGGGCTATCGCAGTCACGGACGCTGATGCAGAAAAGTAAAGGTAACCGGGCGGGGCTATCGCAGTCACGGACGCTGATGCAGAAAAGTAAAGGTATCCGAGCGAGGCTATCGCAGTCACCGACGCTGATGCAGAAATGTAAAGTTATCTGAGCGAGGCTATCGCATTCACGGACGCTGATGCAGAAAAGTAAAGGTAACCGGGCGGGGCTATCGCAGTCACGGACGCTGATGCAGAAAAGTAAAGGTATCCGAGCGAGGCTATCGCAGTCACGGATGCTGATGCAGAAATGTAAAGGTATGCGGGCGAGGCTATCGCAGTCACGGACGCTGATGCAGAAATGTATAGTTATCTGAGCGAGGCTATCGCACTCACGGACGCTGATGCAGAAAAGTAAAGGTATCCGGGCGAGGCTATCGCAGTCACGGACGCTGATGAAGAAATGTAAAGGTATCCGGGTGAGGCTATCGTAGTCACGGATGCTGATGCAGAAATGTAAAGGTATTCGGGCGAGGCTATCGCACTCACGGAGCCTGATGCAGAAAAGTAGAGGTATCCGGGCGAGGCTATCGCAGTCACGGATGCTGATGCAGAAATGTAAAGGTATCCAGGCGAGGCTATCGCAGTCACGGATACTGATACACAAACTAAAGGTATCAGGGGGAGTCTAGCGCAATCGCAGATACTAATGCAGAAGAGTAAAGGTATTCGGGGGAGGCTATCGCAGTCACGGACGTTGATGCAGAAATGTAAAGGTATCTGGGCGATGCTATCGTAGTCACGGATACTGATGCAGAATATAAAGGTAACCGGGCGGGGCTATTGAAGTCACGGACGCTGATGCAGAAAAGTAAAGGTAACCGGGCGGGGCTATCGCAGTCACGGACGCTGATGCAGAAAAGTGAAGATATCCGGGCGAGGCTATCGCAGTCACGGATACTGATGCAGAAATGTAAAGGTATCTGGGCGAGGCTATCATAGTCACGGATACTGATGCAGAATATAAAGGTAACCGGCCGGGGCTATCGCAGTCACGGACGCTGATGCAGAAATGTAAAGGTATCCGGGCGAGGCAATCGCAATCACGGATCCTGATGCAGAAAAGTAAAGGTATCCGGGCGAGGCTATAACAGTCACGGACATTGATCCAGAAATGTAAAGGTATCCGCGCGAGCCTATTGCAGTCACGGATACTGATGCAGAAACTAAAGGTATCCGGGGGAGTCTAGCACAATCACGGATTCTAATGCAGAAAAGTAAAGGTTTCCGGGCGAGGCTATCGCAGTCACGGACGTTGATACAGAAATGTAAAGGTATCTGGGCGAGTCTATCGTAGTCACGGATACTGATGCAGAATATAAAGGTAACCGGGCGGGGCTATCGCAGTCACGGACGCTGATGCAGAAATGTTAAGGTATCCGGGAGACGCAATCGCAATCACGGATCCTGATGCAGAAAAGTAAAGGTATTCGGCCGAGGCTATCGCAGTAACGGATACTGATGCAGAAAAGTAAAGGTATCTGGGTGAGGCAATCGCAATCACGGACGTTGATGCAGAAATGTAAAGGTATCTAGGCGAGGCTATCGTAGTCACGGATACTGATGCAGAAAAGTAAAGGTATCTGGGTGAGGCAATCGCAATCACGGACGTTGATGCAGAAATGTAAAGGTATCCAGGCGAAGCTATCGCAGTCACGGATACTGATGCACAAACTAAAGGTATCCGGGGGAGTCTAGCACAATCGCAGATTTTAATGCAGAAGAGTAAAGGTATTCGGGGGAGGCTATCGCAGTCACGGATACTGATGCAGAAATGTAAAGGTATCTGGGCGAGGCTATCATAGTCACGGATACTGATGCAGAATATAAAGGTAACCGGGCGGGGCTATCGCAGTCACGGACGCTGATGCAGAAATGTAAAGGTATCCGGGCGACGCAATCGCAATCACGGATCCTGATGCAGAAAAGTAAAGGTATCCGGCCGAGGCTATCGCAGTAACGGATACTGATGCAGAAATGTAAAGGTATCCGGGCGAGGCAATCGCAATCACGGATCCTGATGCAAAAAAGTAAAGGTATCCGGGCGAGGCCATCACAGTCACGGACGTTGATCCAGAAATGTAAAGGTATCCGGGCGACGCTATCGCAGTCACGGATACTGATGCAGAAAATAAAAGGTATCCGGGCGAGGCAATTGCACTCACGGATCCTGATGCAGAAAAGTAAAGGTATCCGGGCGAGGCTATCGCAGTCACGGACGTTGATGCAGAAATGTAAAGGTATCTAGGCGAGGCTATTGTAGTCACGGATACTGATGCAGAATATAAAGGTAACCGGGCGGGGTATCGCAGTCACGGACGCTGATGCAGAAATATAAAGGTATCCGGGCGAGGCTATCGCAGTCACGGACGTTGATGCAGAAATGTAAAGGTATCTAGGCGAGGCTATTGTAGTCACGGATACTGATGCAGAATATAAAGGTAACCGGGCGGGGTATCGCAGTCACGGACGCTGATGCAGAAATGTAAAGTTATCTGAGCGAGGCTATCGCATTCACGGACGCTGATGCAGAAATGTAAAGGTATTCGGGCGAGGCTATCGCAGTCTCGGACGCTGATGCAGAAATGTAAAGTTATCTGAGCGAGGCTATCGCATTCACGGACGCTGAATCAGAAAAGTAAAGGTATCCGGGCGAGGCTATCGTAGTCACGGAGGCTGATGCAGAAATGTAAAGGTATTCGGGCGAGGCTATCGCAGTCACGGGCGCTGATGCAGAAATGTAAAGTTATCTGAGCGAGGCTATCGCATTCACGGACGCTGATGCAGAAAAGTAAAGGTATCCGGGCGAGGCTATCGCAGTCACGGACGCTGATGAAGAAATGTAAAGGTATCCGGGCGAGGCTATCGTAGTCACGGATGCTGATGCAGAAATGTAAAGGTATTCGGGCAAGGCTATTGCACTCACGGAGCCTGATGCAGAAAAGTAAAGGTATCCGGGCGAGGCTATCGTAGTCACGGATGCTGATACAGAAATGTAAAGGTATCTGGGCGAGGCTATCGCAGTCACGGATACTGATGCACAAACTAAAGGTATCCGGGGAAGTCTAGCACAATCACAGATACTAAAGCAGAAGAGTAAAGGTATCCGGGGGAGGCTATCGCAGTCACGGACGTTGACGCAGAAATGTAAAGGTATCTGGGCGAGGCTATCGTAGTCACGGATACTGATGCAGAATATAAAGGTAACCGGGCGGGGCTATCGCAGTCACGGACGCTGATGCAGAAAAGTGAAGATATCCGGGCGAGGCTATCGCAGTCACGGATACTGATGCAGAAATGTAAAGGTATCTGGGCGAGGCTATCATAGTCACGGATACTGATGCAGAATATAAAGGTAACCGGCCGGGGCTATCGCAGTCACGGACGCTGATGCAGAAATGTAAAGGTATCCGGGCGAGGCAATCGCAATCACGGATCCTGATGCAGAAAAGTAAAGGTATCCGGGCGAGGCTATAACAATCACGGACATTGATCCAGAAATGTAAAGGTATCCGCGCGAGGCTATTGCAGTCACGGATACTGATGCAGAAACTAAAGGTATCCGGGGGAGTCTAGCACAATCACGGATTCTAATGCAGAAAAGTAAAGCTTTCTGGGCGAGGCTATCGCAGTCACGGACGTTGATGCAGAAATGTAAAGGTATCTGGGCGAGTCTATCGTAGTCACGGATACTGATGCAGAATATAAAGGTAACCGGGCGCGGCTATCGCAGTCACGGACGCTGATGCAGAAATGTAAAGGTATCCGGGCGACGCAATCGCAATCACGGATCCTGATGCAGAAAAGTAAAGGTATCCGGCCGAGGCTATCGCAGTAACGGATACTGATGCAGAAATGTAAAGGTATCCGGGCGAGGCAATCGCAATCACGGATCCTGATGCAAAAAAGTAAAGGTATCCGGGCGAGGCCATCACAGTCACGGACGTTGATCCAGAAATGTAAAGGTATCCGGGCGAGGCTATCGCAGTCACGGATACTGATGCAGAAAATAAAAGGTATCCGGGCGAGGCAATCGCACTCACGGATCCTGATGCAGAAAAGTAAAGGTATCCGGGCGAGGCTATCGCAGTCACGGACGTTGATGCAGAAATGTAAAGGTATCTAGGCGAGGCTATTGTAGTCACGGATACTGATGCAGAATATAAAGGTAACCGGGCGGGGTATCGCAGTCACGGACGCTGATGCAGAAATATAAAGGTATCCGGGCGAGGCTATCGCAGTCACGGACGTTGATGCAGAAATGTAAAGGTATCTAGGCGAGGCTATTGTAGTCACGGATACTGATGCAGAATATAAAGGTAACCGGGCGGGGTATCGCAGTCACGGACGCTGATGCAGAAATGTAAAGTTATCTGAGCGAGGCTATCGCATTCACGGACGCTGATGCAGAAATGTAAAGGTATTCGGGCGAGGCTATCGCAGTCTCGGACGCTGATGCAGAAATGTAAAGTTATCTGAGCGAGGCTATCGCATTCACGGACGCTGATGCAGAAAAGTAAAGGTATCCGGGCGAGGCTATCGTAGTCACGGAGGCTGATGCAGAAATGTAAAGGTATGCGGGCGAGGCTATCGCAGTCACGGACGCTGATGCAGAAATGTAAATTTATCTGAGCGAGGCTATCGCATTCACGGACGCTGATGCAGAAAAGTAAAGGTATCCGGGTGAGGCTATCGCAGTCACGGACGCTGATGAAGAAATGTAAAGGTATCCGGGCGAGGCTATCGTAGTCACGGATGCTGATGCAGAAATGTAAAGGTATTCGGGCAAGGCTATTGCACTCACGGAGCCTGATGCAGAAAAGTAAAGGTATCCGGGCGAGGCTATCGTAGTCACGGATGCTGATACAGAAATGTAAAGGTATCTGGGCGAGGCTATCGCAGTCACGGATACTGATGCACAAACTAAAGGTATCCGGGGAAGTCTAGCACAATCACAGATACTAAAGCAGAAGAGTAAAGGTATCCGGGGGAGGCTATCGCAGTCACGGACGTTGATGCAGAAATGTAAAGGTATCTGGGCGAGGCTATCGTAGTCACGGATACTGATGCATAATATAAAGGTAACCGGGCGGGGCTATCGCAGTCACGGACGCTGATGCAGAAAAGTAAAGTTATCTGAGCGAGGCTATCGCATTCACGGACGCTGATGCAGAAAAGTAAAGGTATCCGGGCGAGGCTATCGCAGTCACGGACGCTGATGAAGAAATGTAAAGGTATTCGGGCAAGGCTATTGCACTCACGGAGCCTGATGCAGAAAAGTAAAGGTATCCGGGCGAGGCTATCGTAGTCACGGATGCTGATACAGAAATGTAAAGGTATCTGGGCGAGGCTATCGCAGTCACGGATACTGATGCACAAACTAAAGGTATCCGGGGAAGTCTAGCACAATCACAGATACTAAAGCAGAAGAGTAAAGGTATCCGGGCGAGGCTATCGCAGTCACGGATACTGATGCAGAAATGTAAAGGTATCTGGGCGAGGCTATCATAGTCACGGATACTGATGCAGAATATAAAGGTAACCGGCCGGGGCTATCGCAGTCACGGACGCTGATGCAGAAATGTAAAGGTATCCGGGCGAGGCAATCGCAATCACGGATCCTGATGCAGAAAAGTAAAGGTATCCGGGCGAGGCTATAACAGTCACGGACATTGATCCAGAAATGTAAAGGTATCCGCGCGAGGCTATTGCAGTCACGGATACTGATGCAGAAACTAAAGGTATCCGGGGGAGTCTAGCACAATCACGGATTCTAATGCAGAAAAGTAAAGGTTTCCGGGCGAGGCTATCGCAGTCACGGACGTTGATGCAGAAATGTAAAGGTATCTGGGCGAGTCTATCGTAGTCACGGATACTGATGCAGAATATAAAGGTAACCGGGCGGGGCTATCGCAGTCACGGACGCTGATGCAGAAATGTAAAGGTATCCGGGCGACGCAATCGCAATCACGGATCCTGATGCAGAAAAGTAAAGGTATCCGGCCGAGGCTATCGCAGTAACAGATACTGATGCAGAAAAGTAAAGGTATCTGGGTGAGGCAATCGCAATCACGGACGTTGATGCAGAAATGTAAAGGTATCTAGGCGAGGCTATCGTAGTCACGGATACTGATGCAGAATATAATGGTAACCGGGCGGGGCTATTGCAGTCACGGACGCTGATGCAGAAATGTAAAGGTATCCGGGCGAGGCAATCGCAATCACGGATCCTGATGCAGAAAAGTAAAGGTATCCGGGCGAGGCCATCACAGTCACGGACGTTGATCCAGAAATGTAAAGGTATCCGGGCGAGGCTATCGCAGTCAAGGATACTGATGCAGAAAATAAAAGGTATCCGGGCGAGGCAATCGCACTCACGGATCCTGATGCAGAAAAGTAAAGGTATCCGGGCGAGGCTATCGCAGTCACGGACGTTGATGCAGAAATGTAAAGGTATCTAGGCGAGGCTATCGTAGTCACGGATGCTGATGCAGAAATGTAAAGTATTCGGGCGATGCTATCGTAGTCACGGACGCTGATGCAGAAATGTAAAGGTATCCGGGCGAGGCTATCGTAGTCACGGATGCTGATGCAGAAATGTAAAGGTATTCGAGCAAGGCTATTGCACTCACGGAGCCTGATGCAGAAAAGTAAAGGTATCCGGGCGAGGCTATCGTAGTCACGGATGCTGATACAGAAATGTAAAGGTATCCGGGCGAGGCTATCGCAGTCACGGATACTGATGCACAAACTAAAGGTATCCGGGGAAGTCTAGCACAATCACAGATACTAATGCAGAAGAGTAAAGGTATCCGGGGGAGGCTATCGCAGTCACGGACGTTGATGCAGAAATGTAAAGGTATCTGGGCGAGGCTATCGTAGTCACGGATACTGATGCAGAATATAAAGGTAACCGGGCAGGGCTATCGCAGTCACGGACGCTGATGCAGAAAAGTAAAGGTATCCGAGCGAGGCTATCACAGTCACAGACGCTGATGCAGAAATGTAAAGTTATCTGAGCGAGGCTATCGCATTCACGGACGCTGATGCAGAAAAGTAAAGGTATCCGGGCGAGGCTATCGCAGTCACGGACGCTGATGCAGAAATGTAACGGTATCCGGGCGAGGCTATCGTAGTCACGGATGCTGATGTAGAAATGTAAAGGTATTCGGGCGAGGCTATCGCAGTCACGGACGCTGATGCAAAAATGTAAAGTTATCTGAGCGAGGCTATCGCATTCACGGACGCTGATGCAGAAAAGTAAAGGTATCCGGGCGAGGCTATCGCAGTCACGGACGCTGATGAAGAAATGTAAAGGTATCCGGGCGAGGCTATCGTAGTAACGGATGCTGATGCAGAAATGTAAAGGTATTCGGGCGAGGCTGTCGCACTCACGGAGCCTGATGCAGAAAAGTAGAGGTATCCGGGCGAGGCTATCACAGTCACGGATGCTGATGCAGAAATGTAAAGTTATTTGAGCGAGGCTATCGCATTCACGGACGCTGATGCAGAAAAGTAAAGGTATCCGGGCGAGTCTATCGCAATCACGGACGCTGATGCAGAAATGTAAAGGTATGCGAGCGAGGCTATCGCAGTCACGGACGTTGATGCAGAAATGTAAAGTTATCTGAGCGAGGCTATCGCATTCACGGACGTTGATGCAGAAATGTAAAGGTATTCGGGCGAGGCTATCGCAGTCACGGACGTTGATGCAGAAATGTAAAGTTATCTGAGCGAGGCTATCGCATTCACGGACGCTGATGCACAAAAGTAAAGATATCCGGGCGAGGCTATCGTAGTCACGGAGGCTGATGCAGAAATGTAAAGGTATGCGGGCGAGGCTATCGCAGTCACGGACGCTGATGCAGAAATGTAAAGTTATCTGAGCGAGGCTATCGTATTCACGGACGCTGATGCAGAAAAGTAAAGGTATCCGCGCGAGGCTATCGTAGTCACGGATGCTGATGCAGAAATGTAAAGGTATTCGGGCAAGGCTATTGCACTCACGGAGCCTGATGCAGAAAAGTAAAGGTATCCGGGCGAGGCTATCGTAGTCACGGATGCTGATACAGAAATGTAAAGGTACCCGGGCGAGGCTATCGCAGTGACGGATACTGATGCACAAACTAAAGGTATCCGGGGAAGTCTAGCACAATCACAGATACTAATGCAGAAGAGTAAAGGTATCCGGGGGAGGCTATCGCAGTCACGGACGTTGATGCAGAAATGTAAAGGTATCTGGGCGAGGCTATCGTAGTCACGGATACTGATGCAGAATATAAAGGTAACCGGGCGGGGCTATGGCAGTCACGGACGCTGATGCAGAAAAGTAAAGGTAACCGGGCGGGGCTATCGCAGTCACGGACGCTGATGCAGAAAAGTAAAGGTATCCGGGCGAGGCTATCGTAGTCACGGAGGCTGATGCAGAAATGTAAAGGTATTCGGGCGAGGCTATCGCAGTCACGGACGCTGATGCAGAAATGTAAAGTTATCTGAGCGAGGCTATCGCATTCACGGACGCTGATGCAGAAAAGTAAAGGTATCCGGGCGAGGCTATCGTAGTCACGGAGGCTGATGCAGAAATGTAAAGGTATTCGGGCGAGGCTATCGCAGTCACGGATGCTGATGCAGAAATGTAAAGTTATTTGAGCGAGGCTATCGCATTCACGGACGCTGATGCAGAAAAGTAAAGGTATCCGGGCGAGTCTATCGCAATCACGGACGCTGATGCAGAAATGTAAAGGTATGCGGGCGAGGTTATCGCAGTCACGGACGTTGATGCAGAAATGTAAAGTTATCTGAGCGAGGCTATCGCATTCACGGACGTTGATGCAGAAATGTAAAGGTATTCGGGCGAGGCTATCGCAGTCACGGACGCTGATGCAGAAATGTAAAATTATCTGAGCGAGGCTATCGCATTCACGGACGCTGATGCACAAAAGTAAAGATATCCGGGCGAGGCTATCGTAGTCACGGAGGCTGATGCAGAAATGTAAAGGTATGCGGGCGAGGCTATCGCAGTCACGGACGCTGATGCAGAAATGTAAAGTTATCTGAGCGAGGCTATCGTATTCACGGACGCTGATGCAGAAAAGTAAAGGTATCCGCGCGAGGCTATCGTAGTCACGGATGCTGATGCAGAAATGTAAAGGTATTCGGGCAAGGCTATTGCACTCACGGAGCCTGATGCAGAAAAGTAAAGGTATCCGGGCGAGGCTATCGTAGTCACGGATGCTGATACAGAAATGTAAAGGTACCCGGGCGAGGCTATCGCAGTGACGGATACTGATGCACAAACTAAAGGTATCCGGGGAAGTCTAGCACAATCACAGATACTAATGCAGAAGAGTAAAGGTATCCGGGGGAGGCTATCGCAGTCACGGACGTTGATGCAGAAATGTAAAGGTATCTGGGCGAGGCTATCGTAGTCACGGATACTGATGCAGAATATAAAGGTAACCGGGCGGGGCTATGGCAGTCACGGACGCTGATGCAGAAAAGTAAAGGTAACCGGGCGGGGCTATCGCAGTCACGGACGCTGATGCAGAAAAGTAAAGGTAACCGGGCGGGGCTATCGCAGTCACGGACGCTGATGCAGAAAAGTAAAGGTATCCGAGCGAGGCTATCGCAGTCACAGACGCTGATGCAGAAATGTAAAGTTATCTGAGCGAGGCTATCGCATTCACGGACGCTGATGCAGAAAAGTAAAGGTAACCGGGCGGGGCTATCGCAGTCACGGACGCTGATGCAGAAAAGTAAAGGTATCCGAGCGAGGCTATCGCAGTCACGGATGCTGATGCAGAAATGTAAAGGTATGCGGGCGAGGCTATCGCAGTCACGGACGCTGATGCAGAAATGTATAGTTATCTGAGCGAGGCTATCGCACTCACGGACGCTGATGCAGAAAAGTAAAGGTATCCGGGCGAGGCTATCGCAGTCACGGACGCTGATGAAGAAATGTAAAGGTATCCGGGTGAGGCTATCGTAGTCACGGATGCTGATGCAGAAATGTAAAGGTATTCGGGCGAGGCTATCGCACTCACGGAGCCTGATGCAGAAAAGTAGAGGTATCCGGGCGAGGCTATCGCAGTCACGGATGCTGATGCAGAAATGTAAAGGTATCCAGGCGAGGCTATCGCAGTCACGGATACTGATACACAAACTAAAGGTATCAGGGGGAGTCTAGCACAATCGCAGATACTAATGCAGAAGAGTAAAGGTATTCGGGGGAGGCTATCGCAGTCACAGACGTTGATGCAGAAATGTAAAGGTATCTGGGCGATGCTATCGTAGTCACGGATACTGATGCAGAATATAAAGGTAACCGGGCGGGGCTATTGAAGTCACGGACGCTGATGCAGAAAAGTAAAGGTAACCGGGCGGGGCTATCGCAGTCACGGACGCTGATGCAGAAAAGTGAAGATATCCGGGCGAGGCTATCGCAGTCACGGATACTGATGCAGAAATGTAAAGGTATCTGGGCGAGGCTATCATAGTCACGGATACTGATGCAGAATATAAAGGTAACCGGCCGGGGCTATCGCAGTCACGGACGCTGATGCAGAAATGTAAAGGTATCCGGGCGAGGCAATCGCAATCACGGATCCTGATGCAGAAAAGTAAAGGTATCCGGGCGAGGCTATAACAGTCACGGACATTGATCCAGAAATGTAAAGGTATCCGCGCGAGCCTATTGCAGTCACGGATACTGATGCAGAAACTAAAGGTATCCGGGGGAGTCTAGCACAATCACGGATTCTAATGCAGAAAAGTAAAGGTTTCCGGGCGAGGCTATCGCAGTCACGGACGTTGATGCAGAAATGTAAAGGTATCTGGGCGAGTCTATCGTAGTCACGGATACTGATGCAGAATATAAAGGTAACCGGGCGGGGCTATCGCAGTCACGGACGCTGATGCAGAAATGTTAAGGTATCCGGGCGACGCAATCGCAATCACGGATCCTGATGCAGAAAAGTAAAGGTATTCGGCCGAGGCTATCGCAGTAACGGATACTGATGCAGAAAAGTAAAGGTATCTGGGTGAGGCAATCGCAATCACGGACGTTGATGCAGAAATGTAAAGGTATCTAGGCGAGGCTATCGTAGTCACGGATACTGATGCAGAAAAGTAAACGTATCTGGGTGAGGCAATCGCAATCACGGACGTTGATGCAGAAATGTAAAGGTATCCAGGCGAAGCTATCGCAGTCACGGATACTGATGCACAAACTAAAGGTATCCGGGGGAGTCTAGCACAATCGCAGATTTTAATGCAGAAGAGTAAAGGTATTCGGGGGAGGCTATCGCAGTCACGGATACTGATGCAGAAATGTAAAGGTATCTGGGCGAGGCTATCATAGTCACGGATACTGATGCAGAATATAAAGGTAACCGGGCGGGGCTATCGCAGTCACGGACGCTGATGCAGAAATGTAAAGGTATCCGGGCGACGCAATCGCAATCACGGATCCTGATGCAGAAAAGTAAAGGTATCCGGCCGAGGCTATCGCAGTAACGGATACTGATGCAGAAATGTAAAGGTATCCGGGCGAGGCAATCGCAATCACGGATCCTGATGCAAAAAGTAAAGGTATCCGGGCGAGGCCATCACACTCACGGACGTTGATCCAGAAATGTAAAGGTATCCGGGCGAGGCTATCGCAGTCACGGATACTGATGCAGAAAATAAAAGGTATCCGGGCGAGGCAATTGCACTCACGGATCCTGATGCAGAAAAGTAAAGGTATCCGGGCGAGGCTATCGCAGTCACGGACGTTGATGCAGAAATGTAAAGGTATCTAGGCGAGGCTATTGTAGTCACGGATACTGATGCAGAATATAAAGGTAACCGGGCGGGGTATCGCAGTCACGGACGCTGATGCAGAAATATAAAGGTATCCGGGCGAGGCTATCGCAGTCACGGACGTTGATGCAGAAATGTAAAGGTATCTAGGCGAGGCTATTGTAGTCACGGATACTGATGCAGAATATAAAGGTAACCGGGCGGGGTATCGCAGTCACGGACGCTGATGCAGAAATGTAAAGTTATCTGAGCGAGGCTATCGCATTCACGGACGCTGATGCAGAAATGTAAAGGTATTCGGGCGAGGCTATCGCAGTCTCGGACGCTGATGCAGAAATGTAAAGTTATCTGAGCGAGGCTATCGCATTCACGGACGCTGATGCAGAAAAGTAAAGGTATCCGGGCGAGGCTATCGTAGTCACGGAGGTTGATGCAGAAATGTAAAGGTATTCGGGCGAGGCTATCGCAGTCACGGACGCTGATGCAGAAATGTAAAGTTATCTGAGCGAGGCTATCGCATTCACGGACGCTGATGCAGAAAAGTAAAGGTATCCGGGCGAGGCTATCGCAGTCACGGACGCTGATGAAGAAATGTAAAGGTATCCGGGCGAGGCTATCGTAGTCACGGATGCTGATGCAGAAATGTAAAGGTATTCGGGCAAGGCTATTGCACTCACGGAGCCTGATGCAGAAAAGTAAAGGTATCCGGGCGAGGCTATCGTAGTCACGGATGCTGATACAGAAATGTAAAGGTATCTGGGCGAGGCTATCGCAGTCACGGATACTGATGCACAAACTAAAGGTATCCGGGGAAGTCTAGCACAATCACAGATACTAAAGCAGAAGAGTAAAGGTATCCGGGGGAGGCTATCGCAGTCACGGACGTTGATGCAGAAATGTAAAGGTATCTGGGCGAGGCTATCGTAGTCACGGATACTGATGCAGAATATAAAGGTAACCGGGCGGGGCTATCGCAGTCACGGACGCTGATGCAGAAAAGTGAAGATATCCGGGCGAGGCTATCGCAGTCACGGATACTGATGCAGAAATGTAAAGGTATCTGGGCGAGGCTATCATAGTCACGGATACTGATGCAGAATATAAAGGTAACCGGCCGGGGCTATCGCAGTCACGGACGCTGATGCAGAAATGTAAAGGTATCCGGGCGAGGCAATCGCAATCACGGATCCTGATGCAGAAAAGTAAAGGTATCCGGGCGAGGCTATAACAATCACGGACATTGATCCAGAAATGTAAAGGTATCCGCGCGAGGCTATTGCAGTCACGGATACTGATGCAGAAACTAAAGGTATCCGGGGGAGTCTAGCACAATCACGGATTCTAATGCAGAAAAGTAAAGGTTTCTGGGCGAGGCTATCGCAGTCACGGACGTTGATGCAGAAATGTAAAGGTATCTGGGCGAGTCTATCGTAGTCACGGATACTGATGCAGAATATAAAGGTAACCGGGCGCGGCTATCGCAGTCACGGACGCTGATGCAGAAATGTAAAGGTATCCGGGCGACGCAATCGCAATCACGGATCCTGATGCAGAAAATTAAAGGTATCCGGCCGAGGCTATCGCAGTAACGGATACTGATGCAGAAATGTAAAGGTATCCGGGCGAGGCAATCGCAATCACGGATCCTGATGCAAAAAAGTAAAGGTATCCGGGCGAGGCCATCACAGTCACGGACGTTGATCCAGAAATGTAAAGGTATCCGGGCGAGGCTATCGCAGTCACGGATACTGATGCAGAAAATAAAAGGTATCCGGGCGAGGCAATCGCACTCACGGATCCTGATGCAGAAAAGTAAAGGTATCCGGGCGAGGCTATCGCAGTCACGGACGTTGATGCAGAAATGTAAAGGTATCTAGGCGAGGCTATTGTAGTCACGGATACTGATGCAGAATATAAAGGTAACCGGGCGGGGTATCGCAGTCACGGACGCTGATGCAGAAATATAAAGGTATCCGGGCGAGGCTATCGCAGTCACGGACGTTGATGCAGAAATGTAAAGGTATCTAGGCGAGGCTATTGTAGTCACGGATACTGATGCAGAATATAAAGGTAACCGGGCGGGGTATCGCAGTCACGGACGCTGATGCAGAAATGTAAAGTTATCTGAGCGAGGCTATCGCATTCACGGACGCTGATGCAGAAATGTAAAGGTATTCGGGCGAGGCTATCGCAGTCTCGGACGCTGATGCAGAAATGTAAAGTTATCTGAGCGAGGCTATCGCATTCACGGACGCTGATGCAGAAAAGTAAAGGTATCCGGGCGAGGCTATCGTAGTCACGGAGGCTGATGCAGAAATGTAAAGGTATTCGGGCGAGGCTATCGCAGTCACGGACGCTGATGCAGAAATGTAAAGTTATCTGAGCGAGGCTATCGCATTCACGGACGCTGATGCAGAAAAGTAAAGGTATCCGGGCGAGGCTATCGCAGTCACGGACGCTGATGAAGAAATGTAAAGGTATCCGGGCGAGGCTATCGTAGTCACGGATGCTGATGCAGAAATGTAAAGGTATTCGGGCAAGGCTATTGCACTCACGGAGCCTGATGCAGAAAAGTAAAGGTATCCGGGCGAGGCTATCGTAGTCACGGATGCTGATACAGAAATGTAAAGGTATCTGGGCGAGGCTATCGCAGTCACGGATACTGATGCACAAACTAAAGGTATCCGGGGAAGTCTAGCACAATCACAGATACTAAAGCAGAAGAGTAAAGGTATCCGGGGGAGGCTATCGCAGTCACGGACGTTGATGCAGAAATGTAAAGGTATCTGGGCGAGGCTATCGTAGTCACGGATACTGATGCAGAATATAAAGGTAACCGGGCGGGGCTATCGCAGTCACGGACGCTGATGCAGAAAAGTGAAGATATCCGGGCGAGGCTATCGCAGTCACGGATACTGATGCAGAAATGTAAAGGTATCTGGGCGAGGCTATCATAGTCACGGATACTGATGCAGAATATAAAGGTAACCGGCCGGGGCTATCGCAGTCACGGACGCTGATGCAGAAATGTAAAGGTATCCGGGCGAGGCAATCGCAATCACGGATCCTGATGCAGAAAAGTAAAGGTATCCGGGCGAGGCTATACCAATCACGGACATTGATCCAGAAATGTAAAGGTATCCGCGCGAGGCTATTGCAGTCACGGATACTGATGCAGAAACTAAAGGTATCCGGGGGAGTCTAGCACAATCACGGATTCTAATGCAGAAAAGTAAAGGTTTCTGGGCGAGGCTATCGCAGTCACGGACGTTGATGCAGAAATGTAAAGGTATCTGGGCGAGTCTATCGTAGTCACGGATACTGATGCAGAATATAAAGGTAACCGGGCGCGGCTATCGCAGTCACGGACGCTGATGCAGAAATGTAAAGGTATCCGGGCGACGCAATCGCAATCACGGATCCTGATGCAGAAAAGTAAAGGTATCCGGCCGAGGCTATCGCAGTAACGGATACTGATGCAGAAATGTAAAGGTATCCGGGCGAGGCAATCGCAATCACGGATCCTGATGCAAAAAAGTAAAGGTATCCGGGCGAGGCCATCACAGTCACGGGCGTTGATCCAGAAATGTAAAGGTATCCGGGCGAGGCTATCGCAGTCACGGATACTGATGCAGAAAATAAAAGGTATCCGGGCGAGGCAATCGCACTCACGGATCCTGATGCAGAAAAGTAAAGGTATCCGGGCGAGGCTATCGCAGTCACGGACGTTGATGCAGAAATGTAAAGGTATCTAGGCGAGGCTATTGTAGTCACGGATACTGATGCAGAATATAAAGGTAACCGGGCGGGGTATCGCAGTCACGGACGCTGATGCAGAAATATAAAGGTATCCGGGCGAGGCTATCGCAGTCACGGACGTTGATGCAGAAATGTAAAGGTATCTAGGCGAGGCTATTGTAGTCACGGATACTGATGCAGAATATAAAGGTAACCGGGCGGGGTATCGCAGTCACGGACGCTGATGCAGAAATGTAAAGTTATCTGAGCGAGGCTATCGCATTCACGGACGCTGATGCAGAAATGTAAAGGTATTCGGGCGAGGCTATCGCAGTCTCGGACGCTGATGCAGAAATGTAAAGTTATCTGAGCGAGGCTATCGCATTCACGGACGCTGATGCAGAAAAGTAAAGGTATCCGGGCGAGGCTATCGTAGTCACGGAGGCTGATGCAGAAATGTAAAGGTATTCGGGCGAGGCTATCGCAGTCACGGACGCTGATGCAGAAATGTAAAGTTATCTGAGCGAGGCTATCGCATTCACGGACGCTGATGCAGAAAAGTAAAGGTATCCGGGCGAGGCTATCGCAGTCACGGACGCTGATGAAGAAATGTAAAGGTATCCGGGCGAGGCTATCGTAGTCACGGATGCTGATGCAGAAATGTAAAGGTATTCGGGCAAGGCTATTGCACTCACGGAGCCTGATGCAGAAAAGTAAAGGTATCTGGGCGAGGCTATCGTAGTCACGGATGCTGATACAGAAATGTAAAGGTATCTGGGCGAGGCTATCGCAGTCACGGATACTGATGCACAAACTAAAGGTATCCGGGGAAGTCTAGCACAATCACAGATACTAAAGCAGAAGAGTAAAGGTATCCGGGGGAGGCTATCGCAGTCACGGACGTTGATGCAGAAATGTAAAGGTATCTGGGCGAGGCTATCGTAGTCACGGATACTGATGCAGAATATAAAGGTAACCGGGCGGGGCTATCGCAGTCATGGACGCTGATGCAGAAAAGTGAAGATATCCGGGCGAGGCTATCGCAGTCACGGATACTGATGCAGAAATGTAAAGGTATCTGGGCGAGGCTATCATAGTCACGGATACTGATGCAGAATATAAAGGTAACCGGCCGGGGCTATCGCAGTCACGGACGCTGATGCAGAAATGTAAAGGTATCCGGGCGAGGCAATCGCAATCACGGATCCTGATGCAGAAAAGTAAAGGTATCCGGGCGAGGCTATAACAATCACGGACATTGATCCAGAAATGTAAAGGTATCCGCGCGAGGCTATTGCAGTCACGGATACTGATGCAGAAACTAAAGGTATCCGGGGGAGTCTAGCACAATCACGGATTCTAATGCAGAAAAGTAAAGGTTTCTGGGCGAGGCTATCGCAGTCACGGACGTTGATGCAGAAATGTAAAGGTATCTGGGCGAGTCTATCGTAGTCACGGATACTGATGCAGAATATAAAGGTAACCGGGCGCGGCTATCGCAGTCACGGACGCTGATGCAGAAATGTAAAGGTATCCGGGCGACGCAATCGCAATCACGGATCCTGATGCAGAAAAGTAAAGGTATCCGGCCGAGGCTATCGCAGTAACGGATACTGATGCAGAAATGTAAAGGTATCCGGGCGAGGCAATCGCAATCACGGATCCTGATGCAAAAAAGTAAAGGTATCCGGGCGAGGCCATCACAGTCACGGACGTTGATCCAGAAATGTAAAGGTATCCGGGCGAGGCTATCGCAGTCACGGATACTGATGCAGAAAATAAAAGGTATCCGGGCGAGGCAATCGCACTCACGGATCCTGATGCAGAAAAGTAAAGGTATCCGGGCGAGGCTATCGCAGTAACGGACGTTGATGCAGAAATGTAAAGGTATCTAGGCGAGGCTATTGTAGTCACGGATACTGATGCAGAATATAAAGGTAACCGGGCGGGGTATCGCAGTCACGGACGCTGATGCAGAAATATAAAGGTATCCGGGCGAGGCTATCGCAGTCACGGACGTTGATGCAGAAATGTAAAGGTATCTAGGCGAGGCTATTGTAGTCACGGATACTGATGCAGAATATAAAGGTAACCGGGCGGGGTATCGCAGTCACGGACGCTGATGCAGAAATGTAAAGTTATCTGAGCGAGGCTATCGCATTCACGGACGCTGATGCAGAAATGTAAAGGTATTCGGGCGAGGCTATCGCAGTCTCGGACGCTGATGCAGAAATGTAAAGTTATCTGAGCGAGGCTATCGCATTCACGGACGCTGATGCAGAAAAGTAAAGGTATCCGGGCGAGGCTATCGTAGTCACGGAGGCTGATGCAGAAATGTAAAGGTATGCGGGCGAAGCTATCGCAGTCACGGACGCTGATGCAGAAATGTAAATTTATCTGAGCGAGGCTATCGCATTCACGGACGCTGATGCAGAAAAGTAAAGGTATCCGGGTGAGGCTATCGCAGTCACGGACGCTGATGAAGAAATGTAAAGGTATCCGGGCGAGGCTATCGTAGTCACGGATGCTGATGCAGAAATGTAAAGGTATTCGGGCAAGGCTATTGCACTCACGGAGCCTGATGCAGAAAAGTAAAGGTATCCGGGCGAGGCTATCGTAGTCACGGATGCTGATACAGAAATGTAAAGGTATCTGGGCGAGGCTATCGCAGTCACGGATACTGATGCACAAACTAAAGGTATCCGGGGAAGTCTAGCACAATCACAGATACTAAAGCAGAAGAGTAAAGGTATCCGGGGGAGGCTATCGCAGTCACGGACGTTGATGCAGAAATGTAAAGGTATCTGGGCGAGGCTATCGTAGTCACGGATACTGATGCATAATATAAAGGTAACCGGGCGGGGCTATCGCAGTCACGGACGCTGATGCAGAAAAGTAAAGTTATCTGAGCGAGGCTATCGCATTCACGGACGCTGATGCAGAAAAGTAAAGGTATCCGGGCGAGGCTATCGCAGTCACGGACGCTGATGAAGAAATGTAAAGGTATTCGGGCAAGGCTATTGCACTCACGGAGCCTGATGCAGAAAAGTAAAGGTATCCGGGCGAGGCTATCGTAGTCACGGATGCTGATACAGAAATGTAAAGGTATCTGGGCGAGGCTATCGCAGTCACGGATACTGATGCAGAAATGTAAAGGTATCTGGGCGAGGCTATCATAGTCACGGATACTGATGCAGAATATAAAGGTAACCGGCCGGGGCTATCGCAGTCACGGACGCTGATGCAGAAATGTAAAGGTATCCGGGCGAGGCAATCGCAATCACGGATCCTGATGCAGAAAAGTAAAGGTATCCGGGCGAGGCTATAACAGTCACGGACATTGATCCAGAAATGTAAAGGTATCCGCGCGAGGCTATTGCAGTCACGGATACTGATGCAGAAACTAAAGGTATCCGGGGGAGTCTAGCACAATCACGGATTCTAATGCAGAAAAGTAAAGGTTTCCGGGCGAGGCTATCGCAGTCACGGACGTTGATGCAGAAATGTAAAGGTATCTGGGCGAGTCTATCGTAGTCACGGATACTGATGCAGAATATAAAGGTAACCGGGCGGGGCTATCGCAGTCACGGACGCTGATGCAGAAATGTAAAGGTATCCGGGCGACGCAATCGCAATCACGGATCCTGATGCAGAAAAGTAAAGGTATCCGGCCGAGGCTATCGCAGTAACAGATACTGATGCAGAAAAGTAAAGGTATCTGGGTGAGGCAATCGCAATCACGGACGTTGATGCAGAAATGTAAAGGTATCTAGGCGAGGCTATCGTAGTCACGGATACTGATGCAGAATATAATGGTAACCGGGCGGGGCTATTGCAGTCACGGACGCTGATGCAGAAATGTAAAGGTATCCGGGCGAGGCAATCGCAATCACGGATCCTGATGCAGAAAAGTAAAGGTATCCGGGCGAGGCCATCACAGTCACGGACGTTGATCCAGAAATGTAAAGGTATCCGGGCGAGGCTATCGCAGTCAAGGATACTGATGCAGAAAATAAAAGGTATCCGGGCGAGGCAATCGCACTCACGGATCCTGATGCAGAAAAGTAAAGGTATCCGGGCGAGGCTATCGTAGTCACGGATGCTGATACAGAAATGTAAAGGTATCTGGGCGAGGCTATCGCAGTCACGGATACTGATGCACAAACTAAAGGTATCCGGGGAAGTCTAGCACAATCACAGATACTAAAGCAGAAGAGTAAAGGTATCCGGGGGAGGCTATCGCAGTAACGGACGTTGATGCAGAAATGTAAAGGTATCTGGGCGAGGCTATCGTAGTCACGGATACTGATGCAGAATATAAAGGTAACCGGGCGGGGCTATCGCAGTCACGGACGCTGATGCAGAAAAGTGAAGATATCCGGGCGAGGCTATCGCAGTCACGGATACTGATGCAGAAATGTAAAGGTATCTGGGCGAGGCTATCATAGTCACGGATACTGATGCAGAATATAAAGGTAACCGGCCGGGGCTATCGCAGTCACGGACGCTGATGCAGAAATGTAAAGGTATCCGGGCGAGGCCATCACAGTCACGGACGTTGATCCAGAAATGTAAAGGTATCCGGGCGAGGCTATCGCAGTCAAGGATACTGATGCAGAAAATAAAAGGTATCCGGGCGAGGCAATCGCACTCACGGATCCTGATGCAGAAAAGTAAAGGTATCCGGGCGAGGCTATCGTAGTCACGGATGCTGATACAGAAATGTAAAGGTATCTGGGCGAGGCTATCGCAGTCACGGATACTGATGCACAAACTAAAGGTATCCGGGGAAGTCTAGCACAATCACAGATACTAAAGCAGAAGAGTAAAGGTATCCGGGGGAGGCTATCGCAGTAACGGACGTTGATGCAGAAATGTAAAGGTATCTGGGCGAGGCTATCGTAGTCACGGATACTGATGCAGAATATAAAGGTAACCGGGCGGGGCTATCGCAGTCACGGACGCTGATGCAGAAAAGTGAAGATATCCGGGCGAGGCTATCGCAGTCACGGATACTGATGCAGAAACTAAAGGTATCCGGGGGAGTCTAGCACAATCACGGATTCTAATGCAGAAAAGTAAAGGTTTCCGGGCGAGGCTATCGCAGTCACGGACGTTGATGCAGAAATGTAAAGGTATCTGGGCGAGTCTATCGTAGTCACGGATACTGATGCAGAATATAAAGGTAACCGGGCGGGGCTATCGCAGTCACGGACGCTGATGCAGAAATGTAAAGGTATCCGGGCGACGCAATCGCAATCACGGATCCTGATGCAGAAAAGTAAAGGTATCCGGCCGAGGCTATCGCAGTAACAGATACTGATGCAGAAAAGTAAAGGTATCTGGGTGAGGCAATCGCAATCACGGACGTTGATGCAGAAATGTAAAGGTATCTAGGCGAGGCTATCGTAGTCACGGATACTGATGCAGAATATAATGGTAACCGGGCGGGGCTATTGCAGTCACGGACGCTGATGCAGAAATGTAAAGGTATCCGGGCGAGGCAATCGCAATCACGGATCCTGATGCAGAAAAGTAAAGGTATCCGGGCGAGGCCATCACAGTCACGGACGTTGATCCAGAAATGTAAAGGTATCCGGGCGAGGCTATCGCAGTCAAGGATACTGATGCAGAAAATAAAAGGTATCCGGGCGAGGCAATCGCACTCACGGATCCTGATGCAGAAAAGTAAAGGTATCCGGGCGAGGCTATCGTAGTCACGGATGCTGATACAGAAATGTAAAGGTATCTGGGCGAGGCTATCGCAGTCACGGATACTGATGCACAAACTAAAGGTATCCGGGGAAGTCTAGCACAATCACAGATACTAAAGCAGAAGAGTAAAGGTATCCGGGGGAGGCTATCGCAGTAACGGACGTTGATGCAGAAATGTAAAGGTATCTGGGCGAGGCTATCGTAGTCACGGATACTGATGCAGAATATAAAGGTAACCGGGCGGGGCTATCGCAGTCACGGACGCTGATGCAGAAAAGTGAAGATATCCGGGCGAGGCTATCGCAGTCACGGATACTGATGCAGAAATGTAAAGGTATCTGGGCGAGGCTATCATAGTCACGGATACTGATGCAGAATATAAAGGTAACCGGCCGGGGCTATCGCAGTCACGGACGCTGATGCAGAAATGTAAAGGTATCCGGGCGAGGCAATCGCAATCACGGATCCTGATGCAGAAAAGTAAAGGTATCCGGGCGAGGCCATCACAGTCACGGACGTTGATCCAGAAATGTAAAGGTATCCGGGCGAGGCTATCGCAGTCACGGATACTGATGCACAAACTAAAGGTATCCGGGGGAGTCTAGCACAATCACGGATTCTAATGCAGAAAAGTAAAGGTTTCCGGGCGAGGCTATCGCAGTCACGGACGTTGATGCAGAAATGTAAAGGTATCTGGGCGAGTCTATCGTAGTCACGGATACTGATGCGTAATATAAAGGTAACCGGGCGAGGCTATCGTAGTCACGGATGCTGATGCAGAAATGTAAAGGTATTCGGGCAAGGCTATTGCACTCACGGAGCCTGATGCAGAAAAGTAAAGGTATCCGGGCGAGGCTATCGTAGTCACGGATGCTGATACAGAAATGTAAAGGTATCTGGGCGAGGCTATCGCAGTCACGGATACTGATGCACAAACTAAAGGTATCCGGGGAAGTCTAGCACAATCACAGATACTAAAGCAGAAGAGTAAAGGTATCCGGGGGAGGCTATCGCAGTCACGGACGTTGATGCAGAAATGTAAAGGTATCTGGGCGAGGCTATCGTAGTCACGGATACTGATGCATAATATAAAGGTAACCGGGCGGGGCTATCGCAGTCACGGACGCTGATGCAGAAAAGTAAAGTTATCTGAGCGAGGCTATCGCATTCACGGACGTTGATGCAGAAAAGTAAAGGTATCCGGGCGAGGCTATCGCAGTCACGGACGCTGATGAAGAAATGTAAAGGTATTCGGGCAAGGCTATTGCACTCACGGAGCCTGATGCAGAAAAGTAAAGGTATCCGGGCGAGGCTATCGTAGTCACGGATGCTGATACAGAAATGTAAAGGTATCTGGGCGAGGCTATCGCAGTCACGGATACTGATGCACAAACTAAAGGTATCCGGGGAAGTCTAGCACAATCACAGATACTAAAGCAGAAGAGTAAAGGTATCCGGGCGAGGCTATCGCAGTCACGGATACTGATGCAGAAATGTAAAGGTATCTGGGCGAGGCTATCATAGTCACGGATACTGATGCAGAATATAAAGGTAACCGGCCGGGGCTATCGCAGTCACGGACGCTGATGCAGAAATGTAAAGGTATCCGGGCGAGGCAATCGCAATCACGGATCCTGATGCAGAAAAGTAAAGGTATCCGGGCGAGGCTATAACAGTCACGGACATTGATCCAGAAATGTAAAGGTATCCGCGCGAGGCTATTGCAGTCACGGATACTGATGCAGAAACTAAAGGTATCCGGGGGAGTCTAGCACAATCACGGATTCTAATGCAGAAAAGTAAAGGTTTCCGGGCGAGGCTATCGCAGTCACGGACGTTGATGCAGAAATGTAAAGGTATCTGGGCGAGTCTATCGTAGTCACGGATACTGATGCAGAATATAAAGGTAACCGGGCGGGGCTATCGCAGTCACGGACGCTGATGCAGAAATGTAAAGGTATCCGGGCGACGCAATCTCAATCACGGATCCTGATGCAGAAAAGTAAAGGTATCCGGCCGAGGCTATCGCAGTAACAGATACTGATGCAGAAAAGTAAAGGTATCTGGGTGAGGCAATCGCAATCACGGACGTTGATGCAGAAATGTAAAGGTATCTAGGCGAGGCTATCGTAGTCACGGATACTGATGCAGAATATAATGGTAACCGGGCGGGGCTATTGCAGTCACGGACGCTGATGCAGAAATGTAAAGGTATCCGGGCGAGGCAATCGCAATCACGGATCCTGATGCAGAAAAGTAAAGGTATCCGGGCGAGGCCATCACAGTCACGGATGTTGATCCAGAAATGTAAAGGTATCCGGGCGAGGCTATCGCAGTCAAGGATACTGATGCAGAAAATAAAAGGTATCCGGGCGAGGCAATCGCACTCACGGATCCTGATGCAGAAAAGTAAAGGTATCCGGGCGAGGCTATCGTAGTCACAGATGCTGATACAGAAATGTAAAGGTATCTGGGCGAGGCTATCGCAGTCACGGATACTGATGCACAAACTAAAGGTATCCGGGGAAGTCTAGCACAATCACAGATACTAAAGCAGAAGAGTAAAGGTATCCGGGGGAGGCTATCGCAGTAACGGACGTTGATGCAGAAATGTAAAGGTATCTGGGCGAGGCTATCGTAGTCACGGATACTGATGCAGAATATAAAGGTAACCGGGCGGGGCTATCGCAGTCACGGACGCTGATGCAGAAAAGTGAAGATATCCGGGCGAGGCTATCGCAGTCACGGATACTGATGCAGAAATGTAAAGGTATCTGGGCGAGGCTATCATAGTCACGGATACTGATGCAGAATATAAAGGTAACCGGCCGGGGCTATCGCAGTCACGGACGCTGATGCAGAAATGTAAAGGTATCCGGGCGAGGCAATCGCAATCACGGATCCTGATGCAGAAAAGTAAAGGTATCCGGGCGAGGCTATAACAATCACGGACATTGATCCAGAAATGTAAAGGTATCCGCGCGAGGCTATTGCAGTCACGGATACTGATGCAGAAACTAAAGGTATCCGGGGGAGTCTAGCACAATCACGGATTCTAATGCAGAAAAGTAAAGGTTTCTGGGCGAGGCTATCGCAGTCACGGACGTTGATGCAGAAATGTAAAGGTATCTGGGCGAGTCTATCGTAGTCACGGATACTGATGCAGAATATAAAGGTAACCGGGCGCGGCTATCGCAGTCACGGACGCTGATGCAGAAATGTAAAGGTATCCGGGCGACGCAATCGCAATCACGGATCCTGATGCAGAAAAGTAAAGGTATCCGGCCGAGGCTATCGCAGTAACGGATACTGATGCAGAAATGTAAAGGTATCCGGGCGAGGCAATCGCAATCACGGATCCTGATGCAAAAAAGTAAAGGTATCCGGGCGAGGCCATCACAGTCACGGACGTTGATCCAGAAATGTAAAGGTATCCGGGCGAGGCTATCGCAGTCACGGATACTGATGCAGAAAATAAAAGGTATCCGGGCGAGGCAATCGCACTCACGGATCCTGATGCAGAAAAGTAAAGGTATCCGGGTGAGGCTATCGCAGTCACGGACGTTGATGCAGAAATGTAAAGGTATCTAGGCGAGGCTATTGTAGTCACGGATACTGATGCAGAATATAAAGGTAACCGGGCGGGGTATCGCAGTCACGGACGCTGATGCAGAAATATAAAGGTATCCGGGCGAGGCTATCGCAGTCACGGACGTTGATGCAGAAATGTAAAGGTATCTAGGCGAGGCTATTGTAGTCACGGATACTGATGCAGAATATAAAGGTAACCGGGTGGGGTATCGCAGTCACGGACGCTGATGCAGAAATGTAAAGTTATCTGAGCGAGGCTATCGCATTCACGGACGCTGATGCTGAAATGTAAAGGTATTCGGGCGAGGCTATCGCAGTCTCGGACGCTGATGCAGAAATGTAAAGTTATCTGAGCGAGGCTATCGCATTCACGGACGCTGATGCTGAAATGTAAAGGTATTCGGGCGAGGCTATCGCAGTCACGGACGTTGATGCAGAAATGTAAAGGTATCTAGGCGAGGCTATTGTAGTCACGGATACTGATGCAGAATATAAAGGTAACCGGGTGGGGTATCGCAGTCACGGACGCTGATGCAGAAATGTAAAGTTATCTGAGCGAGGCTATCGCATTCACGGACGCTGATGCTGAAATGTAAAGGTATTCGGGCAAGGCTATTGCACTCACGGAGCCTGATGCAGAAAAGTAAAGGTATCCGGGCGAGGCTATCGTAGTCACGGATGCTGATACAGAAATGTAAAGGTATCTGGGCGAGGCTATCGCAGTCACGGATACTGATGCACAAACTAAAGGTATCCGGGGAAGTCTAGCACAATCACAGATACTAAAGCAGAAGAGTAAAGGTATCCGGGCGAGGCTATCGCAGTCACGGATACTGATGCAGAAATGTAAAGGTATCCGGGGGAGTCTAGCACAATCACGGATTCTAATGCAGAAAAGTAAAGGTTTCCGGGCGAGGCTATCGCAGTCACGGACGTTGATGCAGAAATGTAAAGGTATCTGGGCGAGTCTATCGTAGTCACGGATACTGATGCAGAATATAAAGGTAACCGGGCGGGGCTATCGCAGTCACGGACGCTGATGCAAAAATGTAAGGGTATCCGGGCGACGCAATCGCAATCACGGATCCTGATGCAGAAAAGTAAAGGTATCCGGCCGAGGCTATCGCAGTAACAGATACTGATGCAGAAAAGTAAAGGTATCTGGGTGAGGCAATCGCAATCACGGACGTTGATGCTGAAATGTAAAGGTATCTAGGCGAGGCTATCGTAGTCACGGATACTGATGCAGAATATAATGGTAACCGGGCGGGGCTATTGCAGTCACGGACGCTGATGCAGAAATGTAAAGGTATCCGGGCGAGGCAATCGCAATCACGGATCCTGATGCAGAAAAGTAAAGGTATCCGGGCGAGGCCATCACAGTCACGGACGTTGATCCAGAAATGTAAAGGTATCCGGGCGAGGCTATCGCAGTCAAGGATACTGATGCAGAAAATAAAAGGTATCCGGGCGAGGCAATCGCACTCACGGATCCTGATGCAGAAAAGTAAAGGTATCCGGGCGAGGCTATCGCAGTCACAGACGTTGATGCAGAAATGTAAAGGTATCTAGGCGAGGCTATCGTAGTCACGGATGCTGATGCAGAAATGTAAAGTATTCGGGCGAGGCTATCGTAGTCACGGACGCTGATGCAGAAATGTAAAGGTATCCGGGCGAGGCTATCGTAGTCACGGATGCTGATGCAGAAATGTAAAGGTATTCGGGCAAGGCTATTGCACTCACGGAGCCTGATGCAGAAAAGTAAAGGTATCCGGGCGAGGCTATCGTAGTCACGGATGCTGATACAGAAATGTAAAGGTATCCGGGCGAGGCTATCGCAGTCACGGATACTGATGCACAAACTAAAGGTATCCGGGGAAGTCTAGCACAATCACAGATACTAATGCAGAAGCGTAAAGGTATCCGGGGGAGGCTATCGCAGTCACGGACGTTGATGCAGAAATGTAAAGGTATCTGGGCGAGGCTATCGTAGTCACGGATACTGATGCAGAATATAAAGGTAACCGGGCAGGGCTATCGCAGTCACGGACGCTGATGCAGAAAAGTAAAGGTATCCGAGCGAGGCTATCACAGTCACAGACGCTGATGCAGAAATGTAAAGTTATCTGAGCGAGGCTATCGCATTCACGGACGCTGATGCAGAAAAGTAAAGGTATCCGGGCGAGGCTATCGCAGTCACGGACGCTGATGCAGAAATGTAACGGTATCCGGGCGAGGCTATCGTAGTCACGGATGCTGATGTAGAAATGTAAAGGTATTCGGGCGAGGCTATCGCAGTCACGGACGCTGATGCACAAATGTAAAGTTATCTGAGCGAGGCTATCGCATTCACGGACGCTGATGCAGAAAAGTAAAGGTATCCGGGCGAGGCTATCGCAGTCACGGACGCTGATGAAGAAATGTAAAGGTATCCGGGCGAGGCTATCGTAGTAACGGATGCTGATGCAGAAATGTAAAGGTATTCGGGCGAGGCTGTCGCACTCACGGAGCCTGATGCAGAAAAGTAGAGGTATCCGGGCGAGGCTATCACAGTCACGGATGCTGATGCAGAAATGTAAAGTTATTTGAGCGAGGCTATCGCATTCACGGACGCTGATGCAGAAAAGTAAAGGTATCCGGGCGAGTCTATCGCAATCACGGACGCTGATGCAGAAATGTAAAGGTATGCGAGCGAGGCTATCGCAGTCACGGACGTTGATGCAGAAATGTAAAGTTATCTGAGCGAGGCTATCGCATTCACGGACGTTGATGCAGAAATGTAAAGGTATTCGGGCGAGGCTATCGCAGTCACGGACGCTGATGCAGAAATGTAAAATTATCTGAGCGAGGCTATCGCATTCACGGACGCTGATGCACAAAAGTAAAGATATCCGGGCGAGGCTATCGTAGTCACGGAGGCTGATGCAGAAATGTAAAGGTATGCGGGCGAGGCTATCGCAGTCACGGACGCTGATGCAGAAATGTAAAGTTATCTGAGCGAGGCTATCGTATTCACGGACGCTGATGCAGAAAAGTAAAGGTATCCGGGCGAGGCTATCGTAGTCACGGATGCTGATGCAGAAATGTAAAGGTATTCGGGCAAGGCTATTGCACTCACGGAGCCTGATGCAGAAAAGTAAAGGTATCCGGGCGAGGCTATCGTAGTCACGGATGCTGATACAGAAATGTAAAGGTACCCGGGCGAGGCTATCGCAGTGACGGATACTGATGCACAAACTAAAGGTATCCGGGGAAGTCTAGCACAATCACAGATACTAATGCAGAAGAGTAAAGGTATCCGGGGGAGGCTATCGCAGTCACGGACGTTGATGCAGAAATGTAAAGGTATCTGGGCGAGGCTATCGTAGTCACGGATACTGATGCAGAATATAAAGGTAACCGGGCGGGGCTATGACAGTCACGGACGCTGATGCAGAAAAGTAAAGGTAACCGGGCGGGGCTATCGCAGTCACGGACGCTGATGCAGAAAAGTAAAGGTAACCGGGCGGGGCTATCGCAGTCACGGACGCTGATGCAGAAAAGTAAAGGTATCCGAGCGAGGCTATCGCAGTCACAGACGCTGATGCAGAAATGTAAAGTTATCTGAGCGAGGCTATCGCATTCACGGACGCTGATGCAGAAAATTAAAGGTAACCGGGCGGGGCTATCGCAGTCACGGACGCTGATGCAGAAAAGTAAAGGTATCCGAGCGAGGCTATCGCAGTCACGGATGCTGATGCAGAAATGTAAAGGTATGCGGGCGAGGCTATCGCAGTCACGGACGCTGATGCAGAAATGTATAGTTATCTGAGCGAGGCTATCGCACTCACGGACGCTGATGCAGAAAAGTAAAGGTATCCGGGCGAGGCTATCGCAGTAACGGACGCTGATGAAGAAATGTAAAGGTATCCGGGTGAGGCTATCGTAGTCACGGATGCTGATGCAGAAATGTAAAGGTATTCGGGCGAGGCTATCGCACTCACGGAGCCTGATGCAGAAAAGTAGAGGTATCCGGGCGAGGCTATCGCAGTCACGGATGCTGATGCAGAAATGTAAAGGTATCCAGGCGAGGCTATCGCAATCACGGATACTGATACACAAACTAAAGGTATCAGGGGGAGTCTAGCACAATCGCAGATACTAATGCAGAAGAGTAAAGGTATTCGGGGGAGGCTATCGCAGTCACGGACGTTGATGCAGAAATGTAAAGGTATCTGGGCGATGCTATCGTAGTCACGGATACTGATGCAGAATATAAAGGTAACCGGGCGGGGCTATTGAAGTCACGGACGCTGATGCAGAAAAGTAAAGGTAACCGGGCGGGGCTATCGCAGTCACGGACGCTGATACAGAAAAGTGAAGATATCCGGGCGAGGCTATCGCAGTCACGGATACTGATGCAGAAATGTAAAGGTATCTGGGCGAGGCTATCATAGTCACGGATACTGATGCAGAATATAAAGGTAACCGGCCGGGGCTATCGCAGTCACGGACGCTGATGCAGAAATGTAAAGGTATCCGGGCGAGGCAATCGCAATCACGGATCCTGATGCAGAAAAGTAAAGGTATCCGGGCGAGGCTATAACAGTCACGGACATTGATCCAGAAATGTAAAGGTATCCGCGCGAGCCTATTGCAGTCACGGATACTGATGCAGAAACTAAAGGTATCCGGGGGAGTCTAGCACAATCACGGATTCTAATGCAGAAAAGTAAAGGTTTCCGGGCGAGGCTATCGCAGTCACGGACGTTGATGCAGAAATGTAAAGGTATCTGGGCGAGGCTATCGTAGTCACGGATACTGATGCAGAATATAAAGGTAACCGGGCGGGGCTATGACAGTCACGGACGCTGATGCAGAAAAGTAAAGGTAACCGGGCGGGGCTATCGCAGTCACGGACGCTGATGCAGAAAAGTAAAGGTAACCGGGCGGGGCTATCGCAGTCACGGACGCTGATGCAGAAAAGTAAAGGTATCCGAGCGAGGCTATCGCAGTCACAGACGCTGATGCAGAAATGTAAAGTTATCTGAGCGAGGCTATCGCATTCACGGACGCTGATGCAGAAAATTAAAGGTAACCGGGCGGGGCTATCGCAGTCACGGACGCTGATGCAGAAAAGTAAAGGTATCCGAGCGAGGCTATCGCAGTCACGGATGCTGATGCAGAAATGTAAAGGTATGCGGGCGAGGCTATCGCAGTCACGGACGCTGATGCAGAAATGTATAGTTATCTGAGCGAGGCTATCGCACTCACGGACGCTGATGCAGAAAAGTAAAGGTATCCGGGCGAGGCTATCGCAGTAACGGACGCTGATGAAGAAATGTAAAGGTATCCGGGTGAGGCTATCGTAGTCACGGATGCTGATGCAGAAATGTAAAGGTATTCGGGCGAGGCTATCGCACTCACGGAGCCTGATGCAGAAAAGTAGAGGTATCCGGGCGAGGCTATCGCAGTCACGGATGCTGATGCAGAAATGTAAAGGTATCCAGGCGAGGCTATCGCAATCACGGATACTGATACACAAACTAAAGGTATCAGGGGGAGTCTAGCACAATCGCAGATACTAATGCAGAAGAGTAAAGGTATTCGGGGGAGGCTATCGCAGTCACGGACGTTGATGCAGAAATGTAAAGGTATCTGGGCGATGCTATCGTAGTCACGGATACTGATGCAGAATATAAAGGTAACCGGGCGGGGCTATTGAAGTCACGGACGCTGATGCAGAAAAGTAAAGGTAACCGGGCGGGGCTATCGCAGTCACGGACGCTGATACAGAAAAGTGAAGATATCCGGGCGAGGCTATCGCAGTCACGGATACTGATGCAGAAATGTAAAGGTATCTGGGCGAGGCTATCATAGTCACGGATACTGATGCAGAATATAAAGGTAACCGGCCGGGGCTATCGCAGTCACGGACGCTGATGCAGAAATGTAAAGGTATCCGGGCGAGGCAATCGCAATCACGGATCCTGATGCAGAAAAGTAAAGGTATCCGGGCGAGGCTATAACAGTCACGGACATTGATCCAGAAATGTAAAGGTATCCGCGCGAGCCTATTGCAGTCACGGATACTGATGCAGAAACTAAAGGTATCCGGGGGAGTCTAGCACAATCACGGATTCTAATGCAGAAAAGTAAAGGTTTCCGGGCGAGGCTATCGCAGTCACGGACGTTGATGCAGAAATGTAAAGGTATCTGGGCGAGGCTATCGTAGTCACGGATACTGATGCAGAATATAAAGGTAACCGGGCGGGGCTATGACAGTCACGGACGCTGATGCAGAAAAGTAAAGGTAACCGGGCGGGGCTATCGCAGTCACGGACGCTGATGCAGAAAAGTAAAGGTAACCGGGCGGGGCTATCGCAGTCACGGACGCTGATGCAGAAAAGTAAAGGTATCCGAGCGAGGCTATCGCAGTCACAGACGCTGATGCAGAAATGTAAAGTTATCTGAGCGAGGCTATCGCATTCACGGACGCTGATGCAGAAAATTAAAGGTAACCGGGCGGGGCTATCGCAGTCACGGACGCTGATGCAGAAAAGTAAAGGTATCCGAGCGAGGCTATCGCAGTCACGGATGCTGATGCAGAAATGTAAAGGTATGCGGGCGAGGCTATCGCAGTCACGGACGCTGATGCAGAAATGTATAGTTATCTGAGCGAGGCTATCGCACTCACGGACGCTGATGCAGAAAAGTAAAGGTATCCGGGCGAGGCTATCGCAGTAACGGACGCTGATGAAGAAATGTAAAGGTATCCGGGTGAGGCTATCGTAGTCACGGATGCTGATGCAGAAATGTAAAGGTATTCGGGCGAGGCTATCGCACTCACGGAGCCTGATGCAGAAAAGTAGAGGTATCCGGGCGAGGCTATCGCAGTCACGGATGCTGATGCAGAAATGTAAAGGTATCCAGGCGAGGCTATCGCAATCACGGATACTGATACACAAACTAAAGGTATCAGGGGGAGTCTAGCACAATCGCAGATACTAATGCAGAAGAGTAAAGGTATTCGGGGGAGGCTATCGCAGTCACGGACGTTGATGCAGAAATGTAAAGGTATCTGGGCGATGCTATCGTAGTCACGGATACTGATGCAGAATATAAAGGTAACCGGGCGGGGCTATTGAAGTCACGGACGCTGATGCAGAAAAGTAAAGGTAACCGGGCGGGGCTATCGCAGTCACGGACGCTGATACAGAAAAGTGAAGATATCCGGGCGAGGCTATCGCAGTCACGGATACTGATGCAGAAATGTAAAGGTATCTGGGCGAGGCTATCATAGTCACGGATACTGATGCAGAATATAAAGGTAACCGGCCGGGGCTATCGCAGTCACGGACGCTGATGCAGAAATGTAAAGGTATCCGGGCGAGGCAATCGCAATCACGGATCCTGATGCAGAAAAGTAAAGGTATCCGGGCGAGGCTATAACAGTCACGGACATTGATCCAGAAATGTAAAGGTATCCGCGCGAGCCTATTGCAGTCACGGATACTGATGCAGAAACTAAAGGTATCCGGGGGAGTCTAGCACAATCACGGATTCTAATGCAGAAAAGTAAAGGTTTCCGGGCGAGGCTATCGCAGTCACGGACGTTGATGCAGAAATGTAAAGGTATCTGGGCGAGTCTATCGTAGTCACGGATACTGATGCAGAATATAAAGGTAACCGGGCGGGGCTATCGCAGTCACGGACGCTGATGCAGAAATGTTAAGGTATCCGGGCGACGCAATCGCAATCACGGATCCTGATGCAGAAAAGTAAAGGTATTCGGCCGAGGCTATCGCAGTAACGGATACTGATGCAGAAAAGTAAAGGTATCTGGGTGAGGCAATCGCAATCACGGACGTTGATGCAGAAATGTAAAGGTATCTAGGCGAGGCTATCGTAGTCACGGATACTGATGCAGAAAAGTAAAGGTATCTGGGTGAGGCAATCGCAATCACGGACGTTGATGCAGAAATGTAAAGGTATCCAGGCGAAGCTATCGCAATCACGGATACTGATGCACAAACTAAAGGTATCCGGGGGAGTCTAGTACAATCGCAGATTTTAATGCAGAAGAGTAAAGGTATTCGGGGGAGGCTATCGCAGTCACGGATACTGATGCAGAAATGTAAAGGTATCTGGGCGAGGCTATCATAGTCACGGATACTGATGCAGAATATAAAGGTAACCGGGCGGGGCTATCGCAGTCACGGACGCTGATGCAGAAATGTAAAGGTATCCGGGCGACGCAATCGCAATCACGGATCCTGATGCAGAAAAGTAAAGGTATCCGGCCGAGGCTATCGCAGTAACGGATACTGATGCAGAAATGTAAAGGTATCCGGGCGAGGCAATCGCAATCACGGATCCTGATGCAAAAAAGTAAAGGTATCCGGGCGAGGCCATCACAGTCACGGACGTTGATCCAAAAATGTAAAGGTATCCGGGCGAGGCTATCGCAGTCACGGATACTGATGCAGAAAATAAAAGGTATCCGGGAGAGGCAATCGCACTCACGGATCCTGATGCAGAAAAGTAAAGGTATCCGGGCGAGGCTATCGCAGTCACGGACGTTGATGCAGAAATGTAAAGGTATCTAGGCGAGGCTATTGTAGTCACGGATACTGATGCAGAATATAAAGGTAACCGGGCGGGGTATCGCAGTCACGGACGCTGATGCAGAAATATAAAGGTATCCGGGCGAGGCTATCGCAGTCACGGACGTTGATGCAGAAATGTAAAGGTATCTAGGCGAGGCTATTGTAGTCACGGATACTGATGCAGAATATAAAGGTAACCGGGCGGGGTATCGCAGTCACGGACGCTGATGCAGAAATGTAAAGTTATCTAAGCGAGGCTATCGCATTCACGGACGCTGATGCAGAAATGTAAAGGTATTCGGGCGAGGCTATCGCAGTCTCGGACGCTGATGCAGAAATGTAAAGTTATCTGAGCGAGGCTATCGCATTCACGGACGCTGATGCAGAAAAGTAAAGGTATCCGGGCGAGGCTATCGTAGTCACGGAGGCTGATGCAGAAATGTAAAGGTATTCGGGCGAGGCTATCGTAGTCACGGACGCTGATGCAGAAATGTAAAGTTATCTGAGCGAGGCTATCGCATTCACGGACGCTGATGCAGAAAAGTAAAGGTATCCGGGCGAGGCTATCGCAGTCACGGACGCTGATGAAGAAATGTAAAGGTATCCGGGCGAGGCTATCGTAGTCACGGATGCTGATGCAGAAATGTAAAGGTATTCGGGCAAGGCTATTGCACTCACGGAGCCTGACGCAGAAAAGTAAAGGTATCCGGGCGAGGCTATCGTAGTCACGGATGCTGATACAGAAATGTAAAGGTATCTGGGCGAGGCTATCGCAGTCACGGATACTGATGCACAAACTAAAGGTATCCGGGGAAGTCTAACACAATCACAGATACTAAAGCAGAAGAGTAAAGGTATCCGGGGGAGGCTATCGCAGTCACGGACGTTGATGCAGAAATGTAAAGGTATCTGGGCGAGGCTATCGTAGTCACGGATACTGATGCAGAATATAAAGGTAACCGGGCGGGGCTATCGCAGTCACGGACGCTGATGCAGAAATGTAAAGGTATCCGGGCGACGCAATCGCAATCACGGATCCTGATGCAGAAAAGTAAAGGTATCCGGCCGAGGCTATCGCAGTAACGGATACTGATGCAGAAAAGTAAAGGTATCTGGGTGAGGCAATCGCAATCACGGACGTTGATGCAGAAATGTAAAGGTATCTAGGCGAGGCTGTCGTAGTCACGGATACTGATGCAGAATATAATGGTAACCGGGCGGGGCTATTGCAGTCACGGACGCTGATGCAGAAATGTAAAGGTATCCGGGCGAGGCAATCGCAATCACGGATCCTGATGCAGAAAAGTAAAGGTATCCGGGCGAGGCCATCACAGTCACGGACGTTGATCCAGAAATGTAAAGGTATCCGGGCGAGGCTATCGCAGTCAAGGATACTGATGCAGAAAATAAAAGGTATCCGGGCGAGGCAATCGCACTCACGGATCCTGATGCAGAAAAGTAAAGGTATCCGGGCGAGGCTATCGCAGTCACGGACGTTGATGCAGAAATATAAAGGTATCTAGGCGAGGCTATCGTAGTCACGGATGCTGATGCAGAAATGTAAAGTATTCGGGCGAGGCTATCGTAGTCACGGACGCTGATGCAGAAATGTAAAGGTATCCGGGCGAGGCTATCGTAGTCACGGATGCTGATGCAGAAATGTAAAGGTATTCGGGCAAGGCTATTGCACTCACGGAGCCTGATGCAGAAAAGTAAAGGTATCCGGGCGAGGCTATCGTAGTCACGGATGCTGATACAGAAATGTAAAGGTATCCGGGCGAGGATATCGCAGTCACGGATACTGATGCACAAACTAAAGGTATCCGGGGAAGTCTAGCACAATCACAGATACTAATGCAGAAGAGTAAAGGTATCCGGGGGAGGCTATCGCAGTCACGGACGTTGATGCAGAAATGTAAAGGTATCTGGGCGAGGCTATCGTAGTCACGGATACTGATGCAGAATATAAAGGTAACCGGGCGGGGCTATCGCAGTCACGGACGCTGATGCAGAAAAGTAAAGGTATCCGAGCGAGGCTATCACAGTCACAGACGCTGATGCAGAAATGTAAAGTTATCTGAGCGAGGCTATCGCATTCACGGACGCTGATGCAGAAAAGTAAAGGTATCCGGGCGAGGCTATCGCAGTCACGGACGCTGATGCAGAAATGTAACGGTATCCGGGCGAGGCTATCGTAGTCACGGATGCTGATGTAGAAATGTAAAGGTATTCGGGCGAAGCTATCGCAGTCACGGACGCTGATGCAGAAATGTAAAGTTATCTGAGCGAGGATATCGCATTCACGGACGCTGATGCAGAAAAGTAAAGGTATCCGGGCGAGGGTATCGCAGTCACGGACGCTGATGAAGAAATGTAAAGGTATCCGGGCGAGGCTATCGTAGTAACGGATGCTGATGCAGAAATGTAAAGGTATTCGGGCGAGGCTGTCGCACTCACGGAGCCTGATGCAGAAAAGTAGAGGTATCCGGGCGAGGCTATCACAGTCACGGATGCTGATGCAGAAATGTAAAGTTATTTGAGCGAGGCTATCGCATTCACGGACGCTGATGCAGAAAAGTAAAGGTATCCGGGCGAGTCTATCGTAATCACGGACGCTGATGCAGAAATGTAAAGGTATGCGGGCGAGGCTATCACAGTCACGGACGTTGATGCAGAAATGTAAAGTTATCTGAGCGAGGCTATCGCATTCACGGACGTTGATGCAGAAATGTAAAGGTATTCGGGCGAGGCTATCGCAGTCACGGACGCTGATGCAGAAATGTAAAATTATCTGAGCGAGGCTATCGCATTCACGGACGCTGATGCACAAAAGTAAAGATATCCGGCGAGGCTATCGTAGTCACGGAGGCTGATGCAGAAATGTAAAGGTATGCGGGCGAGGCTATCGCAGTCACGGACGCTGATGCAGAAATGTAAAGTTATCTGAGCGAGGCTATCGTATTCACGGACGCTGATGCAGAAAAGTAAAGGTATCCGGGCGAGGCTATCGTAGTCACGGATGCTGATGCAGAAATGTAAAGGTATTCGGGCAAGGCTATTGCACTCACGGAGCCTGGTGCAGAAAAGTAAACGTATCCGGGCGAGGCTATCGTAGTCACGGATGCTGATACAGAAATGTAAAGGTACCCGGGCGAGGCTATCGCAGTGACGGATACTGATGCACAAACTAAAGGTATCCGGGGAAGTCTAGCACAATCACAGATACTAATGCAGAAGAGTAAAGGTATCCGGGGGAGGCTATCGCAGTCACGGACGTTGATGCAGAAATGTAAAGGTATCTGGGCGAGGCTAACGTAGTCACGGATACTGATGCAGAATACAAAGGTAACCGGGCGGGGCTATGGCAGTCACGGACGCTGATGCAGAAAAGTAAAGGTAACCAGGCGGGGCTATCGCAGTCACGGACGCTGATGCAGAAAAGTAAAGGTAACCGGGCGGGGCTATCGCAGTCACGGACGCTGATGCAGAAAAGTAAAGGTATCCGAGCGAGGCTATCGCAGTCACGGATGCTGATGCAGAAATGTAAAGGTATGCGGGCGAGGCTATCGCAGTCACGGACGCTGATGCAGAAATGTATAGTTATCTGAGCGAGGCTATCGCACTCACGGACGCTGATGCAGAAAAGTAAAGGTATCCGGGCGAGGCTATCGCAGTCACGGACGCTGATGAAGAAATGTAAAGGTATGCGGGCGAGGCTATCGCAGTCACGGACGCTGATGCAGAAAAGTAAAGGTATCCGGACGAGGCTATCGCAGTCACGGATGCTGATGCAGAAATGTAAAGGTATGCGGGCGAGGCTATCGCAGTCACGGACGCTGATGTAGAAAAGTAAAGGTATCCGGGCGAGGCTATCGCAGTCACGGACGCTGATGAAGAAATGTAAAGGTATGCGGGCGAGGCTATCGCACTCACGGACGCTGATGCAGAAAAGTAAAGGTATCCGAGCGAGGCTATCGCAGTCACGGATGCTGATGCAGAAATGTAAAGGTATGCGGGCGAGGCTATCGCAGTCACGGACGCTGATGCAGAAAAGTAAAGGTATCCGGACGAGGCTATCGCAGTCACGGACGCTGATGAAGAAATGTAAAGGTATGCGGGCGAGGCTATCGCAGTCACGGACGTTGATGCAGAAATGTAAAGGTATCCGGGCGAGGCTATCGCAGTCACGGACGCTGATGAAGAAATGTAAAGGTATGCGGGCGAGGCTATCGCACTCACGGACGCTGATGCAGAAAAGTAAAGGTATCCGAGCGAGGCTATCGCAGTCACGGATGCTGATGCAGAAATGTAAAGGTATGCGGGCGAGGCTATCGCAGTCACGGACGCTGATGCAGAAAAGTAAAGGTATCCGGGTGAGGCTATCGCAGTCACGGACGCTGATGAAGAAATGTAAAGGTATGCGGGCGAGGCTATCGCTGTCACGGACGTTGATGCAGAAATGTAAAGGTATCTGGGCGAGGCTATCGTAGTCACGGATACTGATGCAGAATATAAAGGTAACCGGGCGGGGCTATGGCAGTCACGGACGCTGATGCAGAAAAGTAAAGGTAACCAGGCGGGGCTATCGCAGTCACGGACGCTTATGCAGAAAAGTAAAGGTAACCGGGCGGGGCTATCGCAGTCACGGACGCTGATGCAGAAAAGTAAAGGTATCCGAGCGAGGCTATCGCAGTCACGGATGCTGATGCAGAAATGTAAAGGTATGCGGGCGAGGCTATCGCAGTCACGGACGCTGATGAAGAAAAGTAAAGGTATCCGAGCGAGGCTATCGCAGTCACGGATGCTGATGCAGAAATGTAAACGTATGTGGGCGAGGCTATCGCAGTCACGGACGCTGATGCAGGAATGTATAGTTATCTGAGCGAGGCTATCGCACTCACGGACGCTGATGCAGAAAAGTAAAGGTATCCGGGCGAGGCTATCGCAGTCACGGACGCTGATGAAGAAATGTAAAGGTATCCGGGTGAGGCTATCGTAGTCACGGATCCTGATGCAGAAATGTAAAGGTATTCGGGCGAGGCTATCGCACTCACGGAGCCTGATGCAGAAAAGTAGAGGTATCCGGGCGAGGCTATCGCAGTCACGGATGCTGATGCAGAAATGTAAAGGTATCCAGGCGAGGCTATCGCAGTCACGGATACTGATACACAAACTAAAGGTATCAGGGGGAGTCTAGCACAATCGCAGATACTAATGCAGAAGAGTAAAGGTATTCGGGGGAGGCTATCGCAGTCACGGACGTTGATGCAGAAATGTAAAGGTATCTGGGCGATGCTATCGTAGTCACGGATACTGATGCAGAATATAAAGGTAACCGGGCGGGGCTATTGAAGTCACGGACGCTGATGCAGAAAAGTAAAGGTAACCGGGCGGGGCTATCGCAGTCACGGACGCTGATGCAGAAAAGTGAAGATATCCGGGCGAGGCTATCGCAGTCACGGATTAAATGCAGAAATGTAAAGGTATCTGGGCGAGGTTATCATAGTCACGGATACTGATGCAGAATATAAAGGTAACCGGCCGGGGCTATCGCAGTCACGGACGCTGATGCAGAAATGTAAAAGTATCCGGGCGAGGCAATCGCAATCACGGATCCTGATGCAGAAAAGTAAAGGTATCCGGGCGAGGCTATAACAGTCACGGACATTGATCCAGAAATGTAAAGGTATCCGCGCGAGCCTATTGCAGTCACGGTTACTGATGCAGAAACTAAAGGTATCCGGGGGAGTCTAGCACAATCACAGATTCTAATGCAGAAAAGTAAAGGTTTCCGGGCGAGGCTATCGCAGTCACGGACGTTGATGCAGAAATGTAAAGGTATCTGGGCGAGTCTATCGTAGTCACGGATACTGATGCAGAATATAAAGGTAACCGGGCGGGGCTATCGCAGTCACGGACGTTGATGCAGAAAAGTAAAGGTATCTAGGCGAGGCTATCGTAGTCACGGATACTGATGCAGAAAAGTAAAGGTATCTGGGTGAGGCAATCGCAATCACGGACGTTGATGCAGAAATGTAAAGGTATCCAGGCGAAGCTATCGCAGTCACGGATACTGATGCACAAACTAAAGGTATCCGGGGGAGTCTAGCACAATCGCAGATTTTAATGCAGAAGAGTAAAGGTATTCGGGGGAGGTTATCGCAGTCACGGATACTGATGCAGAAATGTAAAGGTATCTGGGCGAGGCTATCATAGTCACGGATACTGATGCAGAATATAAAGGTAACCGGGCGGGGCTATCGCAGTCACGGACGCTGATGCAGAAATGTAAAGGTATCCGGGCGACGCAATCGCAATCACGGATCCTGATGCAGAAAAGTAAAGGTATCCGGCCGAGGCTATCGCAGTAACGGATACTGATGCAGAAATGTAAAGGTATCCGGGCGAGGCAATCGCAATCACGGATCCTGATGCAAAAAAGTAAAGGTATCCGGGCGAAGCCATCACAGTCACGGACGTTGATCCAGAAATGTAAAGGTATCCGGGCGAGGCTATCGCAGTCACGGATACTGATGCAGAAAATAAAAGGTATCCGGGCGAGGCAATCGCACTCACGGATCCTGATGCAGAAAAGTAAAGGTATCCGGGCGAGGCTATCGCAGTCACGGACGTTGATGCAGAAATGTAAAGGTATCTAGGCGAGGCTATTGTAGTCACGGATACTGATGCAGAATATAAAGGTAACCGGGCGGGGTATCGCAATCACGGACGCTGATGCAGAAATATAAAGGTATCCGGGCGAGGCTATCGCAGTCACGGACGTTGATGCAGAAATGTAAAGGTATCTAGGCGAGGCTATTGTAGTCACGGATACTGATGCAGAATATAAAGGTAACCGGGCGGGGTATCGCAGTCACGGACGCTGATGCAGAAATGTAAAGTTATCTGAGCGAGGCTATCGCATTCACGGACGCTGATGCAGAAATGTAAAGGTATTCGGGCGAGGCTATCGCAGTCTCGGACGCTGATGCAGAAATGTAAAGTTATCTGAGCGAGGCTATCGCATTCACGGACGCTGATGCAGAAAAGTAAAGGTATCCGGGCGAGGCTATCGTAGTCACGGAGGCTGATGCAGAAATGTAAAGGTATTCGGGCGAGGCTATCGCAGTCACGGACGCTGATGCAGAAATGTAAAGTTATCTGAGCGAGGCTATCGCATTCACGGACGCTGATGCAGAAAAGTAAAGGTATCCGGGCGAGGCTATCGCAGTCACGGACGCTGATGAAGAAATGTAAAGGTATCCGGGCGACGCAATCGCAATCACGGATCCTGATGCAGAAAAGTAAAGGTATCCGGCCGAGGCTATCGCAGTAACGGATACTGATGCAGAAAAGTAAAGGTATCTGGGTGAGGCAATCGCAATCACGGACGTTGATGCAGAAATGTAAAGGTATCTAGGCGAGGCTATCGTAGTCACGGATACTGATGCAGAATATAATGGTAACCGGGCGGGGCTATTGCAGTCACGGACGCTGATGCAGAAATGTAAAGGTATCCGGGCGAGGCAATCGCAATCACGGATCCTGATGCAGAAAAGTAAAGGTATCCGGGCGAGGCCATCACAGTCACGGACGTTGATCCAGAAATGTAAAGGTATCCGGGCGAGGCTATCGCAGTCAAGGATACTGATGCAGAAAATAAAAGGTATCCGGGCGAGGCAATCGCACTCACGGATCCTGATGCAGAAAAGTAAAGGTATCCGGGCGAGGCTATCGCAGTCACGGACGTTGATGCAGAAATGTAAAGGTATCTAGGCGAGGCTATCGTAGTCACGGATGCTGATGCAGAAATGTAAAGTATTCGGGCGAGGCTATCGTAGTCACGGACGCTGATGCAGAAATGTAAAGGTATCCGGGCGAGGCTATCGTAGTCACAGATGCTGATGCAGAAATGTAAAGGTATTCGGGCAAGGCTATTGCACTCACGGAGCCTGATGCAGAAAAGTAAAGGTATCCGGGCGAGGCTATCGTAGTCACGGATGCTGATACAGAAATGTAAAGGTATCCGGGCGAGGCTATCGCAGTCACGGATACTGATGCACAAACTAAAGGTATCCGGGGAAGTCTAGCACAATCACAGATACTAATGCAGAAGAGTAAAGGTATCCGGGGGAGGCTATCGCAGTCACGGACGTTGATGCAGAAATGTAAAGGTATCTGGGCGAGGCTATCGTAGTCACGGATACTGATGCAGAATATAAAGGTAACCGGGCGGGGCTATCGCAGTCACAGACGCTGAAGCAGAAAAGTAAAGGTATCCGAGCGAGGCTATCACAGTCAAAGACGCTGATGCAGAAATGTAAAGTTATCTGAGCGAGGCTATCGCATTCACGGACGCTGATGCAGAAAAGTAAAGGTATCCGGGCGAGGCTATCGCAGTCACGGACGCTGATGCAGAAATGTAACGGTATCCGGGCGAGGCTATCGTAGTCACGGATGCTGATGTAGAAATGTAAAGGTATTCGGGCGAGGCTATCGCAGTCACGGACGCTGATGCAGAAATGTAAAGTTATCTGAGCGAGGCTATCGCATGCACAGACGCTGATGCAGAAAAGTAAAGGTATCCGGGCGAGGCTATCGCAGTCACGGACGCTGATGAAGAAATGTAAAGGTATCCGGGTGAGGCTATCGTAGTAACGGATGCTGATGCAGAAATGTAAAGGTATTCGGGCGAGGCTGTCGCACTCACGGAGCCTGATGCAGAAAAGTAGAGGTATCCGGGCGAGGCTATCACAGTCACGGATGCTGATGCAGAAATGTAAAGTTATTTGAGCGAGGCTATCGCATTCACGGACGCTGATGCAGAAAAGTAAAGGTATCCGGGTGAGTCTATCGCAATCACGGACGCTGATGCAGAAATGTAAAGGTATGCGGGCGAGGCTATCGCAGTCACGGACGTTGATGCAGAAATGTAAAGTTATCTGAGCGAGGCTATCGCATTCACGGACGTTGATGCAGAAATGTAAAGGTATTCGGGCGAGGCTATCGCAGTCACGGACGCTGATGCAGAAATGTAAAATTATCTGAGCGAGGCTATCGCATTCACGGACGCTGATGCACAAAAGTAAAGATATCCGGGCGAGGCTATCGTAGTCACGGAGGCTGATGCAGAAATGTAAAGGTATGCGGGCGAGGCTATCGCAGTCACGGACGCTGATGCAGAAATGTAAAGTTATCTGAGCGAGGCTATCGTATTCACGGACGCTGATGCAGAAAAGTAAAGGTATCCGGGCGAGGCTATCGTAGTCACGGATGCTGATGCAGAAATGTAAAGGTATTCGGGCAAGGCTATTGCACTCACGGAGCCTGATGCAGAAAAGTAAAGGTATCCGGGCGAGGCTATCGTAGTCACGGATGCTGATACAGAAATGTAAAGGTACCCGGGCGAGGCTATCGCAGTGACGGATACTGATGCACAAACTAAAGGTATCCGGGGAAGTCTAGCACAATCACAGATACTAATGCAGAAGAGTAAAGGTATCCGGGGGAGGCTATCGCAGTCACGGACGTTGATGCAGAAATGTAAAGGTATCTGGGCGAGGCTATCGTAGTCACGGATACTGATGCAGAATATAAAGGTAACCGGGCGGGGCTATGGCAGTCACGGACGCTGATGCAGAAAAGTAAAGGTAACCAGGCGGGGCTATCGCAGTCACGGACGCTGATGCAGAAAAGTAAAGGTAACCGGGCGGGGCTATCGCAGTCACGGACGCTGATGCAGAAAAGTAAAGGTATCCGAGCGAGGCTATCGCAGTCACAGACGCTGATGCAGAAATGTAAAGTTATCTGAGCGAGGCTATCGCATTCACGGACGCTGATGCAGAAAAGTAAAGGTAACCGGGCGGGGCTATCGCAGTCACGGACGCTGATGCAGAAAAGTAAAGGTATCCGAGCGAGGCTATCGCAGTCACGGATGCTGATGCAGAAATGTAAAGGTATGCGGGCGAGGCTATCGCAGTCACGGACGCTGATGCAGAAATGTATAGTTATCTGAGCGAGGCTATCGCACTCACGGACGCTGATGCAGAAAAGTAAAGGTATCCGGGCGAGGCTATCGCAGTCACGGACGCTGATGAAGAAATGTAAAGGTATCCGGGTGAGGCTATCGTAGTCACGGATGCTGATGCAGAAATGTAAAGGTATTCGGGCGAGGCTATCGCACTCACGGAGCCTGATGCAGAAAAGTAGAGGTATCCGGGCGAGGCTATCGCAGTCACGGATGCTGATGCAGAAATGTAAAGGTATCCAGGCGAGGCTATCGCAGTCACGGATACTGATACACAAACTAAAGGTATCAGGGGGAGTCTAGCACAATCGCAGATACTAATGCAGAAGAGTAAAGGTGTTCGGGGGAGGCTATCGCAGTCACGGACGTTGATGCAGAAATATAAAGGTATCTGGGCGATGCTATCGTAGTCACGGATACTGATGCAGAATATAAAGGTAACCGGGCGGGGCTATTGAAGTCACGGACGCTGATGCAGAAAAGTAAAGGTAACCGGGCGGGGCTATCGCAGTCACGGACGCTGATGCAGAAAAGTGAAGATATCCGGGCGAGGCTATCGCAGTCACGGATACTGATGCAGAAATGTAAAGGTATCTGGGCGAGGCTATCATAGTCACGGATACTGATGCAGAATATAAAGGTAACCGGCCGGGGCTATCGCAGTCACGGACGCTGATGCAGAAATGTAAAGGTATCCGGGCGAGGCAATCGCAATCACGGATCCTGATGCAGAAAAGTAAAGGTATCCGGGCGAGGCTATAACAGTCACGGACATTGATCCAGAAATGTAAAGGTATCCGCGCGAGCCTATTGCAGTCACGGATACTGATGCAGAAACTAAAGGTATCCGGGGGAGTCTAGCACAATCACGGATTCTAATGCAGAAAAGTAAAGGTTTCCGGGCGAGGCTATCGCAGTCACGGACGTTGATGCAGAAATGTAAAGGTATCTGGGCGAGTCTATCGTAGTCACGGATACTGATGCAGAATATAAAGGTAACCGGGCGGGGCTATCGCAGTCACGGACGCTGATGCAGAAATGTTAAGGTATCCGGGCGACGCAATCGCAATCACGGATCCTGATGCAGAAAAGTAAAGGTATTCGGCCGAGGCTATCGCAGTAACGGATACTGATGCAGAAAAGTAAAGGTATCTGGGTGAGGCAATCGCAATCACGGACGTTGATGCAGAAATGTAAAGGTATCTAGGCGAGGCTATCGTAGTCACGGATACTGATGCAGAAAAGTAAAGGTATCTGGGTGAGGCAATCGCAATCACGGACGTTGATGCAGAAATGTAAAGGTATCCAGGCGAAGCTATCGCAGTCACGGATACTGATGCACAAACTAAAGGTATCCGGGGGAGTCTAGCACAATCGCAGATTTTAATGCAGAAGAGTAAAGGTATTCGGGGGAGGCTATCGCAGTCACGGATACTGATGCAGAAATGTAAAGGTATCTGGGCGAGGCTATCATAGTCACGGATACTGATGCAGAATATAAAGGTAACCGGGCGGGGCTATCGCAGTCACGGACGCTGATGCAGAAATGTAAAGGTATCCGGGCGACGCAATCGCAATCACGGATCCTGATGCAGAAAAGTAAAGGTATCCGGCCGAGGCTATCGCAGTAACGGATACTGATGCAGAAATGTAAAGGTATCCGGGCGAGGCAATCGCAATCACGGATCCTGATGCAAAAAAGTAAAGGTATCCGGGCGAGGCCATCACAGTCACGTACGTTGATCCAGAAATGTAAAGGTATCCGGGCGAGGCTATCGCAGTCACGGATACTGATGCAGAAAATAAAAGGTATCCGGGCGAGGCAATCGCACTCACGGATCCTGATGCAGAAAAGTAAAGGTATCCGGGCGAGGCTATCGCAGTCACGGACGTTGATGCAGAAATGTAAAGGTATCTAGGCGAGGCTATTGTAGTCACGGATACTGATGCAGAATATAAAGGTAACCGGGCGGGGTATCGCAATCACGGACGCTGATGCAGAAATATAAAGGTATCCGGGCGAGGCTATCGCAGTCACGGACGTTGATGCAGAAATGTAAAGGTATCTAGGCGAGGCTATTGTAGTCACGGATACTGATGCAGAATATAAAGGTAACCGGGCGGGGTATCGCAGTCACGGACGCTGATGCAGAAATGTAAAGTTATCTGAGCGAGGCTATCGCATTCACGGACGCTGATGCAGAAATGTAAAGGTATTCGGGCGAGGCTATCGCAGTCTCGGACGATGATGCAGAAATGTAAAGTTATCTGAGCGAGGCTATCGCATTCACGGACGCTGATGCAGAAAAGTAAAGGTATCCGGGCGAGGCTATCGTAGTCACGGAGGCTGATGCAGAAATGTAAAGGTATTCGGGCGAGGCTATCGCAGTCACGGACGCTGATGCAGAAATGTAAAGTTATCTGAGCGAGGCTATCGCATTCACGGACGCTGATGCAGAAAAGTAAAGGTATCCGGGCGAGGCTATCGCAGTCACGGACGCTGATGAAGAAATGTAAAGGTATCCGGGCGAGGCTATCGTAGTCACGGATGCTGATGCAGAAATGTAAAGGTATTCGGGCAAGGCTATTGCACTCACGGAGCCTGATGCAGAAAAGTAAAGGTATCCGGGCGAGGCTATCGTAGTCACGGATGCTGATACAGAAATGTAAAGGTATCTGGGCGAGGCTATCGCAGTCACGGATACTGATGCACAAACTAAAGGTATCCGGGGAAGTCTAGCACAATCACAGATACTAAAGCAGAAGAGTAAAGGTATCCGGGGGAGGCTATCGCAGTCACGGACGTTGATGCAGAAATGTAAAGGTATCTAGGCGAGGCTATCGTAGTCACGGATACTGATGCAGAATATAAAGGTAACCGGGCGGGGCTATAGCAGTCACGGACGCTGATGCAGAAAAGTGAAGATATCCGGGCGAGGCTATCGCAGTCACGGATACTGATGCAGAAATGTAAAGGTATCTGGGCGAGGCTATCATAGTCACGGATACTGATGCAGAATATAAAGGTAACCGGCCGGGGCTATCGCAGTCACGGACGCTGATGCAGAAAAGTAAAGGTATCCGGGCGAGGCAATCGCAATCACGGATCCTGATGCAGAAAAGTAAAGGTATCCGGGCGAGGCTATAACAATCACGGACATTGATCCAGAAATGTAAAGGTATCCGCGCGAGGCTATTGCAGTCACGGATACTGATGCAGAAACTAAAGGTATCCGGGGGAGTCTAGCACAATCACGGATTCTAATGCAGAAAAGTAAAGGTTTCTGGGCGAGGCTATCGCAGTCACGGACGTTGATGCAGAAATGTAAAGGTATCTGGGCGAGTCTATCGTAGTCACGGACGCTGATGAAGAAATGTAAAGGTATGCGGGCGAGGCTATCGCAGTCACGGACGCTGATGAAGAAAAGTAAAGGTATCCGGGTGAGGCTATCGCAGTCACGGACGCTGATGAAGAAATGTAAAGGTATGCGGGCGAGGCTATCGCTGTCACGGACGTTGATGCAGAAATGTAAAGGTATCTGGGCGAGGCTATCGTAGTCACGGATACTGATGCAGAATATAAAGGTAACCGGGCGGGGCTATGGCAGTCACGGACGCTGATGCAGAAAAGTAAAGGTAACCAGGCGGGGCTATCGCAGTCACGGACGCTTATGCAGAAAAGTAAAGGTAACCGGGCGGGGCTATCGCAGTCACGGACGCTGATGCAGAAAAGTAAAGGTATCCGAGCGAGGCTATCGCAGTCACGGATGCTGATGCAGAAATGTAAAGGTATGCGGGCGAGGCTATCGCAGTCACGGACGCTGATGAAGAAAAGTAAAGGTATCCGAGCGAGGCTATCGCAGTCACGGATGCTGATGCAGAAATGTAAACGTATGCGGGCGAGGCTATCGCAGTCACGGACGCTGATGCAGGAATGTATAGTTATCTGAGCGAGGCTATCGCACTCACGGACGCTGATGCAGAAAAGTAAAGGTATCCGGGCGAGGCTATCGCAGTCACGGACGCTGATGAAGAAATGTAAAGGTATCCGGGTGAGGCTATCGTAGTCACGGATCCTGATGCAGAAATGTAAAGGTATTCGGGCGAGGCTATCGCACTCACGGAGCCTGATGCAGAAAAGTAGAGGTATCCGGGCGAGGCTATCGCAGTCACGGATGCTGATGCAGAAATGTAAAGGTATCCAGGCGAGGCTATCGCAGTCACGGATACTGATACACAAACTAAAGGTATCAGGGGGAGTCTAGCACAATCGCAGATACTAATGCAGAAGAGTAAAGGTATTCGGGGGAGGCTATCGCAGTCACGGACGTTGATGCAGAAATGTAAAGGTATCTGGGCGATGCTATCGTAGTCACGGATACTGATGCAGAATATAAAGGTAACCGGGCGGGGCTATTGAAGTCACGGACGCTGATGCAGAAAAGTAAAGGTAACCGGGCGGGGCTATCGCAGTCACGGACGCTGATGCAGAAAAGTGAAGATATCCGGGCGAGGCTATCGCAGTCACGGATTAAATGCAGAAATGTAAAGGTATCTGGGCGAGGTTATCATAGTCACGGATACTGATGCAGAATATAAAGGTAACCGGCCGGGGCTATCGCAGTCACGGACGCTGATGCAGAAATGTAAAAGTATCCGGGCGAGGCAATCGCAATCACGGATCCTGATGCAGAAAAGTAAAGGTATCCGGGCGAGGCTATAACAGTCACGGACATTGATCCAGAAATGTAAAGGTATCCGCGCGAGCCTATTGCAGTCACGGATACTGATGCAGAAACTAAAGGTATCCGGGGGAGTCTAGCACAATCACAGATTCTAATGCAGAAAAGTAAAGGTTTCCGGGCGAGGCTATCGCAGTCACGGACGTTGATGCAGAAATGTAAAGGTATCTGGGCGAGTCTATCGTAGTCACGGATACTGATGCAGAATATAAAGGTAACCGGGCGGGGCTATCGCAGTCACGGACGTTGATGCAGAAAAGTAAAGGTATCTAGGCGAGGCTATCGTAGTCACGGATACTGATGCAGAAAAGTAAAGGTATCTGGGTGAGGCAATCGCAATCACGGACGTTGATGCAGAAATGTAAAGGTATCCAGGCGAAGCTATCGCAGTCACGGATACTGATGCACAAACTAAAGGTATCCGGGGGAGTCTAGCACAATCGCAGATTTTAATGCAGAAGAGTAAAGGTATTCGGGGGAGGTTATCGCAGTCACGGATACTGATGCAGAAATGTAAAGGTATCTGGGCGAGGCTATCATAGTCACGGATACTGATGCAGAATATAAAGGTAACCGGGCGGGGCTATCGCAGTCACGGACGCTGATGCAGAAATGTAAAGGTATCCGGGCGACGCAATCGCAATCACGGATCCTGATGCAGAAAAGTAAAGGTATCCGGCCGAGGCTATCGCAGTAACGGATACTGATGCAGAAATGTAAAGGTATCCGGGCGAGGCAATCGCAATCACGGATCCTGATGCAAAAAAGTAAAGGTATCCGGGCGAAGCCATCACAGTCACGGACGTTGATCCAGAAATGTAAAGGTATCCGGGCGAGGCTATCGCAGTCACGGATACTGATGCAGAAAATAAAAGGTATCCGGGCGAGGCAATCGCACTCACGGATCCTGATGCAGAAAAGTAAAGGTATCCGGGCGAGGCTATCGCAGTCACGGACGTTGATGCAGAAATGTAAAGGTATCTAGGCGAGGCTATTGTAGTCACGGATACTGATGCAGAATATAAAGGTAACCGGGCGGGGTATCGCAATCACGGACGCTGATGCAGAAATATAAAGGTATCCGGGCGAGGCTATCGCAGTCACGGACGTTGATGCAGAAATGTAAAGGTATCTAGGCGAGGCTATTGTAGTCACGGATACTGATGCAGAATATAAAGGTAACCGGGCGGGGTATCGCAGTCACGGACGCTGATGCAGAAATGTAAAGTTATCTGAGCGAGGCTATCGCATTCACGGACGCTGATGCAGAAATGTAAAGGTATTCGGGCGAGGCTATCGCAGTCTCGGACGCTGATGCAGAAATGTAAAGTTATCTGAGCGAGGCTATCGCATTCACGGACGCTGATGCAGAAAAGTAAAGGTATCCGGGCGAGGCTATCGTAGTCACGGAGGCTGATGCAGAAATGTAAAGGTATTCGGGCGAGGCTATCGCAGTCACGGACGCTGATGCAGAAATGTAAAGTTATCTGAGCGAGGCTATCGCATTCACGGACGCTGATGCAGAAAAGTAAAGGTATCCGGGCGAGGCTATCGCAGTCACGGACGCTGATGAAGAAATGTAAAGGTATCCGGGCGACGCAATCGCAATCACGGATCCTGATGCAGAAAAGTAAAGGTATCCGGCCGAGGCTATCGCAGTAACGGATACTGATGCAGAAAAGTAAAGGTATCTGGGTGAGGCAATCGCAATCACGGACGTTGATGCAGAAATGTAAAGGTATCTAGGCGAGGCTATCGTAGTCACGGATACTGATGCAGAATATAATGGTAACCGGGCGGGGCTATTGCAGTCACGGACGCTGATGCAGAAATGTAAAGGTATCCGGGCGAGGCAATCGCAATCACGGATCCTGATGCAGAAAAGTAAAGGTATCCGGGCGAGGCCATCACAGTCACGGACGTTGATCCAGAAATGTAAAGGTATCCGGGCGAGGCTATCGCAGTCAAGGATACTGATGCAGAAAATAAAAGGTATCCGGGCGAGGCAATCGCACTCACGGATCCTGATGCAGAAAAGTAAAGGTATCCGGGCGAGGCTATCGCAGTCACGGACGTTGATGCAGAAATGTAAAGGTATCTAGGCGAGGCTATCGTAGTCACGGATGCTGATGCAGAAATGTAAAGTATTCGGGCGAGGCTATCGTAGTCACGGACGCTGATGCAGAAATGTAAAGGTATCCGGGCGAGGCTATCGTAGTCACAGATGCTGATGCAGAAATGTAAAGGTATTCGGGCAAGGCTATTGCACTCACGGAGCCTGATGCAGAAAAGTAAAGGTATCCGGGCGAGGCTATCGTAGTCACGGATGCTGATACAGAAATGTAAAGGTATCCGGGCGAGGCTATCGCAGTCACGGATACTGATGCACAAACTAAAGGTATCCGGGGAAGTCTAGCACAATCACAGATACTAATGCAGAAGAGTAAAGGTATCCGGGGGAGGCTATCGCAGTCACGGACGTTGATGCAGAAATGTAAAGGTATCTGGGCGAGGCTATCGTAGTCACGGATACTGATGCAGAATATAAAGGTAACCGGGCGGGGCTATCGCAGTCACAGACGCTGAAGCAGAAAAGTAAAGGTATCCGAGCGAGGCTATCACAGTCAAAGACGCTGATGCAGAAATGTAATGTTATCTGAGCGAGGCAATCGCATTCACGGACGCTGATGCAGAAAAGTAAAGGTATCCGGGCGAGGCTATCGCAGTCACGGACGCTGATGCAGAAATGTAACGGTATCCGGGCGAGGCTATCGTAGTCACGGATGCTGATGTAGAAATGTAAAGGTATTCGGGCGAGGCTATCGCAGTCACGGACGCTGATGCAGAAATGTAAAGTTATCTGAGCGAGGCTATCGCATGCACGGACGCTGATGCAGAAAAGTAAAGGTATCCGGGCGAGGCTATCGCAGTCACGGACGCTGATGAAGAAATGTAAAGGTATCCGGGTGAGGCTATCGTAGTAACGGATGCTGATGCAGAAATGTAAAGGTATTCGGGCGAGGCTGTCGCACTCACGGAGCCTGATGCAGAAAAGTAGAGGTATCCGGGCGAGGCTATCACAGTCACGGATGCTGATGCAGAAATGTAAAGTTATTTGAGCGAGGCTATCGCATTCACGGACGCTGATGCAGAAAAGTAAAGGTATCCGGGTGAGTCTATCGCAATCACGGACGCTGATGCAGAAATGTAAAGGTATGCGGGCGAGGCTATCGCAGTCACGGACGTTGATGCAGAAATGTAAAGTTATCTGAGCGAGGCTATCGCATTCACGGACGTTGATGCAGAAATGTAAAGGTATTCGGGCGAGGCTATCGCAGTCACGGACGCTGATGCAGAAATGTAAAATTATCTGAGCGAGGCTATCGCATTCACGGACGCTGATGCACAAAAGTAAAGATATCCGGGCGAGGCTATCGTAGTCACGGAGGCTGATGCAGAAATGTAAAGGTATGCGGGCGAGGCTATCGCAGTCACGGACGCTGATGCAGAAATGTAAAGTTATCTGAGCGAGGCTATCGTATTCACGGACGCTGATGCAGAAAAGTAAAGGTATCCGGGCGAGGCTATCGTAGTCACGGATGCTGATGCAGAAATGTAAAGGTATTCGGGCAAGGCTATTGCACTCACGGAGCCTGATGCAGAAAAGTAAAGGTATCCGGGCGAGGCTATCGTAGTCACGGATGCTGATACAGAAATGTAAAGGTACCCGGGCGAGGCTATCGCAGTGACGGATACTGATGCACAAACTAAAGGTATCCGGGGAAGTCTAGCACAATCACAGATACTAATGCAGAAGAGTAAAGGTATCCGGGGGAGGCTATCGCAGTCACGGACGTTGATGCAGAAATGTAAAGGTATCTGGGCGAGGCTATCGTAGTCACGGATACTGATGCAGAATATAAAGGTAACCGGGCGGGGCTATGGCAGTCACGGACGCTGATGCAGAAAAGTAAAGGTAACCAGGCGGGGCTATCGCAGTCACGGACGCTGATGCAGAAAAGTAAAGGTAACCGGGCGGGGCTATCGCAGTCACGGACGCTGATGCAGAAAAGTAAAGGTATCCGAGCGAGGCTATCGCAGTCACAGACGCTGATGCAGAAATGTAAAGTTATCTGAGCGAGGCTATCGCATTCACGGACGCTGATGCAGAAAAGTAAAGGTAACCGGGCGGGGCTATCGCAGTCACGGACGCTGATGCAGAAAAGTAAAGGTATCCGAGCGAGGCTATCGCAGTCACGGATGCTGATGCAGAAATGTAAAGGTATGCGGGCGAGGCTATCGCAGTCACGGACGCTGATGCAGAAATGTATAGTTATCTGATCGAGGCTATCGCACTCACGGACGCTGATGCAGAAAAGTAAAGGTATCCGGGCGAGGCTATCGCAGTCACGGACGCTGATGAAGAAATGTAAAGGTATCCGGGTGAGGCTATCGTAGTCACGGATGCTGATGCAGAAATGTAAAGGTATTCGGGCGAGGCTATCGCACTCACGGAGCCTGATGCAGAAAAGTAGAGGTATCCGGGCGAGGCTATCGCAGTCACGGATGCTGATGCAGAAATGTAAAGGTATCCAGGCGAGGCTATCGCAGTCACGGATACTGATACACAAACTAAAGGTATCAGGGGGAGTCTAGCACAATCGCAGATACTAATGCAGAAGAGTAAAGGTGTTCGGGGGAGGCTATCGCAGTCACGGACGTTGATGCAGAAATATAAAGGTATCTGGGCGATGCTATCGTAGTCACGGATACTGATGCAGAATATAAAGGTAACCGGGCGGGGCTATTGAAGTCACGGACGCTGATGCAGAAAAGTAAAGGTAACCGGGCGGGGCTATCGCAGTCACGGACGCTGATGCAGAAAAGTGAAGATATCCGGGCGAGGCTATCGCAGTCACGGATACTGATGCAGAAATGTAAAGGTATCTGGGCGAGGCTATCATAGTCACGGATACTGATGCAGAATATAAAGGTAACCGGCCGGGGCTATCGCAGTCACGGACGCTGATGCAGAAATGTAAAGGTATCCGGGCGAGGCAATCGCAATCACGGATCCTGATGCAGAAAAGTAAAGGTATCCGGGCGAGGCTATAACAGTCACGGACATTGATCCAGAAATGTAAAGGTATCCGCGCGAGCCTATTGCAGTCACGGATACTGATGCAGAAACTAAAGGTATCCGGGGGAGTCTAGCACAATCACGGATTCTAATGCAGAAAAGTAAAGGTTTCCGGGCGAGGCTATCGCAGTCACGGACGTTGATGCAGAAATGTAAAGGTATCTGGGCGAGTCTATCGTAGTCACGGATACTGATGCAGAATATAAAGGTAACCGGGCGGGGCTATCGCAGTCACGGACGCTGATGCAGAAATGTTAAGGTATCCGGGCGACGCAATCGCAATCACGGATCCTGATGCAGAAAAGTAAAGGTATTCGGCCGAGGCTATCGCAGTAACGGATACTGATGCAGAAAAGTAAAGGTATCTGGGTGAGGCAATCGCAATCACGGACGTTGATGCAGAAATGTAAAGGTATCTAGGCGAGGCTATCGTAGTCACGGATACTGATGCAGAAAAGTAAAGGTATCTGGGTGAGGCAATCGCAATCACGGACGTTGATGCAGAAATGTAAAGGTATCCAGGCGAAGCTATCGCAGTCACGGATACTGATGCACAAACTAAAGGTATCCGGGGGAGTCTAGCACAATCGCAGATTTTAATGCAGAAGAGTAAAGGTATTCGGGGGAGGCTATCGCAGTCACGGATACTGATGCAGAAATGTAAAGGTATCTGGGCGAGGCTATCATAGTCACGGATACTGATGCAGAATATAAAGGTAACCGGGCGGGGCTATCGCAGTCACGGACGCTGATGCAGAAATGTAAAGGTATCCGGGCGACGCAATCGCAATCACGGATCCTGATGCAGAAAAGTAAAGGTATCCGGCCGAGGCTATCGCAGTAACGGATACTGATGCAGAAATGTAAAGGTATCCGGGCGAGGCAATCGCAATCACGGATCCTGATGCAAAAAAGTAAAGGTATCCGGGCGAGGCCATCACAGTCACGTACGTTGATCCAGAAATGTAAAGGTATCCGGGCGAGGCTATCGCAGTCACGGATACTGATGCAGAAAATAAAAGGTATCCGGGCGAGGCAATCGCACTCACGGATCCTGATGCAGAAAAGTAAAGGTATCCGGGCGAGGCTATCGCAGTCACGGACGTTGATGCAGAAATGTAAAGGTATCTAGGCGAGGCTATTGTAGTCACGGATACTGATGCAGAATATAAAGGTAACCGGGCGGGGTATCGCAATCACGGACGCTGATGCAGAAATATAAAGGTATCCGGGCGAGGCTATCGCAGTCACGGACGTTGATGCAGAAATGTAAAGGTATCTAGGCGAGGCTATTGTAGTCACGGATACTGATGCAGAATATAAAGGTAACCGGGCGGGGTATCGCAGTCACGGACGCTGATGCAGAAATGTAAAGTTATCTGAGCGAGGCTATCGCATTCACGGACGCTGATGCAGAAATGTAAAGGTATTCGGGCGAGGCTATCGCAGTCTCGGACGATGATGCAGAAATGTAAAGTTATCTGAGCGAGGCTATCGCATTCACGGACGCTGATGCAGAAAAGTAAAGGTATCCGGGCGAGGCTATCGTAGTCACGGAGGCTGATGCAGAAATGTAAAGGTATTCGGGCGAGGCTATCGCAGTCACGGACGCTGATGCAGAAATGTAAAGTTATCTGAGCGAGGCTATCGCATTCACGGACGCTGATGCAGAAAAGTAAAGGTATCCGGGCGAGGCTATCGCAGTCACGGACGCTGATGAAGAAATGTAAAGGTATCCGGGTGAGGCTATCGTAGTAACGGATGCTGATGCAGAAATGTAAAGGTATTCGGGCGAGGCTGTCGCACTCACGGAGCCTGATGCAGAAAAGTAGAGGTATCCGGGCGAGGCTATCACAGTCACGGATGCTGATGCAGAAATGTAAAGTTATTTGAGCGAGGCTATCGCATTCACGGACGCTGATGCAGAAAAGTAAAGGTATCCGGGTGAGTCTATCGCAATCACGGACGCTGATGCAGAAATGTAAAGGTATGCGGGCGAGGCTATCGCAGTCACGGACGTTGATGCAGAAATGTAAAGTTATCTGAGCGAGGCTATCGCATTCACGGACGTTGATGCAGAAATGTAAAGGTATTCGGGCGAGGCTATCGCAGTCACGGACGCTGATGCAGAAATGTAAAATTATCTGAGCGAGGCTATCGCATTCACGGACGCTGATGCACAAAAGTAAAGATATCCGGGCGAGGCTATCGTAGTCACGGAGGCTGATGCAGAAATGTAAAGGTATGCGGGCGAGGCTATCGCAGTCACGGACGCTGATGCAGAAATGTAAAGTTATCTGAGCGAGGCTATCGTATTCACGGACGCTGATGCAGAAAAGTAAAGGTATCCGGGCGAGGCTATCGTAGTCACGGATGCTGATGCAGAAATGTAAAGGTATTCGGGCAAGGCTATTGCACTCACGGAGCCTGATGCAGAAAAGTAAAGGTATCCGGGCGAGGCTATCGTAGTCACGGATGCTGATACAGAAATGTAAAGGTACCCGGGCGAGGCTATCGCAGTGACGGATACTGATGCACAAACTAAAGGTATCCGGGGAAGTCTAGCACAATCACAGATACTAATGCAGAAGAGTAAAGGTATCCGGGGGAGGCTATCGCAGTCACGGACGTTGATGCAGAAATGTAAAGGTATCTGGGCGAGGCTATCGTAGTCACGGATACTGATGCAGAATATAAAGGTAACCGGGCGGGGCTATGGCAGTCACGGACGCTGATGCAGAAAAGTAAAGGTAACCAGGCGGGGCTATCGCAGTCACGGACGCTGATGCAGAAAAGTAAAGGTAACCGGGCGGGGCTATCGCAGTCACGGACGCTGATGCAGAAAAGTAAAGGTATCCGAGCGAGGCTATCGCAGTCACAGACGCTGATGCAGAAATGTAAAGTTATCTGAGCGAGGCTATCGCATTCACGGACGCTGATGCAGAAAAGTAAAGGTAACCGGGCGGGGCTATCGCAGTCACGGACGCTGATGCAGAAAAGTAAAGGTATCCGAGCGAGGCTATCGCAGTCACGGATGCTGATGCAGAAATGTAAAGGTATGCGGGCGAGGCTATCGCAGTCACGGACGCTGATGCAGAAATGTATAGTTATCTGATCGAGGCTATCGCACTCACGGACGCTGATGCAGAAAAGTAAAGGTATCCGGGCGAGGCTATCGCAGTCACGGACGCTGATGAAGAAATGTAAAGGTATCCGGGTGAGGCTATCGTAGTCACGGATGCTGATGCAGAAATGTAAAGGTATTCGGGCGAGGCTATCGCACTCACGGAGCCTGATGCAGAAAAGTAGAGGTATCCGGGCGAGGCTATCGCAGTCACGGATGCTGATGCAGAAATGTAAAGGTATCCAGGCGAGGCTATCGCAGTCACGGATACTGATACACAAACTAAAGGTATCAGGGGGAGTCTAGCACAATCGCAGATACTAATGCAGAAGAGTAAAGGTGTTCGGGGGAGGCTATCGCAGTCACGGACGTTGATGCAGAAATATAAAGGTATCTGGGCGATGCTATCGTAGTCACGGATACTGATGCAGAATATAAAGGTAACCGGGCGGGGCTATTGAAGTCACGGACGCTGATGCAGAAAAGTAAAGGTAACCGGGCGGGGCTATCGCAGTCACGGACGCTGATGCAGAAAAGTGAAGATATCCGGGCGAGGCTATCGCAGTCACGGATACTGATGCAGAAATGTAAAGGTATCTGGGCGAGGCTATCATAGTCACGGATACTGATGCAGAATATAAAGGTAACCGGCCGGGGCTATCGCAGTCACGGACGCTGATGCAGAAATGTAAAGGTATCCGGGCGAGGCAATCGCAATCACGGATCCTGATGCAGAAAAGTAAAGGTATCCGGGCGAGGCTATAACAGTCACGGACATTGATCCAGAAATGTAAAGGTATCCGCGCGAGCCTATTGCAGTCACGGATACTGATGCAGAAACTAAAGGTATCCGGGGGAGTCTAGCACAATCACGGATTCTAATGCAGAAAAGTAAAGGTTTCCGGGCGAGGCTATCGCAGTCACGGACGTTGATGCAGAAATGTAAAGGTATCTGGGCGAGTCTATCGTAGTCACGGATACTGATGCAGAATATAAAGGTAACCGGGCGGGGCTATCGCAGTCACGGACGCTGATGCAGAAATGTTAAGGTATCCGGGCGACGCAATCGCAATCACGGATCCTGATGCAGAAAAGTAAAGGTATTCGGCCGAGGCTATCGCAGTAACGGATACTGATGCAGAAAAGTAAAGGTATCTGGGTGAGGCAATCGCAATCACGGACGTTGATGCAGAAATGTAAAGGTATCTAGGCGAGGCTATCGTAGTCACGGATACTGATGCAGAAAAGTAAAGGTATCTGGGTGAGGCAATCGCAATCACGGACGTTGATGCAGAAATGTAAAGGTATCCAGGCGAAGCTATCGCAGTCACGGATACTGATGCACAAACTAAAGGTATCCGGGGGAGTCTAGCACAATCGCAGATTTTAATGCAGAAGAGTAAAGGTATTCGGGGGAGGCTATCGCAGTCACGGATACTGATGCAGAAATGTAAAGGTATCTGGGCGAGGCTATCATAGTCACGGATACTGATGCAGAATATAAAGGTAACCGGGCGGGGCTATCGCAGTCACGGACGCTGATGCAGAAATGTAAAGGTATCCGGGCGACGCAATCGCAATCACGGATCCTGATGCAGAAAAGTAAAGGTATCCGGCCGAGGCTATCGCAGTAACGGATACTGATGCAGAAATGTAAAGGTATCCGGGCGAGGCAATCGCAATCACGGATCCTGATGCAAAAAAGTAAAGGTATCCGGGCGAGGCCATCACAGTCACGTACGTTGATCCAGAAATGTAAAGGTATCCGGGCGAGGCTATCGCAGTCACGGATACTGATGCAGAAAATAAAAGGTATCCGGGCGAGGCAATCGCACTCACGGATCCTGATGCAGAAAAGTAAAGGTATCCGGGCGAGGCTATCGCAGTCACGGACGTTGATGCAGAAATGTAAAGGTATCTAGGCGAGGCTATTGTAGTCACGGATACTGATGCAGAATATAAAGGTAACCGGGCGGGGTATCGCAATCACGGACGCTGATGCAGAAATATAAAGGTATCCGGGCGAGGCTATCGCAGTCACGGACGTTGATGCAGAAATGTAAAGGTATCTAGGCGAGGCTATTGTAGTCACGGATACTGATGCAGAATATAAAGGTAACCGGGCGGGGTATCGCAGTCACGGACGCTGATGCAGAAATGTAAAGTTATCTGAGCGAGGCTATCGCATTCACGGACGCTGATGCAGAAATGTAAAGGTATTCGGGCGAGGCTATCGCAGTCTCGGACGATGATGCAGAAATGTAAAGTTATCTGAGCGAGGCTATCGCATTCACGGACGCTGATGCAGAAAAGTAAAGGTATCCGGGCGAGGCTATCGTAGTCACGGAGGCTGATGCAGAAATGTAAAGGTATTCGGGCGAGGCTATCGCAGTCACGGACGCTGATGCAGAAATGTAAAGTTATCTGAGCGAGGCTATCGCATTCACGGACGCTGATGCAGAAAAGTAAAGGTATCCGGGCGAGGCTATCGCAGTCACGGACGCTGATGAAGAAATGTAAAGGTATCCGGGCGAGGCTATCGTAGTCACGGATGCTGATGCAGAAATGTAAAGGTATTCGGGCAAGGCTATTGCACTCACGGAGCCTGATGCAGAAAAGTAAAGGTATCCGGGCGAGGCTATCGTAGTCACGGATGCTGATACAGAAATGTAAAGGTATCTGGGCGAGGCTATCGCAGTCACGGATACTGATGCACAAACTAAAGGTATCCGGGGAAGTCTAGCACAATCACAGATACTAAAGCAGAAGAGTAAAGGTATCCGGGGGAGGCTATCGCAGTCACGGACGTTGATGCAGAAATGTAAAGGTATCTAGGCGAGGCTATCGTAGTCACGGATACTGATGCAGAATATAAAGGTAACCGGGCGGGGCTATAGCAGTCACGGACGCTGATGCAGAAAAGTGAAGATATCCGGGCGAGGCTATCGCAGTCACGGATACTGATGCAGAAATGTAAAGGTATCTGGGCGAGGCTATCATAGTCACGGATACTGATGCAGAATATAAAGGTAACCGGCCGGGGCTATCGCAGTCACGGACGCTGATGCAGAAAAGTAAAGGTATCCGGGCGAGGCAATCGCAATCACGGATCCTGATGCAGAAAAGTAAAGGTATCCGGGCGAGGCTATAACAATCACGGACATTGATCCAGAAATGTAAAGGTATCCGCGCGAGGCTATTGCAGTCACGGATACTGATGCAGAAACTAAAGGTATCCGGGGGAGTCTAGCACAATCACGGATTCTAATGCAGAAAAGTAAAGGTTTCTGGGCGAGGCTATCGCAGTCACGGACGTTGATGCAGAAATGTAAAGGTATCTGGGCGAGTCTATCGTAGTCACGGATACTGATGCAGAATATAAAGGTAACCGGGCGCGGCTATCGCAGTCACGGACGCTGATGCAGAAATGTAAAGGTATCCGGGCGACGCAATCGCAATCACGGATCCTGATGCAGAAAAGTAAAGGTATTCGGCCGAGGCTATCGCAGTAACGGATACTGATGCAGAAATGTAAAGGTATCCGGGCGAGGCAATTGCAATCACGGATCCTGATGCAAAAAAGTAAAGGTATCCGGGCGAGGCCATCACAGTCACGGACGTTGATCCAGAAATGTAAAGGTATCCGGGCGAGGCTATCGCAGTCACGGATACTGATGCAGAAAATAAAAGGTATCCGGGCGAGGCAATCGCACTCACGGATCCTGATGCAGAAAAGTAAAGGTATCCGGGCGAGGCTATCGCAGTCACGGACGTTGATGCAGAAATGTAAAGGTATCTAGGCGAGGCTATTGTAGTCACGGATACTGATGCAGAATATAAAGGTAACCGGGCGGGGTATCGCAGTCACGGACGCTGATGCAGAAATATAAAGGTATCCGGGCGAGGCTATCGCAGTCACGGACGTTGATGCAGAAATGTAAAGGTATCTAGGCGAGGCTATTGTAGTCACGGATACTGATGCAGAATATAAAGGTAACCGGGCGGGGTATCGCAGTCACGGACGCTGATGCAGAAATGTAAAGTTATCTGAGCGAGGCTATCGCATTCACGGACGCTGATGCAGAAATGTAAAGGTATTCGGGCGAGGCTATCGCAGTCTCGGACGCTGATGCAGAAATGTAAAGTTATCTGAGCGAGGCTATCGCATTCACGGACGCTGATGCAGAAAAGTAAAGGTATCCGGGCGAGGCTATCGTAGTCACGGAGGCTGATGCAGAAATGTAAAGGTATTCGGGCGAGGCTATCGCAGTCACGGACGCTGATGCAGAAATGTAAATTTATCTGAGCGAGGCTATCGCATTCACGGACGCTGATGCAGAAAAGTAAAGGTATCCGGGCGAGGCTATCGCAGTCACGGACGCTGATGAAGAAATGTAAAGGTATCCGGGCGAGGCTATCGTAGTCACGGATGCTGATGCAGAAATGTAAAGGTATTCGGGCAAGGCTATTGCACTCACGGAGCCTGATGCAGAAAAGTAAAGGTATCCGGGCGAGGCTATCGTAGTCACGGATGCTGATACAGAAATGTAAAGGTATCTGGGCGAGGCTATCGCAGTCACGGATACTGATGCACAAACTAAAGGTATCCGGGGAAGTCTAGCACAATCACAGATACTAAAGCAGAAGAGTAAAGGTATCCGGGGGAGGCTATCGCAGTCACGGACGTTGATGCAGAAATGTAAAGGTATCTGGGCGAGGCTATCGTAGTCACGGATACTGATGCATAATATAAAGGTAACCGGGCGGGGCTATCGCAGTCACGGACGCTGATGCAGAAAAGTAAAGTTATCTGAGCGAGGCTATCGCATTCACGGACGCTGATGCAGAAAAGTAAAGGTATCCGGGCGAGGCTATCGCAGTCACGGACGCTGATGAAGAAATGTAAAGGTATTCGGGCAAGGCTATTGCACTCACGGAGCCTGATGCAGAAAAGTAAAGGTATCCGGGCGAGGCTATCGTAGTCACGGATGCTGATACAGAAATGTAAAGGTATCTGGGCGAGGCTATCGCAGTCACGGATACTGATGCACAAACTAAAGGTATCCGGGGAAGTCTAGCACAATCACAGATACTAAAGCAGAAGAGTAAAGGTATCCGGGCGAGGCTATCGCAGTCACGGATACTGATGCAGAAATGTAAAGGTATCTGGGCGAGGCTATCATAGTCACGGATACTGATGCAGAATATAAAGGTAACCGGCCGGGGCTATCGCAGTCACGGACGCTGATGCAGAAATGTAAAGGTATCCGGGCGAGGCTATCGCAATCACGGATCCTGATGCAGAAAAGTAAAGGTATCCGGGCGAGGCTATAACAGTCACGGACATTGATCCAGAAATGTAAAGGTATCCGCGCGAGCCTATTGCAGTCACGGATACTGATGCAGAAACTAAAGGTTTCCGGGGGAGTCTAGCACAATCACGGATTCTAATGCAGAAAAGTAAAGGTTTCCGGGCGAGGCTATCGCAGTCACGGACGTTGATGCAGAAATGTAAAGGTATCTGGGCGAGTCTATCGTAGTCACGGATACTGATGCAGAATATAAAGGTAACCGGGCGGGGCTATCGCAGTCACGGACGCTGATGCAGAAATGTTAAGGTATCCGGGCGACGCAATCGCAATCACGGATCCTGATGCAGAAAAGTAAAGGTATTCGGCCGAGGCTATCGCAGTAACGGATACTGATGCAGAAAAGTAAAGGTATCTGGGTGAGGCAATCGCAATCACGGACGTTGATGCAGAAATGTAAAGGTATCTAGGCGAGGCTATCGTAGTCACGGATACTGATGCAGAAAAGTAAAGGTATCTGGGTGAGGCAATCTCAATCACGGACGTTGATGCAGAAATGTAAAGATATCCAGGCGAAGCTATCGCAGTCACGGATACTGATGCACAAACTAAAGGTATCCGGGGGAGTCTAGCACAATCGCAGATTTTAATGCAGAAGAGTAAAGGTATTCGGGGGAGGCTATCGCAGTCACGGACGTTGAAGCAGAAATGTAAAGGTATCTGGGCGATGCTATCGTAGTCACGGATACTGATGCAGAATTTAAAGGTAACCGGGCGGGGCTATTGAAGTCACGGACGCTGATGCAGAAAAGTAAAGGTAACCTGGCGGGGCTATCGCAGTCACGGACGCTGATGCAGAAAAGTGAAGATATCCGGGCGAGGCTATCGCAGTCACGGATACTGATGCAGAAATGTAAAGGTATCTGGGCGAGGCTATCATAGTCACGGATACTGATGCAGAATATAAAGGTAACCGGCCGGGGCTATCGCAGTCACGGACGCTGATGCAGAAATGTAAAGGTATCCGGGCGAGGCAATCGCAATCACGGATCCTGATGCAGAAAAGTAAAGGTATCCGGGCGAGGCTATAACAATCACGGACATTGATCCAGAAATGTAAAGGTATCCGCGCGAGGCTATTGCAGTCACGGATACTGATGCAGAAACTAAAGGTATCCGGGGGAGTCTAGCACAATCACGGATTCTAATGCAGAAAAGTAAAGGTTTCTGGGCGAGGCTATCGCAGTCACGGACGTTGATGCAGAAATGTAAAGGTATCTGGGCGAGTCTATCGTAGTCACGGATACTGATGCAGAATATAAAGGTAACCGGGCGCGGCTATCGCAGTCACGGACGCTGATGCAGAAATGTAAAGGTATCCGGGCGACGCAATCGCAATCACGGATCCTGATGCAGAAAAGTAAAGGTATTCGGCCGAGGCTATCGCAGTAACGGATACTGATGCAGAAATGTAAAGGTATCCGGGCGAGGCAATCGCAATCACGGATCCTGATGCAAAAAAGTAAAGGTATCCGGGCGAGGCCATCACAGTCACGGACGTTGATCCAGAAATGTAAAGGTATCCGGGCGAGGCTATCGCAGTCACGGATACTGATGCAGAAAATAAAAGGTATCCGGGCGAGGCAATCGCACTCACGGATCCTGATGCAGAAAAGTAAAGGTATCCGGGCGAGGCTATCGCAGTCACGGACGTTGATGCAGAAATGTAAAGGTATCTAGGCGAGGCTATTGTAGTCACGGATACTGATGCAGAATATAAAGGTAACCGGGCGGGGTATCGCAGTCACGGACGCTGATGCAGAAATATAAAGGTATCCGGGCGAGGCTATCGCAGTCACGGACGTTGATGCAGAAATGTAAAGGTATCTAGGCGAGGCTATTGTAGTCACGGATACTGATGCAGAATATAAAGGTAACCGGGCGGGGTATCGCAGTCACGGACGCTGATGCAGAAATGTAAAGTTATCTGAGCGAGGCTATCGCATTCACGGACGCTGATGCAGAAATGTAAAGGTATTCGGGCGAGGCTATCGCAGTCTCGGACGCTGATGCAGAAATGTAAAGTTATCTGAGCGAGGCTATCGCATTCACGGACGCTGATGCAGAAAAGTAAAGGTATCCGGGCGAGGCTATCGTAGTCACGGAGGCTGATGCAGAAATGTAAAGGTATTCGGGCGAGGCTATCGCAGTCACGGACGCTGATGCAGAAATGTAAATTTATCTGAGCGAGGCTATCGCATTCACGGACGCTGATGCAGAAAAGTAAAGGTATCCGGGCGAGGCTATCGCAGTCACGGACGCTGATGAAGAAATGTAAAGGTATCCGGGCGAGGCTATCGTAGTCACGGATGCTGATGCAGAAATGTAAAGGTATTCGGGCAAGGCTATTGCACTCACGGAGCCTGATGCAGAAAAGTAAAGGTATCCGGGCGAGGCTATCGTAGTCACGGATGCTGATACAGAAATGTAAAGGTATCTGGGCGAGGCTATCGCAGTCACGGATACTGATGCACAAACTAAAGGTATCCGGGGAAGTCTAGCACAATCACAGATACTAAAGCAGAAGAGTAAAGGTATCCGGGGGAGGCTATCGCAGTCACGGACGTTGATGCAGAAATGTAAAGGTATCTGGGCGAGGCTATCGTAGTCACGGATACTGATGCATAATATAAAGGTAACCGGGCGGGGCTATCGCAGTCACGGACGCTGATGCAGAAAAGTAAAGTTATCTGAGCGAGGCTATCGCATTCACGGACGCTGATGCAGAAAAGTAAAGGTATCCGGGCGAGGCTATCGCAGTCACGGACGCTGATGAAGAAATGTAAAGGTATTCGGGCAAGGCTATTGCACTCACGGAGCCTGATGCAGAAAAGTAAAGGTATCCGGGCGAGGCTATCGTAGTCACGGATGCTGATACAGAAATGTAAAGGTATCTGGGCGAGGCTATCGCAGTCACGGATACTGATGCACAAACTAAAGGTATCCGGGGAAGTCTAGCACAATCACAGATACTAAAGCAGAAGAGTAAAGGTATCCGGGCGAGGCTATCGCAGTCACGGATACTGATGCAGAAATGTAAAGGTATCTGGGCGAGGCTATCATAGTCACGGATACTGATGCAGAATATAAAGGTAACCGGCCGGGGCTATCGCAGTCACGGACGCTGATGCAGAAATGTAAAGGTATCCGGGCGAGGCTATCGCAATCACGGATCCTGATGCAGAAAAGTAAAGGTATCCGGGCGAGGCTATAACAGTCACGGACATTGATCCAGAAATGTAAAGGTATCCGCGCGAGCCTATTGCAGTCACGGATACTGATGCAGAAACTAAAGGTTTCCGGGGGAGTCTAGCACAATCACGGATTCTAATGCAGAAAAGTAAAGGTTTCCGGGCGAGGCTATCGCAGTCACGGACGTTGATGCAGAAATGTAAAGGTATCTGGGCGAGTCTATCGTAGTCACGGATACTGATGCAGAATATAAAGGTAACCGGGCGGGGCTATCGCAGTCACGGACGCTGATGCAGAAATGTTAAGGTATCCGGGCGACGCAATCGCAATCACGGATCCTGATGCAGAAAAGTAAAGGTATTCGGCCGAGGCTATCGCAGTAACGGATACTGATGCAGAAAAGTAAAGGTATCTGGGTGAGGCAATCGCAATCACGGACGTTGATGCAGAAATGTAAAGGTATCTAGGCGAGGCTATCGTAGTCACGGATACTGATGCAGAAAAGTAAAGGTATCTGGGTGAGGCAATCTCAATCACGGACGTTGATGCAGAAATGTAAAGATATCCAGGCGAAGCTATCGCAGTCACGGATACTGATGCACAAACTAAAGGTATCCGGGGGAGTCTAGCACAATCGCAGATTTTAATGCAGAAGAGTAAAGGTATTCGGGGGAGGCTATCGCAGTCACGGACGTTGAAGCAGAAATGTAAAGGTATCTGGGCGATGCTATCGTAGTCACGGATACTGATGCAGAATTTAAAGGTAACCGGGCGGGGCTATTGAAGTCACGGACGCTGATGCAGAAAAGTAAAGGTAACCTGGCGGGGCTATCGCAGTCACGGACGCTGATGCAGAAAAGTGAAGATATCCGGGCGAGGCTATCGCAGTCACGGATACTGATGCAGAAATGTAAAGGTATCTGGGCGAGGCTATCATAGTCACGGATACTGATGCAGAATATAAAGGTAACCGGCCGGGGCTATCGCAGTCACGGACGCTGATGCAGAAATGTAAAGGTATCCGGGCGAGGCAATCGCAATCACGGATCCTGATGCAGAAAAGTAAAGGTATCCGGGCGAGGCTATAACAATCACGGACATTGATCCAGAAATGTAAAGGTATCCGCGCGAGGCTATTGCAGTCACGGATACTGATGCAGAAACTAAAGGTATCCGGGGGAGTCTAGCACAATCACGGATTCTAATGCAGAAAAGTAAAGGTTTCTGGGCAAGGCTATCGCAGTCACGGACGTTGATGCAGAAATGTAAAGGTATCTGGGCGAGTCTATCGTAGTCACGGATACTGATGCAGAATATAAAGGTAACCGGGCGGGGCTATCGCAGTCACGGACGCTGATGCAGAAATGTAAAGGTATCCGGGCGACGCAATCGCAATCACGGATCCTGATGCAGAAAAGTAAAGGTATCCGGCCAAGGCTATCGCAGTAACGGATACTGAAGCAGAAATGTAAAGGTATCCGGGCGAGGCAATCGCAATCACGGATCCTGATGCAAAAAAGTAAAGGTATCCGGGCGAGGCAATCGCAGTAACGGATACTGAAGCAGAAATGTAAAGGTATCCGGGCGAGGCAATCGCAATCACGGATCCTGATGCAAAAAAGTAAAGGTATCCGGGCGAGGCCATTACAGTCACGGACGTTGATCCAGAAATGTAAAGGTATCCGGGCAAGGCTATCGCAGTCACGGATACTGATGCAGAAAATAAAAGGTATCCGGGCGAGGCAATCGCACTCACGGATCCTGATGCAGAAAAGTAAAGGTATCCGGGCGAGGCTATCGCAGTCACGGACGTTGATGCAGAAATGTAAAGGTATCTAGGCGAGGCTATTGTAGTCACGGATACTGATGCAGAATATAAAGGTAACCGGGCGGGGTATCGCAGTCACGGACGCTGATGCAGAAATATAAAGGTATCCGGGCGAGGCTATCGCAGTCACGGACGCTGATGAAGAAATGTAAAGGTATCCGGGCGAGGCTATCGTAGTCACGGATGCTGATGCAGAAATGTAAAGGTATTCGGGCAAGGCTATTGCACTCACGGAGCCTGATGCAGAAAAGTAAAGGTATCCGGGCGAGGCTATCGTAGTTACGGATGCTGATACAGAAATGTAAAGGTATCTGGGCGAGGCTATCGCAGTCACGGATACTGATGCACAAACTAAAGGTATCCGGGGAAGTCTAGCACAATCACAGATACTAAAGCAGAAAAGTAAAGGTATCCGGGGGAGGCTATCGCAGTCACGGACGTTGATGCAGAAATGTAAAGGTATCTGGGCGAGGCTATCGTAGTCACGGATACTGATGCAGAATATAAAGGTAACCGGGCGGGGCTATCGCAGTCACGGACGCTGATGCAGAAAAGTAAATTTATCTGAGCGAGGCTATCGCATTCATAGACGCTGATGCAGAAAAGTAAAGGTATCCGGGCGAGGCTATCGCAGTCACGGACGCTGATGAAGAAATGTAAAGGTATTCGGGCAAGGCTATTGCACTCACGGAGCCTGATGCAAAAAAGTAAAGGTATCCGGGCGAGGCTATCGTAGTCACGGATGCTGATAGAGAAATGTAAAGGTATCTGGGCGAGGCTATCGCAGTCACGGATACTGATGCACAAACTAAAGGTATCCGGGGAAGTCTAGGACAATCACAGATACTAAAGCAGAAGAGTAAAGGTATCCGGGCGAGGCTATCGCAGTCACGGATACTGATGCAGAAATGTAAAGGTATCTGGGCGAGGCTATCATAGTCACGGATACTGATGCAGAATATAAAGGTAACCGGCCGGGGCTATCGCAGTCACGGACGCTGATGCAGAAATGTAAAGGTATCCGGGCGAGGCTATCGCAATCACGGATCCTGATGCAGAAAAGTAAAGGTATCCGGGCGAGGCTATAACAGTCACGGACATTGATCCAGAAATGTAAAGGTATCCGCGCGAGCCTATTGCAGTCACGGATACTGATGCAGAAACTAAAGGTATCCGGGGGAGTCTAGCACAATCACGGATTCTAATGCAGAAAAGTAAAGGTTTCCGGGCGAGGCTATCGCAGTCACGGACGTTGATGCAGAAATGTAAAGGTATCTGGGCGAGTCTATCGTAGTCACGGATACTGATGCAGAATATAAAGGTAACCGGGCGGGGCTATCGCAGTCACGGATGCTGATGCAGAAATGTTAAGGTATCCGGGCGACGCAATCGCAATCACGGATCCTGATGCAGAAAAGTAAAGGTATTCGGCCGAGGCTATCGCAGTAACGGATACTGATGCAGAAAAGTAAAGGTATCTGGGTGAGGCAATCGCAATCACGGACGTTGATGCAGAAATGTAAAGGTATCTAGGCGAGGCTATCGTAGTCACGGATACTGATGCAGAAAAGTAAAGGTATCTGGGTGAGGCAATCTCAATCACGGACGTTGATGCAGAAATGTAAAGGTATCCAGGCGAAGCTATCGCAGTCACGGATACTGATGCACAAACTAAAGGTATCCGGGGGAGTCTAGCACAATCGCAGATTTTAATGCAGAAGAGTAAAGGTATTCGGGGGAGGCTATCGCAGTCACGGACGTTGAAGCAGAAATGTAAAGGTATCTGGGCGATGCTATCGTAGTCACGGATACTGATGCAGAATTTAAAGGTAACCGGGCGGGGCTATTGAAGTCACGGACGCTGATGCAGAAAAGTAAAGGTAACCTGGCGGGGCTATCGCAGTCACGGACGCTGATGCAGAAAAGTGAAGATATCCGGGCGAGGCTATCGCAGTCACGGATACTGATGCAGAAATGTAAAGGTATCTGGGCGAGGCTATCATAGTCACGGATACTGATGCAGAATATAAAGGTAACCGGCCGGGGCTATCGCAGTCACGGACGCTGATGCAGAAATGTAAAGGTATCCGGGCGAGGCAATCGCAATCACGGATCCTGATGCAGAAAAGTAAAGGTATCCGGGCGAGGCTATAACAATCACGGACATTGATCCAGAAATGTAAAGGTATCCGCGCGAGGCTATTGCAGTCACGGATACTGATGCAGAAACTAAAGGTATCCGGGGGAGTCTAGCACAATCACGGATTCTAATGCAGAAAAGTAAAGGTTTCTGGGCGAGGCTATCGCAGTCACGGACGTTGATGCAGAAATGTAAAGGTATCTGGGCGAGTCTATCGTAGTCACGGATACTGATGCAGAATATAAAGGTAACCGGGCGGGGCTATCGCAGTCACGGACGCTGATGCAGAAATGTAAAGGTATCCGGGCGACGCAATCGCAATCACGGATCCTGATGCAGAAAAGTAAAGGTATCCGGCCGAGGCTATCGCAGTAACGGATACTGAAGCAGAAATGTAAAGGTATCCGGGCGAGGCAATCGCAATCACGGATCCTGATGCAAAAAAGTAAAGGTATCCGGGCGAGGCCATTACAGTCACGGACGTTGATCCAGAAATGTAAAGGTATCCGGGCGAGGCTATCGCAGTCACGGATACTGATGCAGAAAATAAAAGGTATCCGGGCGAGGCAATCGCACTCACGGATCCTGATGCAGAAAAGTAAAGGTATCCGGGCGAGGCTATCGCAGTCACGGACGTTGATGCAGAAATGTAAAGGTATCTAGGCGAGGCTATTGTAGTCACGGATATTGATGCAGAATATAAAGGTAACCGGGCGGGGTATCGCAGTCACGGACGCTGATGCAGAAATATAAAGGTATCCGGGCGAGGCTATCGCAGTCACGGACGTTGATGCAAAAATATAAAGGTATCTAGGCGAGGCTATTGTAGTCACGGATACTGATGCAGAATATAAAGGTAACCGGGCGGGGTATCGCAGTCACGGACGCTGATGCAGAAATGTAAAGTTATCTGAGCGAGGCTATCGCATTCACGGACGCTGATGCAGAAATGTAAAGGTATTCGGGCGAGGCTATCGCAGTCTCGGACGCTGATGCAGAAATGTAAAGTTATCTGAGCGAGGCTATCGCATTCACGGACGCTGATGCAGAAAAGTAAAGGTATCCGGGCGAGGCTATCGTAGTCACGGAGGCTGATGCAGAAATGTAAAGGTATTCGGGCGAGGCTATCGCAGTCACGGACGCTGATGCAGAAATGTAAAGTTATCTGAGCGAGGCTATCGCATTCACGGACGCTGATGCAGAAAAGTAAAGGTATCCGGGCGAGGCTATCGCAGTCACGGACGCTGATGAAGAAATGTAAAGGTATCCGGGCGAGGCTATCATAGTCACGGATGCTGATGCAGAAATGTAAAGGTATTCGGGCAAGGCTATTGCACTCACGGAGCCTGATGCAGAAAAGTAAAGGTATCCGGGCGAGGCTATCGTAGTCACGGATGCTGATACAGAAATGTAAAGGTATCTGGGCGAGGCTATCGCAGTCACGGATACTGATGCACAAACTAAAGGTATCCGGGGAAGTCTAGCACAATCACAGATCCTAAAGCAGAAGAGTAAAGGTATCCGGGGGAGGCTATCGCAGTCACGGACGTTGATGCAGAAATGTAAAGGTATCTGGGCGAGGCTATCGTAGTCACGGATACTGATGCAGAATATAAAGGTAACCGGGCGGGGCTATCGCAGTCACGGACGCTGATGCAGAAAAGTAAAGTTATCTGAGCGAGGCTATCGCATTCACGGACGCTGATGCAGAAAAGTAAAGGTATCCGGGCGAGGCTATCGCAGTCACGGACGCTGATGCAGAAATGTAAAGGTATGCGGGCGAGGCTATCGCAGTCACGGACGTTGATGCAGAAATGTAAAGTTATCTGAGCGAGGCTATCGCATTCACGGACGCTGATGCAGAAATGTAAAGGTATTCGGGCGAGGCTATCGCAGTCACGGACGCTGATGCAGAAATGTAAAGTTATCTGAGCGAGGCTATCGCATTCACGGACGCTGATGCAGAAATGTAAAGGTATGCGGGCGAGGCTATCGCAGTCACGGACGCTGATGTAGAAATGTATAGTTATCTGAGCGAGGCTATCGCATTCACGGACGCTGATGCAGAAAAGTAAAGGTATCCGGGCGAGGCTATCGCAGTCACGGACGCTGATGAAGAAATGTAAAGGTATCCGGGCGAGGCTATCGTAGTAACGGATGCTGATGCAGAAATGTAAAGGTATTCGGGCGAGGCTATCGCACTCACGGAGCCTGATGCAGAAAAGTAGAGGTATCCGGGCGAGGCTATCACAGTCACGGATGCTGATGCAGAAATGTAAAGTTATTTGAGCGAGGCTATCGCATTCACGGACGCTGATGCAGAAAAGTATAGGTATCCGGGCGAGTCTATTGCAGTCACGGACATTGATCCAGAAATGTAAAGGTATCCGCGCGAGCCTATTGCAGTCACGGATACTGATGCAGAAACTAAAGGTATCCGGGGGAGTCTAGCACAATCACGGATTCTAATGCAGAAAAGTAAAGGTTTCCGGGCGAGGCTATCGCAGTCACGGACGTTGATGCAGAAATGTAAAGGTATCTGGGCGAGTCTATCGTAGTCACGGATACTGATGCAGAATATAAAGGTAACCGGGCGGGGCTATCGCAGTCACGGACGCTGATGCAGAAATGTTAAGGTATCTGGGCGACGCAATCGCAATCACGGATCCTGATGCAGAAAAGTAAAGGTATTCGGCCGAGGCTATCGCAGTAACGGATACTGATGCAGAAAAGTAAAGGTATCTGGGTGAGGCAATCGCAATCACGGACGTTGAAGCAGAAATGTAAAGGTATCTAGGCGAGGCTATCGTAGTCACGGATACTGATGCAGAATTTAAAGGTAACCGGGCGGGGCTATTGAAGTCACGGACGCTGATGCAGAAAAGTAAAGGTAACCGGGCGGGGCTATCGCAGTCACGGACGCTGATGCAGAAAAGTGAAGATATCCGGGCGAGGCTATCGCAGTCACGGATACTGATGCAGAAATGTAAAGGTATCTGGGCGAGGCTATCATAGTCACGGATACTGATGCAGAATATAAAGGTAACCGGCCGGGGCTATCGCAGTCACGGACGCTGATGCAGAAATGTAAAGGTATCCGGGCGAGGCAATCGCAATCACGGATCCTGATGCAGAAAAGTAAAGGTATCCGGGCGAGGCTATAACAATCACGGACATTGATCCAGAAATGTAAAGGTATCCGCGCGAGGCTATTGCAGTCACGGATACTGATGCAGAAACTAAAGGTATCCGGGGGAGTCTAGCACAATCACGGATTCTAATGCAGAAAAGTAGAGGTTTCTGGGCGAGGCTATCGCAGTCACGGACGTTGATGCAGAAATGTAAAGGTATCTGGGCGAGTCTATCGTAGTCACGGATACTGATGCAGAATATAAAGGTAACCGGGCGGGGCTATCGCAGTCACGGACGCTGATGCAGAAATGTAAAGGTATCCGGGCGACGCAATCGCAATCACGGATCCTGATGCAGAAAAGTAAAGGTATCCGGCCGAGGCTATCGCAGTAACGGATACTGAAGCAGAAATGTAAAGGTATCCGGGCGAGGCAATCGCAATCACGGATCCTGATGCAAAAAAGTAAAGGTATCCGGGCGAGGCCATTACAGTCACGGACGTTGATCCAGAAATGTAAAGGTATCCGGGCGAGGCTATCGCAGTCACGGATACTGATGCAGAAAATAAAAGGTATCCGGGCGAGGCAATCGCACTCACGGATCCTGATGCAGAAAAGTAAAGGTATCCGGGCGAGGCTATCGCAGTCACGGACGTTGATGCAGAAATGTAAAGGTATCTAGGCGAGGCTATTGTAGTCACGGATACTGATGCAGAATATAAAGGTAACCGGGCGGGGTATCGCAGTCACGGACGCTGATGCAGATATATAAAGGTATCCGGGCGAGGCTATCGCAGTCACGGACGTTCATGCAGAAATGTAAAGGTATGTAGGCGAGGCTATTGTAGTCACAGATACTGATGCAGAATATAAAGGTAACCGGGCGGGGTATCGCAGTCACGGACGCTGATGCAGAAATGTAAAGTTATCTGAGCGAGGCTATCGCATTCACGGACGCTGATGCAGAAATGTAAAGGTATTCGGGCGAGGCTATCGCAGTCTCGGACGCTGATGCAGAAATGTAAAGTTATCTGAGCGACGCTATCGCATTCACGGACGCTGATGCAGAAAAGTAAAGGTATCCGGGCGAGGCTATCGTAGTCACGGAGGCTGATGCAGAAATGTAAAGGTATTCGGGCGAGGCTATCGCAGTCACGGACGCTGATGCAGAAATGTAAAGTTATCTGAGCGAGGCTATCGCATTCACGGACGCTGATGCAGAAAAGTAAAGGTATCCGGGCGAGGCTATCGCAGTCACGGACGCTGATGAAGAAATGTAAACGTATCCGGGGGAGGCTATCATAGTCACGGATGCTGATGCAGAAATGTAAAGGTATTCGGGCAAGGCTATTGCACTCACGGAGCCTGATGCAGAAAAGTAAAGGTATCCGGGCGAGGCTATCGTAGTCACGGATACTGATGCAGAATATAAAGGTAACCGGGCGGGGCTATCGCAGTCACGGACGCTGATGCAGAAAAGTAAAGTTATCTGAGCGAGGCTATCGCATTCACGGACGCTGATGCAGAAAAGTAAAGGTATCCGGGCGAGGCTATCGCAGTCACGGACGCTGATGAAGAAATGTAAAGGTATCCGGGCGAGGCTATCGTAGTAACGGATGCTGATGCAGAAATGTAAAGGTATTCGGGCGAGGCTATCGCACTCACGGAGCCTGATGCAGAAAAGTAGAGGTATCCGGGCGAGGCTATCACAGTCACGGATGCTGATGCAGAAATGTAAAGTTATTTGAGCGAGGCTATCGCATTCACGGACGCTGATGCAGAAAAGTATAGGTATCCGGGCGAGTCTATCGCAATCACGGACGCTGATGCAGAAATGTCAAGGTATGCGGGCGAGGCTATCGCAGTCACGGACGTTGATGCAGAAATGTAAAGTTATCTGAACGAGGCTATCGCATTCACGGACGCTGATGCAGAAATGTAAAGGTATTCGGGCGAGGCTATCGCAGTCACGGACGCTGATGCAGAAATGTAAAGTTATCTGAGCGAGGCTATCGCATTCACGGACGCTGATGTAGAAATGTAAAGGTATGCGGGCGAGGCTATCGCAGTCACGGACGCTGATGCAGAAATGTATAGTTATCTGAGCGAGGCTATCGCATTCACGGACGCTGATGCAGAAAAGTAAAGGTATCCGGGCGAGGCTATCGCAGTCACGGACGCTGATGAAGAAATGTAAAGGTATCCGGGCGAGGCTATCGTAGTAACGGATGCTGATGCAGAAATGTAAAGTTATTCGGGCGAGGCTATCGCACTCACGGAGCCTGATGCAGAAAAGTAGAGGTATCCGGGCGAGGCTATCGCAGTCACGGATGCTGATTCAGAAATGTAAAGGTATCTAGGCGAGGCTATTGTAGTCACGGATACTGATGCAGAATATAAAGGTAACCGGGCGGGGTATCGCAGTCACGGACGCTGATGCAGAAATATAAAGGTATCCGGGCGAGGCTATCACAGTCACGGACGTTGATGCAGAAATGTAAAGGTATCTAGGCGAGGCTATTGTAGTCACGGATACTGATGCAGAATATAAAGGTAACCGGGCGGGGTATCGCAGTCACGGACGCTGATGCAGAAATGTAAAGTTATCTGAGCGAGGCTATCGCATTCACGGACGCTGATGCAGAAATGTAAAGGTATTCGGGCGAGGCTATCGCAGTCTCGGACGCTGATGCAGAAATGTAAAGTTATCTGAGCGAGGCTATCGCATTCACGGACGCTGATGCAGAAAAGTAAAGGTATCCGGGCGAGGCTATCGTAGTCACGGAGGCTGATGCAGAAATGTAAAGGTATTCGGGCGAGGCTATCGCAGTCACGGACGCTGATGCAGAAATGTAAAGTTATCTGAGCGAGGCTATCGCATTCACGGACGCTGATGCAGAAAAGTAAAGGTATCCGGGCGAGGCTATCGCAGTCACGGACGCTGATGAAGAAATGTAAAGGTATCCGGGCGAGGCTATCGTAGTCACGGATGCTGATGCAGAAATGTAAAGGTATTCGGGCAAGGCTATTGCACTCACGGAGCCTGATGCAGAAAAGTAAAGGTATCCGGGCGAGGCTATCGTAGTCACGGATGCTGATACAGAAATGTAAAGGTATCTGGGCGAGGCTATCGCAGTCACGGATACTGATGCACAAACTAAAGGTATCCGGGGAAGTCTAGCACAATCACAGATACTAAAGCAGAAGAGTAAAGGTATCCGGGGGAGGCTATCGCAGTCACGGACGTTGATGCAGAAATGTAAAGGTATCTGGGCGAGGCTATCGTAGTCACGGATACTGATGCAGAATATAAAGGTAACCGGGCGGGGCTATCGCAGTCACGGACGCTGATGCAGAAAAGTAAAGTTATCTGAGCGAGGCTATCGCATTCACGGACGCTGATGCAGAAAAGTAAAGGTATCCGGGCGAGGCTATCGCAGTCACGGACGCTGATGAAGAAATGTAAAGGTATTCGGGCAAGGCTATTGCACTCACGGAGCCTGATGCAGAAAAGTAAAGGTATCCGGGCGAGGCTATCGTAGTCACGGATGCTGATACAGAAATGTAAAGGTATCTGGGCGAGGCTATCGCAGTCACGGATACTGATGCACAAACTAAAGGTATCCGGGGAAGTCTAGCACAATCACAGATACTAAAGCAGAAGAGTAAAGGTATCCGGGCGAGGCTATCGCAGTCACGGATACTGATGCAGAAATGTAAAGGTATCTGGGCGAGGCTATCATAGTCACGGATACTGATGCAGAATATAAAGGTAACCGGCCGGGGCTATCGCAGTCACGGACGCTGATGCAGAAATGTAAAGGTATCCGGGCGAGGCAATCGCAATCACGGATCCTGATGCAGAAAAGTAAAGGTATCCGGGCGAGGCTATAACAGTCACGGACATTGATCCAGAAATGTAAAGGTATCCGCGCGAGCCTATTGCAGTCACGGATACTGATGCAGAAACTAAAGGTATCCGGGGGAGTCTAGCACAATCACGGATTCTAATGCAGAAAAGTAAAGGTTTCCGGGCGAGGCTATCGCAGTCACGGACGTTGATGCAGAAATGTAAAGGTATCTGGGCGAGTCTATCGTAGTCACGGATACTGATGCAGAATATAAAGGTAACCGGGCGGGGCTATCGCAGTCACGGACGCTGATGCAGAAATGTTAAGGTATCTGGGCGACGCAATCGCAATCACGGATCCTGATGCAGAAAAGTAAAGGTATTCGGCCGAGGCTATCGCAGTAACGGATACTGATGCAGAAAAGTAAAGGTATCTGGGTGAGGCAATCGCAATCACGGACGTTGATGCAGAAATGTAAAGGTATCTAGGCGAGGCTATCGTAGTCACGGATACTGATGCAGAAAAGTAAAGGTATCTGGGTGAGGCAATCGCAATCACGGACGTTGATGCAGAAATGTAAAGGTATCCAGGCGAAGCTATCGCAGTCACGGATACTGATGCACAAACTAAAGGTATCCGGGGGAGTCTAGCACAATCGCAGATTTTAATGCAGAAGAGTAAAGGTATTCGGGGGAGGCTATCGCAGTCACGGACGTTGAAGCAGAAATGTAAAGGTATCTGGGCGATGCTATCGTTGTCACGGATACTGATGCAGAATTTAAAGGTAACCGGGCGGGGCTATTGAAGTCACGGACGCTGATGCAGAAAAGTAAAGGTAACCGGGCGGGGCTATCGCAGTCACGGACGCTGATGCAGAAAAGTGAAGATATCCGGGCGAGGCTATCGCAGTCACGGATACTGATGCAGAAATGTAAAGGTATCTGGGCGAGGCTATCATAGTCACGGATACTGATGCAGAATATAAAGGTAACCGGCCGGGGCTATCGCAGTCACGGACGCTGATGCAGAAATGTAAAGGTATCCGGGCGAGGCAATCGCAATCACGGATCCTGATGCAGAAAAGTAAAGGTATCCGGGCGAGGCTATAACAATCACGGACATTGATCCAGAAATGTAAAGGTATCCGCGCGAGGCTATTGCAGTCACGGATACTGATGCAGAAACTAAAGGTATCCGGGGGAGTCTAGCACAATCACGGATTCTAATGCAGAAAAGTAGAGGTTTCTGGGCGAGGCTATCGCAGTCACGGACGTTGATGCAGAAATGTAAAGGTATCTGGGCGAGTCTATCGTAGTCACGGATACTGATGCAGAATATAAAGGTAACCGGGCGGGGCTATCGCAGTCACGGACGCTGATGCAGAAATGTAAAGGTATCCGGGCGACGCAATCGCAATCACGGATCCTGATGCAGAAAAGTAAAGGTATCCGGCCGAGGCTATCGCAGTAACGGATACTGAAGCAGAAATGTAAAGGTATCCGGGCGAGGCAATCGCAATCACGGATCCTGATGCAAATAAGTAAAGGTATCCGGGCGAGGCCATTACAGTCACGGACGTTGATCCAGAAATGTAAAGGTATCCGGGCGAGGCTATCGCAGTCACGGATACTGATGCAGAAAATAAAAGGTATCCGGGCGAGGCAATCGCACTCACGGATCCTGATGCAGAAAAGTAAAGGTATCCGGGCGAGGCTATCGCAGTCACGGACGTTGATGCAGAAATGTAAAGGTATCTAGGCGAGGCTATTGTAGTCACGGATACTGATGCAGAATATAAAGGTAACCGGGCGGGGTATCGCAGTCACGGACGCTGATGCAGAAATATAAAGGTATCCGGGCGAGGCTATCGCAGTCACGGACGTTGATGCAGAAATGTAAAGGTATCTAGGCGAGGCTATTGTAGTCACAGATACTGATGCAGAATATAAAGGTAACCGGGCGGGGTATCGCAGTCACGGACGCTGATGCAGAAATGTAAAGTTATCTGAGCGAGGCTATCGCATTCACGGACGCTGATGCAGAAATGTAAAGGTATTCGGGCGAGGCTATCGCAGTCTCGGACGCTGATGCAGAAATGTAAAGTTATCTGAGCGACGCTATCGCATTCACGGACGCTGATGCAGAAAAGTAAAGGTATCCGGGCGAGGCTATCGTAGTCACGGAGGCTGATGCAGAAATGTAAAGGTATTCGGGCGAGGCTATCGCAGTCACGGACGCTGATGCAGAAATGTAAAGTTATCTGAGCGAGGCTATCGCATTCACGGACGCTGATGCAGAAAAGTAAAGGTATCCGGGCGAGGCTATCGCAGTCACGGACGCTGATGAAGAAATGTAAACGTATCCGGGCGAGGCTATCATAGTCACGGATGCTGATGCAGAAATGTAAAGGTATTCGGGCAAGGCTATTGCACTCACGGAGCCTGATGCAGAAAAGTAAAGGTATCCGGGCGAGGCTATCGTAGTCACGGATGCTGATACAGAAATGTAAAGGTATCTGGGCGAGGCTATCGCAGTCACGGATACTGATGCACAAACTAAAGGTATCCGGGGAAGTCTAGCACAATCACAGATACTAAAGCAGAAGAGTAAAGGTATCCGGGGGAGGCTATCGCAGTCACGGACGTTGATGCAGAAATGTAAAGGTATCTGGGCGAGGCTATCGTAGTCACGGATACTGATGCAGAATATAAAGGTAACCGGGCGGGGTATCGCAGTCACGGACGCTGATGCAGAAATATAAAGGTATCCGGGCGAGGCTATCGCAGTCACGGACGTTGATGCAGAAATGTAAAGGTATCTAGGCGAGGCTATTGTAGTCACAGATACTGATGCAGAATATAAAGGTAACCGGGCGGGGTATCGCAGTCACGGACGCTGATGCAGAAATGTAAAGTTATCTGAGCGAGGCTATCGCATTCACGGACGCTGATGCAGAAATGTAAAGGTATTCGGGCGAGGCTATCGCAGTCTCGGACGCTGATGCAGAAATGTAAAGTTATCTGAGCGACGCTATCGCATTCACGGACGCTGATGCAGAAAAGTAAAGTTATCCGGGCGAGGCTATCGTAGTCACGGAGGCTGATGCAGAAATGTAAAGGTATTCGGGCGAGGCTATCGCAGTCACGGACGCTGATGCAGAAATGTAAAGTTATCTGAGCGAGGCTATCGCATTCACGGACGCTGATGCAGAAAAGTAAAGGTATCCGGGCGAGGCTATCGCAGTCACGGACGCTGATGAAGAAATGTAAACGTATCCGGGCGAGGCTATCATAGTCACGGATGCTGATGCAGAAATGTAAAGGTATTCGGGCAAGGCTATTGCACTCACGGAGCCTGATGCAGAAAAGTAAAGGTATCCGGGCGAGGCTATCGTAGTCACGGATGCTGATACAGAAATGTAAAGGTATCTGGGCGAGGCTATCGCAGTCACGGATACTGATGCACAAACTAAAGGTATCCGGGGAAGTCTAGCACAATCACAGATACTAAAGCAGAAGAGTAAAGGTATCCGGGGGAGGCTATCGCAGTCACGGACGTTGATGCAGAAATGTAAAGGTATCTGGGCGAGGCTATCGTAGACACGGATACTGATGCAGAATATAAAGGTAACCGGGCGGGGCTATCGCAGTCACGGACGCTGATGCAGAAAAGTAAAGTTATCTGAGCGAGGCTATCGCATTCACGGACGCTGATGCAGAAAAGTAAAGGTATCCGGGCGAGGCTATCGCGGTCACGGACGCTGATGAAGAAATGTAAAGGTATCCGGGCGAGGCTATCGTAGTAACGGATGCTGATGCAGAAATGTAAAGGTATTCGGGCGAGGCTATCGCACTCACGGAGCCTGATGCAGAAAAGTAGAGGTATCCGGGCGAGGCTATCACAGTCACGGATGCTGATGCAGAAATGTAAAGTTATTTGAGCGAGGCTATCGCATTCACGGACGCTGATGCAGAAAAGTATAGGTATCCGGGCGAGTCTATCGCAATCACGGACGCTGATGCAGAAATGTAAAGGTATGCGGGCGAGGCTATCGCAGTCACGGACGTTGATGCAGAAATGTAAAGTTATCTGAGCGAGGCTATCGCATTCACGGACGCTGATGCAGAAATGTAAAGGTATTCGGGCGAGGCTATCGCAGTCACGGACGCTGATGCAGAAATGTAAAGTTATCTGAGCGAGGCTATCGCATTCACGGACGCTGATGTAGAAATGTAAAGGTATGCGGGCGAGGCTATCGCAGTCACGGACGCTGATGCAGAAATGTATAGTTATCTGAGCGAGGCTATCGCATTCACGGACGCTGATGCAGAAAAGTAAAGGTATCCGGGCGAGGCTATCGCAGTCACGGACGCTGATGAAGAAATGTAAAGGTATCCGGGCGAGGCTATCGTAGTAACGGATGCTGATGCAGAAATGTAAAGGTATTCGGGCGAGGCTATCGCACTCACGGAGCCTGATGCAGAAAAGTAGAGGTATCCGGGCGAGGCTATCACAGTGACGGATGCTGATGCAGAAATGTAAAGTTATTTGAGCGAGGCTATCGCATTCACGGACGCTGATGCAGAAAAGTATAGGTATCCGGGCGAGCCTATCGCAATCACGGACGCTGATGCAGAAATGTAAAGGTATGCGGGCGAGGCTATCGCAGTCACGGACGTTGATGCAGAAATGTAAAGTTATCTGAGCGAGGCTATCGCATTCACGGACGCTGATGCAGAAATGTAAAGGTATTCGGGCGAGGCTATCGCAGTCACGGACGCTGATGCAGAAATGTAAAGTTATCTGAGCGAGGCTATCGCATTCACGGACGCTGATGCAGAAATGTAAAGGTATGCGGGCGAGGCTATCGCAGTCACGGATGCTGATGTAGAAATGTATAGTTATCTGAGCGAGGCTATCGCATTCACGGACGCTGATGCAGAAAAGTAAAGGTATCCGGGCGAGGCTATCGCAGTCACGGACGCTGATGAAGAAATGTAAAGTTATCCGGGCGAGGCTATCGTAGTCACGGATGCTGATGCAGAAATGTAAAGTTATTCGGGCGAGGCTATCGCACTCACGGAGCCTGATGCAGAAAAGTAGAGGTATCCGGGCGAGGCTATCGCAGTCACGGATGCTGATGCAGAAATGTAAAGGTATCCAGGCGAGGCTATCGCAGTCACGGATACTGATACACAAACTAAAGGTATCAGGGGGAGTCTAGCACAATCGCAGATACTAATGCAGAAGAGTAAATGTATTCGGGGGAGGCTATCGCAGTCACGGACGTTGATGCAGAAATGTAAAGGTATCTGGGCGATGCTATCGTAGTCACGGATACTGATGCAGAATATAAAGGTAACCGGGCGGGGCTATTGAAGTCACGGACGCTGATGGAGAAAAGTAAAGGTAACCGGGCGGGGCTATCGCAGTCACGGACGCTGATGCAGAAAAGTGAAGATATCCGGGCGAGGCTATCGCAGTCACGGATACTGATGCAGAAATGTAAAGGTATCTGGGCGAGGCTATCATAGTCACGGATACTGATGCAGAATATAAAGGTAACCGGCCGGGGCTATCGCAGTCACGGACGCTGATGCAGAAATGTAAAGGTATCCGGGCGAGGCAATCGCAATCACGGATCCTGATGCAGAAAAGTAAAGGTATCCGGGCGAGGCTATAACAGTCACGGACATTGATCCAGAAATGTAAAGGTATCCGCGCGAGGCTATTGCAGTCACGGATACTGATGCAGAAACTAAAGGTATCCGGGGGAGTCTAGCACAATCACGGATTCTAATGCAGAAAAGTAAAGGTTTCCGGGCGAGGCTATCGCAGTCACGGACGTTGATGCAGAAATGTAAAGGTATCTGGGCGAGTCTATCGTAGTCTTGGATACTGATGCAGAATATAAAGGTTACCGGGCAGGGCTATCGCAGTCACGGACGTTGATGCAGAAATGTAAAGGTATCCGGGCGACGCAATCGCAATCACGGATACTGATGCAGAAAAGTAAAGGTATCCGGGCGAGGCCATCACAGTCACGGACGTTGATCTAGAAATGTAAAGGTATCCGGGCGAGGCTATCGCAGTCACGGATACTGATGCAGAAAATAAAAGGTATCCGGGCGAGGCAATCGCACTCACGGATCATGATGCAGAAAAGTAAAGGTATCCGGGCGAGGCTATCGCAGTCATGGACGTTGATGCAGAAATGTAAAGGTATCTAGGCGAGGCTATTGTAGTCACGGATACTGATGCAGAATATAAAGGTAACCGGGCGGGGTATCGCAGTCACGGACGCTGATGCAGAAATATAAAGGTATCCGGGCGAGGCTATCGCCGTCACGGACGTTGATGCAGAAATGTAAAGGTATCTAGGCGAGGCTATTGTAGTCACGGATACTGATGCAGAATATAAAGGTAACCGGGCGGGGTATCGCAGTCACGGACGCTGATGCAGAAATGTAAAGTTATCTGAGCGAGGCTATCGCATTCACGGACGCTGATGCAGAAATGTAAAGGTATTCGGGCGAGGCTATCGCAGTCTCGGACGCTGATGCAGAAATGTAAAGTTATCTGAGCGACGCTATCGCATTCACGGACGCTGATGCAGAAAAGTAAAGTTATCCGGGCGAGGCTATCGTAGTCACGGAGGCTGATGCAGAAATGTAAAGGTATTCGGGCGAGGCTATCGCAGTCACGGACGCTGATGCAGAAATGTAAAGTTATCTGAGCGAGGCTATCGCATTCACGGACGCTGATGCAGAAAAGTAAAGGTATCCGGGCGAGGCTATCGCAGTCACGGACGCTGATGAAGAAATGTAAACGTATCCGGGCGAGGCTATCATAGTCACGGATGCTGATGCAGAAATGTAAAGGTATTCGGGCAAGGCTATTGCACTCACGGAGCCTGATGCAGAAAAGTAAAGGTATCCGGGCGAGGCTATCGTAGTCACGGATGCTGATACAGAAATGTAAAGGTATCTGGGCGAGGCTATCGCAGTCACGGATACTGATGCACAAACTAAAGGTATCCGGGGAAGTCTAGCACAATCACAGATACTAAAGCAGAAGAGTAAAGGTATCCGGGGGAGGCTATCGCAGTCACGGACGTTGATGCAGAAATGTAAAGGTATCTGGGCGAGGCTATCGTAGACACGGATACTGATGCAGAATATAAAGGTAACCGGGCGGGGCTATCGCAGTCACGGACGCTGATGCAGAAAAGTAAAGTTATCTGAGCGAGGCTATCGCATTCACGGACGCTGATGCAGAAAAGTAAAGGTATCCGGGCGAGGCTATCGCGGTCACGGACGCTGATGAAGAAATGTAAAGGTATCCGGGCGAGGCTATCGTAGTAACGGATGCTGATGCAGAAATGTAAAGGTATTCGGGCGAGGCTATCGCACTCACGGAGCCTGATGCAGAAAAGTAGAGGTATCCGGGCGAGGCTATCACAGTCACGGATGCTGATGCAGAAATGTAAAGTTATTTGAGCGAGGCTATCGCATTCACGGACGCTGATGCAGAAAAGTATAGGTATCCGGGCGAGTCTATCGCAATCACGGACGCTGATGCAGAAATGTAAAGGTATGCGGGCGAGGCTATCGCAGTCACGGACGTTGATGCAGAAATGTAAAGTTATCTGAGCGAGGCTATCGCATTCACGGACGCTGATGCAGAAATGTAAAGGTATTCGGGCGAGGCTATCGCAGTCACGGACGCTGATGCAGAAATGTAAAGTTATCTGAGCGAGGCTATCGCATTCACGGACGCTGATGTAGAAATGTAAAGGTATGCGGGCGAGGCTATCGCAGTCACGGACGCTGATGCAGAAATGTATAGTTATCTGAGCGAGGCTATCGCATTCACGGACGCTGATGCAGAAAAGTAAAGGTATCCGGGCGAGGCTATCGCAGTCACGGACGCTGATGAAGAAATGTAAAGGTATCCGGGCGAGGCTATCGTAGTAACGGATGCTGATGCAGAAATGTAAAGGTATTCGGGCGAGGCTATCGCACTCACGGAGCCTGATGCAGAAAAGTAGAGGTATCCGGGCGAGGCTATCACAGTGACGGATGCTGATGCAGAAATGTAAAGTTATTTGAGCGAGGCTATCGCATTCACGGACGCTGATGCAGAAAAGTATAGGTATCCGGGCGAGCCTATCGCAATCACGGACGCTGATGCAGAAATGTAAAGGTATGCGGGCGAGGCTATCGCAGTCACGGACGTTGATGCAGAAATGTAAAGTTATCTGAGCGAGGCTATCGCATTCACGGACGCTGATGCAGAAATGTAAAGGTATTCGGGCGAGGCTATCGCAGTCACGGACGCTGATGCAGAAATGTAAAGTTATCTGAGCGAGGCTATCGCATTCACGGACGCTGATGCAGAAATGTAAAGGTATGCGGGCGAGGCTATCGCAGTCACGGATGCTGATGTAGAAATGTATAGTTATCTGAGCGAGGCTATCGCATTCACGGACGCTGATGCAGAAAAGTAAAGGTATCCGGGCGAGGCTATCGCAGTCACGGACGCTGATGAAGAAATGTAAAGTTATCCGGGCGAGGCTATCGTAGTCACGGATGCTGATGCAGAAATGTAAAGTTATTCGGGCGAGGCTATCGCACTCACGGAGCCTGATGCAGAAAAGTAGAGGTATCCGGGCGAGGCTATCGCAGTCACGGATGCTGATGCAGAAATGTAAAGGTATCCAGGCGAGGCTATCGCAGTCACGGATACTGATACACAAACTAAAGGTATCAGGGGGAGTCTAGCACAATCGCAGATACTAATGCAGAAGAGTAAATGTATTCGGGGGAGGCTATCGCAGTCACGGACGTTGATGCAGAAATGTAAAGGTATCTGGGCGATGCTATCGTAGTCACGGATACTGATGCAGAATATAAAGGTAACCGGGCGGGGCTATTGAAGTCACGGACGCTGATGGAGAAAAGTAAAGGTAACCGGGCGGGGCTATCGCAGTCACGGACGCTGATGCAGAAAAGTGAAGATATCCGGGCGAGGCTATCGCAGTCACGGATACTGATGCAGAAATGTAAAGGTATCTGGGCGAGGCTATCATAGTCACGGATACTGATGCAGAATATAAAGGTAACCGGCCGGGGCTATCGCAGTCACGGACGCTGATGCAGAAATGTAAAGGTATCCGGGCGAGGCAATCGCAATCACGGATCCTGATGCAGAAAAGTAAAGGTATCCGGGCGAGGCTATAACAGTCACGGACATTGATCCAGAAATGTAAAGGTATCCGCGCGAGGCTATTGCAGTCACGGATACTGATGCAGAAACTAAAGGTATCCGGGGGAGTCTAGCACAATCACGGATTCTAATGCAGAAAAGTAAAGGTTTCCGGGCGAGGCTATCGCAGTCACGGACGTTGATGCAGAAATGTAAAGGTATCTGGGCGAGTCTATCGTAGTCTTGGATACTGATGCAGAATATAAAGGTTACCGGGCAGGGCTATCGCAGTCACGGACGTTGATGCAGAAATGTAAAGGTATCCGGGCGACGCAATCGCAATCACGGATACTGATGCAGAAAAGTAAAGGTATCCGGGCGAGGCCATCACAGTCACGGACGTTGATCTAGAAATGTAAAGGTATCCGGGCGAGGCTATCGCAGTCACGGATACTGATGCAGAAAATAAAAGGTATCCGGGCGAGGCAATCGCACTCACGGATCATGATGCAGAAAAGTAAAGGTATCCGGGCGAGGCTATCGCAGTCATGGACGTTGATGCAGAAATGTAAAGGTATCTAGGCGAGGCTATTGTAGTCACGGATACTGATGCAGAATATAAAGGTAACCGGGCGGGGTATCGCAGTCACGGACGCTGATGCAGAAATATAAAGGTATCCGGGCGAGGCTATCGCCGTCACGGACGTTGATGCAGAAATGTAAAGGTATCTAGGCGAGGCTATTGTAGTCACGGATACTGATGCAGAATATAAAGGTAACCGGGCGGGGTATCGCAGTCACGGACGCTGATGCAGAAATGTAAAGTTATCTGAGCGAGGCTATCGCATTCACGGACGCTGATGCAGAAATGTAAAGGTATTCGGGCGAGGCTATCGCAGTCTCGGACGCTGATGCAGAAATGTAAAGTTATCTGAGCGAGGCTATCGCATTCACGGACGCTGATGCAGAAAAGTAAATGTATCCGGGCGAGGCTATCGTAGTCACGGAGGCTGATGCAGAAATGTAAAGGTATTCGGGCGAGGCTATCGCAGTCACGGACGCTGATGCAGAAATGTAAAGTTATCTGAGCGAGGCTATCGCATTCACGGACGCTGATGCAGAAAAGTAAAGGTATCCGGGCGAGGCTATCGCAGTCACGGACGCTGATGAAGAAAGTAAAGGTATCCAGGCGAGGCTATCGTAGTCACGGATGCTGATGCAGAAATGTAAAGGTATTCGGGCAAGGCTATTGCACTCACGGAGCCTGATGCAGAAAAGTAAAGGTATCCGGGCGAGGCTATCGTAGTCACGGATGCTGATACAGAAATGTAAAGGTATCCGGGCGAGGCTATCGCAGTCACGGATACTGATGCACAAACTAAAGGTATCCGGGGAAGTCTAGGACAATCACAGATACTAATGCAGAAGAGTAAAGGTATCCGGGGGAGGCTATCGCAGTCACGGACGTTGATGCAGAAATGTAAAGGTATCTGGGCGTGGCTATCGTAGTCACGGATACAGATGCAGAATATAAAGGTAACCGGGCGGGGCTATGGCATTCACGGACGCTGATGCAGAAAAGTAAAGGAAACCGGGCGGGGCTATCGCAGTCACGGACGCTGATGCAGAAAAGTAAAGGTAACCGGGCAAGGCTATCGCAGTCACGGACGCTGATGCAGAAAAGTAAAGTTATCTGAGCGAGGCTATCGCATTCACGGACGCTGATGCAGAAAAGCGAGGCTATCGCAGTCACGGACGCTGATGCAGAAATGTAAAGGTATCTGGGCGAGGCTATCGTAGTCACGGATGCTGATGTAGAAATGTAAAGGTATGCGGGCGAGGCTATCGCAGTCACGGACGCTGATGCAGAAATGTAAAGTTATCTGAGCGAGGCTATCGCATTCACGGACGCTGATGCAGAAAAGCGAGGCTATCGCAGTCACGGACGCTGATGCAGAAATGTAAAGGTATCTGGGCGAGGCTATCGTAGTCACGGATGCTGATGTAGAAATGTAAAGGTATGCGGGCGAGGCTATCGCAGTCACGGACGCTGATGCAGAAATGTAAAGTTATCTGAGCGAGGCTATCGCATTCACGGACGCTGATGCAGAAATGTAAAGGTATGCGGGCGAGGCTATCGCAGTCTCGGACGCTGATGCAGAAATGTAAAGTTATCTGAGCGAGGCTATCGCATTCACGGACGCTGATGCAGAAAAGTAAAGGTATCCGGGCGAGGCTATCGTAGTCACGGAGGCTGATGCAGAAATGTAAAGGTATTCGGGCGAGGCTATCGCAGTCACGGACGCTGATGCAGAAATGTAAAGTTATCGGAGCGAGGCTATCGCATTCACGGACGCTGATGAAGAAAGTAAAGGTATCCGGGCGAGGCTATCGTAGTCACGGATGCTGATGCAGAAATGTAAAGGTATTCGGGCAAGGCTATTGCACTCACGGAGCCAGATGCAGAAAAGTAAAGGTATCCGGGCGAGGCTATCGTAGTCACGGATGCTGATACAGAAATGTAAAGGTATCCGGGCGAGGCTATCGCAGTCACGGATACTGATGCACAAACTAAAGGTATCCGGGGAAGTCTAGCACAATCACAGATACTAATGCAGAAGAGTAAAGGTATCCGGGGGAGGCTATCGCAGTCACGGACGTTGATGCAGAAATGTAAAGGTATCTGGGCGAGGCTATCGCAGTCACGGACGTTGATGCAGAAAAGTAAAGGTATTCGGGCGAGGCTATCGCAGTCACGGACGTTGATGCAGAAAAGTAAAGGTATTCGGGCGAGGCTATCGCAGTCACGGACGCTGATGCAGAAATGTAAAGTTATCTGAGCGAGGCTATCGCATTCACGGACGCTGATGCAGAAATGTAAAGGTATTCGGGCGAGGCTATCGCAGTCTCGGACGCTGATGCAGAAATGTAAAGTTATCTGAGCGAGGCTATCGCATTCACGGACGCTGATGCAGAAAAGTAAAGGTATCCGGGCGAGGCTATCGTAGTCACGGAGGCTGATGCAGAAATGTAAAGGTATGCGGGCGAGGCTATCGCAGTCACGGACGCTGATGCAGAAATGTAAAGTTATCTGAGCGAGGCTATCGCATTCACGGACGCTGATGCAGAAAAGTAAAGGTATCCGGGCGAGGCTATCGCAGTCACGGACGCTGATGAAGAAAGTAAAGGTATCCGGGCGAGGCTATCGTAGTCACGGATGCTGATGCAGAAATGTAAAGGTATTCGGGCAAGGCTATTGCACTCACGGAGCCAGATGCAGAAAAGTAAAGGTATCCGGGCGAGGCTATCGTAGTCACGGATGCTGATACAGAAATGTAAAGGTATCCGGGCGAGGCTATCGCAGTCACGGATACTGATGCACAAACTAAAGGTATCCGGGGAAGTCTAGCACAATCACAAATACTAATGCAGAAGAGTAAAGGTATCCGGGGGAGGCTATCGCAGTCACGGACGTTGATGCAGAAGAGTAAAGGTATCTGGGCGAGGCTATCGTAGTCACGGATACAGATGCAGAATATAAAGGTAACCGGGCGGGGCTATGGCAGTCACGGATGCTGATGCAGAAAAGTAAAGGTAACCGGGCGGGGCTATCGCAGTCACGGACGCTGATGCAGAAAAGTAAAGGTAACCGGGCGAGGCTATCGCAGTCACGGACGCTGATGCAGAAAAGTAAAGGTATCCGAGCGAGGCTATCGCAGTCACAGACGCTGATGCAGAAATGTAAAGTTATCTGAGCGAGGCTATCACATTCACGGACGCTGATGCAGAAAAGCGAGGCTATCGCAGTCACGGACGCTGATGCAGAAATGTAAAGGTATCTGGGCGAGGCTATCGTAGTCACGGATGCTGATGTAGAAATGTAAAGGTATTCGGCCGAGGCTATCGCAGTCACGGACGCTGATGCAGAAATGTAAAGTTATCTGAGCAGGCTATCGCATTCACGGACGCTGATGCAGAAATGTAAAGGTATTCGGGCGAGGCTATCGCACTCACGGAGCCTGATGCAGAAAAGTAGAGGTATCCGGGCGAGGCTATCACAGTCACGGATGCTGATGCAGAAATGTAAAGTTATTTGAGCGAGGCTATCGCATTCACGGACGCTGATGCAGAAAAGTAAAGGTATCCGGGCGAGTCTATCGCAATCACGGACGCTGATGCAGAAATGTAAAGGTATGCGGGCGAGCCTATCGCAGTCACGGACGTTGATGCAGAAATGTAAAGTTATCTGAGCGAGGCTATCGCATTCACGGACGCTGATGCAGAAAAGCGAGGCTATCGCAGTCACGGACGCTGATGCAGAAATGTAAAGTTATCTGAGCGAGGCTATCGCATTCACGGACGCTGATGCAGAAAAGTAAAGATATCCGGGCGAGGCTATCGCAGTCACGGACGCTGATGAAGAAATGTAAAGGTATCCAGGCGAGGCTATCGTAGTCACGGATGCTGATGCAGAAATGTAAAGGTATTCGGGCAAGGCTATTGCACTCACGGAGCCTGATGCAGAAAACTAAAGGTATCCGGGCGAGGCTATCGTAGTCACGGATGCTGATACAGAAATGTAAAGGTACCCGGGCGAGGCTATCGCGGTGACGGATACTGATGCACAAACTAAAGGTATCCGGGGAAGTCTAGCACAATCACAGATACTAATGCAGAAGAGTAAAGGTATCCGGGGGAGGCTATCGCAGTCACGGACGTTGATGCAGAAATGTAAAGGTGTCTGGGCGAGGCTATCGTAGTCACGGATACTGATGCAGAATATAAAGGTAACCGGGCGGGGCTATTGCAGTCACGGACGCTGATGCAGAAAAGTAAAGGTAACCGGGCGGGGCTATCGCAGTCACGGACGCTGATGCAGAAAAGTAAAGGTAACCGGGCGGGGCTATTGCAGTCACGGACGCTGATGCAGAAAAGTAAAGGTAACCGAGCGAGGCTATCGCAGTCACAGACGCTGATGCAGAAATGTAAAGTTATCTGAGCGAGGCTATCGCATACACGGACGCTGATGCAGAAAAGTAAAGGTAACCGGGCGGGGCTATCGCAGTCACGGACGCTGATGCAGAAAAGTAAAGGTATCCGAGCGAGGCTATCGCAGTCACGGATGCTGATGCAGAAATGTAAAGGTATGCGGGTGAGGCTATCGCAGTCACGGACGCTGATGAAGAAATGTAAAGGTATCCGGGTGAGGCTATCGTAGTCACGGATGCTGATGCAGAAATGTAAAGGTATTCGGGCGAGGCTATCGCACTCACGGAGCCTGATGCAGAAAAGTAGAGGTATCCGGGCGAGGCTATCGCAGTCACGGATGCTGATGCAGAAATGTAAAGGTATGCGGGTGAGGCTATCAAAGTCACGGACGCTGATGAAGAAATGTAAAGGTATCCGGGTGAGGCTATCGTAGTCACGGATGCTGATGCAGAAATGTAAAGGTATTCGGGCGAGGCTATCGCACTCACGGAGCCTGATGCAGAAAAGTAGAGGTATCCGGGCGAGGCTATCGCAGTCACGGATGCTGATGCAGAAATGTAAAGGTATCCAGGCGAAGCTATCGCAGTCACGGATACTGATGCACAAACTAAAGGTATCCGGGGGAGTCTAGCACAATCGCAGATTTTAATGCAGAAGAGTAAAGGTATTCGGGGGAGGCTATCGCAGTCACGGACGTTGAAGCAGAAATGTAAAGGTATCTGGGCGATGCTATCGTAGTCACGGATACTGATGCAGAATATAAAGGTAACCGGGTGGGGCTATGGAAGTCACGGACGCTGATGCAGAAAAGTAAAGGTAACCGGGCGGGGCTATCGCAGTCACGGACGCTGATGCAGAAAAGTGAAGATATCCGGGCGAGGCTATCGCAGTCACGGATACTGATGCAGAAATGTAAAGGTATCTGGGCGAGGCTATCATAGTCACGGATACTGATGCAGAATATAAAGGTAACCGGCCGGGGCTATCGCAGTCACGGACGCTGATGCAGAAATGTAAAGGTATCCGGGCGAGGCAATCGCAATCACGGATCCTGATGCAGAAAAGTAAAGGTATCCGGGCGAGGTTATAACAATCACGGACATTGATCCAGAAATCTAAAGGTATCCGCGCGAGGCTATTGCAGTCACGGATACTGATGCAGAAACTAAAGGTATCCGGGGGAGTCTAGCACAATCACGGATTCTAATGCAGAAAAGTAAAGGTATCCGGGCGAGGCTATCGCAGTCACGGACGTTGATGCAGAAATGTAAAGGTATCTAGGCGAGGCTATTGTAGTCACGGATACTGATGCAGAATATAAAGGTAACCGGGCGGGGTATCGCAGTCACGGACGTTGATGCAGAAATGTAAAGGTATCTAGGCGAGGCTATTGTAGTCACGGATACTGATGCAGAATATAAAGGTAACAGGGCGGGGTATCGCAGTCACGGACGCTGATGCAGAAATGTAAAGTTATCTGAGCGAGGCTATCGCATTCACGGACGCTGATGCAGAAATGTAAAGGTATTCGGGCGAGCCTATCGCAGTCTCGGACGCTGATGCAGAAATGTAAAGTTATCTGAGCGAGGCTATCGCATTCACGGATGCTGATGCAGAAATGTAAAGGTATGCGGGCGAGGCTATCGCAGTCACGGACGCTGATGCAGAAATGTAAAGGTATCCGGGCGAGGCTATCGTAGTCACGGAGGCTGATGCAGAAATGTAAAGGTATTCGGGCGAGGCTATCGCAGTCACGGACGCTGATGCAGAAATGTAAAGTTATCTGAGCGAGGCTATCGCATTCACGGACGCTGATGCAGAAAAGTAAAGGTATCCGGGCGAGGCTATCGCAGTCACGGACGCTGATGAAGAAATGTAAAGGTATCCGGGCGAGGCTATCGTAGTCACGGATGCTGATGCAGAAATGTAAAGGTATTCGGGCAAGGCTATTGCACTCACGGAGCCTAATGCAGAAAAGTAAATGTATCCGGGCGAGGCTATCGTAGTCACGGATGCTGATACAGAAATGTAAAGGTATCTGGGCGAGGCTATCGCAGTCACGGATACTGATGCACAAACTAAAGGTATCCGGGGAAGTCTAGCACAATCACAGATACTAATGCAGAAGACTAAAGGTATCCGGGGGAGGCTATCGCAGTCACGGACGTTGATGCAGAAATGTAAAGGTATCTGGGCGAGGCTATCGTAGTGACGGATACTGATGCAGAATATAAAGGTAACCGGGCGGGGCTATGGCAGTCACGGACGCTGATGCAGAAAAGTAAAGGTAACCAGGCGGGGCTATCGCAGTCACGGACGCTGATGCAGAAATGTAAAGGTATTCGGGCGGGGCTATCGCAGTCACGGACGCTGATGCCGAAAAGTAAAGGTATCCGAGCGAGGCTATCGCAGTCACAGACGCTGATGCAGAAATGTAAAGTTATCTGAGCGAGGCTATCGCATTCACGGACGCTGATGCAGAAAAGTAAAGGTATCCGGGCGAGGCTATCGCAGTCACGGACGCTGATGCAGAAATGTAAAGGTATCCGGGCGAGGCTATCGTAGTCACGGATGCAGATGTAGAAATGTAAAGGTATTCGGGAGAGGCTATCGCAGTCACGGACGCTGATGCAGAAATGTAAAGTTATCTGAGCGAGGCTATCGCATTCACAGACGCTGATGCAGAAAAGTAAAGGTATCCGGGCGAGGCTATCGCAGTCACGGACGCTGATGAAGAAATGTAAAGGTATCCGGGCGAGGCTATCGTAGTAACGGATGCTGATGCAGAAATGTAAAGGTATTCGGGCGAGGCTATCGCACTCACGGAGCCTGATGCAGAAAAGTAGAGGTATCCGGGCGAGGCTATCACAGTCACGGATGCTGATGCAGAAATGTAAAGTTATTTGAGCGAGGCTATCGCATTCACGGACGCTGATGCAGAAATGTAAAGGTATACGGGCGAGGCTATCGCAGTCACGGACGTTGATGCAGAAATGTAAAGTTATCTGAGCGAGGCTATCGCATTCACGGACGCTGATGCAGAAATGTAAAGGTATTCGGGCGAGGCTATCGCAGTCACGGACGCTGATGCAGAAATGTAAAGTTATCTGAGCGAGGCTATCGCATTCACGGACGCTGATGCAGAAAAGTAAAGATATCCGGGCGAGGCTATCGTAGTCACGGAGGCTGATGCAGAAATGTAAAGGTATTCGGGCGAGGCTATCGCAGTCACGGACGTTGATGCAAAAATGTAAAGTTATCTGAGCGAGGCTATCGTATTCACGGACGCTGATGCAGAAAAGTAAAGGTATCCGGGCGAGGCTATCGCAGTCACGGACGCTGATGAAGAAATGTAAAGGTATCCGGGCGAGGCTATCGTAGTCACGGATGCTGATGCAGAAATGTAAAGGTATTCGGGCAAGGCTATTGCACTCACGGAGCCTGATGCAGAAAACTAAAGGTATCCGGGCGAGGCTATCGTAGTCACGGATGCTGATACAGAAATGTAAAGGTACCCGGGCGAGGCTATCGCAGTGACGGATACTGATGCACAAACTAAAGGTATCCGGGGAAGTCTAGCACAATCGCAGATACTAATGCAGAAGAGTAAAGGTATCCGGGGGAGGCTATCGCAGTCACGGACGTTGATGCAGAAATGTAAAGGTATCTGGGCGAGGCTATCGTAGTCATGGATAGTGATGCAGAATATAAAGGTAACCGGGCGGGGCTATTGCAGTCACGGACGCTGATGCAGAAAAGTAAAGGTAACCGGGCGGGGCTATCGCAGTCCCGGACGCTGATGCAGAAAAATAAAGGTAACCGGGCGGGGCTATCGCAGTCACGGACGCTGATCTAGAAAAGTAAAGGTATCCGAGCGAGGCAATCGCAGTCACGGATGCTGATGCAGAAATGTAAAGGTATTCGGGCGAGGCTATCGCAGTCACGGACGCTGATGCAGAAATGTATAGTTATCTGAGCGAGGCTATCGCATTCACGGACGCTGATGCAGAAAAGTAAAGGTATCCGGGCGAGGCTATCGCAGTCACGGACGCTGATGAAGAAATGTAAAGGTATCCGGGCGAGGCTATCGTAGTCAGGGATGCTGATGCAGAAATGTAAAGGTATTCGGGGGAGGCTATCGCACTCACGGAGCCTGATGCAGAAAAGTAGAGGTATCCGGGCGAGGCTATCGCAGTCACGGATGCTGATGCAGAAATGTAAAGGTATCCGGGCGAGGCTATCGCAGTCACGGATGCTGATGCAGAAATGTAAAGGTATCCGGGCGAGGCTATCGCAGTCACGGATACTGATGCACAAACTAAAGGTATCCGGGGGACTCTAGCACAATCGCAGATACTAATGCAGAAGAGTAAAGGTATTCGGGGGAGGCTATCGCAGTCACGGACGTTGATGCAGAAATATAAAGGTATCTGGGCGAGGCTATCGGAGTCACGGATACTGATGCAGAATATAAAGGTAACCGGGCGGGGCTATTGCAGTCACGGACGCTGATGCAGAAAAGTAAAGGTAACCGGGCGGGGCTATCGCAGTCACGGATACTGATGCAGAAATGTAAAGGTATATGGGCGAGGCTATCATAGTCACGGATACTGATGCAGAAATGTAAAGGTATCCGGGCGAGGCTATCATAGTCACGGACGCTGATGTAGAAATGTAAAGGTATCTGGGCGAGGCTATCGCATTCACGGACGCTGATGCAGAAATGTAAAGGCATCCGGGCGAGGCTATCATAGTCACGGACGCTGATGCAGAAATGTAAAAATATCCGGGCGAGGCTTTCGTAGTCACGGATACTGATGCAGAATATAAAGGTAACCGGGCGGGGCTACCGCAGTCACGGACGCTGATGCAGAAATGTAAAGGTATCCGGGCGAGGCAATCGCAATCACGGATCTTGATGCAGAAAAGTAAAGGTATCCGGGCGAGGCTATCGCAGTCACGGATACTGATGCAGAAATGTAAAGGTATCCGAGCGAGGCTATCACAATCACGGAGACTAATGCAGAAAAGTAAAGGTATCCGGGCGAGGCTATTGCAGTCACGGACGCTGATGCAGAAATGTAAAGGTATCTGGGTGAGCCAATCGCAATCACGGATCCTGATGCAGAAAAGTAAAGGTATCAAGCCGAGGCTTTCGCAGTCATGGATACTGATGCAGAAAAGTAAAGGTAACTGGGTGAGGCAATCGCAATCACGGAGCCTGATGCAGAAAAGTAAAGGTATCCAAGCGAGGCTATCACAGTCACGGACGTTGGTCCAGAAATGTAAAGGTATCCGGGTGAGGCTATCGCAGTCACGGATACTGATGCAGAAAATAAAGGTATCCGGGCGAGGCAATCGCAATCACGGATCCTGATGCAGAAAAGTAAAGGTATGCGGGCGAGGCTATCACAATCACGGACGTTGGTCCAGAAATGTAAAGGTATCCGGGCGAGGCTATCGTAGTCACGGATACTGATGCAGAAACTAAAGGTATCCGGGGGAGTCTAGCACAATCACGGATTCTAATGCAGAAAAGTAAAGGTATCCGGGCGAGGCTATCGCCGGCACGGACGTTGATGTAGAAATGTAAAGGTATCCGGGCGACGCAATCGCAATCACGGATCCTGATGCTAAAAAGTAAAGGTATCCGACCGAGGCTATCGCAGTCACGGATACTGATGCAGAAAACTAAAGGTATCTGGGTGAGGCAATCGCAATCACGGATGTTGATGAAGAAATGTAAAGGTATCTAGGCGAGGTTATCGTAGTCACGGATACTGATGCAGAATATAATGGTAACCAGGCGGGACTATCGCAGTCACGGACGCTGATGCAGAAATGTAAAGGTATCCGGGCGAGGGAATCGTAATCACGGATCCTGATGCAGAAAAGTAAAGGTATCCGGGCGAGGCTATCGCAGTCACGGACGTTGATCTAGAAATGTAAAGGTATCCGGGTGAGGCTATCGCAGTCACGGATACTGATGCAGAAAATAAAAGGTATCCGGGCGAGGCAATCGCAATCACGGATCCTGATGCAGAAAAGTAAAGGTATCCGGGCGAGGCTATCCCAGTCACGGTCGTTGATGCAGAAATGTAAAGGTATCTAGGCGAGGCTATCATAGTCACGGATACTGATGCAGAATATAAAGGTAACCGGGCGGGGCTATCGCAGTCACGGACGCTGATGCAGAAATATAAAGGAATCCGGGCGAGGCTATCGTAGTCACGGATGCTGATGCAGAAATGTAAAGGTATTCGGGTGAGGCTATAGCAGTCACGACGCTGATGCAGAAATGTAAAGGTATCCGGGCGAGGCTATCGCAGTCACGGACGTTGATTTAGAAATCTAAAGGTAACCGGGCGGGGTTATCGCAGTCACGGATTCTAATGCAGAAAAGTAAAGGTATCCGGGCGAGGCTATCGCAGGCACGGACGTTGATGCAGAAATGTAAAGGTATCTGGGCGAGTCTATCGTAGTCACGGATACTGATGCAGAATATAAAGGTAACCGGGCGGGGATATCGCAGTCACGGACGCTGATGCAGAAATGTAAAGGTATCCGGGCGACGCAATCGCAATCACGGATCCTGATGCAGAAAAGTAAAGGTATCCGGCCGAGGCTATCGCAGTCACGGATACTGATGCAGAAAAGTAAAGGTATCTGGGTGAGGCAATCGCAATCACGGACGTTGAAGCAGAAATGTAAAGGTATCTAGGCGAGGCTATCGTAGTCACGGATACTGATGCAGAATATAATGGTAACCGGGCGGGGCTATTGCAGTCACGGACCCTGATGCAGAAATGTAAAGGTATCCGGGCGAGGCAATCGCTATCACGGATCCTGATGCAGAAAAGTAAAGGTATCCGGGCGAGGCCATCACAGTCACGGACGTTGATCCAGAAATGTAAAGGTATCCGGGCGAGGCTATCGCAGTCACGGATACTGATGCACAAACTAAAGGTATCCGGGAAGTCTAGCACAATCACAGATACTAATGCAGAAGAGTAAAGGTATCCGGGGGAGGCTATCGCAGTCACGGACGTTGATGCAGAAATGTAAAGGTATCTGGGCGAGGCTATCGTAGTCAGGGATACTGATGCAGAATATAAAGGTAACCGGGCGGGGCTATGGCAGTCACGGACGCTGATGCAGAAAAGTAAAGGTAACCGGGCGGGGCTATCGCAGTCATGGACGCTGATGCAGAAAAGTAAAGGTAACCGGGCGGGGCTATCGCAGTCACAGACGCTGATGCAGAAATGTAAAGTTATCTGAGCGAGGCTATCGCATTCACGGACGCTGATGCAGAAAAGTAAAGGTAACCTGGCGGGGCTATCGCAGTCACCGACGCTGATGCAGAAAAGTAAAGGTATCCGAGCGAGGCTATCGCAGTCACGGATGCTGATGCAGAAATGTAAAGGTATGCGGGCGAGGCTATCGCAGTCACGGACGCTGATGCAGAAATATATAGTTATCTGAGCGAGGCTATCGCATTCACGGACGCTGATGCAGAAAAGTAAAGGTACCCGGGCGAGGCTATCGCAGTCACGGACGCTGATGAAGAAATGTAAAGGTATCCGGGCGAGGCTATCTTAGTCACGGATGCTGATGCAGAAATGTAAAGGTATTCGGGCGAGGCTATCGCACTCACGGAGCCTGATGCAGAAAAGTAGAGGTATCCGGGCGAGGCTATCGCAGTCACGGATGCTGATGCAGAAATGTAAAGGTATCCAGGCGAGGCTATCGCAGTCACGGATACTGATGCACAAACTAAAGGTATCCGGGGGAGTCTAGCACAATCGCAGATACTAATGCAGAAGAGTAAAGGTATTCGGGGGAGGCTATCGCAGTCACGGACGTTGATGCAGAAATGTAAAGGTATCTGGGCGATGCTATCGTAGTCACGGATACTGATGCAGAATATAAAGGTAACCGGGCGGGGCTATTGAAGTCACGGACGCTGATACAGAAAAGTAAAGATAACCGGGCGTGGCTATCGCAGTCACGGACGCTGATGCAGAAAAGTGAAGATATCCGGGCGAGGCTATCGCAGTCACGGATACTGATGCAGAAATGTAAAGGTCTCTGGGCGAGGCTATCATAGTCACGGATACTGATGCAGAATATAAAGGTAACCGGCCGGGGCTATCGTAGTCACGGACGCTGATGCAGAAATGTAAAGCTATCCGGGCGAGGCAATCGCAATCACGGATCCTGATGCAGAAAAGTAAAGGTATCCGGGCGAGGCTATAACAGTCACGGACATTGATCCAGAAATGTAAAGGTATCCGCGCGAGGCTATTGCAGTCACGGATACTGATGCAGAAACTAAAGGTATCCGGGGGAGTCTAGCACAATCACGGATTCTAATGCAGAAAAGTAAAGGTTTCCGGGCGAGGCTATCGCAGTCACGGACGTTGATGCAGAAATGTAAAGGTATCTGGGCGAGTCTATCGTAGTCACGGATACTGATGCAGAATATAAAGGTAACCGGGTGGGGCTATCGCAGTCACGGACGCTGATGCAGAAATGTAAAGGTATCCGGGCGACGCAATCGCAATCACGGATCCTGATGCAGAAAAGTAAAGGTATCCGGCCGAGGCTATCGCAGTAACGGATACTGATGCAGAAAAGTAAAGGTATCTGGGTGAGGCAATCGTAGTCACGGATGCTGATACAGAAATGTAAAGGTATTCGGGCAAGGCTATTGCACTCACGGAGCCAGATGCAGAAAAGTAAAGGTATCCGGGCGAGGCTATCGTAGTCACGGATGCTGATACAGAAATGTAAAGGTATCCGGGCGAGGCTATCGCAGTCACGGATACTGATGCACAAACTAAAGGTATCCGGGGAAGTCTAGCACAATCACAGATACTAATGCAGAAGAGTAAAGGTATCCGGGGGAGGCTATCGCAGTCACGGACGTTGATGCAGAAATGTAAAGGTATCTAGGCGAGGCTATCGTAGTCACGGATACAGATGCAGAATATAAAGGTAACCGGGCGGGGCTATGGCAGTCACGGATGCTGATGCAGAAAAGTAAAGGTAACAGGGCGGGGCTATCGCAGTCACGGACGCTGATGCAGAAAAGTAAAGGTAACCGGGCGAGGCTATCGCAGTCACGGACGCTGATGCAGAAAAGTAAAGGTATCCGAGCGAGGCTATCGCAGTCACAGACGCTGATGCAGAAATGTAAAGTTATCTGAGCGAGGCTATCGCATTCACGGACGCTGATGCAGAAAAGCGAGGCTATCGCAGTCACGGACGCTGATGCAGAAATGTAAAGGTATCTGGGCGAGGCTATCGTAGTCACGGATGCTGATGTAGAAATGTAAAGGTATTCGGGCGAGGCTATCGCAGTCACGGACGCTGATGCAGAAATGTAAAGTTATCTGAGCGAGGCTATCGCATTCACGGACGCTGATGCAGAAATGTAAAGGTATTCGGGCGAGGCTATCGCACTCACGGAGCCTGATGCAGAAAAGTAGAGGTATCCGGGCGAGGCTATCACAGTCACGGATGCTGATGCAGAAATGTAAAGTTATTTGAGCGAGGCTATCGCATTCACGGACGCTGATGCAGAAAAGTATAGGTATCCGGGCGAGTCTATCGCAATCACGGACGCTGATGCAGAAATGTAAAGGTATGCGGGCGAGCCTATCGCAGTCACGGACGTTGATGCAGAAATGTAAAGTTATTTGAGCGAGGCTATCGCATTCACGGACGCTGATGCAGAAATGTAAAGGTATTCGGGCGAGGCTATCGCAGTCACGGACGCTGATGCAGAAATGTAAAGTTATCTGAGCGAGGCTATCGCATTCACGGACGCTGATGCAGAAAAGTAAAGATATCCGGGCGAGGCTATCGCAGTCACGGACGCTGATGAAGAAATGTAAAGGTATCCGGGCGAGGCTATCGTAGTCACGGATGCTGATGCAGAAATGTAAAGGTATTCGGGCAAGGCTATTGCACTCACGGAGCCTGATGCAGAAAAGTAAAGGTATCCGGGCGAGGCTATCGTAGTCACGGATGCTGATACAGAAATGTAAAGGTACCCGGGCGAGGCTATCGCAGTGACGGATACTGATGCACAAACTAAAGGTATCCGGGGAAGTCTAGCACAATCACAGATACTAATGCAGAAGAGTAAAGGTATCCGGGGGAGGCTATCGCAGTCACGGACGTTGATGCAGAAATGTAAAGGTGTCTGGGCGAGGCTATCGTAGTCACGGATACTGATGCAGAATATAAAGGTAACCGGGCGGGGCTATTGCAGTCACGGACGCTGATGCAGAAAAGTAAAGGTAACCGGGCGGGGCTATCGCAGTCACGGACGCTGATGCAGAAAAGTAAAGGTAACCGGGCGGGGCTATTGCAGTCACGGACGCTGATGCAGAAAAGTAAAGGTAACCGAGCGAGGCTATCGCAGTCACAGACGCTGATGCAGAAATGTAAAGTTATCTGAGCGAGGCTATCGCATACACGGACGCTGATGCAGAAAAGTAAAGGTAACCGGGCGGGGCTATCGCAGTCACGGACGCTGATGCAGAAAAGTAAAGGTATCCGAGCGAGGCTATCGCAGTCACGGATGCTGATGCAGAAATGTAAAGGTATGCGGGTGAGGCTATCGCAGTCACGGACGCTGATGAAGAAATGTAAAGGTATCCGGGTGAGGCTATCGTAGTCACGGATGCTGATGCAGAAATGTAAAGGTATTCGGGCGAGGCTATCGCACTCACGGAGCCTGATGCAGAAAAGTAGAGGTATCCGGGCGAGGCTATCGCAGTCACGGATGCTGATGCAGAAATGTAAAGGTATCCAAGCGAAGCTATCGCAGTCACGGATACTGATGCACAAACTAAAGGTATCCGGGGGAGTCTAGCACAATCGCAGATTTTAATGCAGAAGAGTAAAGGTATTCGGGGGAGGCTATCGCAGTCACGGACGTTGAAGCAGAAATGTAAAGGTATCTGGGCGATGCTATCGTAGTCACGGATACTGATGCAGAATATAAAGGTAACCGGGTGGGGCTATGGAAGTCACGGACGCTGATGCAGAAAAGTAAAGGTAACCGGGCGGGGCTATCGCAATCACGGACGCTGATGCAGAAAAGTGAAGATATCCGGGCGAGGCTATCGCAGTCACGGATACTGATGCAGAAATGTAAAGGTATCTGGGCGAGGCTATCATAGTCACGGATACTGATGCAGAATATAAAGGTAACCGGCCGGGGCTATCGCAGTCACGGACGCTGATGCAGAAATGTAAAGGTATCCGGGCGAGGCTATCGCAATCACGGAGCCTGATGCAGAAAAGTAGAGGTATCCGGGCGAGGCTATCGCAGTCACGGATGCTGATGCAGAAATGTAAAGGTATCCGGGCGAGGCTATCGCAGTCACGGATACTGATGCACAAACTAAAGGTATCCGGGGGACTCTAGCACAATCGCAGATACTAATGCAGAAGAGTAAAGGTATTCGGGGGAGGCTATCGCAGTCACGGACGTTGATGCAGAAATGTAAAGGTATCTGGGCGAGGCTATCGGAGTCACGGATACTGATGCAGAATATAAAGGTAACCGGGCGGGGCTCTTGCAGTCACGGACGCTGATGCAGAAAAGTAAAGGTAACCGGGCGGGGCTATCGCAGTCACGGATACTGATGCAGAAATGTAAAGGTATATGGGCGAGGCTATCATAGTCACGGATACTGATGCAGAAATGTAAAGGTATCCGGGCGAGGCTATCATAGTCACGGACGCTGATGTAGAAATGTAAAGGTATCTGGGCGAGGCTATCGCATTCACGGACGCTGATGCAGAAATGTAAAGGCATCCGGGCGAGGCTATCATAGTCACGGACGCTGATGCAGAAATGTAAAAATATCCGGGCGAGGCTTTCGTAGTCACGGATACTGATGCAGAATATAAAGGTAACCGGGCGGGGCTACCGCAGTCACGGACGCTGATGCAGAAATGTAAAGGTATCCGGGCAAGGCAATCGCAATCACGGATCTTGATGCAGAAAAGTAAAGGTATCCGGGCGAGGCTATCGCAGTCACGGATACTGATGCAGAAATGTAAAGGTATCCGAGCGAGGCTATCACAATCACGGAGACTAATGCAGAAAAGTAAAGGTATCCGGGCGAGGCTATTGCAGTCACGGACGCTGATGCAGAAATGTAAAGGTATCTGGGTGAGCCAATCGCAATCACGGATCCTGATGCAGAAAAGTAAAGGTATCAAGCCGAGGCTTTCGCAGTCATGGATACTGATGCAGAAAAGTAAAGGTAACTGGGTGAGGCAATCGCAATCACGGAGCCTGATGCAGAAAAGTAAAGGTATCCAAGCGAGGCTATCACAGTCACGGACGTTGGTCCAGAAATGTAAAGGTATCCGGGTGAGGCTATCGCAGTCACGGATACTGATGCAGAAAATAAAGGTATCCGGGCGAGGCAATCGCAATCACGGATCCTAATGCAGAAATGTAAAGGTATCCGGGCGAGGCTATCGTAGTCACGGATACTGATGCAGAAACTAAAGGTATCCGGGGGAGTCTAGCACAATCACGGATTCTAATGCAGAAAAGTAAAGGTATCCGGGCGAGGCTATCGCCGGCACGGACGTTGATGTAGAAATGTAAAGGTATCCGGGCGACGCAATCGCAATCACGGATCCTGATGCTAAAAAGTAAAGGTATCCGACCGAGGCTATCGCAGTCACGGATACTGATGCAGAAAACTAAAGGTATCTGGGTGAGGCTATCGTAGTCACGGATACTGATGCAGAATATAATGGTAACCAGGCGGGACTATCGCAGTCACGGACGCTGATGCAGAAATGTAAAGGTATCCGGGCGAGGGAATCGTAATCACGGATCCTGATGCAGAAAAGTAAAGGTATCCGGGCGAGGCTATCGCAGTCACGGACGTTGATCCAGAAATGTAAAGGTATCCGGGTGAGGCTATCGCAGTCACGGATACTGATGCAGAAAATAAAAGGTATCCGGGCGAGGCAATCGCAATCCCGGATCCTGATGCAGAAAAGTAAAGGTATCCGGGCGAGGCTATCCCAGTCACGGTCGTTGATGCAGAAATGTAAAGGTATCTAGGCGAGGCTATCATAGTCACGGATACTGATGCAGAATATAAAGGTAACCGGGCGGGGCTATCGCAGTCACGGACGCTGATGCAGAAATATAAAGGAATCCGGGCGAGGCTATCGTAGTCACGGATGCTGATGCAGAAATGTAAAGGTATTCGGGTGAGGCTATAGCAGTCACGACGCTGATGCAGAAATGTAAAGGTATCCGGGCGAGGCTATCGCAGTCACGGACGTTGATTTAGAAATCTAAAGGAAACCGGGCGGGGTTATCGCAGTCACGGATTCTAATGCAGAAAAGTAAAGGTATCCGGGCGAGGCTATCGCAGGCACGGACGTTGATGCAGAAATGTAAAGGTATCTGGGCGAGTCTATCGTAGTCACGGATACTGATGCAGAATATAAAGGTAACCGGGCGGGGATATCGCAGTCACGGACGCTGATGCAGAAATGTAAAGGTATCCGGGCGACGCAATCGCAATCACGGATCCTGATGCAGAAAAGTAAAGGTATCCGGCCGAGGCTATCGCAGTCACGGATACTGATGCAGAAAAGTAAAGGTATCTGGGTGAGGCAATCGCAATCACGGACGTTGATGCAGAAATGTAAAGGTATCTAGGCGAGGCTATCGTAGTCACGGATACTGATGCAGAATATAATGGTAACCGGGCGGGGCTATTGCAGTCACGGACCCTGATGCAGAAATGTAAAGGTATCCGGGCGAGGCAATCGCTATCACGGATCCTGATGCAGAAAAGTAAAGGTATCCGGGCGAGGCCATCACAGTCACGGACGTTGATCCAGAAATGTAAAGGTATCCGGGCGAGGCTATCGCAGTCACGGATACTGATGCACAAACTAAAGGTATCCGGGAAGTCTAGCACAATCACAGATACTAATGCAGAAGAGTAAAGGTATCCGGGGGAGGCTATCGCAGTCACGGACGTTGATGCAGAAATGTAAAGGTATCTGGGCGAGGCTATCGTAGTCAGGGATACTGATGCAGAATATAAAGGTAACCGGGCGGGGCTATGGCAGTCACGGACGCTGATGCAGAAAAGTAAAGGTAACCGGGCGGGGCTATCGCAGTCATGGACGCTGATGCAGAAAAGTAAAGGTAACCTGGCGGGGCTATCGCAGTCACCGACGCTGATGCAGAAAAGTAAAGGTATCCGAGCGAGGCTATCGCAGTCACGGATGCTGATGCAGAAATGTAAAGGTATGCGGGCGAGGCTATCGCAGTCACGGACGCTGATGCAGAAATGTATAGTTATCTGAGCGAGGCTATCGCATTCACGGACGCTGATGCAGAAAAGTAAAGGTATCCGGGCGAGGCTATCGCAGTCACGGACGCTGATGAAGAAATGTAAAGGTATCCGGGCGAGGCTATCTTAGTCACGGATGCTGATGCAGAAATGTAAAGGTATTCGGGCGAGGCTATCGCACTCACGGAGCCTGATGCAGAAAAGTAGAGGTATCCGGGCGAGGCTATCGCAGTCACGGATGCTGATGCAGAAATGTAAAGGTATCCAGGCGAGGCTATCGCAGTCACGGATACTGATGCACAAACTAAAGGTATCCGGGGGAGTCTAGCACAATCGCAGATACTAATGCAGAAGAGTAAAGGTATTCGGGGGAGGCTATCGCAGTCACGGACGTTGATGCAGAAATGTAAAGGTATCTGGGCGATGCTATCGTAGTCACGGAGACTGATGCAGAATATAAAGGTAACCGGGCGGGGCTATTGAAGTCACGGACGCTGATACAGAAAAGTAAAGGTAACCGGGCGTGGCTATCGCAGTCACGGACGCTGATGCAGAAAAGTGAAGATATCCGGGCGAGGCTATCGCAGTCACGGATACTGATGCAGAAATGTAAAGGTCTCTGGGCGAGGCTATCATAGTCACGGATACTGATGCAGAATATAAAGGTAACCGGCCGGGGCTATCGCAGTCACGGAAGCTGATGCAGAAATGTAAAGGTATCCGGGCGAGGCAATCGCAATCACGGATCCTGATGCAGAAAAGTAAAGGTATCCGGGCGAGGCTATAACAGTCACGGACATTGATCCAGAAATGTAAAGGTATCCGCACGAGGCTATTGCAGTCACGGATACTGATGCAGAAACTAAAGGTATCCGGGGGAGTCTAGCACAATCACGGATTCTAATGCAGAAAAGTAAAGGTTTCCGGGCGAGGCTATCGCAGTCACGGACGTTGATGCAGAAATGTAAAGGTATCTGGGCGAGTCTATCGTAGTCACGGATACTGATGCAGAATATAAAGGTAACCGGGCGGGGCTATCGCAGTCACGGACGCTGATGCAGAAATGTAAAGGTATCCGGGCGACGCAATCGCAATCACGGATCCTGATGCAGAAAAGTAAAGGTATCCGGCCGAGGCTATCGCAGTAACGGATACTGATGCAGAAAAGTAAAGGTATCTGGGTGAGGCAATCGCAATCACGGACGTTGATGCAGAAATGTAAAGGTATCTAGGCGAGGCTATCGTAGTCACGGATACTGATGCAAAATATAATGGTAACCGGGCGGGGCTATTGCAGTCACGGACGCTGATGCAGAAATGTAAAGGTATCCGGGCGAGGCAATCGCTATCACGGATCCTGATGCAGAAAAGTAAAGGTATCCGGGCGAGGCCATCACAGTCACGGACGTTGATCCAGAAATGTAAAGGTATCCGGGCGAGGCTATCGCAGTCACGGATACTGATGCACAAACTAAAGGTATCCGGGGAAGTCTAGCACAATCACAGATACTAATGCAGAAGAGTAAAGGTATCCGGGGGAGGCTATCGCAGTCACGGACGTTGATGCAGAAATGTAAAGGTATCTGGGCGAGGCTATCGTAGTCAGGGATACTGATGCAGAATATAAAGGTAACCGGGCGGGGCTATGGCAGTCACGGACGCTGATGCAGAAAAGTAAAGGTAACCGGGCGGGGCTATCGCAGTCACGGACGCTGATGCAGAACAGTAAAGGTAACCGGGCGGGGCTATCGCAGTCACGGACGCTGATGCAGAAAAGTAAAGGTATCCGAGCGAGGCTATCGCAGTCACCGACGCTGATGCAGAAATGTAAAGTTATCTGAGCGAGGCTATCGCATTCACGGACGCTGATGCAGAAAAGTAAAGGTAACCGGGCGGGGCTATCGCAGTCACGGACGCTGATGCAGAAAAGTAAAGGTATCCGAGCGAGGCTATCGCAGTCACGGATGCTGATGCAGAAATGTAAAGGTATGCGGGCGAGGCTATCGCAGTCACGGACGCTGATGCAGAAATGTATAGTTATCTGAGCGAGGCTATCGCATTCACGGACGCTGATGCAGAAAAGTAAAGGTATCCGGGCGAGGCTATCGCAGTCACGGACGCTGATGAAGAAATGTAAAGGTATCCGGGCGAGGCTATCGTAGTCACGGATGCTGATGCAGAAATGTAAAGGTATTCGGGCGAGGCTATCGCACTCTCGGAGCCTGATGCAGAAAAGTAGAGGTATCCGGGCGAGGCTATCGCAGTCACGGATGCTGATGCAGAAATGTAAAGGTATCCAGGCGAGGCTATCGCAGTCACGGATACTGATGCACAAACTAAAGGTATCCGGGGGAGTCTAGCACAATCGCAGATACTAATGCAGAAGAGTAAAGGTATTCGGGGGAGGCTATCGCAGTCACGGACGTTGATGCAGAAATGTAAAGGTATCTGGGCGATGCTATCGTAGTCACGGATACTGATGGAGAATATAAAGGTAACCGGGCGGGGCTATTGAAGTCACGGACGCTGATACAGAAAAGTAAAGGTAACCGGGCGTGGCTATCGCAGTCACGGACGCTGATGCAGAAAAGTGAAGATATCCGGGCGAGGCTATCGCAGTCACGGATACTGATGCAGAAATGTAAAGGTATCTGGGCGAGGCTATCATAGTCACGGATACTGATGCAGAATATAAAGGTAACCGGCCGGGGCTATCGCAGTCACGGACGCTGATGCAGAAATGTAAAGGTATCCGGGCGAGGCTATCATAGTCACGGATACTGATGCAGAATATAAAGGTAACCGGCCGAGGCTATCGCAGTCACGGACGCTGATGGAGAAAAGTGAAGATATCCGGGCGAGGCTATCGCAGTCACGGATACTGATGCAGAAATGTAAAGGTATCTGGGCGAGGCTATCATAGTCACGGACGCTGATGCAGAAATGTAAAGGTATCCGGGCGAGGCAATCGCAATCACGGATCCTGATGCAGAAAAGTAAAGGTATCCGGGCGAGGCTATAACAGTCACGGACATTGATCCAGAAATGTATAGGTATCCGCGTGAGGCTATTGCAGTCACGGATACTGATGCAGAAACTAAAGGTATCCGGGGGAGTCTAGCACAATCACGGATTCTAATGCAGAAAAGTAAAGGTTTCCGGGCGAGGCTATCGCAGTCACGGACGTCGATGCAGAATTGTAAAGGTATCTGGGCGAGTCTATCGTAGTCACGGATACTGATGCAGAATATAAAGGTAACCGGGCTGGGCTATCGCAGTCACAGACGCTGATGCAGAAATGTAAAGGTATCCGGGCGACGCAATCGCAATCACGGATCCTGATGCAGAAAAGTAAAGGTATCCGGCCGAGGCTATCGCAGTAACGGATACTGATGCAGAAAAGTAAAGGTATCTGGGTGAGGAAATCGCAATCACGGATGTTGATGCAGAAATGTAAAGGTATCTAGGCGAGGCTATCGTAGTCACGGATACTGATGCAGAATATAATGGTAACCGGGCGGGGCTATTGCAGTCACGGACGCTGATGCAGAAATGTAAAGGTATCCGGGCGAGGCAATCGCTATCACGGATCCTGATGCAGAAAAGTAAAGGTATCCGGGCGAGGCTATCACAGTCACGGACGTTGATCCAGAAATGTAAAGGTATCCGGGCGAGGCTATCGCAGTCACGGAAACTGATGCACAAACTAAAGGTATCCGGGGAAGTCTAGCACAATCACAGATACTAATGCAGAAGAGTAAAGGTATCCGGGGGAGGCTATCGCAGTCAAGGACGTTGATGCAGAAATGTAAAGGTATCTGGGCGAGGCTATCGTAGTCACGGATACTGATGCAGAATATAAAGGTAACCGGGCGGGGCTATGGCTGTCACGGACGCTGATGCAGAAAAGTAAAGGTAACCGGGCGGGGCTATCGCAGTCACGGACGCTGATGCAGAAAAGTAAAGGTATCCGAGCGAGGCTATCGCAGTCACAGACGCTGATGCAGAAATGTAAAGTTATCTGAGCGAGGCTATCGCATTCACGGACGCTGATGCAGAAAAGTAAAGGTAACCGGGCGGGGCTATCGCAGTCACGGACGCTGATGCAGAAAAGTAAAGGTATCCGAGCGAGGCTATCGCAGTCACGGATGCTGATGCAGAAATGTAAAGGTATGCGGGCGAGGCTATCGCAGTCACGGACGCTGATGCAGAAATGTATAGTTATCTGAGCGAGGCTATCGCATTCACGGACACTGATGCAGAAAAGTAAAGGTATCCGGGCGAGGCTATCGCAGTCACGGACGCTGATGAAGAAATGTAAAGGTATCCGGGCGAGGCTATCGTAGTCACGGATGCTGATGCAGAAATGTAAAGGTATTCGGGCGAGGCTATCGCACTCACGGAGCCTGATGCAGAAAAGTAGAGGTATCCGGGCGAGGCTATCGCAGTCACGGATGCTGATGCAGAAATGTAAAGGTATCCAGGCGAGGCTATCGCAGTCACGGACGCTGATGAAGAAATGTAAAGGTATCCGGGCGAGGCTATCGTAGTCACGGATGCTGATGCAGAAATGTAAAGGTATTCGGGCGAGGCTATCGCACTCACGGAGCCTGATGCAGAAAAGTAGAGGTATCCGGGCGAGGCTATCGCAGTCACGGATGCTGATGCAGAAATGTAAAGGTATCTGGGCGATGCTATCGTAGTCACGGATACTGATGCAGAATATAAAGGTAACCGGGCGGGGCTATTGAAGTCACGGACGCTGATACAGAAAAGTAAAGGTAACCGGGCGTGGCTATCGCAGTCACGGACGCTGATGCAGAAAAGTGAAGATATCCGGGCGAGGCTATCGCAGTCACGGATACTGATGCAGAAATGTAAAGGTATCTGGGCGAGGCTATCATAGTCACGGACGCTGATGCAGAAATGTAAAGGTATCCGGGCGAGGCAATCGCAATCACGGATCCTGATGCAGAAAAGTAAAGGTATCCGGGCGAGGCTATAACAGTCACAGACATTGATCCAGAAATGTAAAGGTATCCGCGCGAGGCTATTGCAGTCACGGATACTGATGCAGAAACTAAAGGTATCCGGGGGAGTCTAGCACAATCACGGATTCTAATGCAGAAAAGTAAAGGTTTCCGGGCGAGGCTATCGCAGTCACGGACGTCGATGCAGAAATGTAAAGGTATCTGGGCGAGTCTATCGTAGTCACGGATACTGATGCAGAATATAAAGGTAACCGGGCGGGGCTATCGCAGTCACGGACGCTGATGCAGAAATGTAAAGGTATCCGGGCGACGCAATCGCAATCACGGATCCTGATGCAGAAAAGTAAAGGTATCCGGCCGAGGCTATCGCAGTAACGGATACTGATGCAGAAAAGTAAAGGTATCTGGGTGAGGAAATCGCAATCACGGACGTTGATGCAGAAATGTAAAGGTATCTAGGCGAGGCTATCGTAGTCACGGATACTGATGCAGAATATAATGGTAACCGGGCGGGGCTATTGCAGTCACGGACGCTGATGCAGAAATGTAAAGGTATCCGGGCGAGGCAATCGCTATCACGGATCCTGATGCAGAAAAGTAAAGGTATCCGGGCGAGGCTATCACAGTCACGGACGTTGATCCAGAAATGTAAAGGTATCCGGGCGAGGCTATCGCAGTCACGGATACTGATGCACAAACTAAAGGTATCCGGGGAAGTCTAGCACAATCACAGATACTAATGCAGAAGAGTAAAGGTATCCGGGGGAGGCTATCGCAGTCACGGACGTTGATGCAGAAATGTAAAGGTATCTGGGCGAGGCTATCGTAGTCACGGATACTGATGCAGAATATAAAGGTAACCGGGCGGGGCTATGGCTGTCACGGACGCTGATGCAGAAAAGTAAAGGTAACCGGGCGGGGCTATCGCAGTCACGGACGCTGATGCAGAAAAGTAAAGGTAACCGGGCGGGGCTATCGCAGTCACGGACGCTGATGCAGAAAAGTAAAGGTATCCGAGCGAGGCTATCGCAGTCACCGACGCTGATGCAGAAATGTAAAGTTATCTGAGCGAGGCTATCGCATTCACGGACGCTGATGCAGAAAAGTAAAGGTAACCGGGCGGGGCTATCGCAGTCACGGACGCTGATGCAGAAAAGTAAAGGTATCCGAGCGAGGCTATCGCAGTCACGGATGCTGATGCAGAAATGTAAAGGTATGCGGGCGAGGCTATCGCAGTCACGGACGCTGATGCAGAAATGTATAGTTATCTGAGCGAGGCTATCGCATTCATGGACACTGATGCAGAAAAGTAAAGGTATCCGAGCGAGGCTATCGCAGTCACAGACGCTGATGCAGAAATGTAAAGTTATCTGAGCGAGGCTATCGCATTCACGGACGCTGATGCAGAAAAGTAAAGGTAACCGGGCGGGGCTATCGCAGTCACGGACGCTGATGCAGAAAAGTAAAGGTATCCGAGCGAGGCTATCGCAGTCACGGATGCTGATGCAGAAATGTATAGTTATCTGAGCGAGGCTATCGCATTCACGGACACTGATGCAGAAAAGTAAAGGTATCCGGGCGAGGCTATCGCAGTCACGGACGCTGATGAAGAAATGTAAAGGTATCCGGGCGAGGCTATCGTAGTCACGGATGCTGATGCAGAAATGTAAAGGTATTCGGGCGAGGCTATCGCACTCACGGAGCCTGATGCAGAAAAGTAGAGGTATCCGGGCGAGGCTATCGCAGTCACGGATGCTGATGCAGAAATGTAAAGGTATCCAGGCGAGGCTATCGCAGTCACGGATACTGATGCACAAACTAAAGGTATCCGGGGAAGTCTAGCACAATCGCAGATACTAATGCAGAAGAGTAAAGGTATTCGGGGGAGGCTATCGCAGTCACGGACGTTGATGCAGAAATGTAAAGGTATCTGGGCGATGCTATCGTAGTCACGGATACTGATGCAGAATATAAAGGTAACCGGGCGGGGCTATTGAAGTCACGGACGCTGATACAGAAAAGTAAAGGTAACCGGGCGTGGCTATCGCAGTCACGGACGCTGATGCAGAAAAGTGAAGATATCCGGGCGAGGCTATCGCAGTCACGGATACTGATACAGAAATGTAAAGGTATCTGGGCGAGGCTATCATAGTCACGGACGCTGATGCAGAAATGTAAAGGTATCCGGGCGAGGCAATCGCAATCACGGATCCTGATGCAGAAAAGTAAAGGTATCCGGGCGAGGCTATAACAGTCACGGACATTGATCCAGAAATGTAAAGGTATCCGCGCGAGGCTATTGCAGTCACGGATACTGATGCAGAAACTAAAGGTATCCGGGGGAGTCTAGCACAATCACGGATTCTAATGCAGAAAAGTAAAGGTTTCCGGGCGAGGCTATCGCAGTCATGGACGTCGATGCAGAAATGTAAAGGTATCTGGGCGAGTCTATCGTAGTCACGGATACTGATGCAGAATATAAAGGTAACCGGGCGGGGCTATCGCAGTCACGGACGCTGATGCAGAAATGTAAAGGTATCCGGGCGACGCAATCGCAATCACGGATCCTGATGTAGAAAAGTAAAGGTATCCGGCCGAGGCTATCGCAGTAACGGATACTGATGCAGAAAAGTAAAGGTATCTGGGTGAGGAAATCGCAATCACGGATGTTGATGCAGAAATGTAAAGGTATCTAGGCGAGGCTATCGTAGTCACGGATACTGATGCAGAATATAATGGTAACCGGGCGGGGCTATTGCAGTCACGGACGCTGATGCAGAAATGTAAAGGTATCCGGGCGAGGCAATCGCTATCACGGATCCTGATGCAGAAAAGTAAAGGTATCCGAGCGAGGCTATCGCAGTCACGGATGCTGATGCAGAAATGTAAAGGTATGCGGGCGAGGCTATCGCAGTCACGGACGCTGATGCAGAAATGTATAGTTATCTGAGCGAGGCTATCGCATTCATGGACACTGATGCAGAAAAGTAAAGGTATCCGAGCGAGGCTATCGCAGTCACAGACGCTGATGCAGAAATGTAAAGTTATCTGAGCGAGGCTATCGCATTCACGGACGCTGATGCAGAAAAGTAAAGGTAACCGGGCGGGGCTATCGCAGTCACGGACGCTGATGCAGAAAAGTAAAGGTATCCGAGCGAGGCTATCGCAGTCACGGATGCTGATGCAGAAATGTATAGTTATCTGAGCGAGGCTATCGCATTCACGGACACTGATGCAGAAAAGTAAAGGTATCCGGGCGAGGCTATCGCAGTCACGGACGCTGATGAAGAAATGTAAAGGTATCCGGGCGAGGCTATCGTAGTCACGGATGCTGATGCAGAAATGTAAAGGTATTCGGGCGAGGCTATCGCACTCACGGAGCCTGATGCAGAAAAGTAGAGGTATCCGGGCGAGGCTATCGCAGTCACGGATGCTGATGCAGAAATGTAAAGGTATCCAGGCGAGGCTATCGCAGTCACGGATACTGATGCACAAACTAAAGGTATCCGGGGAAGTCTAGCACAATCGCAGATACTAATGCAGAAGAGTAAAGGTATTCGGGGGAGGCTATCGCAGTCACGGACGTTGATGCAGAAATGTAAAGGTATCTGGGCGATGCTATCGTAGTCACGGATACTGATGCAGAATATAAAGGTAACCGGGCGGGGCTATTGAAGTCACGGACGCTGATACAGAAAAGTAAAGGTAACCGGGCGTGGCTATCGCAGTCACGGACGCTGATGCAGAAAAGTGAAGATATCCGGGCGAGGCTATCGCAGTCACGGATACTGATACAGAAATGTAAAGGTATCTGGGCGAGGCTATCATAGTCACGGACGCTGATGCAGAAATGTAAAGGTATCCGGGCGAGGCAATCGCAATCACGGATCCTGATGCAGAAAAGTAAAGGTATCCGGGCGAGGCTATAACAGTCACGGACATTGATCCAGAAATGTAAAGGTATCCGCGCGAGGCTATTGCAGTCACGGATACTGATGCAGAAACTAAAGGTATCCGGGGGAGTCTAGCACAATCACGGATTCTAATGCAGAAAAGTAAAGGTTTCCGGGCGAGGCTATCGCAGTCATGGACGTCGATGCAGAAATGTAAAGGTATCTGGGCGAGTCTATCGTAGTCACGGATACTGATGCAGAATATAAAGGTAACCGGGCGGGGCTATCGCAGTCACGGACGCTGATGCAGAAATGTAAAGGTATCCGGGCGACGCAATCGCAATCACGGATCCTGATGCAGAAAAGTAAAGGTATCCGGCCGAGGCTATCGCAGTAACGGATACTGATGCAGAAAAGTAAAGGTATCTGGGTGAGGAAATCGCAATCACGGATGTTGATGCAGAAATGTAAAGGTATCTAGGCGAGGCTATCGTAGTCACGGATACTGATGCAGAATATAATGGTAACCGGGCGGGGCTATTGCAGTCACGGACGCTGATGAAGAAATGTAAAGGTATCCGGGCGAGGCTATCGTAGTCACGGATGCTGATGCAGAAATGTAAAGGTATTCGGGCGAGGCTATCGCACTCACGGAGCCTGATGCAGAAAAGTAGAGGTATCCGGGCGAGGCTATCGCAGTCACGGATGCTGATGCAGAAATGTAAAGGTATCTGGGCGATGCTATCGTAGTCACGGATACTGATGCAGAATATAAAGGTAACCGGGCGGGGCTATTGAAGTCACGGACGCTGATACAGAAAAGTAAAGGTAACCGGGCGTGGCTATCGCAGTCACGGACGCTGATGCAGAAAAGTGAAGATATCCGGGCGAGGCTATCGCAGTCACGGATACTGATGCAGAAATGTAAAGGTATCTGGGCGAGGCTATCATAGTCACGGACGCTGATGCAGAAATGTAAAGGTATCCGGGCGAGGCAATCGCAATCACGGATCCTGATGCAGAAAAGTAAAGGTATCCGGGCGAGGCTATAACAGTCACAGACATTGATCCAGAAATGTAAAGGTATCCGCGCGAGGCTATTGCAGTCACGGATACTGATGCAGAAACTAAAGGTATCCGGGGGAGTCTAGCACAATCACGGATTCTAATGCAGAAAAGTAAAGGTTTCCGGGCGAGGCTATCGCAGTCACGGACGTCGATGCAGAAATGTAAAGGTATCTGGGCGAGTCTATCGTAGTCACGGATACTGATGCAGAATATAAAGGTAACCGGGCGGGGCTATCGCAGTCACGGACGCTGATGCAGAAATGTAAAGGTATCCGGGCGACGCAATCGCAATCACGGATCCTGATGCAGAAAAGTAAAGGTATCCGGCCGAGGCTATCGCAGTAACGGATACTGATGCAGAAAAGTAAAGGTATCTGGGTGAGGAAATCGCAATCACGGACGTTGATGCAGAAATGTAAAGGTATCTAGGCGAGGCTATCGTAGTCACGGATACTGATGCAGAATATAATGGTAACCGGGCGGGGCTATTGCAGTCACGGACGCTGATGCAGAAATGTAAAGGTATCCGGGCGAGGCAATCGCTATCACGGATCCTGATGCAGAAAAGTAAAGGTATCCGGGCGAGGCTATCACAGTCACGGACGTTGATCCAGAAATGTAAAGGTATCCGGGCGAGGCTATCGCAGTCACGGATACTGATGCACAAACTAAAGGTATCCGGGGAAGTCTAGCACAATCACAGATACTAATGCAGAAGAGTAAAGGTATCCGGGGGAGGCTATCGCAGTCACGGACGTTGATGCAGAAATGTAAAGGTATCTGGGCGAGGCTATCGTAGTCACGGATACTGATGCAGAATATAAAGGTAACCGGGCGGGGCTATGGCTGTCACGGACGCTGATGCAGAAAAGTAAAGGTAACCGGGCGGGGCTATCGCAGTCACGGACGCTGATGCAGAAAAGTAAAGGTAACCGGGCGGGGCTATCGCAGTCACGGACGCTGATGCAGAAAAGTAAAGGTATCCGAGCGAGGCTATCGCAGTCACCGACGCTGATGCAGAAATGTAAAGTTATCTGAGCGAGGCTATCGCATTCACGGACGCTGATGCAGAAAAGTAAAGGTAACCGGGCGGGGCTATCGCAGTCACGGACGCTGATGCAGAAAAGTAAAGGTATCCGAGCGAGGCTATCGCAGTCACGGATGCTGATGCAGAAATGTAAAGGTATGCGGGCGAGGCTATCGCAGTCACGGACGCTGATGCAGAAATGTATAGTTATCTGAGCGAGGCTATCGCATTCATGGACACTGATGCAGAAAAGTAAAGGTATCCGAGCGAGGCTATCGCAGTCACAGACGCTGATGCAGAAATGTAAAGTTATCTGAGCGAGGCTATCGCATTCACGGACGCTGATGCAGAAAAGTAAAGGTAACCGGGCGGGGCTATCGCAGTCACGGACGCTGATGCAGAAAAGTAAAGGTATCCGAGCGAGGCTATCGCAGTCACGGATGCTGATGCAGAAATGTATAGTTATCTGAGCGAGGCTATCGCATTCACGGACACTGATGCAGAAAAGTAAAGGTATCCGGGCGAGGCTATCGCAGTCACGGACGCTGATGAAGAAATGTAAAGGTATCCGGGCGAGGCTATCGTAGTCACGGATGCTGATGCAGAAATGTAAAGGTATTCGGGCGAGGCTATCGCACTCACGGAGCCTGATGCAGAAAAGTAGAGGTATCCGGGCGAGGCTATCGCAGTCACGGATGCTGATGCAGAAATGTAAAGGTATCCAGGCGAGGCTATCGCAGTCACGGATACTGATGCACAAACTAAAGGTATCCGGGGAAGTCTAGCACAATCGCAGATACTAATGCAGAAGAGTAAAGGTATTCGGGGGAGGCTATCGCAGTCACGGACGTTGATGCAGAAATGTAAAGGTATCTGGGCGATGCTATCGTAGTCACGGATACTGATGCAGAATATAAAGGTAACCGGGCGGGGCTATTGAAGTCACGGACGCTGATACAGAAAAGTAAAGGTAACCGGGCGTGGCTATCGCAGTCACGGACGCTGATGCAGAAAAGTGAAGATATCCGGGCGAGGCTATCGCAGTCACGGATACTGATACAGAAATGTAAAGGTATCTGGGCGAGGCTATCATAGTCACGGACGCTGATGCAGAAATGTAAAGGTATCCGGGCGAGGCAATCGCAATCACGGATCCTGATGCAGAAAAGTAAAGGTATCCGGGCGAGGCTATAACAGTCACGGACATTGATCCAGAAATGTAAAGGTATCCGCGCGAGGCTATTGCAGTCACGGATACTGATGCAGAAACTAAAGGTATCCGGGGGAGTCTAGCACAATCACGGATTCTAATGCAGAAAAGTAAAGGTTTCCGGGCGAGGCTATCGCAGTCATGGACGTCGATGCAGAAATGTAAAGGTATCTGGGCGAGTCTATCGTAGTCACGGATACTGATGCAGAATATAAAGGTAACCGGGCGGGGCTATCGCAGTCACGGACGCTGATGCAGAAATGTAAAGGTATCCGGGCGACGCAATCGCAATCACGGATCCTGATGCAGAAAAGTAAAGGTATCCGGCCGAGGCTATCGCAGTAACGGATACTGATGCAGAAAAGTAAAGGTATCTGGGTGAGGAAATCGCAATCACGGATGTTGATGCAGAAATGTAAAGGTATCTAGGCGAGGCTATCGTAGTCACGGATACTGATGCAGAATATAATGGTAACCGGGCGGGGCTATTGCAGTCACAGACGCTGATGCAGAAATGTAAAGGTATCCGGGCGAGGCAATCGCTATCACGGATCCTGATGCAGAAAAGTAAAGGTATCCGGGCGAGGCTATCACAGTCACGGACGTTGATCCAGAAATGTAAAGGTATCCGGGCGAGGCTATCGCAGTCACGGAAACTGATGCACAAACTAAAGGTATCCGGGGAAGTCTAGCACAATCACAGATACTAATGCAGAAGAGTAAAGGTATCCGGGGGAGGCTATCGCAGTCAAGGACGTTGATGCAGAAATGTAAAGGTATCTGGGCGAGGCTATCGTAGTCACGGATACTGATGCAGAATATAAAGGTAACCGGGCGGGGCTATGGCTGTCACGGACGCTGATGCAGAAAAGTAAAGGTAACCGGGCGGGGCTATCGCAGTCACGGACGCTGATGCAGAAAAGTAAAGGTATCCGAGCGAGGCTATCGCAGTCACAGACGCTGATGCAGAAATGTAAAGTTATCTGAGCGAGGCTATCGCATTCACGGACGCTGATGCAGAAAAGTAAAGGTAACCGGGCGGGGCTATCGCAGTCACGGACGTTGATGCAGAAAAGTAAAGGTATCCGGCCGAGGCTATCGCAGTAACGGATACTGATGCAGAAAAGTAAAGGTATCTGGGTGAGGAAATCGCAATCACGGACGTTGATGCAGAAATGTAAAGGTATCTAGGCGAGGCTATCGTAGTCACGGATACTGATGCAGAATATAATGGTAACCGGGCGGGGCTATTGCAGTCACGGACGCTGATGCAGAAATGTAAAGGTATCCGGGCGAGGCAATCGCTATCACGGATCCTGATGCAGAAAAGTAAAGGTATCCGGGCGAGGCTATCACAGTCACGGACGTTGATCCAGAAATGTAAAGGTATCCGGGCGAGGCTATCGCAGTCACGGATACTGATGCACAAACTAAAGGTATCCGGGGAAGTCTAGCACAATCACAGATACTAATGCAGAAGAGTAAAGGTATCCGGGGGAGGCTATCGCAGTCACGGACGTTGATGCAGAAATGTAAAGGTATCTGGGCGAGGCTATCGTAGTCACGGATACTGATGCAGAATATAAAGGTAACCGGGCGGGGCTATGGCTGTCACGGACGCTGATGCAGAAAAGTAAAGGTAACCGGGCGGGGCTATCGCAGTCACGGACGCTGATGCAGAAAAGTAAAGGTAACCGGGCGGGGCTATCGCAGTCACGGACGCTGATGCAGAAAAGTAAAGGTATCCGAGCGAGGCTATCGCAGTCACAGACGCTGATGCAGAAATGTAAAGTTATCTGAGCGAGGCTATCGCATTCACGGACGCTGATGCAGAAAAGTAAAGGTAACCGGGCGGGGCTATCGCAGTCACGGACGCTGATGCAGAAAAGTAAAGGTATCCGAGCGAGGCTATCGCAGTCACGGATGCTGATGCAGAAATGTAAAGGTATGCGGGCGAGGCTATCGCAGTCACGGACGCTGATGCAGAAATGTATAGTTATCTGAGCGAGGCTATCGCATTCATGGACACTGATGCAGAAAAGTAAAGGTATCCGGGCGAGGCTATCGCAGTCACGGACGCTGATGAAGAAATGTAAAGGTATCCGGGCGAGGCTATCGTAGTCACGGATGCTGATGCAGAAATGTATAGGTATTCGGGCGAGGCTATCGCACTCACGGAGCCTGATGCAGAAAAGTAGAGGTATCCGGGCGAGGCTATCGCAGTCACGGATGCTGATGCAGAAATGTAAAGGTATCCAGGCGAGGCTATCGCAGTCACGGATACTGATGCACAAACTAAAGGTATCCGGGGGAGTCTAGCACAATCGCAGATACTAATGCAGAAGAGTAAAGGTATTCGGGGGAGGCTATCGCAGTCACGGACGTTGATGCAGAAATGTAAAGGTATCTGGGCGATGCTATCGTAGTCACGGATACTGATGCAGAATATAAAGGTAACCGGGCGGGGCTATTGAAGTCACGGACGCTGATACAGAAAAGTAAAGGTAACCGGGCGTGGCTATCGCAGTCACGGACGCTGATGCAGAAAAGTGAAGATATCCGGGCGAGGCTATCGCAGTCACGGATACTGATGCAGAAATTTAAAGTTATCTGGGCGAGGCTATCATAGTCACGGACGCTGATGCAGAAATGTAAAGGTATCCGGGCGAGGCAATCGCAATCACGGATCCTGATGCAGAAAAGTAAAGGTATCCGGGCGAGGCTATAACTGTCACGGACATTGATCCAGAAATGTAAAGGTATCCGCGCGAGGCTATTGCAGTCACGGATACTGATGCAGAAACTAAAGGTATCCGGGCGAGTCTAGCACAATCACGGATTCTAATGCAGAAAAGTAAAGGTTTCCGGGCGAGGCTATCGCAGTCACGGACGTCGATGCAGAAATGTAAAGGTATCTGGGCGAGTCTATCGTAGTCACGGATACTGATGCAGAATATAAAGGTAACCGGGCGGGGCTATCGCAGTCACGGACGCTGATGCAGAAATGTAATGGTATCCGGGTGACGCAATCGCAATCACGGATCCTGATGCAGAAAAGTAAAGGTATCCGGCCGAGGCTATCGCAGTAACGGATACTGATGCAGAAAAGTAAAGGTATCTGGGTGAGGAAATCGCAATCACGGACGTTGATGCAGAAATGTAAAGGTATCTAGGCGAGGCTATCGTAGTCACGGATACTGATGCAGAATATAATGGTAACCGGGCGGGGCTATTGCAGTCACGGACGCTGATGCAGAAATGTAAAGGTATCCGGGCGAGGCAATCGCTATCACGGATCCTGATGCAGAAAAGTAAAGGTATCCGGGCGAGGCTATCACAGTCACGGACGTTGATCCAGAAATATAAAGGTATCCGGGCGAGGCAATCGCAATCACGGATCCTGATGCAGAAAAGTAAAGGTATCCGGGCGAGGCTATAACAGTCACGGACATTGATCCAGAAATGTAAAGGTATCCGCGCGAGGCTATTGCAGTCACGGATACTGATGCAGAAACTAAAGGTATCCGGGGGAGTCTAGCACAATCACGGATTCTAATGCAGAAAAGTAAAGGTTTCCGGGCGAGGCTATCGCAGTCACGGACGTCGATGCAGAAATGTAAAGGTATCTGGGCGAGTCTATCGTAGTCACGGATACTGATGCAGAATATAAAGGTAACCGGGCGGGGCTATCGCAGTCACGGACGCTGATGCAGAAATGTAATGGTATCCGGGTGACGCAATCGCAATCACGGATCCTGATGCAGAAAAGTAAAGGTATCCGGCCGAGGCTATCGCAGTCACGGACGCTGATGAAGAAATGTAAAGGTATCCGGGCGAGGCTATCGTAGTCACGGATGCTGATGCAGAAATGTAAAGGTATCCAGGCGAGGCTATCGCAGTCACGGATACTGATGCACAAACTAAAGGTATCCGGGGGAGTCTAGCACAATCGCAGATACTAATGCAGAAGAGTAAAGGTATCCGGGGGAGGCTATCGCAGTCACGGACGTTGATGCAGAAATGTAAAGGTATCTGGGCGAGACTATCGTAGTCACGGATACTGATGCAGAATATAAAGGTAACCGGGCGGGGCTATGGCTGTCACGGACGCTGATGCAGAAAAGTAAAGGTAACCGGGCGGGGCTATGGCTGTCACGGACGCTGATGCAGAAAAGTAAAGGTAACCGGGCGGGGCTATCGCAGTCACGGACGCTGATGCAGAAAAGTAAAGGTAACCGGGCGGGGCTATCGCAGTCACGGACGCTGATGCAGAAAAGTAAAGGTATCCGAGCGCGGCTATCGCAGTCACAGACGCTGATGCAGAAATGTAAAGTTATCTGAGCGAGGCTATCGCATTCACGGACGCTGATGCAGAAAAGTAAAGGTAACCGGGCAGGGCTATCGCAGTCACGGACGCTGATGCAGAAAAGTAAAGATATCCGGGCGAGGCTATCGCAGTCACGGATACTAATGCAGAAATTTAAAGGTATCTGGGCGAGGCTATCATAGTCACGGACGCTGATGCAGAAATGTATAGGTATCCGGGCGAGGCAATCGCAATCACGGATCCTGATGCAGAAAAGTAAAGGTATCCGGGCGAGGCTATAACTGTCACGGACATTGATCCAGAAATGTAAAGGTATCCGCACGAGGCTATTGCAGTCACGGATACTGATGCAGAAACTAAAGGTATCCGGGGGAGTCTAGCACAATCACGGATTCTAATGCAGAAAAGTAAAGGTTTCCGGGCGAGGCTATCGCAGTCACGGACGTCGATGCAGAAATGTAAAGGTATCTGGGCGAGTCTATCGTAGTCACGGATACTGATGCAGAATATAAAGGTAACCGGGCGGGGCTATCGCAGTCACGGACGCTGATGCAGAAATGTAATGGTATCCGGGTGACGCAATCGCAATCACGGATCCTGATGCAGAAAAGTAAAGGTATCCGGCCGAGGCTATCGCAGTAACGGATACTGATGCAGAAAAGTAAAGGTATCTGGGTGAGGAAATCGCAATCACGGACGTTGATGCAGAAATGTAAAGGTATCTAGGCGAGGCTATCGTAGTCACGGATACTGATGCAGAATATAATGGTAACCGGGCGGGGCTATTGCAGTCACGGACGCTGATGCAGAAATGTAAAGGTATCCGGGCGAGGCAATCGCTATCACGGATCCTGATGCAGAAAAGTAAAGGTATCCGGGCGAGGCTATCACAGTCACGGACGTTGATCCAGAAATGTAAAGGTATCCGGGTGAGGCTATCGCAGTCACGGATACTGATGCACAAACTAAAGGTATCCGGGGAAGTCTAGCACAATCACAGATACTAATGCAGAAGAGTAAAGGTATCCGGGGGAGGCTATCGCAGTCACGGACGTTGATGCAGAAATGTAAAGGTATCTGGGCGAGGCTATCGTAGTCACGGATACTGATGCAGAATATAAAGGTAACCGGGCGGGGCTATGGCTGTCACGGACGCTGATGCAGAAAAGTAAAGGTAACCGGGCGGGGCTATCGCAGTCACGGACGCTGATGCAGAAAAGTAAAGGTAACCGGGCGGGGCTATCGCAGTCACGGACGCTGATGCAGAAAAGTAAAGGTATCCGAGCGAGGCTATCGCAGTCACAGACGCTGATGCAGAAATGTAAAGTTATCTGAGCGAGGCTATCGCATTCACGGACGCTGATGCAGAAAAGTAAAGGTAACCGGGCGGGGCTATCGCAGTCACGGACGCTGATGCAGAAAAGTAAAGGTATCCGAGCGAGGCTATCGCAGTCACGGATGCTGATGCAGAAATGTAAAGGTATGCGGGCGAGGCTATCGCAGTCACGGACGCTGATGCAGAAATGTATAGTTATCTGAGCGAGGCTATCGCATTCACGGACACTGATGCAGAAAAGTAAAGGTATCCGGGCGAGGCTATCGCAGTCACGGACGCTGATGAAGAAATGTAAAGGTATCCGGGCGAGGCTATCGTAGTCACGGATACTGATGCAGAATATAAAGGTAACCGGGCGGGGCTATGGCTGTCACGGACGCTGATGCAGAAAAGTAAAGGTAACCGGGCGGGGCTATGGCTGTCACGGACGCTGATGCAGAAAAGTAAAGGTAACCGGGCGGGGCTATCGCAGTCACGGACGCTGATGCAGAAAAGTAAAGGTAACCGGGCGGGGCTATCGCAGTCACGGACGCTGATGCAGAAAAGTAAAGGTATCCGAGCGAGGCTATCGCAGTCACAAACGCTGATGCAGAAATGTAAAGTTATCTGAGCGAGGCTATCGCATTCACGGACGCTGATGCAGAAAAGTAAAGGTAACCGGGCGGGGCTATCGCACTCACGGACGCTGATGTAGAAAAGTAAAGGTATCCGAGCGAGGCTATCGCAGTCACGAATGCTGATGCAGAAATGTAAAGGTATCTGGGCGAGGCTATCGTAGTCACGGATACTGATGCAGAATATAAAGGTAACCGGGCGGGGCTATGGCTGTCACGGACGCTGATGCAGAAAAGTAAAGGTAACCGGGCGGGGCTATGGCTGTCACGGACGCTGATGCAGAAAAGTAAAGGTAACCGGGCGGGGCTATCGCAGTCACGGACGCTGATGCAGAAAAGTAAAGGTAACCGGGCGGGGCTATCGCAGTCACGGACGCTGATGCAGAAAAGTAAAGGTATCCGAGCGCGCCTATCGCAGTCACAGACGCTGATGCAGAAATGTAAAGGTATCTGGGCGAGGCTATCATAGTCACGAACGCTGATGCAGAAATATAAAGGTATCCGGGCGAGGCAATCGCAATCACGGATCCTGATGCAGAAAAGTAAAGGTATCCGGGCGAGGCTATAACAGTCACGGACATTGATCCAGAAATGTAAAGGTATCCGCGCGAGGCTATTGCAGTCACGGATACTGATGCAGAAACTAAAGGTATCCGGGGGAGTCTAGCACAATCACGGATTCTAATGCAGAAAAGTAAAGGTTTCCGGGCGAGGCTATCGCAGTCACGGACGTCGATGCAGAAATGTAAAGGTATCTGGGCGAGTCTATCGTAGTCACGGATACTGATGCAGAATATAAAGGTAACCGGGCGGGGCTATCGCAGTCACGGACGCTGATGCAGAAATGTAATGGTATCCGGGTGACGCAATCGCAATCACGGATCCTGATGCAGAAAAGTAAAGGTATCCGGCCGAGGCTATCGCAGTCACGGACGCTGATGAAGAAATGTAAAGGTATCCGGGCGAGGCTATCGTAGTCACGGATGCTGATGCAGAAATGTAAAGGTATCCAGGCGAGGCTATCGCAGTCACGGATACTGATGCACAAACTAAAGGTATCCGGGGGAGTCTAGCACAATCGCAGATACTAATGCAGAAGAGTAAAGGTATCCGGGGGAGGCTATCGCAGTCACGGACGTTGATGCAGAAATGTAAAGGTATCTGGGCGAGACTATCGTAGTCACGGATACTGATGCAGAATATAAAGGTAACCGGGCGGGGCTATGGCTGTCACGGACGCTGATGCAGAAAAGTAAAGGTAACCGGGCGGGGCTATGGCTGTCACGGACGCTGATGCAGAAAAGTAAAGGTAACCGGGCGGGGCTATCGCAGTCACGGACGCTGATGCAGAAAAGTAAAGGTAACCGGGCGGGGCTATCGCAGTCACGGACGCTGATGCAGAAAAGTAAAGGTATCCGAGCGCGGCTATCGCAGTCACAGACGCTGATGCAGAAATGTAAAGTTATCTGAGCGAGGCTATCGCATTCACGGACGCTGATGCAGAAAAGTAAAGGTAACCGGGCGGGGCTATCGCAGTCACGGACGCTGATGCAGAAAAGTAAAGGTATCCGAGCGAGGCTATCGCAGTCACGGATGCTGATGCAGAAATGTAAAGGTATGCGGGCGAGGCTATCGCAGTCACGGACGCTGATGCTGAAATGTATAGTTATCTGAGCGAGGCTATCGCATTCACGGACACTGATGCAGAAAAGTAAAGGTATCCGGGCGAGGCTATCGCAGTCACGGACGCTGATGAAGAAATGTAAAGGTATCCGGGCGAGGCTATCGTAGTCACGGATGCTGATGCAGAAATGTAAAGGTATTCGGGTGAGGCTATCGCACTCACGGAGCCTGATGCAGAAAAGTAGAGGTATCCGGGCGAGGCTATCGCAGTCACGGATGCTGATGCAGAAATGTACAGGTATCCAGGCGAGGCTATCGCAGTCACGGATACTGATGCACAAACTAAAGGTATCCGGGGGAGTCTAGCACAATCACAGATACTAATGCAGAAGAGTAAAGGTATTCGGGGGAGGCTATCGCAGTCACGGACGTTGATGCAGAAATGTAAAGGTATCCGGGCGATGCTATCGTAGTCACGGATACTGATGCAGAATATAAAGGTAACCGGGCGGGGCTATTGAAGTCACGGACGCTGATACAGAAAAGTAAAGGTAACCGGGCGTGGCTATCGCAGTCACGGACGCTGATGCAGAAAAGTGCAGATATCCGGGCGAGGCTATCGCAGTCACGGATACTGATGCAGAAATGTAAAGGTATCTGGGCGAGGCTATCATAGTCACGGACGCTGATGCAGAAATGTAAAGGTATCCGGGCGAGGCAATCGCAATCACGGATCCTGATGCAGAAAAGTAAAGGTATCCGGGCGAGGCTATAACAGTCACGGACATTGATCCAGAAATGTAAAGGTATCCGCGCGAGGCTATTGCAGTCACGGATACTGAGGCAGAAACTAAAGGTATCCGGGGGAGTCTAGCACAATCACGGATTCTAATGCAGAAAAGTAAAGGTTTCCGGGCGAGGCTATCGCAGTCATGGACGTCGATGCAGAAATGTAAAGGTATCTGGGCGAGTCTATCGTAGTCACGGATACTGATGCAGAATATAAAGGTAACCGGGCGGGGCTATCGCAGTCACGGACGCTGATGCAGAAATGTAATGGTATCCGGGTGACGCAATCGCAATCACGGATCCTGATGCAGAAAAGTAAAGGTATCCGGCCGAGGCTATCGCAGTAACGGATACTGATGCAGAAAAGTAAAGGTATCTGGGTGAGGAAATCGCAATCACGGACGTTGATGCAGAAATGTAAAGGTATCTAGGCGAGGCTATCGTAGTCACGGATACTGATGCAGAATATAATGGTAACCGGGCGGGGCTATTGCAGTCACGGACGCTGATGCAGAAATGTAAAGGTATCCGGGCGAGGCAATCGCTATCACGGATCCTGATGCAGAAAAGTAAAGGTATCCGGGCGAGGCTATCACAGTCACGGACGTTGATCCAGAAATGTAAAGGTATCCGGGTGAGGCTATCGTAGTCACGGATACTGATGCACAAACTAAAGGTATCCGGGGCAGTCTAGCACAATCACAGATACTAATGCAGAAGAGTAAAGGTATCCGGGGGAGGCTATCGCAGTCACGGACGTTGACGCAGAAATGTAAAGGTATCTGGGCGAGGCTATCGTAGTCACGGATACTGATGCAGAATATAAAGGTAACCGGGCGGGGCTATGGCTGTCACGGACGCTGATGCAGAAAAGTAAAGGTAACCGGGCGGGGCTATCGCAGTCACGGACGCTGATGCAGAAAAGTAAAGGTAACCGGGCGGGGCTATCGCAGTCACGGACGCTGATGCAGAAAAGTAAAGGTATCCGAGCGAGGCTATCGCAGTCACAGACGCTGATGCAGAAATGTAAAGTTATCTGAGCGAGGCGATCGCATTCACGGACGCTGATGCAGAAAAGTAAAGGTAACCGGGCGGGGCTATCGCAGTCACGGACGCTGATGCAGAAAAGTAAAGGTATCCGAGCGAGGCTATCGCAGTCACGGATGCTGATGCAGAAATGTAAAGGTATGCGGGCGAGGCTATCGCAGTCACGGACGCTGATGCAGAAATGTATAGTTATCTGAGCGAGGCTATCGCATTCACGGACACTGATGCAGAAAAGTAAAGGTATCCGGGCGAGGCTATCGCAGTCACGGACGCTGATGAAGAAATGTAAAGGTATCCGGGCGAGGCTATCGTAGTCACGGATACTGATGCAGAATATAAAGGTAACCGGGCGGGGCTATGGCTGTCACGGACGCTGATGCAGAAAAGTAAAGGTAACCGGGCGGGGCTATGGCTGTCACGGACGCTGATGCAGAAAAGTAAAGGTAACCGGGCGGGGCTATCGCAGTCACGGACGCTGATGTAGAAAAGTAAAGGTAACCGGGCGGGGCTATCGCAGTCACGGACGCTGATGCAGAAAAGTAAAGGTATCCGAGCGAGGCTATCGCTGTCACAAACGCTGATGCAGAAATGTAAAGTTATCTGAGCGAGGCTATCGCATTCACGGACGCTGATGCAGAAAAGTAAAGGTAACCGGGCGGGGCTATCGCACTCACGGACGCTGATGCAGAAAAGTAAAGGTATCCGAGCGAGGCTATCGCAGTCACGAATGCTGATGCAGAAATGTAAAGGTATCCGGGCGAGGCAATCGCACTCACGGATCCTGATGCAGAAAAGTAAAGGTATCCGGGCGAGGCTATAACTGTCACGGACATTGATCCAGAAATGTAAAGGTATCCGCGCGAGGCTATTGCAGTCACGGATACTGATGCAGAAACTAAAGGTATCCGGGGGAGTCTAGCACAATCACGGATTCTAATGCAGAAAAGTAAAGGTTTCCGGGCGAGGCTATCGCAGTCACGGACGTTGATGCAGAAAAGTAAAGGTATCCGAGCGCGCCTATCGCAGTCACAGACGCTGATGCAGAAATGTAAAGGTATCTGGGCGAGGCTATCATAGTCACGGACGCTGATGCAGAAATATAAAGGTATCCGGGCGAGGCAATCGCAATCACGGATCCTGATGCAGAAAAGTAAAGGTATCCGGGCGAGGCTATAACAGTCACGGACATTGATCCAGAAATGTAAAGGTATCCGCGCGAGGCTATTGCAGTCACGGATACTGATGCAGAAACTAAAGGTATCCGGGGGAGTCTAGCACAATCACGGATTCTAATGCAGAAAAGTAAAGGTTTCCGGGCGAGGCTATCGCAGTCACGGACGTCGATGCAGAAATGTAAAGGTATCTGGGCGAGTCTATCGTAGTCACGGATACTGATGCAGAATATAAAGGTAACCGGGCGGGGCTATCGCAGTCACGGACGCTGATGCAGAAATGTAATGGTATCCGGGTGACGCAATCGCAATCACGGATCCTGATGCAGAAAAGTAAAGGTATCCGGCCGAGGCTATCGCAGTCACGGACGCTGATGAAGAAATGTAAAGGTATCCGGGCGAGGCTATCGTAGTCACGGATGCTGATGCAGAAATGTAAAGGTATCCAGGCGAGGCTATCGCAGTCACGGATACTGATGCACAAACTAAAGGTATCCGGGGGAGTCTAGCACAATCGCAGATACTAATGCAGAAGAGTAAAGGTATCCGGGGGAGGCTATCGCAGTCACGGACGTTGATGCAGAAATGTAAAGGTATCTGGGCGAGACTATCGTAGTCACGGATACTGATGCAGAATATAAAGGTAACCGGGCGGGGCTATGGCTGTCACGGACGCTGATGCAGAAAAGTAAAGGTAACCGGGCGGGGCTATGGCTGTCACGGACGCTGATGCAGAAAAGTAAAGGTAACCGGGCGGGGCTATCGCAGTCACGGACGCTGATGCAGAAAAGTAAAGGTAACCGGGCGGGGCTATCGCAGTCACGGACGCTGATGCAGAAAAGTAAAGGTATCCGAGCGCGGCTATCGCAGTCACAGACGCTGATGCAGAAATGTAAAGTTATCTGAGCGAGGCTATCGCATTCACGGACGCTGATGCAGAAAAGTAAAGGTAACCGGGCGGGGCTATCGCAGTCACGGACGCTGATGCAGAAAAGTAAAGGTATCCGAGCGAGGCTATCGCAGTCACGGATGCTGATGCAGAAATGTAAAGGTATGCGGGCGAGGCTATCGCAGTCACGGACGCTGATGCTGAAATGTATAGTTATCTGAGCGAGGCTATCGCATTCACGGACACTGATGCAGAAAAGTAAAGGTATCCGGGCGAGGCTATCGCAGTCACGGACGCTGATGAAGAAATGTAAAGGTATCCGGGCGAGGCTATCGTAGTCACGGATGCTGATGCAGAAATGTAAAGGTATTCGGGCGAGGCTATCGCACTCACGGAGCCTGATGCAGAAAAGTAGAGGTATCCGGGCGAGGCTATCGCAGTCACGGATGCTGATGCAGAAATGTACAGGTATCCAGGCGAGGCTATCGCAGTCACGGATACTGATGCACAAACTAAAGGTATCCGGGGGAGTCTAGCACAATCGCAGATACTAATGCAGAAGAGTAAAGGTATTCGGGGGAGGCTATCGCAGTCACGGACGTTGATGCAGAAATGTAAAGGTATCTGGGCGATGCTATCGTAGTCACGGATACTGATGCAGAATATAAAGGTAACCGGGCGGGGCTATTGAAGTCACGGACGCTGATACAGAAAAGTAAAGGTAACCGGGCGTGGCTATCGCAGTCACGGACGCTGATGCAGAAAAGTGCAGATATCCGGGCGAGGCTATCGCAGTCACGGATACTGATGCAGAAATGTAAAGGTATCTGGGCGAGGCTATCATAGTCACGGACGCTGATGCAGAAATGTAAAGGTATCCGGGCGAGGCAATCGCAATCACGGATCCTGATGCAGAAAAGTAAAGGTATCCGGGCGAGGCTATAACAGTCACGGACATTGATCCAGAAATGTAAAGGTATCCGCGCGAGGCTATTGCAGTCACGGATACTGAGGCAGAAACTAAAGGTATCCGGGGGAGTCTAGCACAATCACGGATTCTAATGCAGAAAAGTAAAGGTTTCCGGGCGAGGCTATCGCAGTCATGGACGTCGATGCAGAAATGTAAAGGTATCTGGGCGAGTCTATCGTAGTCACGGATACTGATGCAGAATATAAAGGTAACCGGGCGGGGCTATCGCAGTCACGGACGCTGATGCAGAAATGTAATGGTATCCGGGTGACGCAATCGCAATCACGGATCCTGATGCAGAAAAGTAAAGGTATCCGGCCGAGGCTATCGCAGTAACGGATACTGATGCAGAAAAGTAAAGGTATCTGGGTGAGGAAATCGCAATCACGGACGTTGATGCAGAAATGTAAAGGTATCTAGGCGAGGCTATCGTAGTCACGGATACTGATGCAGAATATAATGGTAACCGGGCGGGGCTATTGCAGTCACGGACGCTGATGCAAAAATGTAAAGGTATCCGGGCGAGGCAATCGCTATCACGGATCCTGATGCAGAAAAGTAAAGGTATCCGGGCGAGGCTATCACAGTCACGGACGTTGATCCAGAAATGTAAAGGTATCCGGGTGAGGCTATCGTAGTCACGGATACTGATGCACAAACTAAAGGTATCCGGGGCAGTCTAGCACAATCACAGATACTAATGCAGAAGAGTAAAGGTATCCGGGGGAGGCTATCGCAGTCACGGACGTTGACGCAGAAATGTAAAGGTATCTGGGCGAGGCTATCGTAGTCACGGATACTGATGCAGAATATAAAGGTAACCGGGCGGGGCTATGGCTGTCACGGACGCTGATGCAGAAAAGTAAAGGTAACCGGGCGGAGCTATCGCAGTCACGGACGCTGATGCAGAAAAGTAAAGGTAACCGGGCGGGGCTATCGCAGTCACGGACGCTGATGCAGAAAAGTAAAGGTATCCGAGCGAGGCTATCGCAGTCACAGACGCTGATGCAGAAATGTAAAGTTATCTGAGCGAGGCTATCGCATTCACGGACGCTGATGCAGAAAAGTAAAGGTAACCGGGCGGGGCTATCGCAGTCACGGACGCTGATGCAGAAAAGTAAAGGTATCCGAGCGAGGCTATCGCAGTCACGGATGCTGATGCAGAAATGTAAAGGTATGCGGGCGAGGCTATCGCAGTCACGGACGCTGATGCAGAAATGTATAGTTATCTGAGCGAGGCTATCGCATTCACGGACACTGATGCAGAAAAGTAAAGGTATCCGGGCGAGGCTATCGCAGTCACGGACGCTGATGAAGAAATGTAAAGGTATCCGGGCGAGGCTATCGTAGTCACGCATGCTGATGCAGAAATGTATAGGTATTCGGGCGAGGCTATCGCACTCACGGAGCCTGATGCAGAAAAGTAGAGGTATCCGGGCGAGGCTATCGCAGTCACGGATGCTGATGCAGAAATGTAAAGGTATCCAGGCGAGGCTATCGCAGTCACGGATACTGATGCACAAACTAAAGGTATCCGGGGGAGTCTAGCACAATCGCAGATACTAATGCAGAAGAGTAAAGGTATTCGGGGGAGGCTATCGCAGTCACGGACGTTGATGCAGAAATGTAAAGGTATCTGGGCGATGCTATCGTAGTCACGGATACTGATGCAGAATATAAAGGGAACCGGGCGGGGCTATTGAAGTCACGGACGCTGATACAGAAAAGTAAAGGTAACCGGGCGTGGCTATCGCAGTCACGGACGCTGATGCAGAAAAGTGAAGATATCCGGGCGAGGCTATCGCAGTCACGGATACTGATGCAGAAATTTAAAGGTATCTGGGCGAGGCTATCATAGTCACGGACGCTGATGCAGAAATGTAAAGGTATCCGGGCGAGGCAATCGCAATCACGGATCCTGATGCAGAAAAGTAAAGGTATCCGGGCGAGGCTATAACTGTCACGGACATTGATCCAGAAATGTAAAGGTATCCGCGCGAGGCTATTGCAGTCACGGATACTGATGCAGAAACTAAAGGTATCCGGGGGAGTCTAGCACAATCACGGATTCTAATGCAGAAAAGTAAAGGTTTCCGGGCGAGGCTATCGCAGTCACGGACGTTGATGCAGAAATGTAAAGGTATCTGGGTGAGTCTATCGTAGTCACGGATACTGATGCAGAATATAAAGGTAACCGGGCGGGGCTATCGCAGTCACGGACGCTGATGCAGAAATGTAAAGGTATCCTGGCGACGCAATCGCAATCACGGATCCTGATGCAGAAAAGTAAAGGTATCCGGCTGAGGCTATCGCAGTAACGGATACTGATGCAGAAAAGTAAAGGTATCTGGCTGAGGAAATCGCAATCACGGACGTTGATGCAGAAATGTAAAGGTATCTAGGCGAGGCTATCGTAGTCACGGATACTGATGCAGAATATAATGGTAACCGGGCGGGGCAATTGCAGTCACGGACGCTGATGCAGAAATGTAAAGGTATCCGGGCGAGGCAATCGCTATCACGGATCCTGATGCAGAAAAGTAAAGGTATCCGGGCGAGGCTATCACAGTCACGGACGTTGATCCAGAAATGTAAAGGTATCCGGGCGAGGCTATCGCAGTCACGGATACTGATGCACAAACTAAAGGTATCCGGGGAAGTCTAGCACAATCACAGATACTAATGCAGAAGAGTAAAGGTATCCGGGGGAGGCTATCGCAGTCACGGACGTTGATGCAGAAATGTAAAGGTATCTGGGCGAGGCTATCGTAGTCACGGATACTGATGCAGAATATAAAGGTAACCGGGCGGGGCTATGGCAGTCACGGACGCTGATGCAGAAAAGTAAAGGTAACCGGGCGGGGCTATCGCAGTCACGGACGCTGATGCAGAAAAGTAAAGGTAACTGGGCGGGGCTATCGCAGTCACGGACGCTGATGCAGAAAAGTAAAGGTATCCGAGCGAGGCTATCGCAGTCACAGACGCTGATGCAGAAATGTAAAGTTATCTGAGCGAGGCTATCGCATTCACGGACGCTGATGCAGAAAAGTAAAGGTAACCGGGCGGGGCTATCGCAGTCACGGACGCTGATGCAGAAAAGTAAAGGTATCCGAGCGAGGCTATCGCAGTCACGGATGCTGATGCAGAAATGTAAAGCTATGCGGGCGAGGCTATCGCAGTCACGGACGCTGATGCAGAAATGTATAGTTATCTGAGCGAGGATATCGCATTCACGGACGCTGATGCAGAAAAGTAAAGGTATCCGGGCGAGGCTATCGTAGTCACGGATGCTGATGCAGAAATGTAAAGGTATTCGGGCGAGGCTATCGCACTCACGGAGCCTGATGCAGAAACGTAGAGGTATCCGGGCGAGGCTATCGCAGTCAAGGATGCTGATGCAGAAATGTAAAGGTATCCAGGCGAGGCTATCGCAGTCACGGATACTGATGCACAAACTAAAGGTATCCGGGGGAGTCTAGCACAATCGCAGATACTAATGCAGAAGAGTAAAGGTATTCGGGGGAGGCTATCGCAGTCACGGACGTTGATGCAGAAATGTAAAGGTATCTGGGCGATGCTATCGTAGTCACGGATACTGATGCAGAATATAAAGGTAACCGGGCGGGGCTATTGAAGTCACGGACGTTGATGCAGAAAAGTAAAGGTAACCGGGCGGGGCTATTGCAGTCACGGACGCTGATGCAGAAAAGTGAAGATATCCGGGCGAGGCTATCGCAGTCACGGATACTGATGCAGAAATGTAAAGGTATCTGGGCGAGGCTATCATAGTCACGGATACTGATGCAGAATATAAAGGTAACCGGCCGGGGCTATCGCAGTCACGGACGCTGATGCAGAAATGTAAAGGTATCCGGGCGAGGCAATCGCAATCACGGATCCTGATGCAGAAAAGTAAAGGTATCCGGGCGAGGCTATAACAGTCACGGACATTGATCCAGAAATGTAAAGGTATCCGCGCGAGGCTATTGCAGTCACGGATACTGATGCAGAAACTAAAGGTATCCGGGGGAGTCTAGCACAATCACGGATTCTAATGCAGAAAAGTAAAGGTTTCCGGGCGAGGCTATCGCAGTCACGGACGTTGATGCAGAAATGTAAAGGTATCTGGGCGAGTCTATCGTAGTCACGGATACTGATGCAGAATATAAAGGTAACCGGGCGGGGCTATCGCAGTCACGGACGCTGATGCAGAAATGTAAAGGTATCCGGGCGACGCAATCGCAATCACGGATCCTGATGCAGAAAAGTAAAGGTATCCGTGCGAGGCCATCACAGTCACGGACGTTGATCCAGAAATGTAAAGGTATCCGGGCGAGGCTATCGCAGTCACGGATACTGATGCAGAAAATAAAAGGTATCCGGGCGAGGCAATCGCACTCACGGATCCTGATGCAGAAAAGTAAAGGTATCCGGGCGAGGCTATCGCAGTCACGGACGTTGATGCAGAAATGTAAAGGTATCTAGGCGAGGCTATTGTAGTCACGGATACTGATGCAGAATATAAAGGTATCCGGGCGAGGCTATCACAGTCACGGACGTTGATCCAGAAATGTAAAGGTATCCGGGCGAGGCTATCGCAGTCACGGATACTGATGCACAAACTAAAGGTATCCGGGGAAGTCTAGCACAATCACAGATACTAATGCAGAAGAGTAAAGGTATCCGGGGGAGGCTATCGCAGTCACGGACGTTGATGCAGAAATGTAAAGGTATCTGGGCGAGGCTATCGTAGTCACGGATACTGATGCAGAATATAAAGGTAACCGGGCGGGGCTATGGCTGTCACGGACGCTGATGCAGAAAAGTAAAGGTAACCGGGCGGGGCTATCGCAGTCACGGACGCTGATGCAGAAAAGTAAAGGTAACCGGGCGGGGCTATCGCAGTCACGGACGCTGATGCAGAAAAGTAAAGGTATCCGAGCGAGGCTATCGCAGTCACGGATGCTGATGCAGAAATGTAAAGCTATGCGGGCGAGGCTATCGCAGTCACGGACGCTGATGCAGAAATGTATAGTTATCTGAGCGAGGCTATCGCATTCACGGACGCTGATGCAGAAAAGTAAAGGTATCCGGGCGAGGCTATCGCACTCACGGACGCTGATGAAGAAATGTAAAGGTATCCGGGCGAGGCTATCGTAGTCACGGATGCTGATGCAGAAATGTAAAGGTATTCGGGCGAGGCTATCGCACTCACGGAGCCTGATGTAGAAAAGTAGAGGTATCCGGGCGAGGCTATCGCAGTCAAGGATGCTGATGCAGAAATGTAAAGGTATCCAGGCGAGGCTATCGCAGTCACGGATACTGATGCACAAACTAAAGGTATCCGGGGGAGTCTAGCACAATCGCAGATACTAATGCAGAAGAGTAAGGGTATTCGGGGGAGGCTATCGCAGTCACGGACGTTGATGCAGAAATGTAAAGGTATATGAGCGAGGCTATCGCAGTCACGGACGCTGATGCAGAAATGTAAAGGTATCCGGGCGACGCAATCGCAATCACGGATCCTGATGCAGAAAAGTAAAGGTATCCGTGCGAGGCCATCACAGTCACGGACGTTGATCCAGAAATGTAAAGGTATCCGGGCGAGGCTATCGCAGTCACGGATACTGATGCAGAAAATAAAAGGTATCCGGGCGAGGCAATCGCACTCACGGATCCTGATGCAGAAAAGTAAAGGTATCCGGGGGAGGCTATCGCAGTCACGGACGTTGATGCAGAAATGTAAAGGTATCTAGGCGAGGCTATTGTAGTCACGGATACTGATGCAGAATATAAAGGTATCCGGGCGAGGCTATCACAGTCACGGACGTTGATCCAGAAATGTAAAGGTATCCGGGCGAGGCTATCGCAGTCACGGATACTGATGCACAAACTAAAGGTATCCGGGGAAGTCTAGCACAATCACAGATACTAATGCAGAAGAGTAAAGGTATCCGGGGGAGGCTATCGCAGTCACGGACGTTGATGCAGAAATGTAAAGGTATCTGGGCGAGGCTATCGTAGTCACGGATACTGATGCAGAATATAAAGGTAACCGGGCGGGGCTATGGCTGTCACGGACGCTGATGCAGAAAAGTAAAGGTAACCGGGCGGGGCTATCGCAGTCACGGACGCCGATGCAGAAAAGTAAAGGTAACCGAGCGAGGCTATCGCAGTCACAGACGCTGATGCAGAAATGTAAAGTTATCTGAGCGAGGCTATCGCATTCACGGACGCTGATGCAGAAAAGTAAAGGTAACCGGGCGGGGCTATCGCAGTCACGGACGCTGATGCAGAAAAGTAAAGGTATCCGAGTGAGGCTATCGCAGTCACGGATGCTGATGCAGAAATGTAAAGGTATGCGGGCGAGGCTATCGCAGTCACAGACGCTGATGCAGAAATGTATAGTTATCTGAGCGAGGCTATCGCATTCACGGACGCTGATGCAGAAAAGTAAAGGTATCCGGGCGAGGCTATCGCAGTCACGGACGCTGATGAAGAAATGTAAAGGTATCCGGGCGAGGCTATCGTAGTCACGGATGCTGATGCAGAAATGTAAAGGTATTCGGGCGAGGCTATCGCACTCACGGAGCCTGATGCAGAAAAGTAGAGGTATCCGGGCGAGGCTATCGCAGTCAAGGATGCTGATGCAGAAATGTAAAGGTATCCAGGCGAGGCTATCGCAGTCACCGATACTGATGCACAAACTAAAGGTATCCGGGGGAGTCTAGCACAATCGCAGATACTAATGCAGAAGAGTAAAGGTATTCGGGGGAGGCTATCGCAGTCACGGACGTTGATGCAGAAATGTAAAGGTATCTGGGCGATGCTATCGTAGTCACGGATACTGATGCAGAATATAAAGGTAACCGGGCGGGGCTATTGAAGTCACGGACGCTGATGCAGAAAAGTAAAGGTAACCGGGCGGGGCTATTGCAGTCACGGACGCTGATGCAGAAAAGTGAACATATCCGGGCGAGGCTATCGCAGTCACGGATACTGATGCAGAAATGTAAAGGTATCTGGGCGAGGCTATCATAGTCACGGATACTGATGCAGAATATAAAGGTAACCGGCCGGGGCTATCGCAGTCACGGACGCTGATGCAGAAATGTAAAGGTATCCGGGCGAGGCAATCGCAATCACGGATCCTGATGCAGAAAAGTAAAGGTATCCGGGCGAGGCTATAACAGTCACGGACATTGATCCAGAAATGTAAAGGTATCCGCGCGAGGCTATTGCAGTCACGGATACTGATGCAGAAACTAAAGGTATCCGGGGGAGTCTAGCACAATCACGGATTCTAATGCAGAAAAGTAAAGGTTTCCGGGCGAGGCTATCGCAGTCACGGACGTTGATGCAAAAATGTAAAGGTATCTGGGCGAGTCTATCGTAGTCACGGATACTGATGCAGAATATAAAGGTAACCGGGCGGGGCTATCGCAGTCACGGACGCTGATGCAGAAATGTAAAGGTATCCGGGCGACGCAATCGCAATCACGGATCCTGATGCAGAAAAGTAAAGGTATCCGTGCGAGGCCATCACAGTCACGGACGTTGATCCAGAAATGTAAAGGTATCCGGGCGAGGCTATCGCAGTCACGGATACTGATGCAGAAAATAAAAGGTATCCGGGCGAGGCAATCGCACTCACGGATCCTGATGCAGAAAAGTAAAGGTATCCGGGCGAGGCTATCGCAGTCACGGACGTTGATGCAGAAATGTAAAGGTATCTAGGCGAGGCTATTGTAGTCACGGATACTGATGCAGAATATAAAGGTATCCGGGCGAGGCTATCACAGTCACGGACGTTGATCCAGAAATGTAAAGGTATCAGGGCGAGGCTATCGCAGTCACGGATACTGATGCACAAACTAAAGGTATCCGGGGAAGTCTAGCACAATCACAGATACTAATGCAGAAGAGTAAAGGTATCCGGGGGAGGCTATCGCAGTCACGGACGTTGATGCAGAAATGTAAAGGTATCTGGGCGAGGCTATCGTAGTCACGGATACTGATGCAGAATATAAAGGTAACCGGGCGGGGCTATCGCAGTCACGGACGCTGATGCAGAAATGTAAAGGTATCCGGGCGAGGCAATCGCAATCACGGATCCTGATGCAGAAAAGTAAAGGTATCCGGGCGAGGCTATAACAGTCACGGACATTGATCCAGAAATGTAAAGGTATCCGCGCGAGGCTATTGCAGTCACGGATACTGATGCAGAAACTAAAGGTATCCGGGGGAGTCTAGCACAATCACGGATTCTAATGCAGAAAAGTAAAGGTTTCCGGGCGAGGCTATCGCAGTCACGGACGTTGATGCAGAAATGTAAAGGTATCTGGGCGAGTCTATCGTAGTCACGGATACTGATGCAGAATATAAAGGTAACCGGGCGGGGCTATCGCAGTCACGGACGCTGATGCAGAAATGTAAAGGTATCCGGGCGACGCAATCGCAATCACGGATCCTGATGCAGAAAAGTAAAGGTATCCGTGCGAGGCCATCACAGTCACGGACGTTGATCCAGAAATGTAAAGGTATCCGGGCGAGGCTATCGCAGTCACGGATACTGATGCAGAAAATAAAAGGTATCCGGGCGAGGCAATCGCACTCACGGATCCTGATGCAGAAAAGTAAAGGTATCCGGGCGAGGCTATCGCAGTCACGGACGTTGATGCAGAAATGTAAAGGTATCTAGGCGAGGCTATTGTAGTCACGGATACTGATGCAGAATATAAAGGTATCCGGGCGAGGCTATCACAGTCACGGACGTTGATCCAGAAATGTAAAGGTATCCGGGCGAGGCTATCGCAGTCACGGATACTGATGCACAAACTAAAGGTATCCGGGGAAGTCTAGCACAATCACAGATACTAATGCAGAAGAGTAAAGGTATCCGGGGGAGGCTATCGCAGTCACGGACGTTGATGCAGAAATGTAAAGGTATCTGGGCGAGGCTATCGTAGTCACGGATACTGATGCAGAATATAAAGGTAACCGGGCGGGGCTATGGCTGTCACGGACGCTGATGCAGAAAAGTAAAGGTAACCGGGCGGGGCTATCGCAGTCACGGACGCTGATGCAGAAAAGTAAAGGTAACCGGGCGGGGCTATCGCAGTCACGGACGCTGATGCAGAAAAGTAAAGGTATCCGAGCGAGGCTATCGTAGTCACAGACGCTGATGCAGAAATGTAAAGTTATCTGAGCGAGGCTATCGCATTCACGGACGCTGATGCAGAAAAGTAAAGGTAACCGGGCGGGGCTATCGCAGTCACGGACGCTGATGCAGAAAAGTAAAGGTATCCGAGCGAGGCTATCGCAGTCACGGATGCTGATGCAGAAATGTAAAGCTATGCGGGCGAGGCTATCGCAGTCACGGACGCTGATGCAGAAATGTATAGTTATCTGAGCGAGGCTATCGCATTCACGGACGCTGATGCAGAAAAGTAAAGGTATCCGGGCGAGGCTATCGCACTCACGGACGCTGATGAAGAAATGTAAAGGTATCCGGGCGAGGCTATCGTAGTCACGGATGCTGATGCAGAAATGTAAAGGTATTCGGGCGAGGCTATCGCACTCACGGAGCCTGATGCAGAAAAGTAGAGGTATCCGGGCGAGGCTATCGCAGTCAAGGATGCTGATGCAGAAATGTAAAGGTATCCAGGCGAGGCTATCGCAGTCACGGATACTGATGCACAAACTAAAGGTATCCGGGGGAGTCTAGCACAATCGCAGATACTAATGCAGAAGAGTAAGGGTATTCGGGGGAGGCTATCGCAGTCACGGACGTTGATGCAGAAATGTAAAGGTATCTGAGCGAGGCTATCGCAGTCACGGACGCTGATGCAGAAATGTAAAGGTATCCGGGCGACGCAATCGCAATCACGGATCCTGATGCAGAAAAGTAAAGGTATCCGTGCGAGGCCATCACAGTCACGGACGTTGATCCAGAAATGTAAAGGTATCCGGGCGAGGCTATCGCAGTCACGGATCCTGATGCAGAAAAGTAAAGGTATCCGGGCGAGGCTATCGCAGTCACGGACGTTGATGCAGAAATGTAAAGGTATCTAGGCGAGGCTATTGTAGTCACGGATACTGATGCAGAATATAAAGGTATCCGGGCGAGGCTATCACAGTCACGGACGTTGATCCAGAAATGTAAAGGTATCCGGGCGAGGCTATCGCAGTCACGGATACTGATGCACAAACTAAAGGTATCCGGGGAAGTCTAGCACAATCACAGATACTAATGCAGAAGAGTAAAGGTATCCGGGGGAGGCTATCGCAGTCACGGACGTTGATGCAGAAATGTAAAGGTATCTGGGCGAGGCTATCGTAGTCACGGATACTGATGCAGAATATAAAGGTAACCGGGCGGGGCTATGGCTGTCACGGACGCTGATGCAGAAAAGTAAAGGTAACCGGGCGGGGCTATCGCAGTCACGGACGCCGATGCAGAAAAGTAAAGGTAACCGAGCGAGGCTATCGCAGTCACAGACGCTGATGCAGAAATGTAAAGTTATCTGAGCGAGGCTATCGCATTCACGGACGCTGATGCAGAAAAGTAAAGGTAACCGGGCGGGGCTATCGCAGTCACGGACGCTGATGCAGAAAAGTAAAGGTATCCGAGCGAGGCTATCGCAGTCACGGATGCTGATGCAGAAATGTAAAGGTATGCGGGCGAGGCTATCGCAGTCACAGACGCTGATGCAGAAATGTATAGTTATCTGAGCGAGGCTATCGCATTCACGGACGCTGATGCAGAAAAGTAAAGGTATCCGGGCGAGGCTATCGCAGTCACGGACGCTGATGAAGAAATGTAAAGGTATCCGGGCGAGGCTATCGTAGTCACGGATGCTGATGCAGAAATGTAAAGGTATTCGGGCGAGGCTATCGCACTCACGGAGCCTGATGCAGAAAAGTAGAGGTATCCGGGCGAGGCTATCGCAGTCAAGGATGCTGATGCAGAAATGTAAAGGTATCCAGGCGAGGCTATCGCAGTCACCGATACTGATGCACAAACTAAAGGTATCCGGGGGAGTCTAGCACAATCGCAGATACTAATGCAGAAGAGTAAAGGTATTCGGGGGAGGCTATCGCAGTCACGGACGTTGATGCAGAAATGTAAAGGTATCTGGGCGATGCTATCGTAGTCACGGATACTGATGCAGAATATAAAGGTAACCGGGCGGGGCTATTGAAGTCACGGACGCTGATGCAGAAAAGTAAAGGTAACCGGGCGGGGCTATTGCAGTCACGGACGCTGATGCAGAAAAGTGAACATATCCGGGCGAGGCTATCGCAGTCACGGATACTGATGCAGAAATGTAAAGGTATCTGGGCGAGGCTATCATAGTCACGGATACTGATGCAGAATATAAAGGTAACCGGCCGGGGCTATCGCAGTCACGGACGCTGATGCAGAAATGTAAAGGTATCCGGGCGAGGCAATCGCAATCACGGATCCTGATGCAGAAAAGTAAAGGTATCCGGGCGAGGCTATAACAGTCACGGACATTGATCCAGAAATGTAAAGGTATCCGCGCGAGGCTATTGCAGTCACGGATACTGATGCAGAAACTAAAGGTATCCGGGGGAGTCTAGCACAATCACGGATTCTAATGCAGAAAAGTAAAGGTTTCCGGGCGAGGCTATCGCAGTCACGGACGTTGATGCAAAAATGTAAAGGTATCTGGGCGAGTCTATCGTAGTCACGGATACTGATGCAGAATATAAAGGTAACCGGGCGGGGCTATCGCAGTCACGGACGCTGATGCAGAAATGTAAAGGTATCCGGGCGACGCAATCGCAATCACGGATCCTGATGCAGAAAAGTAAAGGTATCCGTGCGAGGCCATCACAGTCACGGACGTTGATCCAGAAATGTAAAGGTATCCGGGCGAGGCTATCGCAGTCACGGATACTGATGCAGAAAATAAAAGGTATCCGGGCGAGGCAATCGCACTCACGGATCCTGATGCAGAAAAGTAAAGGTATCCGGGCGAGGCTATCGCAGTCACGGACGTTGATGCAGAAATGTAAAGGTATCTAGGCGAGGCTATTGTAGTCACGGATACTGATGCAGAATATAAAGGTATCCGGGCGAGGCTATCACAGTCACGGACGTTGATCCAGAAATGTAAAGGTATCCGGGCGAGGCTATCGCAGTCACGGATACTGATGCACAAACTAAAGGTATCCGGGGAAGTCTAGCACAATCACAGATACTAATGCAGAAGAGTAAAGGTATCCGGGGGAGGCTATCGCAGTCACGGACGTTGATGCAGAAATGTAAAGGTATCTGGGCGAGGCTATCGTAGTCACGGATACTGATGCAGAATATAAAGGTAACCGGGCGGGGCTATGGCTGTCACGGACGCTGATGCAGAAAAGTAAAGGTAACCGGGCGGGGCTATCGCAGTCACGGACGCCGATGCAGAAAAGTAAAGGTAACCGAGCGAGGCTATCGCAGTCACAGACGCTGATGCAGAAATGTAAAGTTATCTGAGCGAGGCTATCGCATTCACGGACGCTGATGCAGAAAAGTAAAGGTAACCGGGCGGGGCTATCGCAGTCACGGACGCTGATGCAGAAAAGTAAAGGTATCCGAGCGAGGCTATCGCAGTCACGGATGCTGATGCAGAAATGTAAAGGTATGCGGGCGAGGCTATCGCAGTCACAGACGCTGATGCAGAAATGTATAGTTATCTGAGCGAGGCTATCGCATTCACGGACGCTGATGCAGAAAAGTAAAGGTATCCGGGCGAGGCTATCGCAGTCACGGACGCTGATGAAGAAATGTAAAGGTATCCGGGCGAGGCTATCGTAGTCACGGATGCTGATGCAGAAATGTAAAGGTATTCGGGCGAGGCTATCGCACTCACGGAGCCTGATGCAGAAAAGTAGAGGTATCCGGGCGAGGCTATCGCAGTCAAGGATGCTGATGCAGAAATGTAAAGGTATCCAGGCGAGGCTATCGCAGTCACCGATACTGATGCACAAACTAAAGGTATCCGGGGGAGTCTAGCACAATCGCAGATACTAATGCAGAAGAGTAAAGGTATTCGGGGGAGGCTATCGCAGTCACGGACGTTGATGCAGAAATGTAAAGGTATCTGGGCGATGCTATCGTAGTCACGGATACTGATGCAGAATATAAAGGTAACCGGGCGGGGCTATTGAAGTCACGGACGCTGATGCAGAAAAGTAAAGGTAACCGGGCGGGGCTATTGCAGTCACGGACGCTGATGCAGAAAAGTGAACATATCCGGGCGAGGCTATCGCAGTCACGGATACTGATGCAGAAATGTAAAGGTATCTGGGCGAGGCTATCATAGTCACGGATACTGATGCAGAATATAAAGGTAACCGGCCGGGGCTATCGCAGTCACGGACGCTGATGCAGAAATGTAAAGGTATCCGGGCGAGGCAATCGCAATCACGGATCCTGATGCAGAAAAGTAAAGGTATCCGGGCGAGGCTATAACAGTCACGGACATTGATCCAGAAATGTAAAGATATCCGCGCGAGGCTATTGCAGTCACGGATACTGATGCAGAAACTAAAGGTATCCGGGGGAGTCTAGCACAATCACGGATTCTAATGCAGAAAAGTAAAGGTTTCCGGGCGAGGCTATCGCAGTCACGGACGTTGATGCAAAAATGTAAAGGTATCTGGGCGAGTCTATCGTAGTCACGGATACTGATGCAGAATATAAAGGTAACCGGGCGGGGCTATCGCAGTCACGGACGCTGATGCAGAAATGTAAAGGTATCCGGGCGACGCAATCGCAATCACGGATCCTGATGCAGAAAAGTAAAGGTATCCGTGCGAGGCCATCACAGTCACGGACGTTGATCCAGAAATGTAAAGGTATCCGGGCGAGGCTATCGCAGTCACGGATACTGATGCAGAAAATAAAAGGTATCCGGGCGAGGCAATCGCACTCACGGATCCTGATGCAGAAAAGTAAAGGTATCCGGGCGAGGCTATCGCAGTCACGGACGTTGATGCAGAAATGTAAAGGTATCTAGGCGAGGCTATTGTAGTCACGGATACTGATGCAGAATATAAAGGTATCCGGGCGAGGCTATCACAGTCACGGACGTTGATCCAGAAATGTAAAGGTATCCGGGCGAGGCTATCGCAGTCACGGATACTGATGCACAAACTAAAGGTATCCGGGGAAGTCTAGCACAATCACAGATACTAATGCAGAAGAGTAAAGGTATCCGGGGGAGGCTATCGCAGTCACGGACGTTGATGCAGAAATGTAAAGGTATCTGGGCGAGGCTATCGTAGTCACGGATACTGATGCAGAATATAAAGGTAACCGGGCGGGGCTATGGCTGTCACGGACGCTGATGCAGAAAAGTAAAGGTAACCGGGCGGGGCTATCGCAGTCACGGACGCTGATGCAGAAAAGTAAAGGTAACCGGGCGGGGCTATCGCAGTCACGGACGCTGATGCAGAAAAGTAAAGGTATCCGAGCGAGGCTATCGTAGTCACAGACGCTGATGCAGAAATGTAAAGTTATCTGAGCGAGGCTATCGCATTCACGGACGCTGATGCAGAAAAGTAAAGGTAACCGGGCGGGGCTATCGCAGTCACGGACGCTGATGCAGAAAAGTAAAGGTATCCGAGCGAGGCTATCGCAGTCACGGATGCTGATGCAGAAATGTAAAGCTATGCGGGCGAGGCTATCGCAGTCACGGACGCTAACGCAGAAATGTATAGTTATCTGAGCGAGGCTATCGCATTCACGGACGCTGATGCAGAAAAGTAAAGGTATCCGGGCGAGGCTATCGCAGTCACGGACGCTGATGAAGAAATGTAAAGGTATCCGGGCGAGGCTATCGTAGTCACGGATGCTGATGCAGAAATGTAAAGGTATTCGGGCGAGGCTATCGCACTCACGGAGCCTGATGCAGAAAAGTAGAGGTATCCGGGCGAGGCTATCGCAGTCAAGGATGCTGATGCAGAAATGTAAAGGTATCCAGGCGAGGCTATCGCAGTCACGGATACTGATGCACAAACTAAAGGTATCCGGGGGAGTCTAGCACAATCGCAGATACTAATGCAGAAGAGTAAGGGTATTCGGGGGAGGCTATCGCAGTCACGGACGTTGATGCAGAAATGTAAAGGTATCTGAGCGAGGCTATCGCAGTCACGGACGCTGATGCAGAAATGTAAAGGTATCCGGGCGACGCAATCGCAATCACGGATCCTGATGCAGAAAAGTAAAGGTATCCGGGCGAGGCTATCGCAGTCACGGACGTTGATGCAGAAATGTAAAGGTATCTAGGCGAGGCTATTGTAGTCACGGATACTGATGCAGAATATAAAGGTATCCGGGCGAGGCTATCACAGTCACGGACGTTGATCCAGAAATGTAAAGGTATCCGGGCGAGGCTATCGCAGTCACGGATACTGATGCACAAACTAAAGGTATCCGGGGAAGTCTAGCACAATCACAGATACTAATGCAGAAGAGTAAAGGTATCCGGGGGAGGCTATCGCAGTCACGGACGTTGATGCAGAAATGTAAAGGTATCTGGGCGAGGCTATCGTAGTCACGGATACTGATGCAGAATATAAAGGTAACCGGGCGGGGCTATGGCTGTCACGGACGCTGATGCAGAAAAGTAAAGGTAACCGGGCGGGGCTATCGCAGTCACGGACGCCGATGCAGAAAAGTAAAGGTAACCGAGCGAGGCTATCGCAGTCACAGACGCTGATGCAGAAATGTAAAGTTATCTGAGCGAGGCTATCGCATTCACGGACGCTGATGCAGAAAACTAAAGGTAACCGGGCGGGGCTATCGCAGTCACGGACGCTGATGCAGAAAAGTAAAGGTATCCGAGCGAGGCTATCGCAGTCACGGATGCTGATGCAGAAATGTAAAGGTATGCGGGCGAGGCTATCGCAGTCACAGACGCTGATGCAGAAATGTATAGTTATCTGAGCGAGGCTATCGCATTCACGGACGCTGATGCAGAAAAGTAAAGGTATCCGGGCGAGGCTATCGCAGTCACGGACGCTGATGAAGAAATGTAAAGGTATCCGGGCGAGGGTATCGTAGTCACGGATGCTGATGCAGAAATGTAAAGGTATTCGGGCGAGGCTATCGCACTCACGGAGCCTGATGCAGAAAAGTAGAGGTATCCGGGCGAGGCTATCGCAGTCAAGGATGCTGATGCAGAAATGTAAAGGTATCCAGGCGAGGCTATCGCAGTCACCGATACTGATGCACAAACTAAAGGTATCCGGGGGAGTCTAGCACAATCACAGATACTAATGCAGAAGAGTAAAGGTATGCGGGGGAGGCTATCGCAGTCACGGACGTTGATGCAGAAATGTAAAGGTATCTGGGCGATGCTATCGTAGTCACGGATACTGATGCAGAATATAAAGGTAACCGGGCGGGGCTATTGAAGTCACGGACGCTGATGCAGAAAAGTAAAGGTAACCGGGCGGGGCTATTGCAGTCACGGACGCTGATGCAGAAAAGTGAACATATCCGGGCGAGGCTATCGCAGTCACGGATACTGATGCAGAAATGTAAAGGTATCTGGGCGAGGCTATCATAGTCACGGATACTGATGCAGAATATAAAGGTAACCGGCCGGGGCTATCGCAGTCACGGACGCTGATGCAGAAATGTAAAGGTATCCGGGCGAGGCAATCGCAATCACGGATCCTGATGCAGAAAAGTAAAGGTATCCGGGCGAGGCTATAACAGTCACGGACATTGATCCAGAAATGTAAAGGTATCCGCGCGAGGCTATTGCAGTCACGGATACTGATGCAGAAACTAAAGGTATCCGGGGGAGTCTAGCACAATCACGGATTCTAATGCAGAAAAGTAAAGGTTTCCGGGCGAGGCTATCGCAGTCACGGACGTTGATGCAAAAATGTAAAGGTATCTGGGCGAGTCTATCGTAGTCACGGATACTGATGCAGAATATAAAGGTAACCGGGCGGGGCTATCGCAGTCACGGACGCTGATGCAGAAATGTAAAGGTATCCGGGCGACGCAATCGCAATCACGGATCCTGATGCAGAAAAGTAAAGGTATCCGGCCGAGGCTATCGCAGTAACGGATACTGATGCAGAAAAGTAAAGGTATCTGGGTGAGGAAATCGCAATCACGGACGTTGATGCAGAAATGTAAAGGTATCTAGGCGAGGCTATCGTAGTCACGGATACTGATGCAGAATATAATGGTAACCGGGCGGGGCTATTGCAGTCACGGACGCTGATGCAGAAATGTAAAGGTATCCGGGCGAGGCAATCGCTATCACGGATCCTGATGCAGAAAAGTAAAGGTATCCGAGCGAGGCTATCGCAGTCACGGACGCTGATGCAGAAATGTAAAGGTATCCGGGCGAGGCTATCACAGTCACGGACGTTGATCCAGAAATGTAAAGGTATCCGGGCGAGGCTATCGCAGTCACGGATACTGATGCACAAACTAAAGGTATCCGGGGAAGTCTAGCACAATCACAGATACTAATGCAGAAGAGTAAAGGTATCCGGGGGAGGCTATCGCAGTCACGGACGTTGATGCAGAAATGTAAAGGTATCTGGGCGAGGCTATCGTAGTCACGGATACTGATGCAGAATATAAAGGTAACCGGGCGGGGCTATCGCAGTCACGGACGTTGATGCAGAAATGTAAAGTTATCTGAGCGAGGCTATCGCATTCACGGACGCTGATGCAGAAAAGTAAAGGTAACCGGGCGGGGCTATCGCAGTCACGGACGCTGATGCAGAAAAGTAAAGGTATCCGAGCGAGGCTATCGCAGTCACGGATGCTGATGCAGAAATGTAAAGGTATGCGGGCGAGGCTATCGCAGTCACAGACGCTGATGCAGAAATGTATAGTTATCTGAGCGAGGCTATCGCATTCACGGACGCAGATGCAGAAAAGTAAAGGTATCCGGGCGAGGCTTCGCAGTCACGGACGCTGATGAAGAAATGTAAAGGTATCCGGGCGAGGCTATCGTAGTCACGGATGCTGATGCAGAAATGTAAAGGTATTCGGGCGAGGCTATCGCACTCACGGAGTCTGATGCAGAAAAGTAGAGGTATCCGGGCGAGGCTATCGCATTCAAGGATGCTGATGCAGAAATGTAAAGGTATGCGGGCGAGGCTATCGCAGTCACGGATACTGATGCACAAACTAAAGGTATCCGGGGGAGTCTAGCACAATCGCAGATACTAATGCAGAAGAGTAAAGGTATTCGGGGGAGGCTATCGCAGTCACGGACGTTGATGCAGAAATGTAAAGGTATCTGGGCGATGCTATCGTAGTCACGGATACTGATGCAGAATATAAAGGTAACCGGGCGGGGCTATTGAAGTCACGGACGCTGATGCAGAAAAGTAAAGGTAACCGGGCGGGGCTATTGCAGTCACGGACGCTGATGCAGAAAAGTGAAGATATCCGGGCGAGGCTATCGCAGTCACGGATACTGATGCAGAAATGTAAAGGTATCTGGGCGAGGCTATCATAGTCACGGATACTGATGCAGAATATAAAGGTAACCGGCCGGGGCTATCGCAGTCACGGACGCTGATGCAGAAATGTAAAGGTATCCGGGCGTGGCTATCGCAGTCACGGACGCTGATGCAGAAAAGTGAAGATATCCGGGCGAGGCTATCGCAGTCACGGACGCTGATGCAGAAATGTAAAGGTATTCGGGCGAGGCTATCGCACTCACGGAGCCTGATGCAGAAAAGTAGAGGTATCCGGGCGAGGCTATCTCAGTCAAGGATGCTGATGCAGAAATGTAAAGGTATCTGGGCGAGGCTATCATAGTCACGGATACTGATGCAGAATATAAAGGTAACCGGCTGGGGCTATCGCAGTCACGGACGTTGATGCAGAAATGTAAAGGTATCTGGGCGAGGCTATCGTAGTCACGGATACTGATGCAGAATATAAAGGTAACCGGGCGGGGCTATGGCTGTCACGGACGCTGATGAAGAAATGTAAAGGTATCCGGGCGAGGCTATCGTAGTCACGGACGCTGATGCTGAAAAGTAAAGGTAACCGGGCGGGGCTATCGCAGTCACGGACGCTGATGCAGAAAAGTAAAGGTATCCGAGCGAGGCTATCGCAGTCACAGACGCTGATGCATAAATGTAAAGTTATCTGAGCGAGGCTATCGCATTCACGGACGCTGATGCAGAAAAGTAAAGGTAACCGGGCGGAGCTATCGCAGTCACGGACGCTGATGCAGAAAAGTAAAGGTATCCGAGCGAGGCTATCGCAGTCACGGATGCTGATGCAGAAATGTAAAGGTATCCAGGCGAGGCTATCGCAGTCACGGATACTGATGCACAAACTAAAGGTATCTGGGGGAGTCTAGCACAATCGCAGATACTAATGCAGAAGAGTAAAGGTATTCGGGGGAGGCTATCGCAGTCACGGACGTTGATGCAGAAATGTAAAGGTATCTGGGCGATGCTATCGTAGTCACGGATACTGATGCAGAATATAAAGGTAACCGGGCGGGGCTATTGAAGTCACGGACGCTGATGCAGAAAAGTAAAGGTAACCGGGCGGGGCTATTGCAGTCACGGACGCTGATGCAGAAAAGTGAAGATATCCGGGCGAGGCTATCGCAGTCACGGATACTGATGCAGAAATGTAAAGGTATCTGGGCGAGGCTATCATAGTCACGGATACTGATGCAGAATATAAAGGTAACCGGCCGGGGCTATCGCAGTCACGGACGCTGATGCAGAAATGTAAAGGTATCCGGGCGAGGCAATCGCAATCACGGAACCTGATGCAGAAAAGTAAAGGTATCCGGGCGAGGCTATAACAGTCACGGACATTGATCCAGAAATGTAAAGGTATCCGCGCGAGGCTATTGCAGTCACGGATACTGATGCAGAAACTAAAGGTATCCGGGGGAGTCTAGCACAATCACGGATTCTAATGCAGAAAAGTAAAGGTTTCCGGGCGAGGCTATCGCAGTCACGGACGTTGATGCAGAAATGTAAAGGTATCTGGGCGAGTCTATCGTAGTCACGGATACTGATGCAGAATATAAAGGTAACCGGGCGGGGCTATCGCAGTCACGGACGCTGATGCAGAAATGTAAAGGTATCCGGGCGACGCAATCGCAATCACGGATCCTGATGCAGAAAAGTAAAGGTATCCGTGCGAGGCCATCACAGTCACGGACGTTGATCCAGAAATGTAAAGGTATCCGGGCGAGGCTATCGCAGTCACGGATACTGATGCAGAAAATAAAAGGTATCCGGGCGAGGCAATCGCACTCACGGATCCTGATGCAGAAAAGTAAAGGTATCCGAGCGAGGCTATCGCAGTCACGGAAGCCGATGCAGAAAAGTAAAGGTATCCGAGCGAGGCTATCGCAGTCACAGACGCTGATGCAGAAATGTAAAGTTATCTGAGCGAGGCTATCGCATTCACGGACGCTGATGCAGAAAAGTAAAGGTAACCGGGCGGGGCTATCGCAGTCACGGACGCTGATGCAGAAAAGTAAAGGTATCCGAGCGAGGCTATCGCAGTCACGGATGCTGATGCAGAAATGTAAAGGTATGCGGGCGAGGCTATCGCAGTCACAGACGCTGATGCAGAAATGTATAGTTATCTGAGCGAGGCTATCGCATTCACGGACGCTGATGCAGAAAAGTAAAGGTATCCGGGCGAGGCTATCGCAGTCACGGACGCTGATGAAGAAATGTAAAGGTATCCGGGCGAGGCTATCGTAGTCACGGATGCTGATGCAGAAATGTAAAGGTATTCGGGCGAGGCTATCGCACTCACGGAGCCTGATGCAGAAAAGTAGAGGTATCCGGGCGAGGCTATCGCAGTCAAGGATGCTGATGCATAAATGTAAAGGTATCCAGGCGAGGCTATCGCAGTCACGGATACTGATGCACAAACTAAAGGTATCCGGGGGAGTCTAGCACAATCACAGATACTAATGCAGAAGAGTAAAGGTATTCGGGGGAGGCTATCGCAGTCACGGACGTTGATGCAGAAATGTAAAGGTATCTGGGCGATGCTATCGTAGTCACGGATACTGATGCAGAATATGAAGGTAACCGGGCGGGGCTATTGAAGTCACGGACGCTGATGCAGAAAAGTAAAGGTAACTGGGCGGGGATATTGCAGTCACGGACGCTGATGCAGAAAAGTGAACATATCCGGGCGAGGCTATCGCAGTCACGGATACTGATGCAGAAATGTAAAGGTATCTGGGCGAGGCTATCATAGTCACGGATACTGATGCAGAATATAAAGGTAACCGGCCGGGGCTATCGCAGTCACGGACGCTGATGCAGAAATGTAAAGGTATCCGGGCGAGGCAATCGCAATCACGGATCCTGATGCAGAAAAGTAAAGGTATCCGGGCGAGGCTATAACAGTCACGGACATTGATCCAGAAATGTAAAGGTATCCGCGCGAGGCTATTGCAGTCACGGATACTGATGCAGAAACTAAAGGTATCCGGGGGAGTCTAGCACAATCACGGATTCTAATGCAGAAAAGTAAAGGTTTCCGGGCGAGGCTATCGCAGTCACGGACGTTGATGCAAAAATGTAAAGGTATCTGGGCGAGTCTATCGTAGTCACGGATACTGATGCAGAATATAAAGGTAACCGGGCGGGGCTATCGCAGTCACGGACGCTGATGCAGAAATGTAAAGGTATCCGGGCGACGCAATCGCAATCACGGATCCTGATGCAGAAAAGTAAAGGTATCCGTGCGAGGCCATCACAGTCACGGACGTTGATCCAGAAATGTAAAGGTATCCGGGCGAGGCTATCGCAGTCACGGATACTGATGCAGAAAATAAAAGGTATCCGGGCGAGGCAATCGCACTCACGGATCCTGATGCAGAAAAGTAAAGGTATCCGGGCGAGGCTATCGCAGTCACGGACGTTGATGCAGAAATGTAAAGGTATCTAGGCGAGGCTATTGTAGTCACGGATACTGATGCAGAATATAAAGGTATCCGGGCGAGGCTTTCACAGTCACGGACGTTGATCCAGAAATGTAAAGGTATCCGGGCGAGGCTATCGCAGTCACGGATACTGATGCACAAACTAAAGGTATCCGGGGAAGTCTAGCACAATCACAGATACTAATGCAGAAGAGTAAAGGTATCCGGGGGAGGCTATCGCAGTCACGGACGTTGATGCAGAAATGTAAAGGTATCTGGGCGAGGCTATCGTAGTCACGGATACTGATGCAGAATATAAAGGTAACCGGGCGGGGCTATCGCAGTCACGGACGTTGATGCAGAAATGTAAAGTTTTCTGAGCGAGGCTATCGCATTCACGGACGCTGATGCAGAAAAGTAAAGGTAACCGGGCGGGGCTATCGCAGTCACGGATGCTGATGCAGAAATGTAAAGGTATGCGGGCGAGGCTATCGCAGTCACAGACGCTGATGCAGAAATGTATAGTTATCTGAGCGAGGCTATCGCATTCACGGACGCAGATGCAGAAAAGTAAAGGTATCCGGGCGAGGCTATCGCAGTCACGGACGCTGATGAAGAAATGTAAAGGTATCCGGGCGAGGCTATCGTAGTCACGGATGCTGATGCAGAAATGTAAAGGTATTCGGGCGAGGCTATCGCACTCACGGAGCCTGATGCAGAAAAGTAGAGGTATCCGGGCGAGGCTATCGCAGTCAAGGATGCTGATGCAGAAATGTAAAGGTATGCGGGCGAGGCTATCGCAGTCACGGATACTGATGCACAAACTAAAGGTATCCGGGGGAGTCTAGCACAATCGCAGATACTAATGCAGAAGAGTAAAGGTATTCGGGGGAGGCTATCGCAGTCACGGACGTTGATGCAGAAATGTAAAGGTATCTGGGCGATGCTATCGTAGTCACGGATACTGATGCAGAATATAAAGGTAACCGGGCGGGGCTATTGAAGTCACGGACGCTGATGCAGAAAAGTAAAGGTAACCGGGCGGGGCTATTGCAGTCACGGACGCTGATGCAGAAAAGTGAAGATATCCGGGCGAGGCTATCGCAGTCACGGATACTGATGCAGAAATGTAAAGGTATCTGGGCGAGGCTATCATAGTCACGGATACTGATGCAGAATATAAAGGTAACCGGCCGGGGCTATCGCAGTCACGGACGCTGATGCAGAAATGTAAAGGTATCCGGGCGTGGCTATCGCAGTCACGGACGCTGATGCAGAAAAGTGAAGATATCCGGGCGAGGCTATCGCAGTCACGGATACTGATGCAGAAATTTAAAGGTATCTGGGCGAGGCTATCATAGTCACGGACGCTGATGCAGAAATGTAAAGGTATCCGGGCGAGGCTATCGTAGTCACGGATGCTGATGCAGAAATGTAAAGGTATTCGGGCGAGGCTATCGCACTCACGGAGCCTGATGCAGAAAAGTAGAGGTATCCGGGCGAGGCTATCTCAGTCAAGGATGCTGATGCAGAAATGTAAAGGTATCTGGGCGAGGCTATCATAGTCACGGATACTGATGCAGAATATAAAGGTAACCGGCTGGGGCTATCGCAGTCACGGACGTTGATGCAGAAATGTAAAGGTATCTGGGCGAGGCTATCGTAGTCACGGATACTGATGCAGAATATAAAGGTAACCGGGCGGGGCTATGGCTGTCACGGACGCTGATGAAGAAATGTAAAGGTATCCGGGCGAGGCTATCGTAGTCACGGACGCTGATGCTGAAAAGTAAAGGTAACCGGGCGGGGCTATCGCAGTCACGGACGCTGATGCAGAAAAGTAAAGGTATCCGAGCGAGGCTATCGCAGTCACAGACGCTGATGTATAAATGTAAAGTTATCTGAGCGAGGCTATCGCATTCACGGACGCTGATGCAGAAAAGTAAAGGTAACCGGGCGGAGCTATCGCAGTCACGGACGCTGATGCAGAAAAGTAAAGGTATCCGAGCGAGGCTATCGCAGTCACGGATGCTGATGCAGAAATGTAAAGGTATCCAGGCGAGGCTATCGCAGTCACGGATACTGATGCACAAACTAAAGGTATCTGGGGGAGTCTAGCACAATCGCAGATACTAATGCAGAAGAGTAAAGGTATTCGGGGGAGGCTATCGCAGTCACGGACGTTGATGCAGAAACTAAAGGTATCCGGGGGAGTCTAGCACAATCACGGATTCTAATGCAGAAAAGTAAAGGTATCTGGGCGAGGCTATCGCAGTCACGGACGTTGATGCAGAAATGTAAAGGTATCTGGGCGAGGCTATCGTAGTCACGGATACTGATGCAGAATATAAAGGTAACCGGGCGGGGCTATGGCAGTCACGGACGCTGATGCAGAAAAGTAAAGGTAACCGGGCGGGGCTATCGCAGTCACGGACGCTGATGCAGAAAAGTAAAGGTATCCGAGCGAGGCTATCGCAGTCACAGACGCTGATGCAGAAATGTAAAGTTATCTGAGCGAGGCTATCGCATTCACGGACGCTGATGCAGAAAAGTAAAGGTAACCGGGCGGGGCTATCGCAGTCACGGACGCTGATGCAGAAAAGTAAAGGTATCCGAGCGAGGCTATCGCAGTCACGGATGCTGATGCAGAAATGTAAAGGTATGCGGGCGAGGCTATCGCAGTCACGGACGCTGATGCAGAAATGTATAGTTATCTGAGCGAGGCTATCGCATTCACGGACGCTGATGCAGAAAAGTAAAGGTATCCGGGCGAGGCTATCGCAGTCACGGAAACTGATGAAGAAATGTAAAGGTATCCGGGCGAGGCTATCGTAGTCACGGATGCTGATGCAGAAATGTAAAGGTATTCGGGCGAGGCTATCGCACTCACGGAGCCTGATGCAGAAAAGTAGAGGTATCCGGGCGAGGCTATCGCAGTCAAGGATGCTGATGCAGAAATGTAAAGGTATCCAGGCGAGGCTATCGCAGTCACGGATACTGATGCACAAACTAAAGGTATCCGGGGGAGTCTAGCACAATCGCAGATACTAATGCAGAAGAGTAAAGGTATTCGGGGGAGGCTATCGCAGTCACGGACGTTGATGCAGAAATGTAAAGGTATCTGGGCGATGCTATCGTAGTCACGGATACTGATGCAGAAAATAAAAGGTATCCGGGCGAGGCAATCGCACTCACGGATCCTGATGCAGAAAAGTAAAGGTATCCGGGCGAGGCTATCGCAGTCACGGACGTTGATGCAGAAATGTAAAGGTATCTAGGCGAGGCTATTGTAGTCACGGATACTGATGCAGAATATAAAGGTATCCGGGCGAGGCTATCACAGTCACGGACGTTGATCCAGAAATGTAAAGGTATCTGGGCGAGGCTATCGCAGTCACGGATACTGATGCAGAATATAAAGGTAACCGGGCGGGGCTATGGCTGTCACGGACGCTGATGCAGAAAAGTAAAGGTAACCGGGCGGGGCTATCGCAGTCACGGACGCTGATGCAGAAAAGTAAAGGTAACCGGGCGGGGCTATCGCAGTCACGGACGCTGATGCAGAAAAGTAAAGGTATCCGAGCGAGGCTATCGCAGTCACAGACGCTGATGCAGAAATGTAAAGTTATCTGAGCGAGGCTATCGCATTCACGGACGCTGATGCAGAAAAGTAAAGGTAACCGGGCGGGGCTATCGCAGTCACGGACGCTGATGCAGAAAAGTAAAGGTATCCGAGCGAGGCTATCGCAGTCACGGATGCTGATGCAGAAATGTAAAGCTATGCGGGCGAGGCTATCGCAGTCACGGACGCTGATGCAGAAATGTATAGTTATCTGAGCGAGGCTATCGCATTCACGGACGCTGATGCAGAAAAGTAAAGGTATCCGGGCGAGGCTATCGCAGTCACGGACGCTGATGAAGAAATGTAAAGGTATCCGGGCGAGGCTATCGTAGTCACGGATGCTGATGCAGAAATGTAAAGGTATTCGGGCGAGGCTATCGCACTCACGGAGCCTGATGCAGAAAAGTAGAGGTATCCGGGCGAGGCTATCGCAGTCAAGGATGCTGATGCAGAAATGTAAAGGTATCCAGGCGAGGCTATCGCAGTCACGGATACTGATGCACAAACTAAAGGTATCCGGGGGAGTCTAGCACAATCGCAGATACTAATGCAGAAGAGTAAAGGTATTCGGGGGAGGCTATCGCAGTCACGGACGTTGATGCAGAAATGTAAAGGTATCTGGGCGATGCTATCGTAGTCACGGATACTGATGCAGAATATAAAGGTAACCGGGCGGGGCTATTGAAGTCACGGACGCTGATGCAGAAAAGTAAAGGTAACCGGGCGGGGCTATTGCAGTCACGGACGCTGATGTAGAAAAGTGAAGATATCCGGGCGAGGCTATCGCAGTCACAGATACTGATGCAGAAATGTAAAGGTATCTGGGCGAGGCTATCATAGTCACGGATACTGATGCAGAATATAAAGGTAACCGGCCGGGGCTATCGCAGTCACGGACGCTGATGCAGAAATGTAAAGGTATCCGGGCGAGGCAATCGCAATCACGGATCCTGATGCAGAAAAGTAAAGGTATCCGGGCGAGGCTATAACAGTCACGGACATTGATCCAGAAATGTAAAGGTATCCGCGCGAGGCTATTGCAGTCACGGATACTGATGCAGAAACTAAAGGTATCCGGGGGAGTCTAGCACAATCACGGATTCTAATGCAGAAAAGTAAAGGTTTCCGGGCGAGGCTATCGCAGTCACGGACGTTGATGCAGAAATGTAAACGTATCTGGGCGAGTCTATCGTAGTCACGGATACTGATGCAGAATATAAAGGTAACCGGGCGGGGCTATCGCAGTCACGGACGCTGATGCAGAAATGTAAAGGTATCCGGGCGACGCAATCGCAATCACGGATCCTGATGCAGAAAAGTAAAGGTATCCCTGCGAGGCCATCACAGTCACGGACGTTGATCCAGAAATGTAAAGGTATCCGGGCGAGGCTATCGCAGTCACGGATACTGATGCAGAAAATAAAAGGTATCCGGGCGAGGCAATCGCACTCACGGATCCTGATGCAGAAAAGTAAAGGTATCCGGGCGAGGCTATCGCAGTCACGGACGTTGATGCAGAAATGTAAAGGTATCTAGGCGAGGCTATTGTAGTCACGGATACTGATGCAGAATATAAAGGTATCCGGGCGAGGCTATCACAGTCACGGACGTTGATCCAGAAATGTAAAGGTATCCGGGCGAGGCTATCGCAGTCACGGATACTGATGCACAAACTAAAGGTATCCGGGGAAGACTAGCACAATCACAGATACTAATGCAGAAGAGTAAAGGTATCCGGGGGAGGCTATCGCAGTCACGGACGTTGATGCAGAAATGTAAAGGTATCTGGGCGAGGCTATCGTAGTCACGGATACTGATGCAGAATATAAAGGTAACCGGGCGGGGCTATGGCTGTCACGGACGCTGATGCAGAAAAGTAAAGGTAACCGGGCGGGGCTATCGCAGTCACGGACGCCGATGCAGAAAAGTAAAGGTAACCGAGCGAGGCTATCGCAGTCACAGACGCTGATGCAGAAATGTAAAGTTATCTGAGCGAGGCTATCGCATTCACGGACGCTGATGCAGAAAAGTAAAGGTAACCGGGCGGGGCTATCGCAGTCACGGACGCTGATGCAGAAAAGTAAAGGTATCCGAGCGAGGCTATCGCAGTCACGGATGCTGATGCAGAAATGTAAAGGTATGCGGGCGAGGCTATCGCAGTCACAGACGCTGATGCAGAAATGTATAGTTATCTGAGCGAGGCTATCGCATTCACGGACGCTGATGCAGAAAAGTAAAGGTATCCGGGCGAGGCTATCGCAGTCACGGACGCTGATGAAGAAATGTAAAGGTATCCGGGCGAGGCTATCGTAGTCACGGATGCTGATGCAGAAATGTAAAGGTATTCGGGCGAGGCTATCGCACTCACGGAGCCTGATGCAGAAAAGTAGAGGTATCCGGGCGAGGCTATCGCAGTCAAGGATGCTGATGCAGAAATGTAAAGGTATCCAGGCGAGGCTATCGCAGTCACGGATACTGATGCACAAACTAAAGGTATCCGGGGGAGTCTAGCACAATCGCAGATACTAATGCAGAAGAGTAAAGGTATTCGGGGGAGGCTATCGCAGTCACGGACGTTGATGCAGAAATGTAAAGGTATCTGGGCGATGCTATCGTAGTCACGGATACTGATGCAGAAAATAAAAGGTATCCGGGCGAGGCAATCGCACTCACGGATCCTGATGCAGAAAAGTAAAGGTATCCGGGCGAGGCTATCGCAGTCACGGACGTTGATGCAGAAATGTAAAGGTATCTAGGCGAGGCTATTGTAGTCACGGATACTGATGCAGAATATAAAGGTATCCGGGCGAGGCTATCACAGTCACGGACGTTGATCCAGAAATGTAAAGGTATCCGGGCGAGGCTATCGCAGTCACGGATACTGATGCACAAACTAAAGGTATCCGGGGAAGTCTAGCACAATCACAGATACTAATGCAGAAGAGTAAAGGTATCCGGGGGAGGCTATCGCAGTCACGGACGTTGATGCAGAAATGTAAAGGTATCTGGGCGAGGCTATCGTAGTCACGGATACTGATGCAGAATATAAAGGTAACCGGGCGGGGCTATGGCTGTCACGGACGCTGATGCAGAAAGGTAAAGGTAACCGGGCGGGGCTATCGCAGTCACGGACGCTGATGCAGAAAAGTAAAGGTAACCGGGCGGGGCTATCGCAGTCACGGACGCTGATGCAGAAAAGTAAAGGTATCCGAGCGAGGCTATCGCAGTCACAGACGCTGATGCAGAAATGTAAAGTTATCTGAGCGAGGCTATCGCATTCACGGACGCTGATGCAGAAAAGTAAAGGTAACCGGGCGGGGCTATCGCAGTCACGGACGCTGATGCAGAAAAGTAAAGGTATCCGAGCGAGGCTATCGCAGTCACGGATGCTGATGCAGAAATGTAAAGCTATGCGGGCGAGGCTATCGCAGTCACGGACGCTGATGCAGAAATGTATAGTTATCTGAGCGAGGCTATCGCATTCACGGACGCTGATGCAGAAAAGTAAAGGTATCCGGGCGAGGCTATCGCAGTCACGGACGCTGATGAAGAAATGTAAAGGTATCCGGGCGAGGCTATCGTAGTCACGGATGCTGATGCAGAAATGTAAAGGTATTCGGGCGAGGCTATCGCACTCACGGAGCCTGATGCAGAAAAGTAGAGGTATCCGGGCGAGGCTATCGCAGTCAAGGATGCTGATGCAGAAATGTAAAGGTATCCAGGCGAGGCTATCGCAGTCACGGATACTGATGCACAAACTAAAGGTATCCGGGGGAGTCTAGCACAATCGCAGATACTAATGCAGAAGAGTAAAGGTATTCGGGGGAGGCTATCGCAGTCACGGACGTTGATGCAGAAATGTAAAGGTATCTGGGCGATGCTATCGTAGTCACGGATACTGATGCAGAATATAAAGGTAACCGGGCGGGGCTATTGAAGTCACGGACGCTGATGCAGAAAAGTAAAGGTAACCGGGCGGGGCTATTGCAGTCACGGACGCTGATGTAGAAAAGTGAAGATATCCGGGCGAGGCTATCGCAGTCACAGATACTGATGCAGAAATGTAAAGGTATCTGGGCGAGGCTATCATAGTCACGGATACTGATGCAGAATATAAAGGTAACCGGCCGGGGCTATCGCAGTCACGGACGCTGATGCAGAAATGTAAAGGTATCCGGGCGAGGCAATCGCAATCACGGATCCTGATGCAGAAAAGTAAAGGTATCCGGGCGAGGCTATAACAGTCACGGACATTGATCCAGAAATGTAAAGGTATCCGCGCGAGGCTATTGCAGTCACGGATACTGATGCAGAAACTAAAGGTATCCGGGGGAGTCTAGCACAATCACGGATTCTAATGCAGAAAAGTAAAGGTTTCCGGGCGAGGCTATCGCAGTCACGGACGTTGATGCAGAAATGTAAACGTATCTGGGCGAGTCTATCGTAGTCACGGATACTGATGCAGAATATAAAGGTAACCGGGCGGGGCTATCGCAGTCACGGACGCTGATGCAGAAATGTAAAGGTATCCGGGCGACGCAATCGCAATCACGGATCCTGATGCAGAAAAGTAAAGGTATCCGTGCGAGGCCATCACAGTCACGGACGTTGATCCAGAAATGTAAAGGTATCCGGGCGAGGCTATCGCAGTCACGGATACTGATGCAGAAAATAAAAGGTATCCGGGCGAGGCAATCGCACTCACGGATCCTGATGCAGAAAAGTAAAGGTATCCGGGCGAGGCTATCGCAGTCACGGACGTTGATGCAGAAATGTAAAGGTATCTAGGCGAGGCTATTGTAGTCACGGATACTGATGCAGAATATAAAGGTATCTGGGCGAGGCTATCACAGTCACGGACGTTGATCCAGAAATGTAAAGGTATCCGGGCGAGGCTATCGCAGTCACGGATACTGATGCACAAACTAAAGGTATCCGGGGAAGTCTAGCACAATCACAGATACTAATGCAGAAGAGTAAAGGTATCCGGGGGAGGCTATCGCAGTCACGGACGTTGATGCAGAAATGTAAAGGTATCTGGGCGAGGCTATCGTAGTCACGGATACTGATGCAGAATATAAAGGTAACCGGGCGGGGCTATGGCTGTCACGGACGCTGATGCAGAAAAGTAAAGGTAACCGGGCGGGGCTATCGCAGTCACGGACGCCGATGCAGAAAAGTAAAGGTAACCGAGCGAGGCTATCGCAGTCACAGACGCTGATGCAGAAATGTAAAGTTATCTGAGCGAGGCTATCGCATTCACGGACGCTGATGCAGAAAAGTAAAGGTAACCGGGCGGGGCTATCGCAGTCACGGACGCTGATGCAGAAAAGTAAAGGTATCCGAGCGAGGCTATCGCAGTCACGGATGCTGATGCAGAAATGTAAAGGTATGCGGGCGAGGCTATCGCAGTCACAGACGCTGATGCAGAAATGTATAGTTATCTGAGCGAGGCTATCGCATTCACGGACGCTGATGCAGAAAAGTAAAGGTATCCGGGCGAGGCTATCGCAGTCACGGACGCTGATGAAGAAATGTAAAGGTATCCGGGCGAGGCTATCGTAGTCACGGATGCTGATGCAGAAATGTAAAGGTATTCGGGCGAGGCTATCGCACTCACGGAGCCTGATGCAGAAAAGTAGAGGTATCCGGGCGAGGCTATCGCAGTCAAGGATGCTGATGCAGAAATGTAAAGGTATCCAGGCGAGGCTATCGCAGTCACGGATACTGATGCACAAACTAAAGGTATCCGGGGGAGTCTAGCACAATCGCAGATACTAATGCAGAAGAGTAAAGGTATTCGGGGGAGGCTATCGCAGTCACGGACGTTGATGCAGAAATGTAAAGGTATCTGGGCGATGCTATCGTAGTCACGGATACTGATGCAGAATATAAAGGTAACCGGGCGGGGCTATTGAAGTCACGGACGCTGATGCAGAAAAGTAAAGGTAACCGGGCGGGGCTATTGCAGTCACGGGCGCTGATGCAGAAAAGTGAACATATCCGGGCGAGGCTATCGCAGTCATGGATACTGATGCAGAAATGTAAAGGTATCTGGGCGAGGCTATCATAGTCACGGATACTGATGCAGAATATAAAGGTAACCGGCCGGGGCTATCGCAGTCACGGACGCTGATGCAGAAATGTAAAGGTATCCGGGCGAGGCAATCGCAATCACGGATCCTGATGCAGAAAAGTAAAGGTATCCGGGCGAGGCTATAACAGTCACGGACATTGATCCAGAAATGTAAAGGTATCCGCGCGAGGCTATTGCAGTCACAGATACTGATGCAGAAACTAAAGGTATCCGGGGGAGTCTAGCACAATCACGGATTCTAATGCAGAAAAGTAAAGGTTTCCGGGCGAGGCTATCGCTGTCACGGACGTTGATGCAGAAAAGTAAAGGTATCTGGGCGAGTCTATCGCAGTCACGGACACTGATGCAGAAAAGTAAAGGTATCCGAGCGAGGCTATCGCAGTCACGGATGCTGATGCAGAAATGTAAAGGTATGCGGGCGAGGCTATCGCAGTCACGGACGCTGATGCAGAAATGTATAGTTATCTGAGCGAGGCTATCGCATTCACGGACGCTGATGCAGAAAAGTAAAGGTATCCGGGCGAGGCTATCGCAGTCACGGAAACTGATGAAGAAATGTAAAGGTATCCGGGCGAGGCTATCGTAGTCACGGATGCTGATGCAGAAATGTAAAGGTATTCGGGCGAGGCTATCGCACTCACGGAGCCTGATGCAGAAAAGTAGAGGTATCCGGGCGAGGCTATCGCAGTCAAGGATGCTGATGCAGAAATGTAAAGGTATCCAGGCGAGGCTATCGCAGTCACGGATACTGATGCACAAACTAAAGGTATCCGGGGGAGTCTAGCACAATCGCAGATACTAATGCAGAAGAGTAAAGGTATTCGGGGGAGGCTATCGCAGTCACGGACGTTGATGCAGAAATGTAAAGGTATCTGGGCGATGCTATCGTAGTCACGGATACTGATGCAGAATATAAAGGTAACCGGGCGGGGCTATTGAAGTCACGGACGTTGATGCAGAAAAGTAAAGGTAACCGGGCGGGGCTATTGCAGTCACGGACGCTGATGCAGAAAAGTGAAGATATCCGGGCGAGGCTATCGCAGTCACGGATACTGATGCAGAAATGTAAAGGTATCTGGGCGAGGCTATCATAGTCACGGATACTGATGCAGAATATAAAGGTAACCGGCCGGGGCTATCGCAGTCACGGACGCTGATGCAGAAATGTAAAGGTATCCGGGCGAGGCAATCGCAATCACGGATCCTGATGCAGAAAAGTAAAGGTATCCGGGCGAGGCTATAACAGTCACGGACATTGATCCAGAAATGTAAAGGTATCCGGGCGAGGCTATCGCAGTCACGGATACTGATGCAGAAAATAAAAGGTATCCGGGCGAGGCAATCGCACTCACGGATCCTGATGCAGAAAAGTAAAGGTATCCGGGCGAGGCTATCGCAGTCACGGACGTTGATGCAGAAATGTAAAGGTATCTAGGCGAGGCTATTGTAGTCACGGATACTGATGCAGAATATAAAGGTATCCGGGCGAGGCTATCACAGTCACGGACGTTGATCCAGAAATGTAAAGGTATCCGGGCGAGGCTATCGCAGTCACGGATACTGATGCACAAACTAAAGGTATCCGGGGAAGTCTAGCACAATCACAGATACTAATGCAGAAGAGTAAAGGTATCCGGGGGAGGCTATCGCAGTCACGGACGTTGATGCAGAAATGTAAAGGTATCTGGGCGAGGCTATCGTAGTCACGGATACTGATGCAGAATATAAAGGTAACCGGGCGGGGCTATGGCTGTCACGGACGCTGATGCAGAAAAGTAAAGGTAACCGGGCGGGGCTATCGCAGTCACGGACGCTGATGCAGAAAAGTAAAGGTAACCGGGCGGGGCTATCGCAGTCACGGACGCTGATGCAGAAAAGTAAAGGTATCCGAGCGAGGCTATCGCAGTCACAGACGCTGATGCAGAAATGTAAAGTTATCTGAGTGAGGCTATCGCATTCACGGACGCTGATGCTGAAAAGTAAAGGTAACCGGGCGGGGCTATCGCAGTCACGGACGCTGATGCAGAAAAGTAAAGGTATGCGGGCGAGGCTATCGCAGTCACGGATACTGATGCACAAACTAAAGGTATCCGGGGAAGTCTAGCACAATCACAGATACTAATGCAGAAGAGTAAAGGTAACCGAGCGGGGCTATTGCAGTCACGGACGCTGATGTAGAAAAGTGAAGATATCCGGGCGAGGCTATCGCAGTCACAGATACTGATGCAGAAATGTAAAGGTATCTGGGCGAGGCTATCATAGTCACGGATACTGATGCAGAATATAAAGGTAACCGGCCGGGGCTATCGCAGTCACGGACGCTGATGCAGAAATGTAAAGGTATCCGGGCGAGGCAATCGCAATCACGGATCCTGATGCAGAAAAGTAAAGGTATCCGGGCGAGGCTATAACAGTCACGGACATTGATCCAGAAATGTAAAGGTATCCGCGCGAGGCTATTGCAGTCACGGATACTGATGCAGAAACTAAAGGTATCCGGGGGAGTCTAGCACAATCACGGATTCTAATGCAGAAAAGTAAAGGTTTCCGGGCGAGGCTATCGCAGTCACGGACGTTGATGCAGAAATGTAAACGTATCTGGGCGAGTCTATCGTAGTCACGGATACTGATGCAGAATATAAAGGTAACCGGGCGGGGCTATCGCAGTCACGGACGCTGATGCAGAAATGTAAAGGTATCCGGGCGACGCAATCGCAATCACGGATCCTGATGCAGAAAAGTAAAGGTATCCGTGCGAGGCCATCACAGTCACGGACGTTGATCCAGAAATGTAAAGGTATCCGGGCGAGGCTATCGCAGTCACGGATACTGATGCAGAAAATAAAAGGTATCCGGGCGAGGCAATCGCACTCACGGATCCTGATGCAGAAAAGTAAAGGTATCCGTGCGAGGCTATCGCAGTCACGGACGTTGATGCAGAAATGTAAAGGTATCTAGGCGAGGCTATTGTAGTCACGGATACTGATGCAGAATATAAAGGTATCCGGGCGAGGCTATCACAGTCACGGACGTTGATCCAGAAATGTAAAGGTATCCGGGCGAGGCTATCGCAGTCACGGATACTGATGCACAAACTAAAGGTATCCGGGGAAGTCTAGCACAATCACAGATACTAATGCAGAAGAGTAAAGGTATCCGGGGGAGGCTATCGCAGTCACGGACGTTGATGCAGAAATGTAAAGGTATCTGGGCGAGGCTATCGTAGTCACGGATACTGATGCAGAATATAAAGGTAACCGGGCGGGGCTATGGCTGTCACGGACGCTGATGCAGAAAAGTAAAGGTAACCGGGCGGGGCTATCGCAGTCACGGACGCCGATGCAGAAAAGTAAAGGTAACCGAGCGAGGCTATCGCAGTCACAGACGCTGATGCAGAAATGTAAAGTTATCTGAGCGAGGCTATCGCATTCACGGACGCTGATGCAGAAAAGTAAAGGTAACCGGGCGGGGCTATCGCAGTCACGGACGCTGATGCAGAAAAGTAAAGGTATCCGAGCGAGGCTATCGCAGTCACGGATGCTGATGCAGAAATGTAAAGGTATGCGGGCGAGGCTATCGCAGTCACAGACGCTGATGCAGAAATGTATAGTTATCTGAGCGAGGCTATCGCATTCACGGACGCTGATGCAGAAAAGTAAAGGTATCCGGGCGAGGCTATCGCAGTCACGGACGCTGATGAAGAAATGTAAAGGTATCCGGGCGAGGCTATCGTAGTCACGGATGCTGATGCAGAAATGTAAAGGTATTCGGGCGAGGCTATCGCACTCACGGAGCCTGATGCAGAAAAGTAGAGGTATCCGGGCGAGGCTATCGCAGTCAAGGATGCTGATGCAGAAATGTAAAGGTATCCAGGCGAGGCTATCGCAGTCACGGATACTGATGCACAAACTAAAGGTATCCGGGGGAGTCTAGCACAATCGCAGATACTAATGCAGAAGAGTAAAGGTATTCGGGGGAGGCTATCGCAGTCACGGACGTTGATGCAGAAATGTAAAGGTATCTGGGCGATGCTATCGTAGTCACGGATACTGATGCAGAATATAAAGGTAACCGGGCGGGGCTATTGAAGTCACGGACGCTGATGCAGAAAAGTAAAGGTAACCGGGCGGGGCTATTGCAGTCACGGACGCTGATGCAGAAAAGTGAACATATCCGGGCGAGGCTATCGCAGTCATGGATACTGATGCAGAAATGTAAAGGTATCTGGGCGAGGCTATCATAGTCACGGATACTGATGCAGAATATAAAGGTAACCGGCCGGGGCTATCGCAGTCACGGACGCTGATGCAGAAATGTAAAGGTATCCGGGCGAGGCAATCGCAATCACGGATCCTGATGCAGAAAAGTAAAGGTATCCGGGCGAGGCTATAACAGTCACGGACATTGATCCAGAAATGTAAAGGTATCCGCGCGAGGCTATTGCAGTCACAGATACTGATGCAGAAACTAAAGGTATCCGGGGGAGTCTAGCACAATCACGGATTCTAATGCAGAAAAGTAAAGGTTTCCGGGCGAGGCTATCGCTGTCACGGACGTTGATGCAGAAAAGTAAAGGTATCTGGGCGAGTCTATCGCAGTCACGGACGCTGATGCAGAAAAGTAAAGGTATCCGAGCGAGGCTATCGCAGTCACGGATGCTGATGCAGAAATGTAAAGGTATGCGGGCGAGGCTATCGCAGTCACGGACGCTGATGCAGAAATGTATAGTTATCTGAGCGAGGCTATCGCATTCACGGACGCTGATGCAGAAAAGTAAAGGTATCCGGGCGAGGCTATCGCAGTCACGGAAACTGATGAAGAAATGTAAAGGTATCCGGGCGAGGCTATCGTAGTCACGGATGCTGATGCAGAAATGTAAAGGTATTCGGGCGAGGCTATCGCACTCACGGAGCCTGATGCAGAAAAGTAGAGGTATCCGGGCGAGGCTATCGCAGTCAAGGATGCTGATGCAGAAATGTAAAGGTATCCAGGCGAGGCTATCGCAGTCACGGATACTGATGCACAAACTAAAGGTATCCGGGGGAGTCTAGCACAATCGCAGATACTAATGCAGAAGAGTAAAGGTATTCGGGGGAGGCTATCGCAGTCACGGACGTTGATGCAGAAATGTAAAGGTATCTGGGCGATGCTATCGTAGTCACGGATACTGATGCAGAATATAAAGGTAACCGGGCGGGGCTATTGAAGTCACGGACGTTGATGCAGAAAAGTAAAGGTAACCGGGCGGGGCTATTGCAGTCACGGACGCTGATGCAGAAAAGTGAAGATATCCGGGCGAGGCTATCGCAGTCACGGATACTGATGCAGAAATGTAAAGGTATCTGGGCGAGGCTATCATAGTCACGGATACTGATGCAGAATATAAAGGTAACCGGCCGGGGCTATCGCAGTCACGGACGCTGATGCAGAAATGTAAAGGTATCCGGGCGAGGCAATCGCAATCACGGATCCTGATGCAGAAAAGTAAAGGTATCCGGGCGAGGCTATAACAGTCACGGACATTGATCCAGAAATGTAAAGGTATCCGGGCGAGGCTATCGCAGTCACGGATACTGATGCAGAAAATAAAAGGTATCCGGGCGAGGCAATCGCACTCACGGATCCTGATGCAGAAAAGTAAAGGTATCCGGGCGAGGCTATCGCAGTCACGGACGTTGATGCAGAAATGTAAAGGTATCTAGGCGAGGCTATTGTAGTCACGGATACTGATGCAGAATATAAAGGTATCCGGGCGAGGCTATCACAGTCACGGACGTTGATCCAGAAATGTAAAGGTATCCGGGCGAGGCTATCGCAGTCACGGATACTGATGCACAAACTAAAGGTATCCGGGGAAGTCTAGCACAATCACAGATACTAATGCAGAAGAGTAAAGGTATCCGGGGGAGGCTATCGCAGTCACGGACGTTGATGCAGAAATGTAAAGGTATCTGGGCGAGGCTATCGTAGTCACGGATACTGATGCAGAATATAAAGGTAACCGGGCGGGGCTATGGCTGTCACGGACGCTGATGCAGAAAAGTAAAGGTAACCGGGCGGGGCTATCGCAGTCACGGACGCTGATGCAGAAAAGTAAAGGTAACCGGGCGGGGCTATCGCAGTCACGGACGCTGATGCAGAAAAGTAAAGGTATCCGAGCGAGGCTATCGCAGTCACAGACGCTGATGCAGAAATGTAAAGTTATCTGAGTGAGGCTATCGCATTCACGGACGCTGATGCTGAAAAGTAAAGGTAACCGGGCGGGGCTATCTCAGTCACGGACGCTGATGCAGAAAAGTAAAGGTATGCGGGCGAGGCTATCGCAGTCACGGATACTGATGCACAAACTAAAGGTATCCGGGGAAGTCTAGCACAATCACAGATACTAATGCAGAAGAGTAAAGGTATCCGGGGGAGGCTATCGCAGTCACGGACGTTGATGCAGAAATGTAAAGGTATCTGGGCGATGCTATCGTAGTCACGGATACTGATGCAGAATATAAAGGTAACCGGGCGGGGCTATTGAAGTCACGGACGTTGATGCAGAAAAGTAAAGGTACCCGGGCGGGGCTATTGCAGTCACGGACGCTGATGCAGAAAAGTGAAGATATCCGGGCGAGGCTATCGCAGTCACAGATACTGATGCAGAAATGTAAAGGTATCTGGGCGAGGCTATCATAGTCACGGATACTGATGCAGAATATAAAGGTAACCGGCCGGGGCTATCGCAGTCACGGACGCTGATGCAGAAATGTAAAGGTATCCGGGCGAGGCAATCGCAATCACGGATCCTGATGCAGAAAAGTAAAGGTATCCGGGCGAGGCTATAACAGTCACGGACATTGATCCAGAAATGTAAAGGTATCCGCGCGAGGCTATTGCAGTCACGGATACTGATGCAGAAACTAAAGGTATCCGGGGGAGTCTAGCACAATCACGGATTCTAATGCAGAAAAGTAAAGGTTTCCGGGCGAGGCTATCGCAGTCACGGACGTTGATGCAGAAATGTAAACGTATCTGGGCAAGTCTATCGTAGTCACGGATACTGATGCAGAATATAAAGGTAACCGGGCGGGGCTATCGCAGTCACGGACGCTGATGCAGAAATGTAAAGGTATCCGGGCGACGCAATCGCAATCACGGATCCTGATGCAGAAAAGTAAAGGTATCCCTGCGAGGCCATCACAGTCACGGACGTTGATCCAGAAATGTAAAGGTATCCGGGCGAGGCTATCGCAGTCACGGATACTGATGCAGAAAATAAAAGGTATCCGGGCGAGGCAATCGCACTCACGGATCCTGATGCAGAAAAGTAAAGGTATCCGGGCGAGGCTATCGCAGTCACGGACGTTGATGCAGAAATGTAAAGGTATCTAGGCGAGGCTATTGTAGTCACGGATACTGATGCAGAATATAAAGGTATCCGGGCGAGGCTATCACAGTCACGGACGTTGATCCAGAAATGTAAAGGTATCCGGGCGAGGCTATCGCAGTCACGGATACTGATGCACAAACTAAAGGTATCCGGGGAAGTCTAGCACAATCACAGATACTAATGCAGAAGAGTAAAGGTATCCGGGGGAGGCTATCGCAGTCACGGACGTTGATGCAGAAATGTAAAGGTATCTGGGCGAGGCTATCGTAGTCACGGATACTGATGCAGAATATAAAGGTAACCGGGCGGGGCTATGGCTGTCACGGACGCTGATGCAGAAAAGTAAAGGTAACCGGGCGGGGCTATCGCAGTCACGGACGCCGATGCAGAAAAGTAAAGGTAACCGAGCGAGGCTATCGCAGTCACAGACGCTGATGCAGAAATGTAAAGTTATCTGAGCGAGGCTATCGCATTCACGGACGCTGATGCAGAAAAGTAAAGGTAACCGGGCGGGGCTATCGCAGTCACGGACGCTGATGCAGAAAAGTAAAGGTATCCGAGCGAGGCTATCGCAGTCACGGATGCTGATGCAGAAATGTAAAGGTATGCGGGCGAGGCTATCGCAGTCACAGACGCTGATGCAGAAATGTATAGTTATCTGAGCGAGGCTATCGCATTCACGGACGCTGATGCAGAAAAGTAAAGGTATCCGGGCGAGGCTATCGCAGTCACGGACGCTGATGAAGAAATGTAAAGGTATCCGGGCGAGGCTATCGTAGTCACGGATGCTGATGCAGAAATGTAAAGGTATTCGGGCGAGGCTATCGCACTCACGGAGCCTGATGCAGAAAAGTAGAGGTATCCGGGCGAGGCTATCGCAGTCAAGGATGCTGATGCAGAAATGTAAAGGTATCCAGGCGAGGCTATCGCAGTCACGGATACTGATGCACAAACTAAAGGTATCCGGGGGAGTCTAGCACAATCGCAGATACTAATGCAGAAGAGTAAAGGTATTCGGGGGAGGCTATCGCAGTCACGGACGTTGATGCAGAAATGTAAAGGTATCTGGGCGATGCTATCGTAGTCACGGATACTGATGCAGAATATAAAGGTAACCCGGCGGGGCTATTGAAGTCACGGACGCTGATGCAGAAAAGTAAAGGTAACCGGGCGGGGCTATTGCAGTCACGGACGCTGATGCAGAAAAGTGAACATATCCGGGCGAGGTTATCGCAGTCACGGATACTGATGCAGAAATGTAAAGGTATCTGGGCGAGGCTATCATAGTCACGGATACTGATGCAGAATATAAAGGTAACCGGCCGGGGCTATCGCAGTCACGGACGCTGATGCAGAAATGTAAAGGTATCCGGGCGAGGCAATCGCAATCACGGATCCTGATGCAGAAAAGTAAAGGTATCCGGGCGAGGCTATAACAGTCACGGACATTGATCCAGAAATGTAAAGGTATCCGCGCGAGGCTATTGCAGTCACGGATACTGATGCAGAAACTAAAGGTATCCGGGGGAGTCTAGCACAATCACGGATTCTAATGCAGAAAAGTAAAGGTTTCCGGGCGAGGCTATCGCTGTCACGGACGTTGATGCAGAAAAGTAAAGGTATCTGGGCGAGGCTATCGTAGTCACGGATACTGATGCAGAATATAAAGGTAACCGGGCGGGGCTATGGCTGTCACGGACGCTGATGCAGAAAAGTAAAGGTATCCGGGCGAGGCTATCACAGTCACGGACGTTGATCCAGAAATGTAAAGGTATCCGGGCGAGGCTATCGCAGTCACGGATACTGATGCACAAACTAAAGGTATCCGGGGAAGTCTAGCACAATCACAGATACTAATGCAGAAGAGTAAAGGTATCCGGGGGAGGCTATCGCAGTCACGGACGTTGATGCAGAAATGTAAAGGTATCTGGGCGAGGCTATCGTAGTCACGGATACTGATGCAGAATATAAAGGTAACCGGGCGGGGCTATGGCTGTCACGGACGCTGATGCAGAAAAGTAAAGGTAACCGGGCGGGGCTATCGCAGTCACGGACGCTGATGCAGAAAAGTAAAGGTAAGCGGGCGGGGCTATCGCAGTCACGGACGCTGATGCAGAAAAGTAAAGGTATCCGAGCGAGGCTATCGCAGTCACAGACGCTGATGCAGAAATGTAAAGTTATCTGAGTGAGGCTATCGCATTCACGGACGCTGATGCTGAAAAGTAAAGGTAACCGGGCGGGGCTATCTCAGTCACGGACGCTGATGCAGAAAAGTAAAGGTATGCGGGCGAGGCTATCGCAGTCACGGATACTGATGCACAAACTAAAGGTATCCGGGGAAGTCTAGCACAATCACAGATACTAATGCAGAAGAGTAAAGGTATCCGGGGGAGGCTATCGCAGTCACGGACGTTGATGCAGAAATGTAAAGGTATCTGGGCGATGCTATCGTAGTCACGGATACTGATGCAGAATATAAAGGTAACCGGGCGGGGCTATTGAAGTCACGGACGTTGATGCAGAAAAGTAAAGGTACCCGGGCGGGGCTATTGCAGTCACGGACGCTGATGCAGAAAAGTGAAGATATCCGGGCGAGGCTATCGCAGTCACAGATACTGATGCAGAAATGTAAAGGTATCTGGGCGAGGCTATCATAGTCACGGATACTGATGCAGAATATAAAGGTAACCGGCCGGGGCTATCGCAGTCACGGACGCTGATGCAGAAATGTAAAGGTATCCGGGCGAGGCAATCGCAATCACGGATCCTGATGCAGAAAAGTAAAGGTATCCGGGCGAGGCTATAACAGTCACGGACATTGATCCAGAAATGTAAAGGTATCCGCGCGAGGCTATTGCAGTCACGGATACTGATGCAGAAACTAAAGGTATCCGGGGGAGTCTAGCACAATCACGGATTCTAATGCAGAAAAGTAAAGGTTTCCGGGCGAGGCTATCGCAGTCACGGACGTTGATGCAGAAATGTAAACGTATCTGGGCAAGTCTATCGTAGTCACGGATACTGATGCAGAATATAAAGGTAACCGGGCGGGGCTATCGCAGTCACGGACGCTGATGCAGAAATGTAAAGGTATCCGGGCGACGCAATCGCAATCACGGATCCTGATGCAGAAAAGTAAAGGTATCCCTGCGAGGCCATCACAGTCACGGACGTTGATCCAGAAATGTAAAGGTATCCGGGCGAGGCTATCGCAGTCACGGATACTGATGCAGAAAATAAAAGGTATCCGGGCGAGGCAATCGCACTCACGGATCCTGATGCAGAAAAGTAAAGGTATCCGGGCGAGGCTATCGCAGTCACGGACGTTGATGCAGAAATGTAAAGGTATCTAGGCGAGGCTATTGTAGTCACGGATACTGATGCAGAATATAAAGGTATCCGGGCGAGGCTATCACAGTCACGGACGTTGATCCAGAAATGTAAAGGTATCCGGGCGAGGCTATCGCAGTCACGGATACTGATGCACAAACTAAAGGTATCCGGGGAAGTCTAGCACAATCACAGATACTAATGCAGAAGAGTAAAGGTATCCGGGGGAGGCTATCGCAGTCACGGACGTTGATGCAGAAATGTAAAGGTATCTGGGCGAGGCTATCGTAGTCACGGATACTGATGCAGAATATAAAGGTAACCGGGCGGGGCTATGGCTGTCACGGACGCTGATGCAGAAAAGTAAAGGTAACCGGGCGGGGCTATCGCAGTCACGGACGCCGATGCAGAAAAGTAAAGGTAACCGAGCGAGGCTATCGCAGTCACAGACGCTGATGCAGAAATGTAAAGTTATCTGAGCGAGGCTATCGCATTCACGGACGCTGATGCAGAAAAGTAAAGGTAACCGGGCGGGGCTATCGCAGTCACGGACGCTGATGCAGAAAAGTAAAGGTATCCGAGCGAGGCTATCGCAGTCACGGATGCTGATGCAGAAATGTAAAGGTATGCGGGCGAGGCTATCGCAGTCACAGACGCTGATGCAGAAATGTATAGTTATCTGAGCGAGGCTATCGCATTCACGGACGCTGATGCAGAAAAGTAAAGGTATCCGGGCGAGGCTATCGCAGTCACGGACGCTGATGAAGAAATGTAAAGGTATCCGGGCGAGGCTATCGTAGTCACGGATGCTGATGCAGAAATGTAAAGGTATTCGGGCGAGGCTATCGCACTCACGGAGCCTGATGCAGAAAAGTAGAGGTATCCGGGCGAGGCTATCGCAGTCAAGGATGCTGATGCAGAAATGTAAAGGTATCCAGGCGAGGCTATCGCAGTCACGGATACTGATGCACAAACTAAAGGTATCCGGGGGAGTCTAGCACAATCGCAGATACTAATGCAGAAGAGTAAAGGTATTCGGGGGAGGCTATCGCAGTCACGGACGTTGATGCAGAAATGTAAAGGTATCTGGGCGATGCTATCGTAGTCACGGATACTGATGCAGAATATAAAGGTAACCCGGCGGGGCTATTGAAGTCACGGACGCTGATGCAGAAAAGTAAAGGTAACCGGGCGGGGCTATTGCAGTCACGGACGCTGATGCAGAAAAGTGAACATATCCGGGCGAGGTTATCGCAGTCACGGATACTGATGCAGAAATGTAAAGGTATCTGGGCGAGGCTATCATAGTCACGGATACTGATGCAGAATATAAAGGTAACCGGCCGGGGCTATCGCAGTCACGGACGCTGATGCAGAAATGTAAAGGTATCCGGGCGAGGCAATCGCAATCACGGATCCTGATGCAGAAAAGTAAAGGTATCCGGGCGAGGCTATAACAGTCACGGACATTGATCCAGAAATGTAAAGGTATCCGCGCGAGGCTATTGCAGTCACGGATACTGATGCAGAAACTAAAGGTATCCGGGGGAGTCTAGCACAATCACGGATTCTAATGCAGAAAAGTAAAGGTTTCCGGGCGAGGCTATCGCTGTCACGGACGTTGATGCAGAAAAGTAAAGGTATCTGGGCGAGTCTATCGCAGTCACGGACGCTGATGCAGAAAAGTAAAGGTATCCGAGCGAGGCTATCGCAGTCACGGATGCTGATGCAGAAATGTAAAGGTATGCGGGCGAGGCTATCGCAGTCACGGACGCTGATGCAGAAATGTATAGTTATCTGAGCGAGGCTATCGCATTCACGGACGCTGATGCAGAAAAGTAAAGGTATCCGGGCGAGGCTATCGCAGTCACGGAAACTGATGAAGAAATGTAAAGGTATCCGGGCGAGGCTATCGTAGTCACGGATGCTGATGCAGAAATGTAAAGGTATTCGGGCGAGGCTATCGCACTCACGGAGCCTGATGCAGAAAAGTAGAGGTATCCGGGCGAGGCTATCGCAGTCAAGGATGCTGATGCAGAAATGTAAAGGTATCCAGGCGAGGCTATCGCAGTCACGGATACTGATGCACAAACTAAAGGTATCCGGGGGAGTCTAGCACAATCGCAGATACTAATGCAGAAGAGTAAAGGTATTCGGGGGAGGCTATCGCAGTCACGGACGTTGATGCAGAAATGTAAAGGTATCTGGGCGATGCTATCGTAGTCACGGATACTGATGCAGAATATAAAGGTAACCGGGCGGGGCTATTGAAGTCACGGACGTTGATGCAGAAAAGTAAAGGTAACCGGGCGGGGCTATTGCAGTCACGGACGCTGATGCAGAAAAGTGAAGATATCCGGGCGAGGCTATCGCAGTCACGGATACTGATGCAGAAATGTAAAGGTATCTGGGCGAGGCTATCATAGTCACGGATACTGATGCAGAATATAAAGGTAACCGGCCGGGGCTATCGCAGTCACGGACGCTGATGCAGAAATGTAAAGGTATCCGGGCGAGGCAATCGCAATCACGGATCCTGATGCAGAAAAGTAAAGGTATCCGGGCGAGGCTATAACAGTCACGGACATTGATCCAGAAATGTAAAGGTATCCGGGCGAGGCTATCGCAGTCACGGATACTGATGCAGAAAATAAAAGGTATCCGGGCGAGGCAATCGCACTCACGGATCCTGATGCAGAAAAGTAAAGGTATCCGGGCGAGGCTATCGCAGTCACGGACGTTGATGCAGAAATGTAAAGGTATCTAGGCGAGGCTATTGTAGTCACGGATACTGATGCAGAATATAAAGGTATCCGGGCGAGGCTATCACAGTCACGGACGTTGATCCAGAAATGTAAAGGTATCCGGGCGAGGCTATCGCAGTCACGGATACTGATGCACAAACTAAAGGTATCCGGGGAAGTCTAGCACAATCACAGATACTAATGCAGAAGAGTAAAGGTATCCGGGGGAGGCTATCGCAGTCACGGACGTTGATGCAGAAATGTAAAGGTATCTGGGCGAGGCTATCGTAGTCACGGATACTGATGCAGAATATAAAGGTAACCGGGCGGGGCTATGGCTGTCACGGACGCTGATGCAGAAAAGTAAAGGTAACCGGGCGGGGCTATCGCAGTCACGGACGCTGATGCAGAAAAGTAAAGGTAACCGGGCGGGGCTATCGCAGTCACGGACGCTGATGCAGAAAAGTAAAGGTATGCGGGCGAGGCTATCGCAGTCACGGATACTGATGCACAAACTAAAGGTATCCGGGGAAGTCTAGCAGAATCACAGATACTAATGCAGAAGAGTAAAGGTATCCGGGGGAGGCTATCGCAGTCACAGACGTTGATGCAGAAATGTAAAGGTATCTGGGCGATGCTATCGTAGTCACGGATACTGATGCAGAATATAAAGGTAACCGGGCGGGGCTATTGAAGTCACGGACGTTGATGCAGAAAAGTAAAGGTAACCGGGCGGGGCTATTGCAGTCACGGACGCTGATGCAGAAAAGTGAAGATATCCGGGCGAGGCTATCGCAGTCACAGATACTGATGCAGAAATGTAAAGGTATCTGGGCGAGGCTATCATAGTCACGGATACTGATGCAGAATATAAAGGTAACCGGCCGGGGCTATCGCAGTCACGGACGCTGATGCAGAAATGTAAAGGTATCCGGGCGAGGCAATCGCAATCACGGATCCTGATGCAGAAAAGTAAAGGTATCCGGGCGAGGCTATAACAGTCACGGACATTGATCCAGAAATGTAAAGGTATCCGCGCGAGGCTATTGCAGTCACGGATACTGATGCAGAAACTAAAGGTATCCGGGGGAGTCTAGCACAATCACGGATTCTAATGCAGAAAAGTAAAGGTTTCCGGGCGAGGCTATCGCAGTCACGGACGTTGATGCAGAAATGTAAACGTATCTGGGCAAGTCTATCGTAGTCACAGATACTGATGTAGAATATAAAGGTAACCGGGCGGGGCTATCGCAGTCACGGACGCTGATGCAGAAATGTAAAGGTATCCGGGCGACGCAATCGCAATCACGGATCCTGATGCAGAAAAGTAAAGGTATCCCTGCGAGGCCATCACAGTCACGGACGTTGATCCAGAAATGTAAAGGTATCCGGGCGAGGCTATCGCAGTCACGGATACTGATGCAGAAAATAAAAGGTATCCGGGCTAGGCAATCGCACTCACGGATCCTGATGCAGAAAAGTAAAGGTATCCGGGCGAGGCTATCGCAGTCACGGACGTTGATGCAGAAATGTAAAGGTATCTAGGCGAGGCTATTGTAGTCACGGATACTGATGCAGAATATAAAGGTATCCGGGCGAGGCTATCACAGTCACGGACGTTGATCCAGAAATGTAAAGGTATCCGGGCGAGCCTATCGCAGTCACAGATACTGATGCACAAACTAAAGGTATCCGGGGAAGTCTAGCACAATCACAGATACTAATGCAGAAGAGTAAAGGTATCCGGGGGAGGCTATCGCAGTCACGGACGTTGATGCAGAAATGTAAAGGTATCTGGGCGAGGCTATCGTAGTCACGGATACTGATGCAGAATATAAAGGTAACCGGGCGGGGCTATGGCTGTCACGGACGCTGATGCAGAAAAGTAAAGGTAACCGGGCGGGGCTATCGCAGTCACGGACGCCGATGCAGAAAAGTAAAGGTAACCGAGCGAGGCTATCGCAGTCACAGACGCTGATGCAGAAATGTAAAGTTATCTGAGCGAGGCTATCGCATTCACGGACGCTGATGCAGAAAAGTAAAGGTAACCGGGCGGGGCTATCGCAGTCACGGACGCTGATGCAGAAAAGTAAAGGTATCCGAGCGAGGCTATCGCAGTCACGGATGCTGATGCAGAAATGTAAAGGTATGCGGGCGAGGCTATCGCAGTCACAGACGCTGATGCAGAAATGTATAGTTATCTGAGCGAGGCTATCGCATTCACGGACGCTGATGCAGAAAAGTAAAGGTATCCGGGCGAGGCTATCGCAGTCACGGACGCTGATGAAGAAATGTAAAGGTATCCGGGCGAGGCTATCGTAGTCACGGATGCTGATGCAGAAATGTAAAGGTATTCGGGCGAGGCTATCGCACTCACGGAGCCTGATGCAGAAAAGTAGAGGTATCCGGGCGAGGCTATCGCAGTCAAGGATGCTGATGCAGAAATGTAAAGGTATCCAGGCGAGGCTATCGCAGTCACGGATACTGATGCACAAACTAAAGGTATCCGGGGGAGTCTAGCACAATCGCAGATACTAATGCAGAAGAGTAAAGGTATTCGGGGGAGGCTATCGCAGTCACGGACGTTGATGCAGAAATGTAAAGGTATCTGGGCGATGCTATCGTAGTCACGGATACTGATGCAGAATATAAAGGTAACCCGGCGGGGCTATTGAAGTCACGGACGCTGATGCAGAAAAGTAAAGGTAACCGGGCGGGGCTATTGCAGTCACGGACGCTGATGCAGAAAAGTGAACATATCCGGGCGAGGCTATCGCAGTCACGGATACTGATGCAGAAATGTAAAGGTATCTGGGCGAGGCTATCATAGTCACGGATACTGATGCAGAATATAAAGGTAACCGGCCGGGGCTATCGCAGTCACGGACGCTGATGCAGAAATGTAAAGGTATCCGGGCGAGGCAATCGCAATCACGGATCCTGATGCAGAAAAGTAAAGGTATCCGGGCGAGGCTATAACAGTCACGGACATTGATCCAGAAATGTAAAGGTATCCGCGCGAGGCTATTGCAGTCACGGATACTGATGCAGAAACTAAAGGTATCCGGGGGAGTCTAGCACAATCACGGATTCTAATGCAGAAAAGTAAAGGTTTCCGGGCGAGGCTATCGCAGTCACGGACGTTGATGCAGAAATGTAAAGGTATCTGGGCGAGTCTATCGTAGTCACGGATACTGATGCAGAATATAAAGGTAACCGGGCGGGGCTATCGCAGTCACGGACGCTGATGCAGAAATGTAAAGGTATCCGGGCGACGCAATCGCAATCACGGATCCTGATGCAGAAAAGTAAAGGTATCCGGCCGAGGCTATCGCAGTAACGGATACTGATGCAGAAAAGTAAAGGTATCTGGGTGAGGAAATCGCAATCACGGACGTTGATGCAGAAATGTAAAGGTATCTAGGCGAGGCTATCGTAGTCACGGATACTGATGCAGAATATAATGGTAACCGGGCGGGGCTATTGCAGTCACGGACGCTGATGCAGAAATGTAAAGGTATCCGGGCGAGGCAATCGCTATCACGGATCCTGATGCAGAAAAGTAAAGGTATCCGAGCGAGGCTATTGCAGTCACGGACGCTGATGCAGAAATGTAAAGGTATCCGGGCGAGGCTATCACAGTCACGGATACTGATGCAGAATATAAAGGTAACCGGGCGGGGCTATTGAAGTCACGGACGCTGATGCAGAAAAGTAAAGGTAACCGGGCGGGGCTATTGCAGTCATGGACGCTGATGCAGAAAAGTGAAGATATCCGGGCGAGGCTATCGCAGTCACGGACGCTGATGCAGAAATGTAAAGGTATCTGGGCGATGCTATCGTAGTCACGGATACTGATGCAGAATATAAAGGTAACCGGGCGGGGCTATTGAAGTCACGGACGCTGATGCAGAAAAGTAAAGGTAACCGGGCGGGGCTATTGCAGTCATGGACGCTGATGCAGAAAAGTGAAGATATCCGGGCGAGGCTATCGCAGTCACGGATACTGATGCAGAAATGTAAAGGTATCTGGGCGAGGCTATCATAGTCACGGATACTGATGCAGAATATAAAGGTAACCGGCCGGGGCTATCGCAGTCACGGACGCTGATGCAGAAATGTAAAGGTATCCGGGCGTGGCTATCGCAGTCACGGACGCTGATGCAGAAAAGTGAAGATATCCGGGCGAGGCTATCGCAGTCACGGATACTGATGCAGAAATTTAAAGGTATCTGGGCGAGGCTATCACAGTCACGGACGCTGATGCAGAAATGTAAAGGTATCCGGGCGAGGCTATCGTAGTCACGGATGCTGATGCAGAAATGTAGAGGTATTCGGGCGAGGCTATCGCACTCACGGAGCCTGATGCAGAAAAGTAGAGGTATCCGGGCGAGGCTATCTCAGTCAAGGATGCTGATGCAGAAATGTAAAGGTATCTGGGCGAGGCTATCATAGTCACGGATACTGATGCAGAATATAAAGGTAACCGGCTGGGGATATCGCAGTCACGGACGTTGATGCAGAAATGTAAAGGTATCTGGGCGAGGCTATCGTAGTCACGGATACTGATGCAGAATATAAAGGTAACCGGGCGGGGCTATGGCTGTCACGGACGCTGATGAAGAAATGTAAAGGTATCCGGGCGAGGCTATCGTAGTCACGGACGCTGATGCTGAAAAGTAAAGGTAACCGGGCGGGGCTATCGCAGTCACGGACGCTGATGCAGAAAAGTAAAGGTATCCGAGCGAGGCTATCGCAGTCACAGACGCTGATGCATAAATGTAAAGTTATCTGAGCGAGGCTATCGCATTCACGGACGCTGATGCAGAAAAGTAAAGGTAACCGGGCGGAGCTATCGCAGTCACGGACGCTGATGCAGAAAAGTAAAGGTATCCGAGCGAGGCTATCGCAGTCACGGATGCTGATGCAGAAATGTAAAGGTATCCAGGCGAGGCTATCGCAGTCACGGATACTGATGCACAAACTAAAGGTATCTGGGGGAGTCTAGCACAATCGCAGATACTAATGCAGAAGAGTAAAGGTGTTCGGGGGAGGCTATCGCAGTCACGGACGTTGATGCAGAAATGTAAAGGTATCTGGGCGATGCTATCGTAGTCACGGATACTGATACAGAATATAAAGGTAACCGGGCGGGGCTATTGAAGTCACGGACGCTGATGCAGAAAAGTAAAGGTAACCGGGCGGGGCTATTGCAGTCACGGACGCTGATGCAGAAAAGTGAAGATATCCGGGCGAGGCTATCGCAGTCACAGATACTGATGCAGAAATGTAAAGGTATCTGGGCGAGGCTATCATAGTCACGGATACTGATGCAGAATATAAAGGTAACCGGCCGGGGCTATCGCAGTCACGGACGCTGATGCAGAAATGTAAAGGTATCCGGGCGAGGCAATCACCATCACGGATCCTGATGCAGAAAAGTAAAGGTATCCGGGCGAGGCTATAACAGTCACGGACATTGATCCAGAAATGTAAAGGTATCCGCGCGAGGCTATTGCAGTCACGGATACTGATGCAGAAACTAAAGGTATCCGGGGGAGTCTAGCACAATCACGGATTCTAATACAGAAAAGTAAAGGTTTCCGGGCGAGGCTATCGCAGTCACGGACGTTGATGCAGAAATGTAAAGGTATCTGGGCGAGTCTATCGTAGTCACGGATACTAATGCAGAATATAAAGGTAACCGGGCGGGGCTATCGCAGTCACGGACGCTGATGCAGAAATGTAAAGGTATCCGGGCGACGCAATCGCAATCACGGATCCTGATGCAGAAAAGTAAAGGTATCCGTGCGAGGCCATCACAGTCACGGACGTTGATCCAGAAATGTAAAGGTATCCGGGCGAGGCTATCGCAGTCACGGATACTGATGCAGAAAATAAAAGGTATCCGGGCGAGGCAATCGCACTCACGGATCCTGATGCAGAAAAGTAAAGGTATCCGGGCGAGGCTATCGCAGTCACGGACGTTGATGCAGAAATGTAAAGGTATCTAGGCGAGGCTATTGTAGTCACGGATACTGATGCAGAATATAAAGGTATCCGGGCGAGGCTATCACAGTCACGGACGTTGATCCAGAAATGTAAAGGTATCCGGGCGAGGCTATCGCAGTCACGGATACTGATGCACAAACTAAAGGTATCCGGGGAAGTCTAGCACAATCACAGATACTAATGCAGAAGAGTAAAGGTATCCGGGGGAGGCTATCGCAGTCACGGACGTTGATGCAGAAATGTAAAGGTATCTGGGCGAGGCTATCGTAGTCACGGATACTGATGCAGAATATAAAGGTAACCGGGCGGGGCTATGGCTGTCACGGACGCTGATGCAGAAAAGTAAAGGTAACCGGGCGGGGCTATCGCAGTCACGGACGCCGATGCAGAAAAGTAAAGGTAACCGAGCGAGGCTATCGCAGTCACAGACGCTGATGCAGAAATGTAAAGTTATCGGAGCGAGGCTATCGCATTCACGGACGCTGATGCAGAAAAGTAAAGGTAACCGGGCGGGGCTATCGCAGTCACGGACGCTGATGCAGAAAAGTAAAGGTATCCGAGCGAGGCTATCGCAGTCACGGATGCTGATGCAGAAATATAAAGGTATGCGGGCGAGGCTATCGCAGTCACAGACGCTGATGCAGAAATGTATAGTTATCTGAGCGAGGCTATCGCATTCACGAACGCTGATGCAGAAAAGTAAAGGTATCCGGGCGAGGCTATCGCAGTCACGGACGCTGATGAAGAAATGTAAAGGTATCTGGGCGAGGCTATCGTAGTCACGGATGCTGATGCAGAAATGTAAAGGTATTCGGGTGAGGCTATCGCACTCACGGAGCCTGATGCAGAAAAGTAGAGGTATCCGGGCGAGGCTATCGCAGTCAAGGATGCTGATGCAGAAATGTAAAGGTATCCAGGCGAGGCTATCGCAGTCACGGATACTGATGCACAAACTAAAGGTATCCGGGGGAGTCTAGCACAATCGCAGATACTAATGCAGAAGAGTAAAGGTATTCGGGGGAGGCTATCGCAGTCACGGACGTTGATGCAGAATTGTAAAGGTATCTGGGCGATGCTATCGTAGTCACGGATACTGATGCAGAATATAAAGGTAACCGGGCGGGGCTATTGAAGTCACGGACGCTGATGCAGAAAAGTAAAGGTAACCGGGCGGGGCTATTGCAGTCACGGACGCTGATGCAGAAAAGTGAAGATATCCGGGCGAGGCTATCGCAGTCACGGATACTGATGCAGAAATGTAAAGGTATCTGGGCGAGGCTATCATAGTCACGGATACTGATGCAGAATATAAAGGTAACCGGCCGGGGCTATCGCAGTCACGGACGCTGATGCAGAAATGTAAAGGTATCCGGGCGAGGCAATCGCAATCACGGATCCTGATGCAGAAAAGTAAAGGTAACCGGGCGGGGCTATTGCAGTCACGGACGCTGATGCAGAAAAGTGAAGATATCCGGGCGAGGCTATCGCAGTCACGGATACTGATGCAGAAATGTAAAGGTATCTGGGCGAGGCTATCATAGTCACGGATACTGATGCAGAATATAAAGGTAACCGGCCGGGGCTATCGCAGTCACGGACGCTGATGCAGAAATGTAAAGGTATCCGGGCGAGGCAATCGCAATCACGGATCCTGATGCAGAAAAGTAAAGGTATCCGCGCGAGGCTATTGCAGTCACGGATACTGATGCAGAAACTAAAGGTATCCGGGGGAGTCTAGCACAATCACGGATTCTAATGCAGAAAAGTAAAGGTTTCCGGGCGAGGCTATCGCAGTCACGGACGTTGATGCAGAAATGTAAAGGTATCTGGGCGAGTCTATCGTAGTCACGGATACTGATGCAGAATATAAAGGTAACCGGGCGGGGCTATCGCAGTCACGGACGCTGATGCAGAAATGTAAAGGTATCCGGGCGACGCAATCGCAATCACGGATCCTGATGCAGAAAAGTAAAGGTATCCGTGCGAGGCCATCACAGTCACGGACGTTGATCCAGAAATGTAAAGGTATCCGGGCGAGGCTATCGCAGTCACGGATACTGATGCAGAAAATAAAAGGTATCCGGGCGAGGCAATCGCACTCACGGATCCTGATGCAGAAAAGTAAAGGTATCCGGGCGAGGCTATCGCAGTCACGGACGTTGATGCAGAAATGTAAAGGTATCTAGGCGAGGCTATTGTAGTCACGGATACTGATGCAGAATATAAAGGTATCCGGGCGAGGCTATCACAGTCACGGACGTTGATCCAGAAATGTAAAGGTATCCGGGCGAGGCTATCGCAGTCACGGATACTGATGCACAAACTAAAGGTATCCGGGGAAGTCTAGCACAATCACAGATACTAATGCAGAAGAGTAAAGGTATCCGGGGGAGGCTATCGCAGTCACGGACGTTGATGCAGAAATGTAAAGGTATCTGGGCGAGGCTATCGTAGTCACGGATATTGATGCAGAATATAAAGGTAACCGGGCGGGGCTATGGCTGTCACGGACGCTGATGCAGAAAAGTAAAGGTAACCGGGCGGGGCTATCGCAGTCACGGACGCCGATGCAGAAAAGTAAAGGTAACCGAGCGAGGCTATCGCAGTCACAGACGCTGATGCAGAAATGTAAAGTTATCTGAGCGAGGCTATCGCATTCACGGACGCTGATGCAGAAAAGTAAAGGTATCCGGGCGGGGCTATCGCAGTCACGGACGCTGATGCAGAAAAGTAAAGGTATCCGAGCGAGGCTATCGCAGTCACGGATGCTGATGCAGAAATGTAAAGGTATGCGGGCGAGGCTATCGCAGTCACAGACGCTGATGCAGAAGTGTATAGTTATCTGAGCGAGGCTATCGCATTCACGAACGCTGATGCAGAAAAGTAAAGGTATCCGGGCGAGGCTATCGCAGTCACGGACGCTGATGAAGAAATGTAAAGGTATCCGGGCGAGGCTATCGTAGTCACGGATGCTGATGCAGAAATGTAAAGGTATTCGGGCGAGGCTATCGCACTCACGGAGCCTGATGCAGAAAAGTAGAGGTATCCGGGCGAGGCTATCGCAGTCAAGGATGCTGATGCAGAAATGTAAAGGTATCCAGGCGAGGCTATCGCAGTCACGGATACTGATGCACAAACTAAAGGTATCCGGGGGAGTCTAGCACAATCGCAGATACTAATGCAGAAGAGTAAAGGTATTCGGGGGAGGCTATCGCAGTCACGGACGTTGATGCAGAAATGTAAAGGTATCTGGGCGATGCTATCGTAGTCACGGATACTGATGCAGAATATAAAGGTAACCGGGCGGGGCTATTGAAGTCACGGACGCTGATGCAGAAAAGTAAACGTAACCGGGCGGGGCTATTGCAGTCACGGACGCTGATGCAGAAAAGTGAAGATATCCGGGCGAGGCTATCGCAGTCACGGATACTGATGCAGAAATGTAAAGGTATCTGGGCGAGGCTATCATAGTCACGGATACTGATGCAGAATATAAAGGTAACCGGCCGGGGCTATCGCAGTCACGGACGCTGATGCAGAAATGTAAAGGTATCCGGGCGAGGCAATCGCAATCACGGATCCTGATGCAGAAAAGTAAAGGTATCCGGGCGAGGCTATAACAGTCACGGACATTGATCCAGAAATGTAAAGGTATCCGCGCGAGGCTATTGCAGTCACGGATACTGATGCAGAAACTAAAGGTATCCGGGGGAGTCTAGCACAATCACGGATTCTAATGCAGAAAAGTAAAGGTTTCCGGGCGAGGCTATCGCAGTCACGGACGTTGATGCAGAAATGTAAAGGTATCTGGGCGAGTCTATCGTAGTCACGGATACTGATGCAGAATATAAAGGTAACCGGGCGGGGCTATCGCAGTCACGGACGCTGATGCAGAAATGTAAAGGTATCCGGGCGACGCAATCGCAATCACGGATCCTGATGCAGAAAAGTAAAGGTATCCGGCCGAGGCTATCGCAGTAACGGATACTGATGCAGAAAAGTAAAGGTATCTGGGTGAGGAAATCGCAATCACGGACGTTGATGCAGAAATGTAAAGGTATCTAGGCGAGGCTATCGTAGTCACGGATACTGATGCAGAATATAAAGGTAACCGGGCGGGGCTATTGCAGTCACGGACGCTGATGCAGAAATGTAAAGGTATCCGGGCGAGGCAATCGCTATCACGGATCCTGATGCAGAAAAGTAAAGGTATCCGAGCGAGGCTATCGCAGTCACGGACGCTGATGCAGAAATGTAAAGGTATCCGGGCGAAGCTATCACAGTCACGGACGTTGATCCAGAAATGTAAAGGTATCCGGGCGAGGCTATCGCAGTCACGGATACTGATGCACAAACTAAAGGTATCCGGGGAAGTCTAGCACAATCACAGATACTAATGCAGAAGAGTAAAGGTATCCGGGGGAGGCTATCGCAGTCACGGACGTTGATGCAGAAATGTAAAGGTATCTGGGCGAGGCTATCGTAGTCACGGATACTGATGCAGAATATAAAGGTAACCGGGCGGGGCTATCGCAGTCACGGACGCTGATGCAGAAAAGTAAAGGTAACCGGGCGGGGCTATCGCAGTCACGGACGCTGATGCAGAAAAGTAAAGGTATCCGAGCGAGGCTATCCCAGTCACAGACGCTGATGCAGAAATGTAAAGTTATCTGAGCGAGGCTATCGCATTCACGGACGCTGATGCAGAAAAGTAAAGGTAACCGGGCGGGGCTATCGCAGTCACGGACGCTGATGCAGAAAAGTAAAGGTATCCGAGCGAGGCTATCGCAGTCACGGATGCTGATGCAGAAATGTAAAGGTATGCGGGCGAGGCTATCGCAGTCACAGACACTGATGCAGAAATGTATAGTTATCTGAGCGAGGCTATCGCATTCACGGACGCAGATGCAGAAAAGTAAAGGTATCCGGGCGAGGCTATCGCAGTCACGGACGCTGATGAAGAAATGTAAAGGTATCCGGGCGAGGCTATCGTAGTCACGGATGCTGATGCAGAAATGTAAAGGTATTCGGGCGAGGCTATCGCACTCACGGAGCCTGATGCAGAAAAGTAGAGGTATCCGGGCGAGGCTATCGCAGTCAAGGATGCTGATGCAGAAATGTAAAGGTATGCGGGCGAGGCTATCGCAGTCACGGATACTGATGCACAAACTAAAGGTATCCGGGGGAGTCTAGCACAATCGCAGATACTAATGCAGAAGAGTAAAGGTATTCGGGGGAGGCTATCGCAGTAACGGACGTTGATGCAGAAATGTAAAGGTATCTGGGCGATGTTATCGTAGTCACGGATACTGATGCAGAATATAAAGGTAACCGGGCGGGGCTATTGAAGTCACGGACGCTGATGCAGAAAAGTAAAGGTAACCGGGCGGGGCTATTGCAGTCACGGACGCTGATGCAGAAAAGTGAAGATATCCGGGCGAGGCTATCGCAGTCACGGATACTGATGCAGAAATGTAAAGGTATCTGGGCGAGGCTATCATAGTCACGGATACTGATGCAGAATATAAAGGTAACCGGCCGGGGCTATCGCAGTCACGGACGCTGATGCAGAAATGTAAAGGTATCCGGGCGTGGCTATCGCAGTCACGGACGCTGATGCAGAAAAGTAAAAGTAACCGGGCGGGGCTATCGCAGTCACGGACGCCGATGCAGAAAAGTAAAGGTAACCGAGCGAGGCTATCGCAGTCACAGACGCTGATGCAGAAATGTAAAGTTATCTGAGCGAGGCTATCGCATTCACGGACGCTGATGCAGAAAAGTAAAGGTAACCGGGCGGGGCTATCGCAGTCACGGACGCTGATGCAGAAAAGTAAAGGTATCCGAGCGAGGCTATCGCAGTCACGGATGCTGATGCAGAAATGTAAAGGTATGTGGGCGAGGCTATCGCAGTCACAGACGCTGATGCAGAATATAAAGGTAACCGGCTGGGGCTATCGCAGTCACGGACGTTGATGCAGAAATGTAAAGGTATCTGGGCGAGGCTATCGTAGTCACGGATACTGATGCAGAATATAAAGGTAACCGGGCGGGGCTATGGCTGTCACGGACGCTGATGAAGAAATGTAAAGGTATCCGGGCGAGGCTATCGTAGTCACGGACGCTGATGCTGAAAAGTAAAGGTAACCGGGCGGGGCTATCGCAGTCACGGACGCTGATGCAGAAAAGTAAAGGTATCCGAGCGAGGCTATCGCAGTCACAGACGCTGATGCATAAATGTAAAGTTATCTGAGCGAGGCTATCGCATTCACGGACGCTGATGCAGAAAAGTAAAGGTAACCGGGCGGAGCTATCGCAGTCACGGACGCTGATGCAGAAAAGTAAAGGTATCCGAGCGAGGCTATCGCAGTCACGGATGCTGATGCAGAAATGTAAAGGTATCCAGGCGAGGCTATCGCAGTCACGGATACTGATGCACAAACTAAAGGTATCTGGGGGAGTCTAGCACAATCGCAGATACTAATGCAGAAGAGTAAAGGTATTCGGGGGAGGCTATCGCAGTCACGGACGTTGATGCAGAAATGTAAAGGTATCTGGGCGATGCTATCGTAGTCACGGATACTGATGCAGAATATAAAGGTAACCGGGCGGGGCTATTGAAGTCACGGACGCTGATGCAGAAAAGTAAAGGTAACCGGGCGGGGCTATTGCAGTCACGGACGCTGATGCAGAAAAGTGAAGATATCCGGGCGAGGCTATCGCAGTCACAGATACTGATGCAGAAATGTAAAGGTATCTGGGCGAGGCTATCATAGTCACGGATACTGATGCAGAATATAAAGGTAACCGTCCGGGGCTATCGCAGTCACGGACGCTGATGCAGAAATGTAAAGGTATCCGGGCGAGGCAATCGCAATCACGGATCCTGATGCAGAAAAGTAAAGGTATCCGGGCGAGGCTATAACAGTCACGGACATTGATCCAGAAATGTAAAGGTATCCGCGCGAGGCTATTGCAGTCACGGATACTGATGCAGAAACTAAAGGTATCCGGGGGAGTCTAGCACAATCACGGATTCTAATGCAGAAAAGTAAAGGTTTCCGGGCGAGGCTATCGCAGTCACGGACGTTGATGCAGAAATGTAAAGGTATCTGGGCGAGTCTATCGTAGTCACGGATACTGATGCAGAATATAAAGGTAACCGGCTGGGGCTATCGCAGTCACGGACGTTGATGCAGAAATGTAAAGGTATCTGGGCGAGGCTATCGTAGTCACGGATACTGATGCAGAATATAAAGGTAACCGGGCGGGGCTATGGCTGTCACGGACGCTGATGAAGAAATGTAAAGGTATCCGGGCGAGGCTATCGTAGTCACGGACGCTGATGCTGAAAAGTAAAGGTAACCGGGCGGGGCTATCGCAGTCACGGACGCTGATGCAGAAAAGTAAAGGTATCCGAGCGAGGCTATCGCAGTCACAGACGCTGATGCATAAATGTAAAGTTATCTGAGCGAGGCTATCGCATTCACGGACGCTGATGCAGAAAAGTAAAGGTAACCGGGCGGAGCTATCGCAGTCACGGACGCTGATGCAGAAAAGTAAAGGTATCCGAGCGAGGCTATCGCAGTCACGGATGCTGATGCAGAAATGTAAAGGTATCCAGGCGAGGCTATCGCAGTCACGGATACTGATGCACAAACTAAAGGTATCTGGGGGAGTCTAGCACAATCGCAGATACTAATGCAGAAGAGTAAAGGTATTCGGGGGAGGCTATCGCAGTCACGGACGTTGATGCAGAAATGTAAAGGTATCTGGGCGATGCTATCGTAGTCACGGATACTGATGCAGAATATAAAGGTAACCGGGCGGGGCTATTGAAGTCACGGACGCTGATGCAGAAAAGTAAAGGTAACCGGGCGGGGCTATTGCAGTCACGGACGCTGATGCAGAAAAGTGAAGATATCCGGGCGAGGCTATCGCAGTCACAGATACTGATGCAGAAATGTAAAGGTATCTGGGCGAGGCTATCATAGTCACGGATACTGATGCAGAATATAAAGGTAACCGTCCGGGGCTATCGCAGTCACGGACGCTGATGCAGAAATGTAAAGGTATCCGGGCGAGGCAATCGCAATCACGGATCCTGATGCAGAAAAGTAAAGGTATCCGGGCGAGGCTATAACAGTCACGGACATTGATCCAGAAATGTAAAGGTATCCGCGCGAGGCTATTGCAGTCACGGATACTGATGCAGAAACTAAAGGTATCCGGGGGAGTCTAGCACAATCACGGATTCTAATGCAGAAAAGTAAAGGTTTCCGGGCGAGGCTATCGCAGTCACGGACGTTGATGCAGAAATGTAAAGGTATCTGGGCGAGTCTATCGTAGTCACGGATACTGATGCAGAATATAAAGGTAACCGGGCGGGGCTATCGCAGTCACGGACGCTGATGCAGAAATGTAAAGGTATCCGGGCGAGGCAATCGCAATCACGGATCCTGATGCAGAAAAGTAAAGGTATCCGCGCGAGGCTATTGCAGTCACGGATACTGATGCAGAAACTAAAGGTATCCGGGGGAGTCTAGCACAATCACGGATTCTAATGCAGAAAAGTAAAGGTTTCCGGGCGAGGCTATCGCAGTCACGGACGTTGATGCAGAAATGTAAAGGTATCTGGGCGAGTCTATCGTAGTCACGGATACTGATGCAGAATATAAAGGTAACCGGCCGGGGCTATCGCAGTCACGGACGCTGATGCAGAAATGTAAAGGTATCCGGGCGAGGCAATCGCAATCACGGATCCTGATGCAGAAAAGTAAAGGTATCCGCGCGAGGCTATTGCAGTCACGGATACTGATGCAGAAACTAAAGGTATCCGGGGGAGTCTAGCACAATCACGGATTCTAATGCAGAAAAGTAAAGGTTTCCGGGCGAGGCTATCGCAGTCACGGACGTTGATGCAGAAATGTAAAGGTATCTGGGCGAGTCTATCGTAGTCACGGATACTGATGCAGAATATAAAGGTAACCGGGCGGGGCTATCGCAGTCACGGACGCTGATGCAGAAATGTAAAGGTATCCGGGCGACGCAATCGCAATCACGGATCCTGATGCAGAAAAGTAAAGGTATCCGTGCGAGGCCATCACAGTCACGGACGTTGATCCAGAAATGTAAAGGTATCCGGGCGAGGCTATCGCAGTCACGGATACTGATGCAGAAAATAAAAGGTATCCGGGCGAGGCAATCGCACTCACGGATCCTGATGCAGAAAAGTAAAGGTATCCGGGCGAGGCTATCACAGTCACGGACGTTGATCCAGAAATGTAAAGGTATCCGGGCGAGGCTATCGCAGTCACGGATACTGATGCACAAACTAAAGGTATCCGGGGAAGTCTAGCACAATCACAGATACTAATGCAGAAGAGTAAAGGTATCCGGGGGAGGCTATCGCAGTCACGGACGTTGATGCAGAAATGTAAAGGTATCTGGGCGAGGCTATCGTAGTCACGGATATTGATGCAGAATATAAAGGTAACCGGGCGGGGCTATGGCTGTCACGGACGCTGATGCAGAAAAGTAAAGGTAACCGGGCGGGGCTATCGCAGTCACGGACGCCGATGCAGAAAAGTAAAGGTAACCGAGCGAGGCTATCGCAGTCACAGACGCTGATGCAGAAATGTAAAGTTATCTGAGCGAGGCTATCGCATTCACGGACGCTGATGCAGAAAAGTAAAGGTATCCGGGCGGGGCTATCGCAGTCACGGACGCTGATGCAGAAAAGTAAAGGTATCCGAGCGAGGCTATCGCAGTCACGGATGCTGATGCAGAAATGTAAAGGTATGCGGGCGAGGCTATCGCAGTCACAGACGCTGATGCAGAAATGTATAGTTATCTGAGCGAGGCTATCGCATTCACGAACGCTGATGCAGAAAAGTAAAGGTATCCGGGCGAGGCTATCGCAGTCACGGACGCTGATGAAGAAATGTAAAGGTATCCGGGCGAGGCTATCGTAGTCACGGATGCTGATGCAGAAATGTAAAGGTATTCGGGCGAGGCTATCGCACTCACGGAGCCTGATGCAGAAAAGTAGAGGTATCCGGGCGAGGCTATCGCAGTCAAGGATGCTGATGCAGAAATGTAAAGGTATCCAGGCGAGGCTATCGCAGTCACGGATACTGATGCACAAACTAAAGGTATCCGGGGGAGTCTAGCACAATCGCAGATACTAATGCAGAAGAGTAAAGGTATTCGGGGGAGGCTATCGCAGTCACGGACGTTGATGCAGAAATGTAAAGGTATCTGGGCGATGCTATCGTAGTCACGGATACTGATGCAGAATATAAAGGTAACCGGGCGGGGCTATTGAAGTCACGGACGCTGATGCAGAAAAGTAAACGTAACCGGGCGGGGCTATTGCAGTCACGGACGCTGATGCAGAAAAGTGAAGATATCCGGGCGAGGCTATCGCAGTCACGGATACTGATGCAGAAATGTAAAGGTATCTGGGCGAGGCTATCATAGTCACGGATACTGATGCAGAATATAAAGGTAACCGGCCGGGGCTATCGCAGTCACGGACGCTGATGCAGAAATGTAAAGGTATCCGGGCGAGGCAATCGCAATCACGGATCCTGATGCAGAAAAGTAAAGGTATCCGGGCGAGGCTATAACAGTCACGGACATTGATCCAGAAATGTAATGGTATCCGCGCGAGGCTATTGCAGTCACGGATACTGATGCAGAAACTAAAGGTATCCGGGGGAGTCTAGCACAATCACGGATTCTAATGCAGAAAAGTAAAGGTTTCCGGGCGAGGCTATCGCAGTCACGGACGTTGATGCAGAAATGTAAAGGTATCTGGGCGAGTCTATCGTAGTCACGGATACTGATGCAGAATATAAAGGTAACCGGGCGGGGCTATCGCAGTCACGGACGCTGATGCAGAAATGTAAAGGTATCCGGGCGACGCAATCGCAATCACGGATCCTGATGCAGAAAAGTAAAGGTATCCGGCCGAGGCTATCGCAGTAACGGATACTGATGCAGAAAAGTAAAGGTATCTGGGTGAGGAAATCGCAATCACGGACGTTGATGCAGAAATGTAAAGGTATCTAGGCGAGGCTATCGTAGTCACGGATACTGATGCAGAATATAATGGTAACCGGGCGGGGCTATTGCAGTCACGGACGCTGATGCAGAAATGTAAAGGTATCCGGGCGAGGCAATCGCTATCACGGATCCTGATGCAGAAAAGTAAAGGTATCCGAGCGAGGCTATCGCAGTCACGGACGCTGATGCAGAAATGTAAAGGTATCCGGGCGAGGCTATCACAGTCACGGACGTTGATCCAGAAATGTAAAGGTATCCGGGCGAGGCTATCGCAGTCACGGATACTGATGCAGAAACTAAAGGTATCCGGGGGAGTCTAGCACAATCACGGATTCTAATGCAGAAAAGTAAAGGTTTCCGGGCGAGGCTATCGCAGTCACGGACGTTGATGCAGAAATGTAAAGGTATCTGGGCGAGTCTATCGTAGTCACGGATACTGATGCAGAATATAAAGGTAACCGGGCGGGGCTATCGCAGTCACGGACGCTGATGCAGAAATGTAAAGGTATCCGGGCGAGGCAATCGCAATCACGGATCCTGATGCAGAAAAGTAAAGGTATCCGCGCGAGGCTATTGCAGTCACGGATACTGATGCAGAAACTAAAGGTATCCGGGGGAGTCTAGCACAATCACGGATTCTAATGCAGAAAAGTAAAGGTTTCCGGGCGAGGCTATCGCAGTCACGGACGTTGATGCAGAAATGTAAAGGTATCTGGGCGAGTCTATCGTAGTCACGGATACTGATGCAGAATATAAAGGTAACCGGCCGGGGCTATCGCAGTCACGGACGCTGATGCAGAAATGTAAAGGTATCCGGGCGAGGCAATCGCAATCACGGATCCTGATGCAGAAAAGTAAAGGTATCCGCGCGAGGCTATTGCAGTCACGGATACTGATGCAGAAACTAAAGGTATCCGGGGGAGTCTAGCACAATCACGGATTCTAATGCAGAAAAGTAAAGGTTTCCGGGCGAGGCTATCGCAGTCACGGACGTTGATGCAGAAATGTAAAGGTATCTGGGCGAGTCTATCGTAGTCACGGATACTGATGCAGAATATAAAGGTAACCGGGCGGGGCTATCGCAGTCACGGACGCTGATGCAGAAATGTAAAGGTATCCGGGCGACGCAATCGCAATCACGGATCCTGATGCAGAAAAGTAAAGGTATCCGTGCGAGGCCATCACAGTCACGGACGTTGATCCAGAAATGTAAAGGTATCCGGGCGAGGCTATCGCAGTCACGGATACTGATGCAGAAAATAAAAGGTATCCGGGCGAGGCAATCGCACTCACGGATCCTGATGCAGAAAAGTAAAGGTATCCGGGCGAGGCTATCACAGTCACGGACGTTGATCCAGAAATGTAAAGGTATCCGGGCGAGGCTATCGCAGTCACGGATACTGATGCACAAACTAAAGGTATCCGGGGAAGTCTAGCACAATCACAGATACTAATGCAGAAGAGTAAAGGTATCCGGGGGAGGCTATCGCAGTCACGGACGTTGATGCAGAAATGTAAAGGTATCTGGGCGAGGCTATCGTAGTCACGGATATTGATGCAGAATATAAAGGTAACCGGGCGGGGCTATGGCTGTCACGGACGCTGATGCAGAAAAGTAAAGGTAACCGGGCGGGGCTATCGCAGTCACGGACGCCGATGCAGAAAAGTAAAGGTAACCGAGCGAGGCTATCGCAGTCACAGACGCTGATGCAGAAATGTAAAGTTATCTGAGCGAGGCTATCGCATTCACGGACGCTGATGCAGAAAAGTAAAGGTATCCGGGCGGGGCTATCGCAGTCACGGACGCTGATGCAGAAAAGTAAAGGTATCCGAGCGAGGCTATCGCAGTCACGGATGCTGATGCAGAAATGTAAAGGTATGCGGGCGAGGCTATCGCAGTCACAGACGCTGATGCAGAAATGTATAGTTATCTGAGCGAGGCTATCGCATTCACGAACGCTGATGCAGAAAAGTAAAGGTATCCGGGCGAGGCTATCGCAGTCACGGACGCTGATGAAGAAATGTAAAGGTATCCGGGCGAGGCTATCGTAGTCACGGATGCTGATGCAGAAATGTAAAGGTATTCGGGCGAGGCTATCGCACTCACGGAGCCTGATGCAGAAAAGTAGAGGTATCCGGGCGAGGCTATCGCAGTCAAGGATGCTGATGCAGAAATGTAAAGGTATCCAGGCGAGGCTATCGCAGTCACGGATACTGATGCACAAACTAAAGGTATCCGGGGGAGTCTAGCACAATCGCAGATACTAATGCAGAAGAGTAAAGGTATTCGGGGGAGGCTATCGCAGTCACGGACGTTGATGCAGAAATGTAAAGGTATCTGGGCGATGCTATCGTAGTCACGGATACTGATGCAGAATATAAAGGTAACCGGGCGGGGCTATTGAAGTCACGGACGCTGATGCAGAAAAGTAAACGTAACCGGGCGGGGCTATTGCAGTCACGGACGCTGATGCAGAAAAGTGAAGATATCCGGGCGAGGCTATCGCAGTCACGGATACTGATGCAGAAATGTAAAGGTATCTGGGCGAGGCTATCATAGTCACGGATACTGATGCAGAATATAAAGGTAACCGGCCGGGGCTATCGCAGTCACGGACGCTGATGCAGAAATGTAAAGGTATCCGGGCGAGGCAATCGCAATCACGGATCCTGATGCAGAAAAGTAAAGGTATCCGGGCGAGGCTATAACAGTCACGGACATTGATCCAGAAATGTAATGGTATCCGCGCGAGGCTATTGCAGTCACGGATACTGATGCAGAAACTAAAGGTATCCGGGGGAGTCTAGCACAATCACGGATTCTAATGCAGAAAAGTAAAGGTTTCCGGGCGAGGCTATCGCAGTCACGGACGTTGATGCAGAAATGTAAAGGTATCTGGGCGAGTCTATCGTAGTCACGGATACTGATGCAGAATATAAAGGTAACCGGGCGGGGCTATCGCAGTCACGGACGCTGATGCAGAAATGTAAAGGTATCCGGGCGACGCAATCGCAATCACGGATCCTGATGCAGAAAAGTAAAGGTATCCGGCCGAGGCTATCGCAGTAACGGATACTGATGCAGAAAAGTAAAGGTATCTGGGTGAGGAAATCGCAATCACGGACGTTGATGCAGAAATGTAAAGGTATCTAGGCGAGGCTATCGTAGTCACGGATACTGATGCAGAATATAATGGTAACCGGGCGGGGCTATTGCAGTCACGGACGCTGATGCAGAAATGTAAAGGTATCCGGGCGAGGCAATCGCTATCACGGATCCTGATGCAGAAAAGTAAAGGTATCCGAGCGAGGCTATCGCAGTCACGGACGCTGATGCAGAAATGTAAAGGTATCCGGGCGAGGCTATCACAGTCACGGACGTTGATCCAGAAATGTAAAGGTATCCGGGCGAGGCTATCGCAGTCACGGATACTGATGCACAAACTAAAGGTATCCGGGGAAGTCTAGCACAATCACAGATACTAATGCAGAAGAGTAAAGGTATCCGGGGGAGGCTATCGCAGTCACGGACGTTGATGCAGAAATGTAAAGGTATCTGGGCGAGGCTATCGTAGTCACGGATACTGATGCAGAATATAAAGGTAACCGGGCGGGGCTATCGCAGTCACGGACGCTGATGCAGAAAAGTAAAGGTAACCGGGCGGGGCTATCGCACTCACGGACGCTGATGCAGAAAAGTAAAGGTATCCGAGCGAGGCTATCGCAGTCACAGACGCTGATGCAGAAATGTAAAGTTATCTGAGCGAGGCTATCGCATTCACGGACGCTGATGCAGAAAAGTAAAGGTAACCGGGCGGGGCTATCGCAGTCACGGACGATGATGCAGAAAAGTAAAGGTATCCGAGCGAGGCTATCGCAGTCACGGATGCTGATGCAGAAATGTAAAGGTATGCGGGCGAGGCTATCGCAGTCACAGACACTGATGCAGAAATGTATAGTTATCTGAGCGAGGCTATCGCATTCACGGACGCAGATGCAGAAAAGTAAAGGTATCCGGGCGAGGCTATCGCAGTCACGGACGCTGATGAAGAAGTGTAAAGGTATCCGGGCGAGGCTATCGTAGTCACGGATGCTGATGCAGAAATGTAAAGGTATTCGGGCGAGGCTATCGCACTCACGGAGCCTGATGCAGAAAAGTAGAGGTATCCGGGCGAGGCTATCGCAGTCAAGGATGCTGATGCAGAAATGTAAAGGTATGCGGGCGAGGCTATCGCAGTCACGGATACTGATGCACAAACTAAAGGTATCCGGGGGAGTCTAGCACAATCGCAGATACTAATGCAGAAGAGTAAAGGTATTCGGGGGAGGCTATCGCAGTAACGGACGTTGATGCAGAAATGTAAAGGTATCTGGGCGATGTTATCGTAGTCACGGATACTGATGCAGAATATAAAGGTAACCGGGCGGGGCTATTGAAGTCACGGACGCTGATGCAGAAAAGTAAAGGTAACCGGGCGGGGCTATTGCAGTCACGGACGCTGATGCAGAAAAGTGAAGATATCCGGGCGAGGCTATCGCAGTCACGGATACTGATGCAGAAATGTAAAGGTATCTGGGCGAGGCTATCATAGTCACGGATACTGATGCAGAATATAAAGGTAACCGGCCGGGGCTATCGCAGTCACGGACGCTGATGCAGAAATGTAAAGGTATCCGGGCGTGGGTATCGCAGTCACGGACGCTGATGCAGAAAAGTAAAGGTAACCGGGCGGGGCTATCGCAGTCACGGACGCCGATGCAGAAAAGTAAAGGTAACCGAGCGAGGCTATCGCAGTCACAGACGCTGATGCAGAAATGTAAAGTTATCTGAGCGAGGCTATCGCATTCACGGACGCTGATGCAGAAAAGTAAAGGTAACCGGGCGGGGCTATCGCAGTCACGGACGCTGATGCAGAAAAGTAAAGGTATCCGAGCGAGGCTATCGCAGTCACGGATGCTGATGCAGAAATGTAAAGGTATGTGGGCGAGGCTATCGCAGTCACAGACGCTGATGCAGAATATAAAGGTAACCGGCTGGGGCTATCGCAGTCACGGACGTTGATGCAGAAATGTAAAGGTATCTGGGCGAGGCTATCGTAGTCACGGATACTGATGCAGAATATAAAGGTAACCGGGCGGGGCTATGGCTGTCACGGACGCTGATGAAGAAATGTAAAGGTATCCGGGCGAGGCTATCGTAGTCACGGACGCTGATGCTGAAAAGTAAAGGTAACCGGGCGGGGCTATCGCAGTCACGGACGCTGATGCAGAAAAGTAAAGGTATCCGAGCGAGGCTATCGCAGTCACAGACGCTGATGCATAAATGTAAAGTTATCTGAGCGAGGCTATCGCATTCACGGACGCTGATGCAGAAAAGTAAAGGTAACCGGGCGGAGCTATCGCAGTCACGGACGCTGATGCAGAAAAGTAAAGGTATCCGAGCGAGGCTATCGCAGTCACGGATGCTGATGCAGAAATGTAAAGGTATCCAGGCGAGGCTATCGCAGTCACGGATACTGATGCACAAACTAAAGGTATCTGGGGGAGTCTAGCACAATCGCAGATACTAATGCAGAAGAGTAAAGGTATTCGGGGGAGGCTATCGCAGTCACGGACGTTGATGCAGAAATGTAAAGGTATCTGGGCGATGCTATCGTAGTCACGGATACTGATGCAGAATATAAAGGTAACCGGGCGGGGCTATTGAAGTCACGGACGCTGATGCAGAAAAGTAAAGGTAACCGGGCGGGGCTATTGCAGTCACGGACGCTGATGCAGAAAAGTGAAGATATCCGGGCGAGGCTATCGCAGTCACAGATACTGATGCAGAAATGTAAAGGTATCTGGGCGAGGCTATCATAGTCACGGATACTGATGCAGAATATAAAGGTAACCGTCCGGGGCTATCGCAGTCACGGACGCTGATGCAGAAATGTAAAGGTATCCGGGCGAGGCAATCGCAATCACGGATCCTGATGCAGAAAAGTAAAGGTATCCGGGCGAGGCTATAACAGTCACGGACATTGATCCAGAAATGTAAAGGTATCCGCGCGAGGCTATTGCAGTCACGGATACTGATGCAGAAACTAAAGGTATCCGGGGGAGTCTAGCACAATCACGGATTCTAATGCAGAAAAGTAAAGGTTTCCGGGCGAGGCTATCGCAGTCACGGACGTTGATGCAGAAATGTAAAGGTATCTGGGCGAGTCTATCGTAGTCACGGATACTGATGCAGAATATAAAGGTAACCGGGCGGGGCTATCGCAGTCACGGACGCTGATGCAGAAATGTAAAGGTATCCGGGCGACGCAATCGCAATCACGGATCCTGATGCAGAAAAGTAAAGGTATCCGTGCGAGGCAATCACAGTCACGGACGTTGATCCAGAAATGTAAAGGTATCCGGGCGAGGCTATCGCAGTCACGGATACTGATGCAGAAAATAAAAGGTATCCGGGCGAGGCAATCGCACTCACGGATCCTGATGTAGAAAAGTAAAGGTATCCGGGCGAGGCTATCGCAGTCACGGACGTTGATGCAGAAATGTAAAGGTATCTAGGCGAGGCTATTGTAGTCACGGATACTGATGCAGAATATAAAGGTATCCGGGCGAGGCTATCACAGTCACGGACGTTGATCCAGAAATGTAAAGGTATCCGGGCGAGGCTATCGCAGTCACGGATACTGATGCGAAAACTAAAGGTATCCGGGGAAGTCTAGCACAATCACAGATACTAATGCAGAAGAGTAAAGGTATCCGGGGGAGGCTATCGCAGTCACGGACGTTGATGCAAAAATGTAAAGGTATCTGGGCGAGGCTATCGTAGTCACGGATACTGATGCAGAATATAAAGGTAACCGGGCGGGGCTATGGCTGTCACGGACGCTGATGCAGAAAAGTAAAGGTAACCGGGCGGGGCTATCGCAGTCACGGACGCCGATGCAGAAAAGTAAAGGTAACCGAGCGAGGCTATCGCAGTCACAGACGCTGATGCAGAAATGTAAAGTTATCTGAGCGAGGCTATCGCATTCACGGACGCTGATGCAGAAAAGTAAAGGTAACCGGGCGGGGCTATCGCAGTCACGGACGCTGATGCAGAAAAGTAAAGGTATCCGAGCGAGGCTATCGCAGTCACGGATGCTGATGCAGAAATGTAAAGGTATGCGGGCGAGGCTATCGCAGTCACAGACGCTGATGCAGAAATGTATAGTTATCTAAGCGAGGCTATCGCATTCACGGACGCTGATGAAGAAAAGTAAAGGTATCCGGGCGAGGCTATCGCAGTCACGGACGCTGATGAAGAAATGTAAAGGTATCCGGGCGAGGCTATCATAGTCACGGATGCTGATGCAGAAATGTAAAGGTATTCGGGCGAGGCTATCGCACTCACGGAGCCTGATGCAGAAAAGTAGAGGTATCCGGGCGAGGCTATCGCAGTCAAGGATGCTGATGCAGAAATGTAAAGGTATCCAGGCGAGGCTATCGCAGTCACGGATACTGATGCACAAACTAAAGGTATCCGGGGGAGTCTAGCACAATCGCAGATACTAATGCAGAAGAGTAAAGGTATTCGGGGGAGGCTATCGCAGTCACGGACGTTGATGCAGAAATGTAAAGGTATCTGGGCGATGCTATCGTAGTCACGGATACTGATGCAGAATATAAAGGTAACCGGGCGGGGCTATTGAAGTCACGGACGCTGATGCAGAAAAGTAAAGGTAACCGGGCGGGGCTATTGCAGTCACGGACGCTGATGCAGAAAAGTGAAGATATCCGGGCGAGGCTATCGCAGTCACGGATACTGATGCAGAAATGTAAAGGTATCTGGGCGAGGCTATCATAGTCACGGATACTGATGCAGAATATAAAGGTAACCGGCCGGGGCTATCGCAGTCACGGACGCTGATGCAGAAATGTAAAGGTATCCGGGCGAGGCAATCGCAATCACGGATCCTGATGCAGAAAAGTAAAGGTATCCGGGCGAGGCTATAACAGTCACGGACATTGATCCAGAAATGTAAAGGTATCCGCGCGAGGCTATTGCAGTCACGGATACTGATGCAGAAACTAAAGGTATCCGGGGGAGTCTAGCACAATCACGGATTCTAATGCAGAAAAGTAAAGGTTTCCGGGCGAGGCTATCGCAGTCACGGACGTTGATGCAGAAATGTAAAGGTATCTGGGCGAGTCTATCGTAGTCACGGATACTGATGCAGAATATAAAGGTAACCGGGCGGGGCTATCGCAGTCACGGACGCTGATGCAGAAATGTAAAGGTATCCGGGCGACGCAATCGCAATCACGGATCCTGATGCAGAAAAGTAAAGGTATCCGGCCGAGGCTATCGCAGTAACGGATACTGATGCAGAAAAGTAAAGGTATCTGGGTGAGGAAATCGCAATCACGGACGTTGATGCAGAAATGTAAAGGTATCTAGGCGAGGCTATCGTAGTCACGGATACTGATGCAGAATATAATGGTAACCGGGCGGGGCTATTGCAGTCACGGACGCTGATGCAGAAATGTAAAGGTATCCGGGCGAGGCAATCGCTATCACGGATCCTGATGCAGAAAAGTAAAGGTATCCGAGCGAGGCTATCGCAGTCACGGACGCTGATACAGAAATGTAAAGGTATCCGGGCGAGGCTATCACAGTCACGGACGTTGATCCAGAAATGTAAAGGTATCCGGGCGAGGCTATCGCAGTCACGGATACTGATGCACAAACTAAAGGTATCCGGGGAAGTCTAGCACAATCACAGATACTAATGCAGAAGAGTAAAGGTATCCGGGGGAGGCTATCGCAGTCACGGACGTTGATGCAGAAATGTAAAGGTATCTGGGCGAGGCTATCGTAGTCACGGATACTGATGCAGAATATAAAGGTAACCGGGCGGGGCTATCGCAGTCACGGACGCTGATGCAGAAAAGTAAAGGTAACCGGGCGGGGCTATCGCAGTCACGGACGCTGATGCAGAAAAGTAAAGGTATCCGAGCGAGGCTATCGCAGTCACAGACGCTGATGCAGAAATGTAAAGTTATCTGAGCGAGGCTATCGCATTCACGGACGCTGATGCAGAAAAGTAAAGGTAACCGGGCGGGGCTATCGCAGTCACGGACGCTGATGCAGAAAAGTAAAGGTATCCGAGCGAGGCTATCGCAGTCACGGATGCTGATGCAGAAATGTAAAGGTATGCGGGTGAGGCTATCGCAGTCACAGACGCTGATGCAGAAATGTATAGTTATCTGAGCGAGGCTATCGCATTCACGGACGCAGATGCAGAAAAGTAAAGGTATCCGGGCGAGGCTATCGCAGTCACGGACGCTGATGAAGAAATGTAAAGGTATCCGGGCGAGGCTATCGTAGTCACGGATGCTGATGCAGAAATGTAAAGGTATTCGGGCGAGGCTATCGCACTCACGTAGCCTGATGCAGAAAAGTAGAGGTATCCGGGCGAGGCTATCGCAGTCAAGGATGCTGATGCAGAAATGTAAAGGTATGCGGGCGAGGCTATCGCAGTCACGGATACTGATGCACAAACTAAAGGTATCCGGGGGAGTCTAGGACAATCGCAGATACTAATGCAGAAGAGTAAAGGTATTCGGGGGAGGCTATCGCAGTCACGGACGTTGATGCAGAAATGTAAAGGTATCTGGGCGATGCTATCGTAGTCACGGATACTGATGCAGAATATAAAGGTAACCGGGCGGGGCTATCGCAGTCACGGACGCTGATGCAGAAATGTAAAGGTATCCGGGCGACGCAATCGCAATCACGGATCCTGATGCAGAAAAGTAAAGGTATCCGTGCGAGGCCATCACAGTCACGGACGTTGATCCAGAAATGTAAAGGTATCCGGGCGAGGCTATCGCAGTCACGGATACTGATGCAGAAAATAAAAGGTATCCGGGCGAGGCAATCGCACTCACGGATCCTGATGCAGAAAAGTAAAGGTATCCGGGCGAGGCTATCGCAGTCACGGACGTTGATGCAGAAATGTAAAGGTATCTAGGCGAGGCTATTGTAGTCACGGATACTGATGCAGAATATAAAGGTATCCGGGCGAGGCTATCACAGTCACGGACGTTGATCCAGAAATGTAAAGGTATCCGGGCGAGGCTATCGCAGTCACGGATACTGATGCACAAACTAAAGGTATCCGGGGAAGTCTAGCACAATCACAGATACTAATGCAGAAGAGTAAAGGTATCCGGGGGAGGCTATCGCAGTCACGGACGTTGATGCAAAAATGTAAAGGTATCTGGGCGAGGCTATCGTAGTCACGGATACTGATGCAGAATATAAAGGTAACCGGGCGGGGCTATGGCTGTCACGGACGCTGATGCAGAAAAGTAAAGGTAACCGGGCGGGGCTATCGCAGTCACGGACGCCGATGCAGAAAAGTAAAGGTAACCGAGCGAGGCTATCGCAGTCACAGACGCTGATGCAGAAATGTAAAGTTATCTGAGCGAGGCTATCGCATTCACGGACGCTGATGCAGAAAAGTAAAGGTAACCGGGCGGGGCTATCGCAGTCACGGACGCTGATGCAGAAAAGTAAAGGTATCCGAGCGAGGCTATCGCAGTCACGGATGCTGATGCAGACATGTAAAGGTATGCGGGCGAGGCTATCGCAGTCACAGACGCTGATGCAGAAATGTATAGTTATCTAAGCGAGGCTATCGCATTCACGGACGCTGATGAAGAAAAGTAAAGGTATCCGGGCGAGGCTATCGCAGTCACGGACGCTGATGAAGAAATGTAAAGGTATCCGGGCGAGGCTATCATAGTCACGGATGCTGATGCAGAAATGTAAAGGTATTCGGGCGAGGCTATCGCACTCACGGAGCCTGATGCAGAAAAGTAGAGGTATCCGGGCGAGGCTATCGCAGTCAAGGATGCTGATGCAGAAATGTAAAGGTATCCAGGCGAGGCTATCGCAGTCACGGATACTGATGCACAAACTAAAGGTATCCGGGGGAGTCTAGCACAATCGCAGATACTAATGCAGAAGAGTAAAGTTATTCGGGGGAGGCTATCGCAGTCACGGACGTTGATGCAGAAATGTAAAGGTATCTGGGCGATGCTATCGTAGTCACGGATACTGATGCAGAATATAAAGGTAACCGGGCGGGGCTATTGAAGTCACGGACGCTGATGCAGAAAAGTAAAGGTAACCGGGCGGGGCTATTGCAGTCACGGACGCTGATGCAGAAAAGTGAAGATATCCGGGCGAGGCTATCGCAGTCACGGATACTGATGCAGAAATGTAAAGGTATCTGGGCGAGGCTATCATAGTCACGGATACTGATGCAGAATATAAAGGTAACCGGCCGGGGCTATCGCAGTCACGGACGCTGATGCAGAAATGTAAAGGTATCCGGGCGAGGCAATCGCAATCACGGATCCTGATGCAGAAAAGTAAAGGTATCCGGGCGAGGCTATAACAGTCACGGACATTGATCCAGAAATGTAAAGGTATCCGCGCGAGGCTATTGCAGTCACGGATACTGATGCAGAAACTAAAGGTATCCGGGGGAGTCTAGCACAATCACGGATTCTAATGCAGAAAAGTAAAGGTTTCCGGGCGAGGCTATCGCAGTCACGGACGTTGATGCAGAAATGTAAAGGTATCTGGGCGAGTCTATCGTAGTCACGGATACTGATGCAGAATATAAAGGTAACCGGGCGGGGCTATCGCAGTCACGGACGCTGATGCAGAAATGTAAAGGTATCCGGGCGACGCAATCGCAATCACGGATCCTGATGCAGAAAAGTAAAGGTATCCGGCCGAGGCTATCGCAGTAACGGATACTGATGCAGAAAAGTAAAGGTATCTGGGTGAGGAAATCGCAATCACGGACGTTGATGCAGAAATGTAAAGGTATCTAGGCGAGGCTATCGTAGTCACGGATACTGATGCAGAATATAATGGTAACCGGGCGGGGCTATTGCAGTCACGGACGCTGATGCAGAAATGTAAAGGTATCCGGGCGAGGCAATCGCTATCACGGATCCTGATGCAGAAAAGTAAAGGTATCCGAGCGAGGCTATCGCAGTCACGGACGCTGATACAGAAATGTAAAGGTATCCGGGCGAGGCTATCACAGTCACGGACGTTGATCCAGAAATGTAAAGGTATCCGGGCGAGGCTATCGCAGTCACGGATACTGATGCACAAACTAAAGGTATCCGGGGAAGTCTAGCACAATCACAGATACTAATGCAGAAGAGTAAAGGTATCCGGGGGAGGCTATCGCAGTCACGGACGTTGATGCAGAAATGTAAAGGTATCTGGGCGAGGCTATCGTAGTCACGGATACTGATGCAGAATATAAAGGTAACCGGGCGGGGCTATCGCAGTCACGGACGCTGATGCAGAAAAGTAAAGGTAACCGGGCGGGGCTATCGCAGTCACGGACGCTGATGCAGAAAAGTAAAGGTATCCGAGCGAGGCTATCGCAGTCACAGACGCTGATGCAGAAATGTAAAGTTATCTGAGCGAGGCTATCGCATTCACGGACGCTGATGCAGAAAAGTAAAGGTAACCGGGCGGGGCTATCGCAGTCACGGACGCTGATGCAGAAAAGTAAAGGTATCCGAGCGAGGCTATCGCAGTCACGGATGCTGATGCAGAAATGTAAAGGTATGCGGGTGAGGCTATCGCAGTCACAGACGCTGATGCAGAAATGTATAGTTATCTGAGCGAGGCTATCGCATTCACGGACGCAGATGCAGAAAAGTAAAGGTATCCGGGCGAGGCTATCGCAGTCACGGACGCTGATGAAGAAATGTAAAGGTATCCGGGCGAGGCTATCGTAGTCACGGATGCTGATGCAGAAATGTAAAGGTATTCGGGCGAGGCTATCGCACTCACGGAGCCTGATGCAGAAAAGTAGAGGTATCCGGGCGAGGCTATCGCAGTCAAGGATGCTGATGCAGAAATGTAAAGGTATGCGGGCGAGGCTATCGCAGTCACGGATACTGATGCACAAACTAAAGGTATCCGGGGGAGTCTAGGACAATCGCAGATACTAATGCAGAAGAGTAAAGGTATTCGGGGGAGGCTATCGCAGTCACGGACGTTGATGCAGAAATGTAAAGGTATCTGGGCGATGCTATCGTAGTCACGGATACTGATGCAGAATATAAAGGTAACCGGGCGGGGCTATCGCAGTCACGGACGCTGATGCAGAAATGTAAAGGTATCCGGGCGACGCAATCGCAATCACGGATCCTGATGCAGAAAAGTAAAGGTATCCGTGCGAGGCCATCACAGTCACGGACGTTGATCCAGAAATGTAAAGGTATCCGGGCGAGGCTATCGCAGTCACGGATACTGATGCAGAAAATAAAAGGTATCCGGGCGAGGCAATCGCACTCACGGATCCTGATGCAGAAAAGTAAAGGTATCCGGGCGAGGCTATCGCAGTCACGGACGTTGATGCAGAAATGTAAAGGTATCTAGGCGAGGCTATTGTAGTCACGGATACTGATGCAGAATATAAAGGTATCCGGGCGAGGCTATCACAGTCACGGACGTTGATCCAGAAATGTAAAGGTATCCGGGCGAGGCTATCGCAGTCACGGATACTGATGCACAAACTAAAGGTATCCGGGGAAGTCTAGCACAATCACAGATACTAATGCAGAAGAGTAAAGGTATCCGGGGGAGGCTATCGCAGTCACGGACGTTGATGCAAAAATGTAAAGGTATCTGGGCGAGGCTATCGTAGTCACGGATACTGATGCAGAATATAAAGGTAACCGGGCGGGGCTATGGCTGTCACGGACGCTGATGCAGAAAAGTAAAGGTAACCGGGCGGGGCTATCGCAGTCACGGACGCCGATGCAGAAAAGTAAAGGTAACCGAGCGAGGCTATCGCAGTCACAGACGCTGATGCAGAAATGTAAAGTTATCTGAGCGAGGCTATCGCATTCACGGACGCTGATGCAGAAAAGTAAAGGTAACCGGGCGGGGCTATCGCAGTCACGGACGCTGATGCAGAAAAGTAAAGGTATCCGAGCGAGGCTATCGCAGTCACGGATGCTGATGCAGAAATGTAAAGGTATGCGGGCGAGGCTATCGCAGTCACAGACGCTGATGCAGAAATGTATAGTTATCTAAGCGAGGCTATCGCATTCACGGACGCTGATGCAGAAAAGTAAAGGTATCCGGGCGAGGCTATCGCAGTCACGGACGCTGATGAAGAAATGTAAAGGTATCCGGGCGAGGCTATCATAGTCACGGATGCTGATGCAGAAATGTAAAGGTATTCGGGCGAGGCTATCGCACTCACGGAGCCTGATGCAGAAAAGTAGAGGTATCCGGGCGAGGCTATCGCAGTCAAGGATGCTGATGCAGAAATGTAAAGGTATCCAGGCGAGGCTATCGCAGTCACGGATACTGATGCACAAACTAAAGGTATCCGGGGGAGTCTAGCACAATCGCAGATACTAATGCAGAAGAGTAAAGGTATTCGGGGGAGGCTATCGCAGTCACGGACGTTGATGCAGAAATGTAAAGGTATCTGGGCGATGCTATCGTAGTCACGGATACTGATGCAGAATATAAAGGTAACCGGGCGGGGCTATTGAAGTCACGGACGCTGATGCAGAAAAGTAAAGGTAACCGGGCGGGGCTATTGCAGTCACGGACGCTGATGCAGAAAAGTGAAGATATCCGGGCGAGGCTATCGCAGTCACGGATACTGATGCAGAAATGTAAAGGTATCTGGGCGAGGCTATCATAGTCACGGATACTGATGCAGAATATAAAGGTAACCGGCCGGGGCTATCGCAGTCACGGACGTTGATGCAGAAATGTAAAGGTATCCGGGCGAGGCAATCGCAATCACGGATCCTGATGCAGAAAAGTAAAGGTATCCGGGCGAGGCTATAACAGTCACGGACATTGATCCAGAAATGTAAAGGTATCCGCGCGAGGCTATTGCAGTCACGGATACTGATGCAGAAACTAAAGGTATCCGGGGGAGTCTAGCACAATCACGGATTCTAATGCAGAAAAGTAAAGGTTTCCGGGCGAGGCTATCGCAGTCACGGACGTTGATGCAGAAATGTAAAGGTATCTGGGCGAGTCTATCGTAGTCACAGATACTGATGCAGAATATAAAGGTAACCGGGCGGGGCTATCGCAGTCACGGACGCTGATGCAGAAATGTAAAGGTATCCGGGCGACGCAATCGCAATCACGGATCCTGATGCAGAAAAGTAAAGGTATCCGGCCGAGGCTATCGCAGTAACGGATACTGATGCAGAAAAGTAAAGGTATCTGGGTGAGGAAATCGCAATCACGGACGTTGATGCAGAAATGTAAAGGTATCTAGGCGAGGCTATCGTAGTCACGGATACTGATGCAGAATATAATGGTAACCGGGCGGGGCTATTGCAGTCACGGACGCTGATGCAGAAATGTAAAGGTATCCGGGCGAGGCAATCGCTATCACGGATCCTGATGCAGAAAAGTAAAGGTATCCGAGCGAGGCTATCGCAGTCACGGACGCTGATGCAGAAATGTAAAGGTATCCGGGCGAGGCTATCACAGTCACGGACGTTGATCCAGAAATGTAAAGGTATCCGGGCGAGGCTATCGCAGTCACGGATACTGATGCACAAACTAAAGGTATCCGGGGAAGTCTAGCACAATCACAGATACTAATGCAGAAGAGTAAAGGTATCCGGGGGAGGCTATCGCAGTCACGGACGTTGATGCAGAAATGTAAAGGTATCTGGGCGAGGCTATCGTAGTCACGGATACTGATGCAGAATATAAAGGTAACCGGGCGGGGCTATCGCAGTCACGGACGCTGATGCAGAAAAGTAAAGGTAACCGGGCGGGGCTATCGCAGTCACGGACGTTGATGCAGAAATGTAAAGGTATCTGGGCGAGGCTATCGTAGTCACGGATACTGATGCAGAATATAAAGGTAACCGGGCGGGGCTATCGCAGTCACGGACGCTGATGCAGAAAAGTAAAGGTAACCGGGCGGGGCTATCGCAGTCACAGACGCTGATGCAGAAATGTAAAGTTATCTGAGCGAGGCTATCGCATTCACGGACGCTGATGCAGAAAAGTAAAGGTAACCGGGCGGGGCTATCGCAGTCACGGACGCTGATGCAGAAAAGTAAAGGTATCCGAGCGAGGCTATCGCAGTCACGGATGCTGATGCAGAAATGTAAAGGTATGCGGGCGAGGCTATCGCAGTCACAGACGCTGATGCAGAAATGTATAGTTATCTGAGCGAGGCTATCGCATTCACGGACGCAGATGCAGAAAAGTAAAGGTATCCGGGCGAGGCTATCGCAGTCACGGACGCTGATGAAGAAATGTAAAGGTATCCGGGCGAGGCTATCGTAGTCACGGATGCTGATGCAGAAATGTAAAGGTATTCGGGCGAGGCTATCGCACTCACGGAGCCTGATGCAGAAAAGTAGAGGTATCCGGGCGAGGCTATCGCAGTCAAGGATGCTGATGCAGAAATGTAAAGGTATGCGAGCGAGGCTATCGCAGTCACGGATACTGATGCACAAACTAAAGGTATCCGGGGGAGTCTAGCACAATCGCAGATACTAATGCAGAAGAGTAAAGGTATTCGGGGGAGGCTATCGCAGTCACGGACGTTGATGCAGAAATGTAAAGGTATCTGGGCGATGCTATCGTAGTCACGGATACTGATGCAGAATATAAAGGTAACCGGGCGGGGCTATCGCAGTCACGGACGCTGATGCAGAAATGTAAAGGTATCCGGGCGACGCAATCGCAATCACGGATCCTGATGCAGAAAAGTAAAGGTATCCGTGCGAGGCCATCACAGTCACGGACGTTGATCCAGAAATGTAAAGGTATCCGGGCGAGGCTATCGCAGTCACGGATACTGATGCAGAAAATAAAAGGTATCCGGGCGAGGCAATCGCACTCACGGATCCTGATGCAGAAAAGTAAAGGTATCCGGGCGAGGCTATCGCAGTCACGGACGTTGATGCAGAAATGTAAAGGTATCTAGGCGAGGCTATTGTAGTCACGGATACTGATGCAGAATATAAAGGTATCCGGGCGAGGCTATCACAGTCACGGACGTTGATCCAGAAATGTAAAGGTATCCGGGCGAGGCTATCGCAGTCACGGATACTGATGCACAAACTAAAGGTATCCGGGGAAGTCTAGCACAATCACAGATACTAATGCAGAAGAGTAAAGGTATCCGGGGGAGGCTATCGCAGTCACGGACGTTGATGCAAAAATGTAAAGGTATCTGGGCGAGGCTATCGTAGTCACGGATACTGATGCAGAATATAAAGGTAACCGGGCGGGGCTATCGCAGTCACGGATACTGATGCACAAACTAAAGGTATCCGGGGAAGTCTAGCACAATCACAGATACTAATGCAGAAGAGTAAAGGTATCCGGGGGAGGCTATCGCAGTCACGGACGTTGATGCAAAAATGTAAAGGTATCTGGGCGAGGCTATCGTAGTCACGGATACTGATGCAGAATATAAAGGTAACCGGGCGGGGCTATGGCTGTCACGGACGCTGATGCAGAAAAGTAAAGGTAACCGGGCGGGGCTATCGCAGTCACGGACGCCGATGCAGAAAAGTAAAGGTAACCGAGCGAGGCTATCGCAGTCACAGACGCTGATGCAGAAATGTAAAGTTATCTGAGCGAGGCTATCGCATTCACGGACGCTGATGCAGAAAAGTAAAGGTAACCGGGCGGGGCTATCGCAGTCACGGACGCTGATGCAGAAAAGTAAAGGTATCCGAGCGAGGCTATCGCAGTCACGGATGCTGATGCAGAAATGTAAAGGTATGCGGGCGAGGCTATCGCAGTCACAGACGCTGATGCAGAAATGTATAGTTATCTAAGCGAGGCTATCGCATTCACGGACGCTGATGCAGAAAAGTAAAGGTATCCGGGCGAGGCTATCGCAGTCACGGACGCTGATGAAGAAATGTAAAGGTATCCGGGCGAGGCTATCATAGTCACGGATGCTGATGCAGAAATGTAAAGGTATTCGGGCGAGGCTATCGCACTCACGGAGCCTGATGCAGAAAAGTAGAGGTATCCGGGCGAGGCTATCGCAGTCAAGGATGCTGATGCAGAAATGTAAAGGTATCCAGGCGAGGCTATCGCAGTCACGGATACTGATGCACAAACTAAAGGTATCCGGGGGAGTCTAGCACAATCGCAGATACTAATGCAGAAGAGTAAAGGTATTCGGGGGAGGCTATCGCAGTCACGGACGTTGATGCAGAAATGTAAAGGTATCTGGGCGATGCTATCGTAGTCACGGATACTGATGCAGAATATAAAGGTAACCGGGCGGGGCTATTGAAGTCACGGACGCTGATGCAGAAAAGTAAAGGTAACCGGGCGGGGCTATTGCAGTCACGGACGCTGATGCAGAAAAGTGAAGATATCCGGGCGAGGCTATCGCAGTCACGGATACTGATGCAGAAATGTAAAGGTATCTGGGCGAGGCTATCATAGTCACGGATACTGATGCAGAATATAAAGGTAACCGGCCGGGGCTATCGCAGTCGCGGACGCTGATGCAGAAATGTAAAGGTATCCGGGCGAGGCAATCGCAATCACGGATCCTGATGCAGAAAAGTAAAGGTATCCGGGCGAGGCTATAACAGTCACGGACATTGATCCAGAAATGTAAAGGTATCCGCGCGAGGCTATTGCAGTCACGGATACTGATGCAGAAACTAAAGGTATCCGGGGGAGTCTAGCACAATCACGGATTCTAATGCAGAAAAGTAAAGGTTTCCGGGCGAGGCTATCGCAGTCACGGACGTTGATGCAGAAATGTAAAGGTATCTGGGCGAGTCTATCGTAGTCACAGATACTGATGCAGAATATAAAGGTAACCGGGCGGGGCTATCGCAGTCACGGACGCTGATGCAGAAATGTAAAGGTATCCGTGCGACGCAATCGCAATCACGGATCCTGATGCAGAAAAGTAAAGGTATCCGGCCGAGGCTATCGCAGTAACGGATACTGATGCAGAAAAGTAAAGGTATCTGGGTGAGGAAATCGCAATCACGGACGTTGATGCAGAAATGTAAAGGTATCTAGGCGAGGCTATCGTAGTCACGGATACTGATGCAGAATATAATGGTAACCGGGCGGGGCTATTGCAGTCACGGACGCTGATGCAGAAATGTAAAGGTATCCGGGCGAGGCAATCGCTATCACGGATCCTGATGCAGAAAAGTAAAGGTATCCGAGCGAGGCTATCGCAGTCACGGACGCTGATGCAGAAATGTAAAGGTATCCGGGCGAGGCTATCACAGTCACGGACGTTGATCCAGAAATGTAAAGGTATCCGGGCGAGGCTATCGCAGTCACGGATACTGATGCACAAACTAAAGGTATCCGGGGAAGTCTAGCACAATCACAGATACTAATGCAGAAGAGTAAAGGTATCCGGGGGAGGCTATCGCAGTCACGGACGTTGATGCAGAAATGTAAAGGTATCTGGGCGAGGCTATCGTAGTCACGGATACTGATGCAGAATATAAAGGTAACCGGGCGGGGCTATCGCAGTCACGGACGCTGATGCAGAAAAGTAAAGGTAACCGGGCGGGGCTATCGCAGTCACGGACGTTGATGCAGAAATGTAAAGGTATCTGGGCGAGGCTATCGTAGTCACGGATACTGATGCAGAATATAAAGGTAACCGGGCGGGGCTATCGCAGTCACGGACGCTGATGCAGAAAAGTAAAGGTAACCGGGCGGGGCTATCGCAGTCACAGACGCTGATGCAGAAATGTAAAGTTATCTGAGCGAGGCTATCGCATTCACGGACGCTAATGCAGAAAAGTAAAGGTAACCGGGCGGGGCTATCGCAGTCACGGACGCTGATGCAGAAAAGTAAAGGTATCCGAGCGAGGCTATCGCAGTCACGGATGCTGATGCAGAAATGTAAAGGTATGCGGGCGAGGCTATCGCAGTCACAGACGCTGATGCAGAAATGTATAGTTATCTGAGCGAGGCTATCGCATTCACGGACGCAGATGCAGAAAAGTAAAGGTATCCGGGCGAGGCTATCGCAGTCACGGACGCTGATGAAGAAATGTAAAGGTATCCGGGCGAGGCTATCGTAGTCACGGATGCTGATGCAGAAATGTAAAGGTATTCGGGCGAGGCTATCGCACTCACGGAGCCTGATGCAGAAAAGTAGAGGTATCCGGGCGAGGCTATCGCAGTCAAGGATGCTGATGCAGAAATGTAAAGGTATGCGGGCGAGGCTATCGCAGTCACGGATACTGATGCACAAACTAAAGGTATCCGGGGGAGTCTAGCACAATCGCAGATACTAATGCAGAAGAGTAAAGGTATTCGGGGGAGGCTATCGCAGTCACGGACGTTGATGCAGAAATGTAAAGGTATCTGGGCGATGCTATCGTAGTCACGGATACTGATGCAGAATATAAAGGTAACCGGGCGGGGCTATCGCAGTCACGGACGCTGATGCAGAAATGTAAAGGTATCCGGGCGACGCAATCGCAATCACGGATCCTGATGCAGAAAAGTAAAGGTATCCGTGCGAGGCCATCACAGTCACGGACGTTGATCCAGAAATGTAAAGGTATCCGGGCGAGGCTATCGCAGTCACGGATACTGATGCAGAAAATAAAAGGTATCCGGGCGAGGCAATCGCACTCACGGATCCTGATGCAGAAAAGTAAAGGTATCCGGGCGAGGCTATCGCAGTCACGGACGTTGATGCAGAAATGTAAAGGTATCTAGGCGAGGCTATTGTAGTCACGGATACTGATGCAGAATATAAAGGTATCCGGGCGAGGCTATCACAGTCACGGACGTTGATCCAGAAATGTAAAGGTATCCGGGCGAGGCTATCGCAGTCACGGATACTGATGCACAAACTAAAGGTATCCGGGGAAGTCTAGCACAATCACAGATACTAATGCAGAAGAGTAAAGGTATCCGGGGGAGGCTATCGCAGTCACGGACGTTGATGCAAAAATGTAAAGGTATCTGGGCGAGGCTATCGTAGTCACGGATACTGATGCAGAATATAAAGGTAACCGGGCGGGGCTATGGCTGTCACGGACGCTGATGCAGAAAAGTAAAGGTAACCGGGCGGGGCTATCGCAGTCACGGACGCCGATGCAGAAAAGTAAAGGTAACCGAGCGAGGCTATCGCAGTCACAGACGCTGATGCAGAAATGTAAAGTTATCTGAGCGAGGCTATCGCATTCACGGACGCTGATGCAGAAAAGTAAAGGTAACCGGGCGGGGCTATCGCAGTCACGGACGCTGATGCAGAAAAGTAAAGGTATCCGAGCGAGGCTATCGCAGTCACGGATGCTGATGCAGAAATGTAAAGGTATGCGGGCGAGGCTATCGCAGTCACAGACGCTGATGCAGAAATGTATAGTTATCTAAGCGAGGCTATCGCATTCACGGACGCTGATGCAGAAAAGTAAAGGTATCCGGGCGAGGCTATCGCAGTCACGGACGCTGATGAAGAAATGTAAAGGTATCCGGGCGAGGCTATCATAGTCACGGATGCTGATGCAGAAATGTAAAGGTATTCGGGCGAGGCTATCGCACTCACGGAGCCTGATGCAGAAAAGTAGAGGTATCCGGGCGAGGCTATCGCAGTCAAGGATGCTGATGCAGAAATGTAAAGGTATCCAGGCGAGGCTATCGCAGTCACGGATACTGATGCACAAACTAAAGGTATTCGGGGGAGTCTAGCACAATCGCAGATACTAATGCAGAAGAGTAAAGGTATTCGGGGGAGGCTATCGCAGTCACGGACGTTGATGCAGAAATGTAAAGGTATCTGGGCGATGCTATCGTAGTCACGGATACTGATGCAGAATATAAAGGTAACCGGGCGGGGCTATCGCAGTCACGGACGCTGATGCAGAAATGTAAAGGTATCCGGGCGACGCAATCGCAATCACGGATCCTGATGCAGAAAAGTAAAGGTATCCGTGCGAGGCCATCACAGTCACGGACGTTGATCCAGAAATGTAAAGGTATCCGGGCGAGGCTATCGCAGTCACGGATACTGATGCAGAAAATAAAAGGTATCCGAGCGAGGCTATCGCAGTCAAGGATGCTGATGCAGAAATGTAAAGGTATGCGGGCGAGGCTATCGCAGTCACGGATACTGATGCACAAACTAAAGGTATCCGGGGGAGTCTAGCACAATCGCAGATACTAATGCAGAAGAGTAAAGGTATTCGGGGGAGGCTATCGCAGTCACGGACGTTGATGCAGAAATGTAAAGGTATCTGGGCGATGCTATCGTAGTCACGGATACTGATGCAGAATATAAAGGTAACCGGGCGGGGCTATTGAAGTCACGGACGCTGATGCAGAAAAGTAAAGGTAACCGGGCGGGGCTATTGCAGTCACGGACGCTGATGCAGAAAAGTGAAGATATCCGGGCGAGGCTATCGCAGTCACGGATACTGATGCAGAAATGTAAAGGTATCTGGGCGAGGCTATCATAGTCACGGATACTGATGCAGAATATAAAGGTAACCGGCCGGGGCTATCGCAGTCACGGACGCTGATGCAGAAATGTAAAGGTATCCGGGCGTGGCTATCGCAGTCACGGACGCTGATGCAGAAAAGTGAAGATATCCGGGCGAGGCTATCGCAGTCACGGATACTGATGCAGAAATTTAAAGGTATCTGGGCGAGGCTATCATAGTCACGGACGCTGATGCAGAAATGTAAAGGTATCCGGGCGAGGCTATCGTAGTCACGGATGCTGATGCAGAAATGTAAAGGTATTCCGGCGAGGCTATCGCACTCACGGAGCCTGATGCAGAAAAGTAGAGGTATCCGGGCGAGGCTATCTCAGTCAAGGATGCTGATGCAGAAATGTAAAGGTATCTGGGCGAGGCTATCATAGTCACGGATACTGATGCAGAATATAAAGGTAACCGGCTGGGGCTATCGCAGTCACGGACGTTGATGCAGAAATGTAAAGGTATCTGGGCGAGGCTATCGTAGTCACGGATACTGATGCAGAATATAAAGGTAACCGGGCGGGGCTATGGCAGTCACGGACGCTGATGCTGAAAAGTAAAGGTAACCGGGCGGGGCTATCGCAGTCACGGACGCTGATGCAGAAAAGTAAAGGTATCCGAGCGAGGCTATCGCAGTCACAGACGCTGATGCATAAATGTAAAGTTATCTGAGCGAGGCTATCGCATTCACGGACGCTGATGCAGAAAAGTAAAGGTAACCGGGCGGAGCTATCGCAGTCACGGACGCTGATGCAGAAAAGTAAAGGTATCCGAGCGAGGCTATCGCAGTCACGGATGCTGATGCAGAAATGTAAAGGTATCCAGGCGAGGCTATCGCAGTCACGGATACTGATGCACAAACTAAAGGTATCTGGGGGAGTCTAGCACAATCGCAGATACTAATGCAGAAGAGTAAAGGTATTCAGGGGAGGCTATCGCAGTCACGGACGTTGATGCAGAAATGTAAAGGTATCTGGGCGATGCTATCGTAGTCACGGATACTGATGCAGAATATAAAGGTAACCGGGCGGGGCTATTGAAGTCACGGACGCTGATGCAGAAAAGTAAAGGTAACCGGGCGGGGCTATTGCAGTCACGGACGCTGATGCAGAAAAGTGAAGATATCCGGGCGAGGCTATCGCAGTCACGGATACTGATGCAGAAATGTAAAGGTATCTGGGCGAGGCTATCATAGTCACGGATACTGATGCAGAATATAAAGGTAACCGGCCGGGGCTATCGCAGTCACGGACGCTGATGCAGAAATGTAAAGGTATCCGGGCGTGGCTATCGCAGTCACGGACGCTGATGCAGAAACTAAAGGTATCCGGGGGAGTCTAGCACAATCACGGATTCTAATGCAGAAAAGTATAGGTTTCCGGGCGAGGCTATCGCAGTCACGGACGTTGATGCAGAAATGTAAAGGTATCTGGGCGAGTCTATCGTAGTCACGGATACTGATGCAGAATATAAAGGTAACCAGGCGGGGCTATCGCAGTCACGGACGCTGATGCAGAAATGTAAAGGTATCCGGGCGACGCAATCGCAATCACGGATCCTGATGCAGAAAAGTAAAGGTATCTGGGTGAGGAAATCGCAATCACGGACGTTGATGCAGAAATGTAAAGGTATCTAGGCGAGGCTATCGTAGTCAGGGATACTGATGCAGAATATAATGGTAACCGGGCGGGGCTATTGCAGTCACGGACGCTGATGCAGAAATGTAAAGGTATCCGGGCGAGGCAATCGCTATCACGGATCCTGATGCAGAAAAGTAAAGGTATCCGGGCGAGGCTATCACAGTCACGGACGTTGATCCAGAAATGTAAAGGTATCCGGGCGAGGCTATCGCAGTCACGGATACTGATGCACAAACTAAAGGTATCCGGGGAAGTCTAGCACAATCACAGATACTAATGCAGAAGAGTAAAGGTATCCGGGGGAGGCTATCGCAGTCACGGACGTTGATGCAGAAATGTAAAGGTATCTGGGCGAGGCTATCGTAGTCACGGATACTGATGCAGAATATAAAGGTAACCGGGCGGGGCTATGGCTGTCACGGACGCTGATGCAGAAAAGTAAAGGTAACCGGGCGGGGCTATCGCAGTCACGGACGCTGATGCAGAAAAGTAAAGGTAACCGGGCGGGGCTATCGCAGTCACGGACGCCGATGCAGAAAAGTAAAGGTATCCGAGGGAGGCTATCGCAGTCACAGACGCTGATGCAGAAATGTAAAGTTATCTGAGCGAGGCTATCGCATTCACGGACGCTGATGCAGAAAAGTAAAGGTATCCGGGCGAGGCTATCGCAGTCACGAACGCTGATGAAGAAATGTAAAGGTATCCGGGCGAGGCTATCGTAGTCACGGATGCTGATGCAGAAATGTAAAGGTATTCGGGCGAGGCTATCGCACTCACGGAGCCTGATGCAGAAAAGTAGAGGTATCCGGGCGAGGCTATCTCAGTCAAGGATGCTGATGCAGAAATGTAAAGGTATCCAGGCGAGGCTATCGCAGTCACGGATACTGATGCACAAACTAAAGGTATCCGGGGGAGTCTAGCACAATCGCAGATACTAATGCAGAAGAGTAAAGGTATTCGGGGGAGGCTATCACAGTCACGGACGTTGATGCAGAAATGTAAAGGTATCTGGGCGATGCTATCGTAGTCACGGATACTGATGCAGAATATAAAGGTAACCGGGCGGGGCTATTGAAGTCACGGACGCTGATGCAGAAAAGTAAAGGTAACCGGGCGGGGCTATTGCAGTCACGGACGCTGATGCAGAAAAGTGAAGATATCCGGGCGAGGCTATCACAGTCACGGATACTGATGCAGAAATGTAAAGGTATCTGGGCGAGGCTATCATAGTCACGGATACTGATGCAGAATATAAAGGTAACCGGCCGGGGCTATCGCAGTCACGGACGCTGATGTAGAAATGTAAAGGTATCCGGGCGAGGCAATCGCAATCACGGATCCTGATGCAGAAAAGTAAAGGTATCCGGTCGAGGCTATAACAGTCACGGACATTGATCCAGAAATGTAAAGGTATCCGCGCGAGGCTATTGCAGTCACGGATACTGATGCAGAAACTAAAGGTATCCGGGGGAGTCTAGCACAATCACGGATTCTAATGCAGAAAAGTAAAGGTTTCCGGGCGAGGCTATCGCAGTCACGGACGTTGATGCAGAAATGTAAAGGTATCTGGGCGAGTCTATCGTAGTCACGGATACTGATGCAGAATATAAAGGTAACCGGGCGGGGCTATCGCGGTCACGGACGCTGATGCAGAAATGTAAAGGTATCCGGGCGACGCAATCGCAATCACGGATCCTGATGCAGAAAAGTAAAGGTATCCGGCCGAGGCTATCGCAGTAACGGATACTGATGCAGAAAAGTAAAGGTATCTGGGTGAGGAAATCGCAATCACGGACGTTGATGCAGAAATGTAAAGGTATCTAGGCGAGGCTATCGTAGTCACGGATACTGATGCAGAATATAATGGTAACCGGGCGGGGCTATTGCAGTCACGGACACTGATGCAGAAATGTAAAGGTATCCGGGCGAGGCAATCGCTATCACGGATCCTGATGCAGAAAAGTAAAGGTATCCGGGCGAGGCTATCACAGTCACGGACGTTGATCCAGAAATGTAAAGGTATCCGGGCGAGGCTATCGCAGTCACGGATACTGATGCACAAACTAAAGGTATCCGGGGAAGTCTAGCACAATCACAGATACTAATGCAGAAGAGTAAAGGTATTCGGGGGAGGCTATCGCAGTCACGGACGTTGATGCAGAAATGTAAAGGTATCTGGGCGATGCTATCGTAGTCACGGATACTGATGCAGAATATAAAGGTAACCGGGCGGGGCTATTGAAGTCACGGACGCTGATGCAGAAAAGTAAAGGTATCCGAGCGAGGCTATCGCAGTCACAGACGCTGATGCAGAAATGTAAAGTTATCTGAGCGAGGCTATCGCATTCACGGACGCTGATGCAGAAAAGTAAAGGTATCCGAGCGAGGCTATCGCAGTCACAGACGCTGATGCAGAAATGTAAAGTTATCTGAGCGAGGCTATCGCAGTCACAGACGCTGATGCAGAAATGTAAAGGTATCCGGGCGAGGCTATCGCAGTCACGGATACTGATGCACAAACTAAAGGTATCCGGGGAAGTCTAGCACAATCACAGATACTAATGCAGAAAAGTAAAGGTATCTGGGTGAGGAAATCGCAATCACGGACGTTGATGCAGAAATGTAAAGGTATCTAGGCGAGGCTATCGTAGTCACGGATACTGATGCAGAATATAATGGTAACCGGGCGGGGCTATTGCAGTCACGGACGCTGATGCAGAAATGTAAAGGTATCCGGGCGAGGCAATCGCTATCACGGATACTGATGCAGAAAAGTAAAGGTATCCGGGGGAGGCTATCGCAGTCACGGACGATGATGCAGAAATGTAAAGGTATCTGGGCGAGGCTATCATAGTCACGGATACTGATACAGAATATAAAGGTAACCGGGCGGGGCTATGGCTGTCACGGACGCTGATGCAGAAAAGTAAAGGTAACCGGGCGGGGCTATCGCAGTCACGGACGCTGATGCAGAAAAGTAAAGGTAACCGGGCGGGGCTATCGCAGTCACGGACGCTGATGCAGAAAAGTAAAGGTATCCGAGCGAGGCTATCGCAGTCACAGACGCTGATGCAGAAATGTAAAGTTATCTGAGCGAGGCTATCGCATTCACGGACGCTGATGCAGAAAAGTAAAGGTAACCGGGCGGGGCTATCGCAGTCACGGACGCTGATGCAGAAAAGTAAAGGTATCCGAGTGAGGCTATCGCAGTCACGGATGCTGATGCAGAAATGTAAAGGTATGCGGGCGAGGCTATCGCAGTCACAGACGCTGATGCAGAAATGTATAGTTATCGGAGCGAGGCTATCGCATTCACGGACGCTGATGCAGAAAAGTAAAGGTATCCGGGCGAGGCTATCGCAGTCACGGACGCTGATGAAGAAATGTAAAGGTATCCGGGCGAGGCTATCGGAGTCACGGATGCTGATGCAGAAATGTAAAGGTATTCGGGCGAGGCTATCGCACTCACGGAGCCTGATGCAGAAAAGTAGAGGTATCCGGGCGAGGCTATCTCAGTCAAGGATGCTGATGCAGAAATGTAAAGGTATCCAGGCGAGGCTATCGCAGTCACGGATACTGATGCACAAACTAAAGGTATCCGGGGGAGTCTAGCACAATCGCAGATACTAATGCAGAAGAGTAAAGGTATTCGGGGGAGGCTATCGCAGTCACGGACGTTGATGCAGAAATGTAAAGGTATCTGGGCGATGCTATCGTAGTCACGGATACTGATGCAGAATATAAAGGTAACCGGGCGGGGCTATTGAAGTCACGGACGCTGATGCAGAAAAGTAAAGGTAACCGGGCGGGGCTATTGCAGTCACGGACGCTGATGCAGAAACTAAAGGTATCCGGGGGAGTCTAGCACAATCACGGATTCTAATGCAGAAAAGTAAAGGTTTCCGGGCGAGGCTATCGCAGTCACGGACGTTGATGCAGAAATGTAAAGGTATCTGGGCGAGTCTATCGTAGTCACGGATACTGATGCAGAATATAAAGGTAACCGGGCGGGGCTATCGCAGTCACGGACGCTGATGCAGAAAACTAAAGGTATCCGGGCGAGGCTATCGCAGTCACGGACGTTGATGCAGAAATGTAAAGGTATCTAAGCGAGGCTATTGTAGTCACGGATACTGATGCAGAATATAAAGGTAACCGGGCGGGGTATCGCAGTCACGGACGCTGATGCAGAAATGTAAAGTTATCTGAGCGAGGCTATCGCATTCACGGACGCTGATGCAGAAATGTAAAGGTATTCGGGCGAGGCTATCGCAGTCTCGGACGCTGATGCAGAACTGTAAAGTTATCTGAGCTAGGCTATCGCATTCACGGACGCTGATGCAGAAAAGTAAAGGTATCTGGGCGAGGCTATCGTAGTCACGGAGGCTGATGCAGAAATGTAAAGGTATTCGGGCGAGGCTATCGTAGTCACGGACGCTGATGCAGAAATGTAAAGTTATCTGAGCGAGGCTATCGCATTCACGGACGCTGATGCAGAAAAGTAAAGGTATCCGGGCGAGGCTATCGCAGTCACGGACGCTGATGAAGAAATGTAAAGGTATCCGGGCGAGGCTATCGTCGTCACGGATGCTGATGCAGAAATGTAAAGGTATTCGGGCCAGGCTATTGCACTCACGGAGCCTGATGCAGAAAAGTAAAGGTATCCGGGCGAGGCTATCGTAGTCACGGATGCTGATACAGAAATGTAAAGGTATCCGGGCGAGGATATCGCAGTCACGGATACTGATGCACAAACTAAAGTTGTCCCGGGAAGTCTAGCACAATCACAGATACTAATGCAAAAGAGTAAAGGTATCCGGGGGAGGCTATCGCAGTCACGGACGTTGATGCAGAAATGTAAAGGTATCTGGGCGAGGCTATCGTAGTCACGGATACTGATGCAGAATATAAAGGTAACCGGGCGGGGCTATGGCAGTCACGGACGCTGATGCAGAAAAGTAAAGGTAACCGGGCGGGGCTATCGCAGTCACGGACGCTGATGCAGAAAAGTAAAGGTAACCGGGCGGGGCTATCGCAGTCACGGACGCTGATGCAGAAAAGTAAAGGTATCCGAGCGAGGCTATCGCAGTCACAGACGCTGATGCAGAAATGTAAAGTTATCTGAGCGAGGCTATCGCATTCACGGACGCTGATGCAGAAAAGTAAAGGTATCCGGGCGAGGCTATCGCAGTCACGGACGCTGATGCAGAAATGTAAAGGTATCCGGGCGAGGCTATCGTAGTCACGGATGCTGATGTAGAAATGTAAAGGTATGCGGGCGAGGCTATCGCAGTCACGGACGCTGATGCAGAAATGTAAAGTTATCTGAGCGAGGCTATCGCATTCACGGACGCTGATGCAGAAAAGTAAAGGTATCCGGGCGAGGCTATCGCAGTCACGGACGCTGATGAAGAAATGTAAAGGTATCCGGGCGAGGCTATCGTAGTAACGGATGCTGATGCAGAAATGTAAAGGTATTCGGGCGAGGCTATCGCACTCACGAAGCCTGATGCAGAAAAGTAGAGGTATCCGGGCGAGGCTATCACAGTCACGGATGCTGATGCAGAAATGTAAAGTTATTTGAGCGAGGCTATCGCATTCACGGACGCTGATGCAGAAAACTAAAGGTATCCGGGCGAGGCTATCGTAGTCACGGATACTGATGCAGAATATAAAGGTAACCGGGTGGGGCTATTGCAGTCACGGACGCTGATGCAGAAAAGTGAAGATATCCGGGCGAGGCTATCGCAGTCACGGATACTGATGCAGAAATGTAAAGGTATCTGGGCGAGGCTATCATAGTCACGGATACTGATGCAGAATGTAAAGGTAACCGGCCGGGGCTATAGCAGTCACGGACGCTGATGCAGAAATGTAAAGGTATCCGGGCGTGGCTATCGCAGTCACGGACGCTGATGCAGAAACTAAAGGTATCCGGGGGAGTCTAGCACAATCACGGATTCTAATGCAGAAAAATAAAGGTTTCCGGGCGAGGCTATCGCAGTCACGGACGTTGATGCAGAAATGTAAAGGTATCTGGGCGAGTCTATCGTAGTCACGGATACTGATGCAGAATATAAAGGTAACCGGGCGGGGCTATCGCAGTCACGGACCCTGATGCAGAAATGTAAAGGTATCCGGGCGACGCAATCGCAATCACGGATCCTGATGCAGAAAAGTAAAGGTATCCGGCCGAGGCTATCGCAGTAACGGATACTGATGCAGAAAAGTAAAGGTATCTGGGTGAGGAAATCGCAATCACGGACGTTGATGCAGAAATGTAAAGGTATCTAGGCGAGGCTATCGTAGTCACGGATACTGATGCAGAATATAATGGTAACCGGGCGGGGCTATTGCAGTCACGGACGCTGATGCAGAAATGTAAAGGTATCCGGGCGAGGCAATCGCTATCACGGATCCTGATGCAGAAAAGTAAAGGTATCCGGGCGAGGCTATCACAGTCACGGACGTTGATCCAGAAATGTAAAGGTATCCGGGCGAGGCTATCGCAGTCACGGATACTGATGCACAAACTAAAGGTATCCGGGGAAGTCTAGCACAATCACAGATACTAATGCAGAAGAGTAAAGGTATCCGGGGGAGGCTATCGCAGTCACGGACGTTGATGCAGAAATGTAAAGGTATCTGGGCGAGGCTATCGTAGTCACGGATACTGATGCAGAATATAAAGGTAACCGGGCGGGGCTATGGCTGTCACGGACGCTGATGCAGAAAAGTGAAGATATCCGGGCAAGGCTATCGCAGTCACAGATACTGATGCAGAAATGTAAAGGTATCTGGGCGAGGCTATCATAGTCACGGATACTGATGCAGAATATAAAGGTAACCGGCCGGGGCTATCGCAGTCACGGACGCTGATGCAGAAATGTAAAGGTATCCGGGCGAGGCAATCGCAATCACGGATCCTGATGCAGAAAAGTAAAGGTATCCGGGCGAGGCTATAACAGTCACGGACATTGATCCAGAAATGTAAAGGTATCCGCGCGAGGCTATTGCAGTCACGGATACTGATGCAGAAACTAAAGGTATCCGGGGGAGTCTAGCACAATCACGGATTCTAATGCAGAAAAGTAAAGGTTTCCGGGCGAGGCTATCGCAGTCACGGACGTTGATGCAGAAATGTAAAGGTATCTGGGCGAGTCTATCGTAGTCACGGATACTGATGCAGAATATAAAGGTAACCGGGCGGGGCTATCGCAGTCACGGACGCTGATGCAGAAATGTAAAGGTATCCGGGCGACGCAATCGCAATCACGGATCCTGATGCAGAAAAGTAAAGGTATCCGTGCGAGGCCATCACAGTCACGGACGTTGATCCAGAAATGTAAAGGTATCCGGTCGAGGCTATCGCAGTCACGGATACTGATGCAGAAAATAAAAGGTATCCGGGCGAGGCAATCGCACTCATGGATCCTGATGCAGAAAAGTAAAGGTATCCGGGCGAGGCTATCACAGTCACGGACGTTGATCCAGAAATGTAAAGGTATCCGGGCGAGGCTATCGCAGTCACGGATACTGATGCACAAACTAAAGGTATCCGGGGAAGTCTAGCACAATCACAGATACTAATGCAGAAGAGTAAAGGTATCCGGGGGAGGCTATCGCAGTCACGGACGTTGATGCAGAAATGTAAAGGTATCTGGGCGAGGCTATCGTAGTCACGGATACTGATGCAGAATATAAAGGTAACCGGGCGGGGCTATGGCTGTCACGGACGCTGATGCAGAAAAGTGAAGATATCCGGGCAAGGCTATCGCAGTCACAGATACTGATGCAGAAATGTAAAGGTATCTGGGCGAGGCTATCATAGTCACGGATACTGATGCAGAATATAAAGGTAACCGGCCGGGGCTATCGCAGTCACGGACGCTGATGCAGAAATGTAAAGGTATCCGGGCGAGGCAATCGCAATCACGGATCCTGATGCAGAAAAGTAAAGGTATCCGGGCGAGGCTATAACAGTCACGGACATTGATCCAGAAATGTAAAGGTATCCGCGCGAGGCTATTGCAGTCACGGATACTGATGCAGAAACTAAAGGTATCCGGGGGAGTCTAGCACAATCACGGATTCTAATGCAGAAAAGTAAAGGTTTCCGGGCGAGGCTATCGCAGTCACGGACGTTGATGCAGAAATGTAAAGGTATCTGGGCGAGTCTATCGTAGTCACGGATACTGATGCAGAATATAAAGGTAACCGGGCGGGGCTATCGCAGTCACGGACGCTGATGCAGAAATGTAAAGGTATCCGGGCGACGCAATCGCAATCACGGATCCTGATGCAGAAAAGTAAAGGTATCCGTGCGAGGCCATCACAGTCACGGACGTTGATCCAGAAATGTAAAGGTATCCGGTCGAGGCTATCGCAGTCACGGATACTGATGCAGAAAATAAAAGGTATCCGGGCGAGGCAATCGCACTCATGGATCCTGATGCAGAAAAGTAAAGGTATCCGGGCGAGGCTATCGCAGTCACGGACGTTGATGCAGAAATGTAAAGGTATCTAGGCGAGGCTATTGTAGTCACGGATACTGATGCAGAATATAAAGGTATCCGGGCGAGGCTATCGCAGTCACGGACGTTGATGCAGAAATGTAAAGGTATCTGGGCGAGGCTATCGTAGTCACGGATACTGATGCAGAATATAAAGGTAACCGGGCGGGGCTATGGCTGTCACGGACGCTGATGCAGAAAAGTAAAGGTAACCGGGCGGGGCTATCGCAGTCACGGACGCCGATGCAGAAAAGTAAAGGTAACCGAGCGAGGCTATCGCAGTCACAGACGCTAATGCAGAAATGTAAAGTTATCTGAGCGAGGCTATCGCATTCACGGACGCTGATGCAGAAAAGTAAAGGTATCCGGGCGAGGCTATCGCAGTCACGGACGCTGATGAAGAAATGTAAAGGTATCCGGGCGAGGCTATCGTCGTCACGGATGCTGATGCAGAAATGTAAAGGTATTCGGGCCAGGCTATTGCACTCACGGAGCCTGATGCAGAAAAGTAAAGGTATCCGGGCGAGGCTATCATAGTCACGGATGCTGATACAGAAATGTAAAGGTATCCGGGCGAGGATATCGCAGTCACGGATACTGATGCACAAACTAAAGTTGTCCCGGGAAGTCTAGCACAATCACAGATACTAATGCAAAAGAGTAAAGGTATCCGGGGGAGGCTATCGCAGTCACGGACGTTGATGCAGAAATGTAAAGGTATCTGGGCGAGGCTATCGTAGTCACGGATACTGATGCAGAATATAAAGGTAACCGGGCGGGGCTATGGCAGTCACGGACGCTGATGCAGAAAAGTAAAGGTAACCGGGCGGGGCTATCGCAGTCACGGACGCTGATGCAGAAAAGTAAAGGTAACCGGGCGGGGCTATCGCAGTCACGGACGCTGATGCAGAAAAGTAAAGGTATCCGAGCGAGGCTATCGCAGTCACAGACGCTGATGCAGAAATGTAAAGTTATCTGAGCGAGGCTATCGCATTCACGGACGCTGATGCAGAAAAGTAAAGGTATCCGGGCGAGGCTATCGCAGTCACGGACGCTGATGCAGAAATGTAAAGGTATCCGGGCGAGGCTATCGTAGTCACGGATGCTGATGTAGAAATGTAAAGGTATGCGGGCGAGGCTATCGCAGTCACGGACGCTGATGCAGAAATGTAAAGTTATCTGAGCGAGGCTATCGCATTCACGGACGCTGATGCAGAAAAGTAAAGGTATCCGGGCGAGGCTATCGCAGTCACGGACGCTGATGAAGAAATGTAAAGGTATCCGGGCGAGGCTATCGTAGTAACGGATGCTGATGCAGAAATGTAAAGGTATTCGGGCGAGGCTATCGCACTCACGAAGCCTGATGCAGAAAAATAGAGGTATCCGGGCGAGGCTATCACAGTCACGGATGCTGATGCAGAAATGTAAAGTTATTTGAGCGAGGCTATCGCATTCACGGACGCTGATGCAGAAAACTAAAGGTATCCGGGCGAGGCTATCGTAGTCACGGATACTGATGCAGAATATAAAGGTAACCGGGTGGGGCTATTGCAGTCACGGACGCTGATGCAGAAAAGTGAAGATATCCGGGCGAGGCTATCGCAGTCACGGATACTGATGCAGAAATGTAAAGGTATCTGGGCGAGGCTATCATAGTCACGGATACTGATGCAGAATGTAAAGGTAACCGGCCGGGGCTATAGCAGTCACGGACGCTGATGCAGAAATGTAAAGGTATCCGGGCGTGGCTATCGCAGTCACGGACGCTGATGCAGAAACTAAAGGTATCCGGGGGAGTCTAGCACAATCACGGATTCTAATGCAGAAAAATAAAGGTTTCCGGGCGAGGCTATCGCAGTCACGGACGTTGATGCAGAAATGTAAAGGTATCTGGGCGAGTCTATCGTAGTCACGGATACTGATGCAGAATATAAAGGTAACCGGGCGGGGCTATCGCAGTCACGGACCCTGATGCAGAAATGTAAAGGTATCCGGGCGACGCAATCGCAATCACGGATCCTGATGCAGAAAAGTAAAGGTATCCGGCCGAGGCTATCGCAGTAACGGATACTGATGCAGAAAAGTAAAGGTATCTGGGTGAGGAAATCGCAATCACGGACGTTGATGCAGAAATGTAAAGGTATCTAGGCGAGGCTATCGTAGTCACGGATACTGATGCAGAATATAATGGTAACCGGGCGGGGCTATTGCAGTCACGGACGCTGATGCAGAAATGTAAAGGTATCCGGGCGAGGCAATCGCTATCACGGATCCTGATGCAGAAAAGTAAAGGTATCCGGGCGAGGCTATCACAGTCACGGACGTTGATCCAGAAATGTAAAGGTATCCGGGCGAGGCTATCGCAGTCACGGATACTGATGCACAAACTAAAGGTATCCGGGGAAGTCTAGCACAATCACAGATACTAATGCAGAAGAGTAAAGGTATCCGGGGGAGGCTATCGCAGTCACGGACGTTGATGCAGAAATGTAAAGGTATCTGGGCGAGGCTATCGTAGTCACGGATACTGATGCAGAATATAAAGGTAACCGGGCGGGGCTATGGCTGTCACGGACGCTGATGCAGAAAAGTGAAGATATCCGGGCAAGGCTATCGCAGTCACAGATACTGATGCAGAAATGTAAAGGTATCTGGGCGAGGCTATCATAGTCACGGATACTGATGCAGAATATAAAGGTAACCGGCCGGGGCTATCGCAGTCACGGACGCTGATGCAGAAATGTAAAGGTATCCGGGCGAGGCAATCGCAATCACGGATCCTGATGCAGAAAAGTAAAGGTATCCGGGCGAGGCTATAACAGTCACGGACATTGATCCAGAAATGTAAAGGTATCCGCGCGAGGCTATTGCAGTCACGGATACTGATGCAGAAACTAAAGGTATCCGGGGGAGTCTAGCACAATCACGGATTCTAATGCAGAAAAGTAAAGGTTTCCGGGCGAGGCTATCGCAGTCACGGACGTTGATGCAGAAATGTAAAGGTATCTGGGCGAGTCTATCGTAGTCACGGATACTGATGCAGAATATAAAGGTAACCGGGCGGGGCTATCGCAGTCACGGACGCTGATGCAGAAATGTAAAGGTATCCGGGCGACGCAATCGCAATCACGGATCCTGATGCAGAAAAGTAAAGGTATCCGTGCGAGGCCATCACAGTCACGGACGTTGATCCAGAAATGTAAAGGTATCCGGTCGAGGCTATCGCAGTCACGGATACTGATGCAGAAAATAAAAGGTATCCGGGCGAGGCAATCGCACTCATGGATCCTGATGCAGAAAAGTAAAGGTATCCGGGCGAGGCTATCGCAGTCACGGACGTTGATGCAGAAATGTAAAGGTATCTAGGCGAGGCTATTGTAGTCACGGATACTGATGCAGAATATAAAGGTATCCGGGCGAGGCTATCGCAGTCACGGACGTTGATGCAGAAATGTAAAGGTATCTGGGCGAGGCTATCGTAGTCACGGATACTGATGCAGAATATAAAGGTAACCGGGCGGGGCTATGGCTGTCACGGACGCTGATGCAGAAAAGTAAAGGTAACCGGGCGGGGCTATCGCAGTCACGGACGCCGATGCAGAAAAGTAAAGGTAACCGAGCGAGGCTATCGCAGTCACAGACGCTGATGCAGAAATGTAAAGTTATCTGAGCGAGGCTATCGCATTCACGGACGCTGATGCAGAAAAGTAAAGGTATCCGGGCGAGGCTATCGCAGTCACGGACGCTGATGAAGAAATGTAAAGGTATCCGGGCGAGGCTATCGTCGTCACGGATGCTGATGCAGAAATGTAAAGGTATTCGGGCCAGGCTATTGCACTCACGGAGCCTGATGCAGAAAAGTAAAGGTATCCGGGCGAGGCTATCGTAGTCACGGATGCTGATACAGAAATGTAAAGGTATCCGGGCGAGGATATCGCAGTCACGGATACTGATGCACAAACTAAAGTTGTCCCGGGAAGTCTAGCACAATCACAGATACTAATGCAAAAGAGTAAAGGTATCCGGGGGAGGCTATCGCAGTCACGGACGTTGATGCAGAAATGTAAAGGTATCTGGGCGAGGCTATCGTAGTCACGGATACTGATGCAGAATATAAAGGTAACCGGGCGGGGCTATGGCAGTCCCGGACGCTGATGCAGAAAAGTAAAGGTAACCGGGTGGGGCTATCGCAGTCACGGACGCTGATGCAGAAAAGTAAAGGTAACCGGGCGGGGCTATCGCAGTCACGGACGCTGATGCAGAAAAGTAAAGGTATCCGAGCGAGGCTATCGCAGTCACAGACGCTGATGCAGAAATGTAAAGTTATCTGAGCGAGGCTATCGCATTCACGGACGCTGATGCAGAAAAGTAAAGGTATCCGGGCGAGGCTATCGCAGTCACGGACGCTGATGCAGAAATGTAAAGGTATCCGGGCGAGGCTATCGTAGTCACGGATGCTGATGTAGAAATGTAAAGGTATGCGGGCGAGGCTATCGCAGTCACGGACGCTGATGCAGAAATGTAAAGTTATCTGAGCGAGGCTATCGCATTCACGGACGCTGATGCAGAAAAGTAAAGGTATCCGGGCGAGGCTATCGCAGTCACGGACGCTGATGAAGAAATGTAAAGGTATCCGGGCGAGGCTATCGTAGTAACGGATGCTGATGCAGAAATGTAAAGGTATTCGGGCGAGGCTATCGCACTCACGAAGCCTGATGCAGAAAAGTAGAGGTATCCGGGCGAGGCTATCACAGTCACGGATGCTGATGCAGAAATGTAAAGTTATTTGAGCGAGGCTATCGCATTCACGGACGCTGATGCAGAAAACTAAAGGTATCCGGGCGAGGCTATCGTAGTCACGGATACTGATGCAGAATATAAAGGTAACCGGGTGGGGCTATTGCAGTCACGGACGCTGATGCAGAAAAGTGAAGATATCCGGGCGAGGCTATCGCAGTCACGGATACTGATGCAGAAATGTAAAGGTATCTGGGCGAGGCTATCATAGTCACGGATACTGATGCAGAATGTAAAGGTAACCGGCCGGGGCTATAGCAGTCACGGATGCTGATGCAGAAATGTAAAGGTATCCGGGCGTGGCTATCGCAGTCACGGACGCTGATGCAGAAACTAAAGGTATCCGGGGGAGTCTAGCACAATCACGGATTCTAATGCAGAAAAATAAAGGTTTCCGGGCGAGGCTATCGCAGTCACGGACGTTGATGCAGAAATGTAAAGGTATCTGGGCGAGTCTATCGTAGTCACGGATACTGATGCAGAATATAAAGGTAACCGGGCGGGGCTATCGCAGTCACGGACCCTGATGCAGAAATGTAAAGGTATCCGGGCGACGCAATCGCAATCACGAATCCTGATGCAGAAAAGTAAAGGTATCCGGCCGAGGCTATCGCAGTAACGGATACTGATGCAGAAAAGTAAAGGTATCTGGGTGAGGAAATCGCAATCACGGACGTTGATGCAGAAATATAAAGGTATCTAGGCGAGGCTATCGTAGTCACGGATACTGATGCAGAATATAATGGTAACCAGGCGGGGCTATTGCAGTCACGGACGCTGATGCAGAAATGTAAAGGTATCCGGGCGAGGCAATCGCTATCACGGATCCTGATGCAGAAAAGTAAAGGTATCCGGGCGAGGCTATCACAGTCACGGACGTTGATCCAGAAATGTAAAGGTATCCGGGCGAGGCTATCGCAGTCACGGATACTGATGCACAAACTAAAGGTATCCGGGGAAGTCTAGCACAATCACAGATACTAATGCAGAAGAGTAAAGGTATCCGGGGGAGGCTATCGCAGTCACGGACGTTGATGCAGAAATGTAAAGGTATCTGGGCGAGGCTATCGTAGTCACGGATACTGATGCAGAATATAAAGGTAACCGGGCGGGGCTATGGCTGTCACGGACGCTGATGCAGAAAAGTGAAGATATCCGGGCGAGGCTATCGCAGTCACAGATACTGATGCAGAAATGTAAAGGTATCTGGGCGAGGCTATCATAGTCACGGATACTGATGCAGAATATAAAGGTAACCGGCCGGGGCTATCGCAGTCACGGACGCTGATGCAGAAATGTAAAGGTATCCGGGCGAGGCAATCGCAATCACGGATCCTGATGCAGAAAAGTAAAGGTATCCGGGCGAGGCTATAACAGTCACGGACATTGATCCAGAAATGTAAAGGTATCCGCGCGAGGCTATTGCAGTCACGGATACTGATGCAGAAACTAAAGGTATCCGGGGGAGTCTAGCACAATCACGGATTCTAATGCAGAAAAGTAAAGGTTTCCGGGCGAGGCTATCGCAGTCACGGACGTTGATGCAGAAATGTAAAGGTATCTGGGCGAGTCTATCGTAGTCACGGATACTGATGCAGAATATAAAGGTAACCGGGCGGGGCTATCGCAGTCACGGACGCTGATGCAGAAATGTAAAGGTATCCGGGCGACGCAATCGCAATCACGGATCCTGATGCAGAAAAGTAAAGGTATCCGTGCGAGGCCATCACAGTCACGGACGTTGATCCAGAAATGTAAAGGTATCCGGGCGAGGCTATCGCAGTCACGGATACTGATGCAGAAAATAAAAGGTATCCGGGCGAGGCAATCGCACTCACGGATCCTGATGCAGAAAAGTAAAGGTATCCGGGCGAGGCTATCGCAGTCACGGACGTTGATGCAGAAATGTAAAGGTATCTAGGCGAGGCTATTGTAGTCACGGATACTGATGCAGAATATAAAGGTATCCGGGCGAGGCTATCACAGTCACGGACGTTGATCCAGAAATGTAAAGGTATCCGGGCGAGGCTATCGCAGTCACGGATACTGATGCACAAACTAAAGGTATCCGGGGAAGTCTAGCACAATCACAGATACTAATGCAGAAGAGTAAAGGTATCCGGGGGAGGCTATCGCAGTCACGGACGTTGATGCAGAAATGTAAAGGTATCTGGGCGAGGCTATCGTAGTCACGGATACTGATGCAGAATATAAAGGTAACCGGGCGGGGCTATGGCTGTCACGGACGCTGATGCAGAAAAGTAAAGGTAACCGGGCGGGGCTATCGCAGTCACGGACGCCGATGCATAAAAGTAAAGGTAACCGAGCGAGGCTATCGCAGTCACAGACGCTGATGCAGAAATGTAAAGTTATCTGAGCGAGGCTATCGCATTCACGGACGCTGATGCAGAAAAGTAAAGGTAACCGGGCGGGGCTATCGCAGTCACGGACGCTGATGCAGAAAAGTAAAGGTATCCGAGCGAGGCTATCGCAGTCACGGATGCTGATGCAGAAATGTAAAGGTATGCGGGCGAGGCTATCGCAGTCACAGACGCTGATGCAGAAATGTATAGTTATCTGAGCGAGGCTATCGCATTCACGGACGCTGATGCAGAAAAGTAAAGGTATCCGGGCGAGGCTATCGCAGTCACGGACGCTGATGAAGAAATGTAAAGGTATCCGGGCGAGGCTATCGTAGTCACGGATGCTGATGCAGAAATGTAAAGGTATTCGGGCGAGGCTATCGCACTCACGGAGCCTGATGCAGAAAAGTAGAGGTATCCGGGCGAGGCTATCGCAGTCAAGGATGCTGATGCAGAAATGTAAAGGTATCCAGGCGAGGCTATCGCAGTCACGGATACTGATGCACAAACTAAAGGTATCCGGGGGAGTCTAGCACAATCGCAGATACTAATGCAGAAGAGTAAAGGTATTCGGGGGAGGCTATCGCAGTCACGGACGTTGATGCAGAAATGTAAAGGTATCTGGGCGATGCTATCGTAGTCACGGATACTGATGCAGAATATAAAGGTAACCGGGCGGGGCTATTGAAGTCACGGACGCTGATGCAGAAAAGTAAAGGTAACCGGGCGGGGCTATTGCAGTCACGGACGCTGATGCAGAAAAGTGAAGATATCCGGGCGAGGCTATCGCAGTCACGGATACTGATGCAGAAATGTAAAGGTATCTGGGCGAGGCTATCATAGTCACGGATACTGATGCAGAATATAAAGGTAACCGGCCGGGGCTATCGCAGTCACGGACGCTGATGCAGAAATGTAAAGGTATCCGGGGGAGGCAATCGCAATCACGGATCCTGATGCAGAAAAGTAAAGGTATCCGGGCGAGGCTATAACAGTCACGGACATTGATGCAGAAATGTAAAGGTATCCGCGGGAGGCTATTGCAGTCACGGATACTGATGCAGAAACTAAAGGTATCCGGGGGAGTCTAGCACAATCACGGATTCTAATGCAGAAAAGTAAAGGTTTCCGGGCGAGGCTATCGCAGTCACGGACGTTGATGCAGAAATGTAAAGGTATCTGGGCGAGTCTATCGTAGTCACGGATACTGATGCAGAATATAAAGGTAACCGGGCGGGGCTATCGCAGTCACGGACGCTGATGCAGAAATGTAAAGGTATCCGGGCGACGCAATCGCAATCACGGATCCTGATGCAGAAAAGTAAAGGTATCCGAGCGAGGCTATCGAAGTCACGGAAGCTGATGCAGAAATGTAAAGGTATCCGGGCGAGGCTATCACAGTCACGGACGTTGATCCAGAAATGTAAAGGTATCCGGGCGAGGCTATCGCAGTCACGGATACTGATGCACAAACTAAAGGTATCCGGGGAAGTCTAGCACAATCACAGATACTAATGCAGAAGAGTAAAGGTATCCGGGGGAGGCTATCGCAGTCACGGACGTTGATGCAGAAATGTAAAGGTATCTGGGCGAGGCTATCGTAGTGACGGATACTGATGCAGAATATAAAGGTAACCGGGCGGGGCTATCGCAGTCACGGACGCTGATGCAGAAAAGTAAAGGTATCCGGGCGACGCAATCGCAATCACGGATCCTGATGCAGAAAAGTAAAGGTATCCGAGCGAGGCTATCGAAGTCACGGACGCTGATGCAGAAATGTAAAGGTATCCGGGCGAGGCTATCACAGTCACGGACGTTGATCCAGAAATGTAAAGGTATCCGGGCGAGGCTATCGCAGTCACGGATACTGATGCACAAACTAAAGGTATCCGGGGAAGTCTAGCACAATCACAGATACTAATGCAGAAGAGTAAAGGTATCCGGGGGAGGCTATCGCAGTCACGGACGTTGATGCAGAAATGTAAAGGTATCTGGGCGAGGCTATCGTAGTGACGGATACTGATGCAGAATATAAAGGTAACCGGGCGGGGCTATCGCAGTCACGGACGCTGATGCAGAAAAGTAAAGGTAACCGGGCGGGGCTATCGCAGTCACGGACGCTGATGCAGAAAAGTAAAGGTATCCGAGCGAGGCTATCGCAGTCACAGACGCTGATGCAGAAATGTAAAGTTATCTGAGCGAGGCTATCGCATTCACGGACGCTGATGCAGAAAAGTAAAGGTAACCGGGCGGGGCTATCGCAGTCACGGACGCTGATGCAGAAAAGTAAAGGTATCCGAGCGAGGCTATCGCAGTCACGGATGCTGATGCAGAAATGTAAAGGTATGCGGGCGAGGCTATCGCAGTCACAGACGCTGATGCAGAAATGTATAGTTATCTGAGCGAGGCTATCGCATTCACGGACGCAGATGCAGAAATGTAAAGGTATTCGGGCGAGGCTATCGCAGTCACGGACGCTGATGCAGAAATGTAAAGTTATCTGAGCGAGGCTATCGCATTCACGGACGCTGATGCAGAAAAGTAAAGGTATTCGGGGGAGTCTAGCACAATCGCAGATACTAATGCAGAAGAGTAAAGGTATTCGGGGGAGGCTATCGCAGTCACGGACGTTGATGCAGAAATGTAAAGGTATCTGGGCGATGCTATCGTAGTCACGGATACTGATGCAGAATATAAAGGTAACCGGGCGGGGCTATTGAAGTCACGGACGCTGATGCAGAAAAGTAAAGGTAACCGGGCGGGGCTATTGCAGTCACGGACGCTGATGCAGAAAAGTGAAGATATCCGGGCGAGGCTATCGCAGTCACGGATACTGATGCAGAAATGTAAAGGTATCTGGGCGAGGCTATCATAGTCACGGATACTGATGCAGAATATAAAGGTAACCGGCCGGGGCTATCGCAGTCACGGACGCTGATGCAGAAATGTAAAGGTATCCGGGCGACGCAATCGCAATCACGGATCCTGATGCAGAAAAGTAAAGGTATCCGGCCGAGGCTATCGCAGTAACGGATACTGATGCAGAAAAGTAAAGGTATCTGGGTGAGGAAATCGCAATCACGGACGTTGATGCAGAAATGTAAAGGTATCTAGGCGAGGCTATCGTAGTCACGGATACTGATGCAGAATATAATGGTAACCGGGCGGGGCTATTGCAGTCACGGACGCTGATGCAGAAATGTAAAGGTATCCGGGCGAGGCAATCGCTATCACGGATCCTGATGCAGAAAAGTAAAGGTATCCGGGCGAGGCTATCACAGTCACGGACGTTGATCCAGAAATGTAAAGGTATCCGGGCGAGGCTATCGCAGTCACGGATACTGATGCACAAACTAAAGGTATCCGGGGAAGTCTAGCACAATCACAGATACTAATGCAGAAGAGTAAAGGTATCCGGGGGAGGCTATCGCAGTCACGGACGTTGATGCAGAAATGTAAAGGTATCTGGGCGAGGCTATCGTAGTCACGGATACTGATGCAGAATATAAAGGTAACCGGGCGGGGCTATGGCTGTCACGGACGCTGATGCAGAAAAGTGAAGATATCCGGGCAAGGCTATCGCAGTCACAGATACTGATGCAGAAATGTAAAGGTATCTGGGCGAGGCTATCATAGTCACGGATACTGATGCAGAATATAAAGGTAACCGGCCGGGGCTATCGCAGTCACGGACGCTGATGCAGAAATGTAAAGGTATCCGGGCGAGGCAATCGCAATCACGGATCCTGATGCAGAAAAGTAAAGGTATCCGGGCGAGGCTATAACAGTCACGGACATTGATCCAGAAATGTAAAGGTATCCGCGCGAGGCTATTGCAGTCACGGATACTGATGCAGAAACTAAAGGTATCCGGGGGAGTCTAGCACAATCACGGATTCTAATGCAGAAAAGTAAAGGTTTCCGGGCGAGGCTATCGCAGTCACGGACGTTGATGCAGAAATGTAAAGGTATCTGGGCGAGTCTATCGTAGTCACGGATACTGATGCAGAATATAAAGGTAACCGGGCGGGGCTATCGCAGTCACGGATACTGATGCAGAATATAAAGGTAACCGGGCGGGGCTATGGCTGTCACGGACGCTGATGCAGAAAAGTAAAGGTAACCGGGCGGGGCTATCGCAGTCACGGACGCCGATGCAGAAAAGTAAAGGTAACCGAGCGAGGCTATCGCAGTCACAGACGCTGATGCAGAAATGTAAAGTTATCTGAGCGAGGCTATCGCATTCACGGACGCTGATGCAGAAAAGTAAAGGTATCCGGGCGAGGCTATCGCAGTCACGGACGTTGATGCAGAAATGTAAAGGTATCTGGGCGAGTCTATCGTAGTCACGGATACTGATGCAGAATATAAAGGTAACCGGGCGGGGCTATCGCAGTCACGGACGCTGATGCAGAAATGTAAAGGTATCCGGGCGACGCAATCGCAATCACGGATCCTGATGCAGAAAAGTAAAGGTATCCGTGCGAGGCCATCACAGTCACGGACGTTGATCCAGAAATGTAAAGGTATCCGGTCGAGGCTATCGCAGTCACGGATACTGATGCAGAAAATAAAAGGTATCCGGGCGAGGCAATCGCACTCATGGATCCTGATGCAGAAAAGTAAAGGTATCCGGGCGAGGCTATCGCAGTCACGGACGTTGATGCAGAAATGTAAAGGTATCTAGGCGAGGCTATTGTAGTCACGGATACTGATGCAGAATATAAAGGTATCTGGGCGAGGCTATCGCAGTCACGGACGTTGATGCAGAAATGTAAAGGTATCTGGGCGAGGCTATCGTAGTCACGGATACTGATGCAGAATATAAAGGTAACCGGGCGGGGCTATGGCTGTCACGGACGCTGATGCAGAAAAGTAAAGGTAACCGGGCGGGGCTATCGCAGTCACGGACGCCGATGCAGAAAAGTAAAGGTAACCGAGCGAGGCTATCGCAGTCACAGACGCTGATGCAGAAATGTAAAGTTATCTGAGCGAGGCTATCGCATTCACGGACGCTGATGCAGAAAAGTAAAGGTATCCGGGCGAGGCTATCGCAGTCACGGACGCTGATGAAGAAATGTAAAGGTATCCGGGCGAGGCTATCGTCGTCACGGATGCTGATGCAGAAATGTAAAGGTATTCGGGCCAGGCTATTGCACTCACGGAGCCTGATGCAGAAAAGTAAAGGTATCCGGGCGAGGCTATCGTAGTCACGGATGCTGATACAGAAATGTAAAGGTATCCGGGCGAGGATATCGCAGTCACGGATACTGATGCACAAACTAAAGTTGTCCCGGGAAGTCTAGCACAATCACAGATACTAATGCAAAAGAGTAAAGGTATCCGGGGGAGGCTATCGCAGTCACGGACGTTGATGCAGAAATGTAAAGGTATCTGGGCGAGGCTATCGTAGTCACGGATACTGATGCAGAATATAAAGGTAACCGGGCGGGGCTATGGCAGTCCCGGACGCTGATGCAGAAAAGTAAAGGTAACCGGGCGGGGCTATCGCAGTCACGGACGCTGATGCAGAAAAGTAAAGGTAACCGGGCGGGGCTATCGCAGTCACGGACGCTGATGCAGAAAAGTAAAGGTATCCGAGCGCGGCTATCGCAGTCACAGACGCTGATGCAGAAATGTAAAGTTATCTGAGCGAGGCTATCGCATTCACGGACGCTGATGCAGAAAAGTAAAGGTATCCGGGCGAGGCTATCGCAGTCACGGACGCTGATGCAGAAATGTAAAGGTATCCGGGCGAGGCTATCGTAGTCACGGATGCTGATGTAGAAATGTAAAGGTATGCGGGCGAGGCTATCGCAGTCACGGACGCTGATGCAGAAATGTAAAGTTATCTGAGCGAGGCTATCGCATTCACGGACGCTGATGCAGAAAAGTAAAGGTATCCGGGCGAGGCTATCGCAGTCACGGACGCTGATGAAGAAATGTAAAGGTATCCGGGCGAGGCTATCGTAGTAACGGATGCTGATGCAGAAATGTAAAGGTATTCGGGCGAGGCTATCGCACTCACGAAGCCTGATGCAGAAAAGTAGAGGTATCCGGGCGAGGCTATCACAGTCACGGATGCTGATGCAGAAATGTAAAGTTATTTGAGCGAGGCTATCGCATTCACGGACGCTGATGCAGAAAACTAAAGGTATCCGGGCGAGGCTATCGTAGTCACGGATACTGATGCAGAATATAAAGGTAACCGGGTGGGGCTATTGCAGTCACGGACGCTGATGCAGAAAAGTGAAGATATCCGGGCGAGGCTATCGCAGTCACGGATACTGATGCAGAAATGTAAAGGTATCTGGGCGAGGCTATCATAGTCACGGATACTGATGCAGAATGTAAAGGTAACCGGCCGGGGCTATAGCAGTCACGGACGCTGATGCAGAAATGTAAAGGTATCCGGGCGTGGCTATCGCAGTCACGGACGCTGATGCAGAAACTAAAGGTATCCGGGGGAGTCTAGCACAATCACGGATTCTAATGCAGAAAAATAAAGGTTTCCGGGCGAGGCTATCGCAGTCACGGACGTTGATGCAGAAATGTAAAGGTATCTGGGCGAGTCTATCGTAGTCACGGATACTGATGCAGAATATAAAGGTAACCGGGCGGGGCTATCGCAGTCACGGACCCTGATGCAGAAATGTAAAGGTATCCGGGCGACGCAATCGCAATCACGGATCCTGATGCAGAAAAGTAAAGGTATCCGGCCGAGGCTATCGCAGTAACGGATACTGATGCAGAAAAGTAAAGGTATCTGGGTGAGGAAATCGCAATCACGGACGTTGATGTAGAAATGTAAAGGTATCTAGGCGAGGCTATCGTAGTCACGGATACTGATGCAGAATATAATGGTAACCAGGCGGGGCTATTGCAGAGCCCCGCAGTCACGGACGCTGATGCAGAAATGTAAAGGTATCCGGGCGAGGCAATCGCTATCACGGATCCTGATGCAGAAAAGTAAAGGTATCCGGGCGAGGCTATCACAGTCACGGACGTTGATCCAGAAATGTAAAGGTATCCGGGCGAGGCTATCGCAGTCACGGATACTGATGCACAAACTAAAGGTATCCGGGGAAGTCTAGCACAATCACAGATACTAATGCAGAAGAGTAAAGGTATCCGGGGGAGGCTATCGCAGTCACGGACGTTGATGCAGAAATGTAAAGGTATCTGGGCGAGGCTATCGTAGTCACGGATACTGATGCAGAATATAAAGGTAACCGGGCGGGGCTATGGCTGTCACGGACGCTGATGCAGAAAAGTGAAGATATCCGGGCGAGGCTATCGCAGTCACAGATACTGATGCAGAAATGTAAAGGTATCTGGGCGAGGCTATCATAGTCACGGATACTGATGCAGAATATAAAGGTAACCGGCCGGGGCTATCGCAGTCACGGACGCTGATGCAGAAATGTAAAGGTATCCGGGCGAGGCAATCGCAATCACGGATCCTGATGCAGAAAAGTAAAGGTATCCGGGCGAGGCTATAACAGTCACGGACATTGATCCAGAAATGTAAAGGTATCCGCGCGAGGCTATTGCAGTCACGGATACTGATGCAGAAACTAAAGGTATCCGGGGGAGTCTAGCACAATCACGGATTCTAATGCAGAAAAGTAAAGGTTTCCGGGCGAGGCTATCGCAGTCACGGACGTTGATGCAGAAATGTAAAGGTATCTGGGCGAGTCTATCGTAGTCACGGATACTGATGCAGAATATAAAGGTAACCGGGCGGGGCTATCGCAGTCACGGACGCTGATGCAGAAATGTAAAGGTATCCGGGCGACGCAATCGCAATCACGGATCCTGATGCAGAAAAGTAAAGGTATCCGTGCGAGGCCATCACAGTCACGGACGTTGATCCAGAAATGTAAAGGTATCCGGGCGAGGCTATCGCAGTCACGGATACTGATACAGAAAATAAAAGGTATCCGGGCGAGGCAATCGCACTCACGGATCCTGATGCAGAAAAGTAAAGGTATCCGGGCGAGGCTATCGCAGTCACGGACGTTGATGCAGAAATGTAAAGGTATCTAGGCGAGGCTATTGTAGTCACGGATACTGATGCAGAATATAAAGGTATCCGGGCGAGGCTATCACAGTCACGGACGTTGATCCAGAAATGTAAAGGTATCCGGGCGAGGCTATCGCAGTCACGGATACTGATGCACAAACTAAAGGTATCCGGGGAAGTCTAGCACAATCACAGATACTAATGCAGAAGAGTAAAGGTATCCGGGGGAGGCTATCGCAGTCACGGACGTTGATGCAGAAATGTAAAGGTATCTGGGCGAGGCTATCGTAGTCACGGATACTGATGCAGAATATAAAGGTAACCGGGCGGGGCTATGGCTGTCACGGACGCTGATGCAGAAAAGTAAAGGTAACCGGGCGGGGCTATCGCAGTCACGGACGCCGATGCATAAAAGTAAAGGTAACCGAGCGAGGCTATCGCAGTCACAGACGCTGATGCAGAAATGTAAAGTTATCTGAGCGAGGCTATCGCATTCACGGACGCTGATGCAGAAAAGTAAAGGTAACCGGGCGGGGCTATCGCAGTCACGGACGCTGATGCAGAAAAGTAAAGGTATCCGAGCGAGGCTATCGCAGTCACGGATGCTGATGCAGAAATGTAAAGGTATGCGGGCGAGGCTATCGCAGTCACAGACGCTGATGTAGAAATGTATAGTTATCTGAGCGAGGCTATCGCATTCACGGACGCTGATGCAGAAAAGTAAAGGTATCCGGGCGAGGCTATCGCAGTCACGGACGCTGATGAAGAAATGTAAAGGTATCCGGGCGAGGCTATCGTAGTCACGGATGCTGATGCAGAAATGTAAAGGTATTCGGGCGAGGCTATCGCACTCACGGAGCCTGATGCAGAAAAGTAGAGGTATCCGGGCGAGGCTATCGCAGTCAAGGATGCTGATGCAGAAATGTAAAGGTATCCAGGCGAGGCTATCGCAGTCACGGATACTGATGCACAAACTAAAGGTATCCGGGGGAGTCTAGCACAATCGCAGATACTAATGCAGAAGAGTAAAGGTATTCGGGGGAGGCTATCGCAGTCACGGACGTTGATGCAGAAATGTAAAGGTATCTGGGCGATGCTATCGTAGTCACGGATACTGATGCAGAATATAAAGGTAACCGGGCGGGGCTATTGAAGTCACGGACGCTGATGCAGAAAAGTAAAGGTAACCGGGCGGGGCTATTGCAGTCACGGACGCTGATGCAGAAAAGTGAAGATATCCGGGCGAGGCTATCGCAGTCACGGATACTGATGCAGAAATGTAAAGGTATCTGGGCGAGGCTATCATAGTCACGGATACTGATGCAGAATATAAAGGTAACCGGCCGGGGCTATCGCAGTCACGGACGCTGATGCAGAAATGTAAAGGTATCCGGGCGAGGCAATCGCAATCACGGATCCTGATGCAGAAAAGTAAAGGTATCCGGGCGAGGCTATAACAGTCACGGACATTGATGCAGAAATGTAAAGGTATCCGCGGGAGGCTATTGCAGTCACGGATACTGATGCAGAAACTAAAGGTATCCGGGGGAGTCTAGCACAATCACGGATTCTAATGCAGAAAAGTAAAGGTTTCCGGGCGAGGCTATCGCAGTCACGGACGTTGATGCAGAAATGTAAAGGTATCTGGGCGAGTCTATCGTAGTCACGGATACTGATGCAGAATATAAAGGTAACCGGGCGGGGCTATCGCAGTCACGGACGCTGATGCAGAAATGTAAAGGTATCCGGGCGACGCAATCGCAATCACGGATCCTGATGCAGAAAAGTAAAGGTATCCGAGCGAGGCTATCGCAGTCACGGACGCTGATGCAGAAATGTAAAGGTATCCGGGCGAGGCTATCACAGTCACGGACGTTGATCCAGAAATGTAAAGGTATCCGGGCGAGGCTATCGCAGTCACGGATACTGATGCACAAACTAAAGGTATCCGGGGAAGTCTAGCACAATCACAGATACTAATGCAGAAGAGTAAAGGTATCCGGGGGAGGCTATCGCAGTCACGGACGTTGATGCAGAAATGTAAAGGTATCTGGGCGAGGCTATCGTAGTGACGGATACTGATGCAGAATATAAAGGTAACCGGGCGGGGCTATCGCAGTCACGGACGCTGATGCAGAAAAGTAAAGGTAACCGGGCGGGGCTATCGCAGTCACGGACGCTGATGCAGAAAAGTAAAGGTATCCGAGCGAGGCTATCGCAGTCACAGACGCTGATGCAGAAATGTAAAGTTATCTGAGCGAGGCTATCGCATTCACGGACGCTGATGCAGAAAAGTAAAGGTAACCGGGCGGGGCTATCGCAGTCACGGACGCTGATGCAGAAAAGTAAAGGTATCCGAGCGAGGCTATCGCAGTCACGGATGCTGATGCAGAAATGTAAAGGTATGCGGGCGAGGCTATCGCAGTCACAGACGCTGATGCAGAAATGTATAGTTATCTGAGCGAGGCTATCGCATTCACGGACGCAGATGCAGAAATGTAAAGGTATTCGGGCGAGGCTATCGCAGTCACGGACGCTGATGCAGAAATGTAAAGTTATCTGAGCGAGGCTATCGCATTCACGGACGCTGATGCAGAAAAGTAAAGGTATCCGGGCGAGGCTATCGCAGTCACGGACGCTGATGAAGAAATGTAAAGGTATCCGGGCGAGGCTATCGTCGTCACGGATGCTGATGCAGAAATGTAAAGGTATTCGGGCCAGGCTATTGCACTCACGGAGCCTGATGCAGAAAAGTAAAGGTATCCGGGCGAGGCTATCGTAGTCACGGATGCTGATACAGAAATGTAAAGGTATCCGGGCGAGGATATCGCAGTCACGGATACTGATGCACAAACTAAAGTTGTCCCGGGAAGTCTAGCACAATCACAGATACTAATGCAAAAGAGTAAAGGTATCCGGGGGAGGCTATCGCAGTCACGGACGTTGATGCAGAAATGTAAAGGTATCTGGGCGAGGCTATCGTAGTCACGGATACTGATGCAGAATATAAAGGTAACCGGGCGGGGCTATGGCAGTCACGGACGCTGATGCAGAAAAGTAAAGGTAACCGGGCGGGGCTATCGCAGTCACGGACGCTGATGCAGAAAAGTAAAGGTAACCGGGCGGGGCTATCGCAGTCACGGACGCTGATGCAGAAAAGTAAAGGTATCCGAGCGAGGCTATCGCAGTCACAGACGCTGATGCAGAAATGTAAAGTTATCTGAGCGAGGCTATCGCATTCACGGACGCTGATGCAGAAAAGTAAAGGTATCCGGGCGAGGCTATCGCAGTCACGGACGCTGATGCAGAAATGTAAAGGTATCCGGGCGAGGCTATCGTAGTCACGGATGCTGATGTAGAAATGTAAAGGTATGCGGGCGAGGCTATCGCAGTCACGGACGCTGATGCAGAAATGTAAAGTTATCTGAGCGAGGCTATCGCATTCACGGACGCTGATGCAGAAAAGTAAAGGTATCCGGGCGAGGCTATCGCAGTCACGGACGCTGATGAAGAAATGTAAAGGTATCCGGGCGAGGCTATCGTAGTAACGGATGCTGATGCAGAAATGTAAAGGTATTCGGGCGAGGCTATCGCACTCACGAAGCCTGATGCAGAAAAGTAGAGGTATCCGGGCGAGGCTATCACAGTCACGGATGCTGATGCAGAAATGTAAAGTTATTTGAGCGAGGCTATCGCATTCACGGACGCTGATGCAGAAAACTAAAGGTATCCGGGCGAGGCTATCGTAGTCACGGATACTGATGCAGAATATAAAGGTAACCGGGTGGGGCTATTGCAGTCACGGACGCTGATGCAGAAAAGTGAAGATATCCGGGCGAGGCTATCGCAGTCACGGATACTGATGCAGAAATGTAAAGGTATCTGGGCGAGGCTATCATAGTCACGGATACTGATGCAGAATGTAAAGGTAACCGGCCGGGGCTATAGCAGTCACGGACGCTGATGCAGAAATGTAAAGGTATCCGGGCGTGGCTATCGCAGTCACGGACGCTGATGCAGAAACTAAAGGTATCCGGGGGAGTCTAGCACAATCACGGATTCTAATGCAGAAAAATAAAGGTTTCCGGGCGAGGCTATCGCAGTCACGGACGTTGATGCAGAAATGTAAAGGTATCTGGGCGAGTCTATCGTAGTCACGGATACTGATGCAGAATATAAAGGTAACCGGGCGGGGCTATCGCAGTCACGGACCCTGATGCAGAAATGTAAAGGTATCCGGGCGACGCAATCGCAATCACGGATCCTGATGCAGAAAAGTAAAGGTATCCGGCCGAGGCTATCGCAGTAACGGATACTGATGCAGAAAAGTAAAGGTATCTGGGTGAGGAAATCGCAATCACGGACGTTGATGCAGAAATGTAAAGGTATCTAGGCGAGGCTATCGTAGTCACGGATACTGATGCAGAATATAATGGTAACCGGGCGGGGCTATTGCAGTCACGGACGCTGATGCAGAAATGTAAAGGTATCCGGGCGAGGCAATCGCTATCACGGATCCTGATGCAGAAAAGTAAAGGTATCCGGGCGAGGCTATCACAGTCACGGACGTTGATCCAGAAATGTAAAGGTATCCGGGCGAGGCTATCGCAGTCACGGATACTGATGCACAAACTAAAGGTATCCGGGGAAGTCTAGCACAATCACAGATACTAATGCAGAAGAGTAAAGGTATCCGGGGGAGGCTATCGCAGTCACGGACGTTGATGCAGAAATGTAAAGGTATCTGGGCGAGGCTATCGTAGTCACGGATACTGATGCAGAATATAAAGGTAACCGGGCGGGGCTATGGCTGTCACGGACGCTGATGCAGAAAAGTGAAGATATCCGGGCAAGGCTATCGCAGTCACAGATACTGATGCAGAAATGTAAAGGTATCTGGGCGAGGCTATCATAGTCACGGATACTGATGCAGAATATAAAGGTAACCGGCCGGGGCTATCGCAGTCACGGACGCTGATGCAGAAATGTAAAGGTATCCGGGCGAGGCAATCGCAATCACGGATCCTGATGCAGAAAAGTAAAGGTATCCGGGCGAGGCTATAACAGTCACGGACATTGATCCAGAAATGTAAAGGTATCCGCGCGAGGCTATTGCAGTCACGGATACTGATGCAGAAACTAAAGGTATCCGGGGGAGTCTAGCACAATCACGGATTCTAATGCAGAAAAGTAAAGGTTTCCGGGCGAGGCTATCGCAGTCACGGACGTTGATGCAGAAATGTAAAGGTATCTGGGCGAGTCTATCGTAGTCACGGATACTGATGCAGAATATAAAGGTAACCGGGCGGGGCTATCGCAGTCACGGACGCTGATGCAGAAATGTAAAGGTATCCGGGCGACGCAATCGCAATCACGGATCCTGATGCAGAAAAGTAAAGGTATCCGTGCGAGGCCATCACAGTCACGGACGTTGATCCAGAAATGTAAAGGTATCCGGTCGAGGCTATCGCAGTCACGGATACTGATGCAGAAAATAAAAGGTATCCGGGCGAGGCAATCGCACTCATGGATCCTGATGCAGAAAAGTAAAGGTATCCGGGCGAGGCTATCGCAGTCACGGACGTTGATGCAGAAATGTAAAGGTATCTAGGCGAGGCTATTGTAGTCACGGATACTGATGCAGAATATAAAGGTATCCGGGCGAGGCTATCGCAGTCACGGACGTTGATGCAGAAATGTAAAGGTATCTGGGCGAGGCTATCGTAGTCACGGATACTGATGCAGAATATAAAGGTAACCGGGCGGGGCTATGGCTGTCACGGACGCTGATGCAGAAAAGTAAAGGTAACCGGGCGGGGCTATCGCAGTCACGGACGCCGATGCAGAAAAGTAAAGGTAACCGAGCGAGGCTATCGCAGTCACAGACGCTGATGCAGAAATGTAAAGTTATCTGAGCGAGGCTATCGCATTCACGGACGCTGATGCAGAAAAGTAAAGGTATCCGGGCGAGGCTATCGCAGTCACGGACGCTGATGAAGAAATGTAAAGGTATCCGGGCGAGGCTATCGTCGTCACGGATGCTGATGCAGAAATGTAAAGGTATTCGGGCCAGGCTATTGCACTCACGGAGCCTGATGCAGAAAAGTAAAGGTATCCGGGCGAGGCTATCGTAGTCACGGATGCTGATACAGAAATGTAAAGGTATCCGGGCGAGGATATCGCAGTCACGGATACTGATGCACAAACTAAAGTTGTCCCGGGAAGTCTAGCACAATCACAGATACTAATGCAAAAGAGTAAAGGTATCCGGGGGAGGCTATCGCAGTCACGGACGTTGATGCAGAAATGTAAAGGTATCTGGGCGAGGCTATCGTAGTCACGGATACTGATGCAGAATATAAAGGTAACCGGGCGGGGCTATGGCAGTCCCGGACGCTGATGCAGAAAAGTAAAGGTAACCGGGCGGGGCTATCGCAGTCACGGACGCTGATGCAGAAAAGTAAAGGTAACCGGGCGGGGCTATCGCAGTCACGGACGCTGATGCAGAAAAGTAAAGGTATCCGAGCGAGGCTATCGCAGTCACAGACGCTGATGCAGAAATGTAAAGTTATCTGAGCGAGGCTATCGCATTCACGGACGCTGATGCAGAAAAGTAAAGGTATCCGGGCGAGGCTATCGCAGTCACGGACGCTGATGCAGAAATGTAAAGGTATCCGGGCGAGGCTATCGTAGTCACGGATGCTGATGTAGAAATGTAAAGGTATGCGGGCGAGGCTATCGCAGTCACGGACGCTGATGCAGAAATGTAAAGTTATCTGAGCGAGGCTATCGCATTCACGGACGCTGATGCAGAAAAGTAAAGGTATCCGTGCGAGGCTATCGCAGTCACGGACGCTGATGAAGAAATGTAAAGGTATCCGGGCGAGGCTATCGTAGTAACGGATGCTGATGCAGAAATGTAAAGGTATTCGGGCGAGGCTATCGCACTCACGAAGCCTGATGCAGAAAAGTAGAGGTATCCGGGCGAGGCTATCACAGTCACGGATGCTGATGCAGAAATGTAAAGTTATTTGAGCGAGGCTATCGCATTCACGGACGCTGATGCAGAAAACTAAAGGTATCCGGGCGAGGCTATCGTAGTCACGGATACTGATGCAGAATATAAAGGTAACCGGGTGGGGCTATTGCAGTCACGGACGCTGATGCAGAAAAGTGAAGATATCCGGGCGAGGCTATCGCAGTCACGGATACTGATGCAGAAATGTAAAGGTATCTGGGCGAGGCTATCATAGTCACGGATACTGATGCAGAATGTAAAGGTAACCGGCCGGGGCTATAGCAGTCACGGACGCTGATGCAGAAATGTAAAGGTATCCGGGCGTGGCTATCGCAGTCACGGACGCTGATGCAGAAACTAAAGGTATCCGGGGGAGTCTAGCACAATCACGGATTCTAATGCAGAAAAATAAAGGTTTCCGGGCGAGGCTATCGCAGTCACGGACGTTGATGCAGAAATGTAAAGGTATCTGGGCGAGTCTATCGTAGTCACGGATACTGATGCAGAATATAAAGGTAACCGGGCGGGGCTATCGCAGTCACGGACCCTGATGCAGAAATGTAAAGGTATCCGGGCGACGCAATCGCAATCACGGATCCTGATGCAGAAAAGTAAAGGTATCCGGCCGAGGCTATCGCAGTAACGGATACTGATGCAGAAAAGTAAAGGTATCTGGGTGAGGAAATCGCAATCACGGACGTTGATGCAGAAATGTAAAGGTATCTAGGCGAGGCTATCGTAGTCACGGATACTGATGCAGAATATAATGGTAACCGGGCGGGGCTATTGCAGTCACGGACGCTGATGCAGAAATGTAAAGGTATCCGGGCGAGGCAATCGCTATCACGGATCCTGATGCAGAAAAGTAAAGGTATCCGGGCGAGGCTATCACAGTCACGGACGTTGATCCAGAAATGTAAAGGTATCCGGGCGAGGCTATCGCAGTCACGGATACTGATGCACAAACTAAAGGTATCCGGGGAAGTCTAGCACAATCACAGATACTAATGCAGAAGAGTAAAGGTATCCGGGGGAGGCTATCGCAGTCACGGACGTTGATGCAGAAATGTAAAGGTATCTGGGCGAGGCTATCGTAGTCACGGATACTGATGCAGAATATAAAGGTAACCGGGCGGGGCTATGGCTGTCACGGACGCTGATGCAGAAAAGTGAAGATATCCGGGCGAGGCTATCGCAGTCACAGATACTGATGCAGAAATGTAAAGGTATCTGGGCGAGGCTATCATAGTCACGGATACTGATGCAGAATATAAAGGTAACCGGCCGGGGCTATCGCAGTCACGGACGCTGATGCAGAAATGTAAAGGTATCCGGGCGAGGCAATCGCAATCACGGATCCTGATGCAGAAAAGTAAAGGTATCCGGGCGAGGCTATAACAGTCACGGACATTGATCCAGAAATGTAAAGGTATCCGCGCGAGGCTATTGCAGTCACGGATACTGATGCAGAAACTAAAGGTATCCGGGGGAGTCTAGCACAATCACGGATTCTAATGCAGAAAAGTAAAGGTTTCCGGGCGAGGCTATCGCAGTCACGGACGTTGATGCAGAAATGTAAAGGTATCTGGGCGAGTCTATCGTAGTCACGGATACTGATGCAGAATATAAAGGTAACCGGGCGGGGCTATCGCAGTCACGGACGCTGATGCAGAAATGTAAAGGTATCCGGGCGACGCAATCGCAATCACGGATCCTGATGCAGAAAAGTAAAGGTATCCGTGCGAGGCCATCACAGTCACGGACGTTGATCCAGAAATGTAAAGGTATCCGGGCGAGGCTATCGCAGTCACGGATACTGATGCAGAAAATAAAAGGTATCCGGGCGAGGCAATCGCACTCACGGATCCTGATGCAGAAAAGTAAAGGTATCCGGGCGAGGCTATCGCAGTCACGGACGTTGATGCAGAAATGTAAAGGTATCTAGGCGAGGCTATTGTAGTCACGGATACTGATGCAGAATATAAAGGTATCCGGGCGAGGCTATCACAGTCACGGACGTTGATCCAGAAATGTAAAGGTATCCGGGCGAGGCTATCGCAGTCACGGATACTGATGCACAAACTAAAGGTATCCGGGGAAGTCTAGCACAATCACAGATACTAATGCAGAAGAGTAAAGGTATCCGGGGGAGGCTATCGCAGTCACGGACGTTGATGCAGAAATGTAAAGGTATCTGGGCGAGGCTATCGTAGTCACGGATACTGATGCAGAATATAAAGGTAACCGGGCGGGGCTATGGCTGTCACGGACGCTGATGCAGAAAAGTAAAGGTAACCGGGCGGGGCTATCGCAGTCACGGACGCCGATGCATAAAAGTAAAGGTAACCGAGCGAGGCTATCGCAGTCACAGACGCTGATGCAGAAATGTAAAGTTATCTGAGCGAGGCTATCGCATTCACGGACGCTGATGCAGAAAAGTAAAGGTAACCGGGCGGGGCTATCGCAGTCACGGACGCTGATGCAGAAAAGTAAAGGTATCCGAGCGAGGCTATCGCAGTCACGGATGCTAATGCAGAAATGTAAAGGTATGCGGGCGAGGCTATCGCAGTCACAGACGCTGATGCAGAAATGTATAGTTATCTGAGCGAGGCTATCGCATTCACGGACGCTGATGCAGAAAAGTAAAGGTATCCGGGCGAGGCTATCGCAGTCACGGACGCTGATGAAGAAATGTAAAGGTATCCGGGCGAGGCTATCGTAGTCACGGATGCTGATGCAGAAATGTAAAGGTATTCGGGCGAGGCTATCGCACTCACGGAGCCTGATGCAGAAAAGTAGAGGTATCCGGGCGAGGCTATCGCAGTCAAGGATGCTGATGCAGAAATGTAAAGGTATCCAGGCGAGGCTATCGCAGTCACGGATACTGATGCACAAACTAAAGGTATCCGGGGGAGTCTAGCACAATCGCAGATACTAATGCAGAAGAGTAAAGGTATTCGGGGGAGGCTATCGCAGTCACGGACGTTGATGCAGAAATGTAAAGGTATCTGGGCGATGCTATCGTAGTCACGGATACTGATGCAGAATATAAAGGTAACCGGGCGGGGCTATTGAAGTCACGGACGCTGATGCAGAAAAGTAAAGGTAACCGGGCGGGGCTATTGCAGTCACGGACGCTGATGCAGAAAAGTGAAGATATCCGGGCGAGGCTATCGCAGTCACGGATACTGATGCAGAAATGTAAAGGTATCTGGGCGAGGCTATCATAGTCACGGATACTGATGCAGAATATAAAGGTAACCGGCCGGGGCTATCGCAGTCACGGACGCTGATGCAGAAATGTAAAGGTATCCGGGCGAGGCAATCGCAATCACGGATCCTGATGCAGAAAAGTAAAGGTATCCGGGCGAGGCTATAACAGTCACGGACATTGATGCAGAAATGTAAAGGTATCCGCGGGAGGCTATTGCAGTCACGGATACTGATGCAGAAACTAAAGGTATCCGGGGGAGTCTAGCACAATCACGGATTCTAATGCAGAAAAGTAAAGGTTTCCGGGCGAGGCTATCGCAGTCACGGACGTTGATGCAGAAATGTAAAGGTATCTGGGCGAGTCTATCGTAGTCACGGATACTGATGCAGAATATAAAGGTAACCGGGCGGGGCTATCGCAGTCACGGACGCTGATGCAGAAATGTAAAGGTATCCGGGCGACGCAATCGCAATCACGGATCCTGATGCAGAAAAGTAAAGGTATCCGAGCGAGGCTATCGCAGTCACGGACGCTGATGCAGAAATGTAAAGGTATCCGGGCGAGGCTATCACAGTCACGGACGTTGATCCAGAAATGTAAAGGTATCCGGGCGAGGCTATCGCAGTCACGGATACTGATGCACAAACTAAAGGTATCCGGGGAAGTCTAGCACAATCACAGATACTAATGCAGAAGAGTAAAGGTATCCGGGGGAGGCTATCGCAGTCACGGACGTTGATGCAGAAATGTAAAGGTATCTGGGCGAGGCTATCGTAGTGACGGATACTGATGCAGAATATAAAGGTAACCGGGCGGGGCTATCGCAGTCACGGACGCTGATGCAGAAAAGTAAAGGTAACCGGGCGGGGCTATCGCAGTCACGGACGCTGATGCAGAAAAGTAAAGGTATCCGAGCGAGGCTATCGCAGTCACAGACGCTGATGCAGAAATGTAAAGTTATCTGAGCGAGGCTATCGCATTCACGGACGCTGATGCAGAAAAGTAAAGGTAACCGGGCGGGGCTATCGCAGTCACGGACGCTGATGCAGAAAAGTAAAGGTATCCGAGCGAGGCTATCGCAGTCACGGATGCTGATGCAGAAATGTAAAGGTATGCGGGCGAGGCTATCGCAGTCACAGACGCTGATGCAGAAATGTATAGTTATCTGAGCGAGGCTATCGCATTCACGGACGCAGATGCAGAAAAGTAAAGGTATCCGGGCGAGGCTATCGCAGTCACGGACGCTGATGAAGAAATGTAAAGGTATCCGGGCGAGGCTATCGTAGTCACGGATGCTGATGCAGAAATGTAAAGGTATTCGGGCGAGGCTATCGCACTCACGGAGCCTGATGCAGAAAAGTAGAGGTATCCGGGCGAGGCTATCGCAGTCAAGGATGCTGATGCAGAAATGTAAAGGTATGCGGGCGAGGCTATCGCAGTCACGGATACTGATGCACAAACTAAAGGTATCCGGGGGAGTCTAGCACAATCGCAGATACTAATGCAGAAGAGTAAAGGTATTCGGGGGAGGCTATCGCAGTCACGGACGTTGATGCAGAAATGTAAAGGTATTTGGGCAATGCTATCGTAGTCACGGATACTGATGCAGAATATAAAGGTAACCGGGCGGGGCTATTGAAGTCACGGACGCTGATGCAGAAAAGTAAAGGTAACCGGGCGGGGCTATTGCAGTCACGGACGCTGATGCAGAAAAGTGAAGATATCCGGGCGAGGCTATCGCAGTCACGGATACTGATGCAGAAATGTAAAGGTATCTGGGCGAGGCTATCATAGTCACGGATACTGATGCAGAATATAAAGGTAACCGGCCGGGGCTATCGCAGTCACGGACGCTGATGCAGAAATGTAAAGGTATCCGGGCGTGGCTATCGCAGTCACGGACGCTGATGCAGAAAAGTGAAGATATCCGGGCGAGGCTATCGCAGTCACGGATACTGATGCAGAAATGTAAAGGTATCTGGGCGAGGCTATCATAGTCACGGATACTGATGCAGAATATAAAGGTAACCGGCCGGGGCTATCGCAGTCACGGACGCTGATGCAGAAATGTAAAGGTATCCGGGCGAGGCAATCGCAATCACGGATCCTGATGCAGAAAAGTAAAGGTATCCGGGCGAGGCTATAACAGTCACGGACATTGATGCAGAAATGTAAAGGTATCCGCGGGAGGCTATTGCAGTCACGGATACTGATGCAGAAACTAAAGGTATCCGGGGGAGTCTAGCACAATCACGGATTCTAATGCAGAAAAGTAAAGGTTTCCGGGCGAGGCTATCGCAGTCACGGACGTTGATGCAGAAATGTAAAGGTATCTGGGCGAGTCTATCGTAGTCACGGATACTGATGCAGAATATAAAGGTAACCGGGCGGGGCTATCGCAGTCACGGACGCTGATGCAGAAATGTAAAGGTATCCGGGCGACGCAATCGCAATCACGGATCCTGATGCAGAAAAGTAAAGGTATCCGAGCGAGGCTATCGCAGTCACGGACGCTGATGCAGAAATGTAAAGGTATCCGGGCGAGGCTATCACAGTCACGGACGTTGATCCAGAAATGTAAAGGTATCCGGGCGAGGCTATCGCAGTCACGGATACTGATGCACAAACTAAAGGTATCCGGGGAAGTCTAGCACAATCACAGATACTAATGCAGAAGAGTAAAGGTATCCGGGGGAGGCTATCGCAGTCACGGACGTTGATGCAGAAATGTAAAGGTATCTGGGCGAGGCTATCGTAGTGACGGATACTGATGCAGAATATAAAGGTAACCGGGCGGGGCTATCGCAGTCACGGACGCTGATGCAGAAAAGTAAAGGTAACCGGGCGGGGCTATCGCAGTCACGGACGCTGATGCAGAAAAGTAAAGGTATCCGAGCGAGGCTATCGCAGTCACAGACGCTGATGCAGAAATGTAAAGTTATCTGAGCGAGGCTATCGCATTCACGGACGCTGATGCAGAAAAGTAAAGGTAACCGGGCGGGGCTATCGCAGTCACGGACGCTGATGCAGAAAAGTAAAGGTATCCGAGCGAGGCTATCGCAGTCACGGATGCTGATGCAGAAATGTAAAGGTATGCGGGCGAGGCTATCGCAGTCACAGACGCTGATGCAGAAATGTATAGTTATCTGAGCGAGGCTATCGCATTCACGGACGCAGATGCAGAAAAGTAAAGGTATCCGGGCGAGGCTATCGCAGTCACGGACGCTGATGAAGAAATGTAAAGGTATCCGGGCGAGGCTATCGTAGTCACGGATGCTGATGCAGAAATGTAAAGGTATTCGGGCGAGGCTATCGCACTCACGGAGCCTGATGCAGAAAAGTAGAGGTATCCGGGCGAGGCTATCGCAGTCAAGGATGCTGATGCAGAAATGTAAAGGTATGCGGGCGAGGCTATCGCAGTCACGGATACTGATGCACAAACTAAAGGTATCCGGGGGAGTCTAGCACAATCGCAGATACTAATGCAGAAGAGTAAAGGTATTCGGGGGAGGCTATCGCAGTCACGGACGTTGATGCAGAAATGTAAAGGTATTTGGGCAATGCTATCGTAGTCACGGATACTGATGCAGAATATAAAGGTAACCGGGCGGGGCTATTGAAGTCACGGACGCTGATGCAGAAAAGTAAAGGTAACCGGGCGGGGCTATTGCAGTCACGGACGCTGATGCAGAAAAGTGAAGATATCCGGGCGAGGCTATCGCAGTCACGGATACTGATGCAGAAATGTAAAGGTATCTGGGCGAGGCTATCATAGTCACGGATACTGATGCAGAATATAAAGGTAACCGGCCGGGGCTATCGCAGTCACGGACGCTGATGCAGAAATGTAAAGGTATCCGGGCGTGGCTATCGCAGTCACGGACGCTGATGCAGAAAAGTGAAGATATCCGGGCGAGGCTATCGCAGTCACGGATACTGATGCAGAAATTTAAAGGTATCTGGGCGAGGCTATCATAGTCACGGACGCTGATGCAGAAATGTGAAGGTATCCGGGCGAGGCTATCGTAGTCACGGATGCTGATGCAGAAATGTAAAGGTATTCGGGCGAGGCTATCGCACTCACGGAGCCTGATGCAGAAAAGTAGAGGTATCCGGGCGAGGCTATCTCAGTCAAGGATGCTGATGCAGAAATGTAAAGGTATCTGGGCGAGGCTATCATAGTCACGGATACTGATGCAGAATATAAAGGTAACCGGCAGGGGCTATCGCAGTCACGGACGTTGATGCAGAAATGGTAAGGTATCTGGGCGAGGCTATCGTAGTCACGGATACTGATGCAGAATATAAAGGTAACCGGGCGGGGCTATGGCTGTCACGGACGCTGATGAAGAAATGTAAAGGTATCCGGGCGAGGCTATCGTAGTCACGGACGCTGATGCTGAAAAGTAAAGGTAACCGGGCGGGGCAATCGCAGTCACGGACGCTGATGCAGAAAAGTAAAGGTATCCGAGCGAGGCTATCGCAGTCACAGACGCTGATGCATAAATGTAAAGTTATCTGAGCGAGGCTATCGCATTCACGGACGCTGATGCAGAAAAGTAAAGGTAACCGGGCGGAGCTATCGCAGTCACGGACGCTGATGCAGAAAAGTAAAGGTATCCGAGCGAGGCTATCGCAGTCACGGATGCTGATCCAGAAATGTAAAGGTATCCAGGCGAGGCTATCGCAGTCACGGATACTGATGCACAAACTAAAGGTATCTGGGGGAGTCTAGCACAATCGCAGATACTAATGCAGAAGAGTAAAGGTATTCGGGGGAGGCTATCGCAGTCACGGACGTTGATGCAGAAATGTAAAGGTATCTGGGCGATGCTATCGTAGTCACGGATACTGATGCAGAATATAAAGGTAACCGGGCGGGGCTATTGAAGTCACGGACGCTGATGCAGAAAAGTAAAGGTAACCGTGCGGGGCTATCGCAGTCACGGACGCTGATGCAGAAAAGTAAAGGTAACCGGGCGGGGCTATCGCAGTCACGGACGCTGATGCAGAAAAGTAAAGGTATCCGAGCGAGGCTATCGCAGTCACAGACGCTGATGCAGAAATGTAAAGTTATCTGAGCGAGGCTATCGCATTCACGGACGCTGATGCAGAAAAGTAAAGGTAACCGGGCGGGGCTATCGCAGTCACGGACGCTGATGCAGAAAAGTAAAGGTATCCGAGCGAGGCTATCGCAGTCACGGATGCTGATGCAGAAATGTAAAGGTATGCGGGCGAGGCTATCGCAGTCACAGACGCTGATGCAGAAATGTAAAGTTATCTGAGCGAGGCTATCGCATTCACGGACGCTGATGCAGAAAAGTAAAGGTAACCGGGCGGGGCTATCGCAGTCACGGACGCTGATGCAGAAAAGTAAAGGTATCCGGGCGAGGCTATCGTAGTCACGGATGCTGATGCAGAAATGTAAAGGTATTCGGGCGAGGCTATCGCACTCACGGAGCCTGATGCAGAAAAGTAGAGGTATCCGGGCGAGGCTATCGCAGTCAAGGATGCTGATGCAGAAATGTAAAGGTATGCGGGCGAGGCTATCGCAGTCACGGATACTGATGCACAAACTAAAGGTATCCGGGGGAGTCTAGCACAATCGCAGATACTAATGCAGAAGAGTAAAGGTATTCGGGGGAGGCTATCGCAGTCACGGACGTTGATGCAGAAATGTAAAGGTATCTGGGCGATGCTATCGTAGTCACGGATACTGATGCAGAATATAAAGGTAACCGGGCGGGGCTATTGAAGTCACGGACGCTGATGCAGAAAAGTAAAGGTAACCGGGCGGGGCTATTGCAGTCACGGACGCTGATGCAGAAAAGTGAAGATATCCGGGCGAGGCTATCGCAGTCACGGATACTGATGCAGAAATGTAAAGGTATCTGGGCGAGGCTATCATAGTCACGGATACTGATGCAGAATATAAAGGTAACCGGCCGGGGCTATCGCAGTCACGGACGCTGATGCAGAAATGTAAAGGTATCCGGGCGTGGCTATCGCAGTCACGGACGCTGATGCAGAAAAGTGAAGATATCCGGGCGAGGCTATCGCAGTCACGGATACTGATGCAGAAATTTAAAGGTATCTGGGCGAGGCTATCATAGTCACGGACGCTGATGCAGAAATGTGAAGGTATCCGGGCGAGGCTATCGTAGTCACGGATGCTGATGCAGAAATGTAAAGGTATTCGGGCGAGGCTATCGCACTCACGGAGCCTGATGCAGAAAAGTAGAGGTATCCGGGCGAGGCTATCTCAGTCAAGGATGCTGATGCAGAAATGTAAAGGTATCTGGGCGAGGCTATCATAGTCACGGATACTGATGCAGAATATAAAGGTAACCGGCTGGGGCTATCGCAGTCACGGACGTTGATGCAGAAATGTAAAGGTATCTGGGCGAGGCTATCGTAGTCACGGATACTGATGCAGAATATAAAGGTAACCGGGCGGGGCTATGGCTGTCACGGACGCTGATGAAGAAATGTAAAGGTATCCGGGCGAGGCTATCGTAGTCACGGACGCTGATGCTGAAAAGTAAAGGTAACCGGGCGGGGCTATCGCAGTCACGGACGCTGATGCAGAAAAGTAAAGGTATCCGAGCGAGGCTATCGCAGTCACAGACGCTGATGCATAAATGTAAAGTTATCTGAGCGAGGCTATCGCATTCACGGACGCTGATGCAGAAAAGTAAAGGTAACCGGGCGGAGCTATCGCAGTCACGGACGCTGATGCAGAAAAGTAAAGGTATCCGAGCGAGGCTATCGCAGTCACGGATGCTGATGCAGAAATGTAAAGGTATCCAGGCGAGGCTATCGCAGTCACGGATACTGATGCACAAACTAAAGGTATCTGGGGGAGTCTAGCACAATCGCAGATACTAATACAGAAGAGTAAAGGTATTCGGGGGAGGCTATCGCAGTCACGGACGTTGATGCAGAAATGTAAAGGTATCTGGGCGATGCTATCGTAGTCACGGATACTGATGCAGAATATAAAGGTAACCGGGCGGGGCTATTGAAGTCACGGACGCTGATGCAGAAAAGTAAAGGTAACCGGGCGGGGCTATTGCAGTCACGGACGCTGATGCAGAAAAGTGAAGATATCCGGGCGAGGCTATCGCAGTCACGGATACTGATGCAGAAATGTAAAGGTATCTGGGCGAGGCTATCATAGTCACGGATACTGATGCAGAATATAAAGGTAACCGGCCGGGGCTATCGCAGTCACGGACGCTGATGCAGAAATGTAAAGGTATCCGGGCGTGGCTATCGCAGTCACGGACGCTGATGCAGAAAAGTGAAGATATCCGGGCGAGGCTATCGCAGTCACGGATACTGATGCAGAAATTTAAAGGTATCTGGGCGAGGCTATCATAGTCACGGACGCTGATGCAGAAATGTGAAGGTATCCGGGCGAGGCTATCGTAGTCACGGATGCTGATGCAGAAATGTAAAGGTATTCGGGCGAGGCTATCGCACTCACGGAGCCTGATGCAGAAAAGTAGAGGTATCCGGGCGAGGCTATCTCAGTCAAGGATGCTGATGCAGAAATGTAAAGGTATCTGGGCGAGGCTATCATAGTCACGGATACTGATGCAGAATATAAAGGTAACCGGCTGGGGCTATCGCAGTCACGGACGTTGATGCAGAAATGTAAAGGTATCTGGGCAAGGCTATCGTAGTCAAGGATACTGATGCAGAATATAAAGGTAACCGGGCGGGGCTATGGCTGTCACGGACGCTGATGAAGAAATGTAAAGGTATCCGGGCGAGGCTATCGTAGTCACGGACGCTGATGCTGAAAAGTAAAGGTAACCGGGCGGGGCTATCGCAGTCACGGACGCTGATGCAGAAAAGTAAAGGTATCCGAGCGAGGCTATCGCAGTCACAGACGCTGATGCATAAATGTAAAGTTATCTGAGCGAGGCTATCGCATTCACGGACGCTGATGCAGAAAAGTAAAGGTAACCGGGCGGAGCTATCGCAGTCACGGACGCTGATGCAGAAAAGTAAAGGTATCCGAGCGAGGCTATCGCAGTCACGGATGCTGATGCAGAAATGTAAAGGTATCCAGGCGAGGCTATCGCAGTCACGGATACTGATGCACAAACTAAAGGTATCTGGGGGAGTCTAGCACAATCGCAGATACTAATGCAGAAGAGTAAAGGTATTCGGGGGAGGCTATCGCAGTCACGGACGTTGATGCAGAAATGTAAAGGTATCTGGGCGATGCTATCGTAGTCACGGATACTGATGCAGAATATAAAGGTAACCGGGCGGGGCTATTGAAGTCACGGACGCTGATGCAGAAAAGTAAAGGTAACCGGGCGGGGCTATTGCAGTCACGGACGCTGATGCAGAAAAGTGAAGATATCCGGGCGAGGCTATCGCAGTCACGGATACTGATGCAGAAATGTAAAGGTATCTGGGCGAGGCTATCATAGTCACGGATACTGATGCAGAATATAAAGGTAACCGGCCGGGGCTATCGCAGTCACGGACGCTGATGCAGAAATGTAAAGGTATCCGGGCGTGGCTATCGCAGTCACGGACGCTGATGCAGAAACTAAAGGTATCCGGGGGAGTCTAGCACAATCACGGATTCTAATGCAGAAAAGTAAAGGTTTCCGGGCGAGGCTATCGCAGTCACGGACGTTGATGCAGAAATGTAAAGGTATCTGGGCGAGTCTATCGTAGTCACGGATACTGATGCAGAATATAAAGGTAACCGGGCGGGGTATCGCAGTCACGGACGCTGATGCAGAAATGTAAAGTTATCTGAGCGAGGCTATCGCATTCACGGACGCTGATGCAGAAATGTAAAGGTATTCGGGCGAGGCTATCGTAGTCTCGGACGCTGATGCAGAACTGTAAAGTTATCTGAGCTAGGCTATCGCATTCACGGACGCTGATGCAGAAAAGTAAAGGTATCTGGGCGAGGCTATCGTAGTCACGGAGGCTGATGCAGAAATGTAAAGGTATTCGGGCGAGGCTATCGCAGTCACGGACGCTGATGCAGAAATGTAAAGTTATCTGAGCGAGGCTATCGCATTCACGGACGCTGATGCAGAAAAGTAAAGGTATCCGGGCGAGGCTATCGCAGTCACGGATGCTGATGAAGAAATGTAAAGGTATCCGGGCGAGGCTATCGTCGTCACGGATGCTGATGCAGAAATGTAAAGGTATTCGGGCCAGGCTATTGCACTCACGGAGCCTGATGCAGAAAAGTAAAGGTATCCGGGCGAGGCTATCGTAGTCACGGATGCTGATACAGAAATGTAAAGGTATCCGGGCGAGGATATCGCAGTCACGGATACTGATGCACAAACTAAAGTTGTCCCGGGAAGTCTAGCACAATCACAGATACTAATGCAAAAGAGTAAAGGTATCCGGGGGAGGCTATCGCAGTCACGGACGTTGATGCAGAAATGTAAAGGTATCTGGGTGAGGCTATGGCAGTCCCGGACGCTGATGCAGAAAAGTAAAGGTAACCGGGCGGGGCTATGGCAGTCCCGGACGCTGATGCAGAAAAGTAAAGGTAACCGGGCGGGGCTATCGCAGTCACGGACGCTGATGCAGAAAAGTAAAGGTAACCGGGCGGGGCTATCGCAGTCACGGACGCTGATGCAGAAAAGTAAAGGTATCCGAGCGAGGCTATCGCAGTCACAGACGCTGATGCAGAAATGTAAAGTTATCTGAGCGAGGCTATCGCATTCACGGACGCTGATGCAGAAAAGTAAAGGTATCCGGGCGAGGCTATCGCAGTCACGGACGCTGATGCAGAAATGTAAAGGTATCCGGGCGAGGCTATCGTAGTCACGGATGCTGATGTAGAAATGTAAAGGTATGCGGGCGAGGCTATCGCAGTCACGGACGCTGATGCAGAAATGTAAAGTTATCTGAGCGAGGCTATCGCATTCACGGACGCTGATGCAGAAAAGTAAAGGTATCCGGGCGAGGCTATCGCAGTCACGGACGCTGATGAAGAAATGTAAAGGTATCCGGGCGAGGCTATCGTAGTAACGGATGCTGATGCAGAAATGTAAAGGTATTCGGGCGAGGCTATCACAGTCACGGATGCTGATGCAGAAATGTAAAGTTATTTGAGCGAGGCTATCGCATTCACGGACGCTGATGCAGAAAAGTAAAGGTATCCGGGCGAGTCTATCGCAATCACGGACGCTGATGCAGAAATGTAAAGGTATGCGGGCGAGGCTATCGCAGTCACGGACGTTGATGTAGAAATGTAAAGTTATCTGAGCGAGGCTATCGCATTCACGGACGCTGATGCAGAAATGTAAAGGTATGCGGGCGAGGCTATCGCAGTCCCGGACGTTGATGTAGAAATGTAAAGGTATGCGGGCGAGGCTATCGCAGTCACGGACGTTGATGTAGAAATGTAAAGTTATCTGAGCGAGGCTATCGCATTCACGGACGCTGATGCAGAAATGTAAAGGTATGCGGGCGAGGCTATCGCAGTCCCGGACGTTGATGTAGAAATGTAAAGTTATCTGAGCGAGGCTATCGCATTCACGGACGCTGATGCAGAAATATAAAGGTATTCGGGCGAGGCTATCGCAGTCACGGACGCTGATGCAGAAATGTAAAGTTATCTGAGCGAGGCTATCGTATTCACGGACGCTGATGCAGAAATGTAAAGGTATTCGGGCGAGGCTATAGCAGTCACGGACGCTGATGCAGAAATGTAAAGGTATCCGGGCGTGGCTATCGCAGTCACGGACGCTGATGCAGAAACTAAAGGTATCCGGGGGAGTCTAGCACAATCACGGATTCTAATGCAGAAAAATAAAGGTTTCCGGGCGAGGCTATCGCAGTCACGGACGTTGATGCAGAAATGTAAAGGTATCTGGGCGAGTCTATCGTAGTCACGGATACTGATGCAGAATATAAAGGTAACCGGGCGGGGCTATCGCAGTCACGGACCCTGATGCAGAAATGTAAAGGTATCCGGGCGACGCAATCGCAATCACGGATCCTGATGCAGAAAAGTAAAGGTATCCGGCCGAGGCTATCGCAGTAACGGATACTGATGCAGAAAAGTAAAGGTATCTGGGTGAGGAAATCGCAATCACGGACGTTGATGCAGAAATGTAAAGGTATCTAGGCGAGGCTATCGTAGTCACGGATACTGATGCAGAATATAATGGTAACCGGGCGGGGCTATTGCAGTCACGGACGCTGATGCAGAAATGTAAAGGTATCCGGGCGAGGCAATCGCTATCACGGATCCTGATGCAGAAAAGTAAAGGTATCCGGGCGAGGCTATCACAGTCACGGACGTTGATCCAGAAATGTAAAGGTATCCGGGCGAGGCTATCGCAGTCACGGATACTGATGCACAAACTAAAGGTATCCGGGGAAGTCTAGCACAATCACAGATACTAATGCAGAAGAGTAAAGGTATCCGGGGGAGGCTATCGCAGTCACGGACGTTGATGCAGAAATGTAAAGGTATCTGGGCGAGGCTATCGTAGTCACGGATACTGATGCAGAATATAAAGGTAACCGGGCGGGGCTATGGCTGTCACGGACGCTGATGCAGAAAAGTGAAGATATCCGGGCGAGGCTATCGCAGTCACAGATACTGATGCAGAAATGTAAAGGTATCTGGGCGAGGCTATCATAGTCACGGATACTGATGCAGAATATAAAGGTAACCGGCCGGGGCTATCGCAGTCACGGACGCTGATGCAGAAATGTAAAGGTATCCGGGCGAGGCAATCGCAATCACGGATCCTGATGCAGAAAAGTAAAGGTATCCGGGCGAGGCTATAACAGTCACGGACATTGATCCAGAAATGTAAAGGTATCCGCGCGAGGCTATTGCAGTCACGGATACTGATGCAGAAACTAAAGGTATCCGGGGGAGTCTAGCACAATCACGGATTCTAATGCAGAAAAGTAAAGGTTTCCGGGCGAGGCTATCGCAGTCACGGACGTTGATGCAGAAATGTAAAGGTATCTGGGCGAGTCTATCGTAGTCACGGATACTGATGCAGAATATAAAGGTAACCGGGCGGGGCTATCGCAGTCACGGACGCTGATGCAGAAATGTAAAGGTATCCGGGCGACGCAATCGCAATCACGGATCCTGATGCAGAAAAGTAAAGGTATCCGTGCGAGGCCATCACAGTCACGGACGTTGATCCAGAAATGTAAAGGTATCCGGGCGAGGCTATCGCAGTCACGGATACTGATGCAGAAAATAAAAGGTATCCGGGCGAGGCAATCGCACTCACAGATCCTGATGCAGAAAAGTAAAGGTATCCGGGCGAGGCTATCGCAGTCACGGACGTTGATGCAGAAATGTAAAGGTATCTAGGCGAGGCTATTGTAGTCACGGATACTGATGCAGAATATAAAGGTATCCGGGCGAGGCTATCACAGTCACGGACGTTGATCCAGAAATGTAAAGGTATCCGGGCGAGGCTATCGCAGTCACGGATACTGATGCACAAACTAAAGGTATCCGGGGAAGTCTAGCACAATCACAGATACTAATGCAGAAGAGTAAAGGTATCCGGGGGAGGCTATCGCAGTCACGGACGTTGATGCAGAAATGTAAAGGTATCTGGGCGAGGCTATCGTAGTCACGGATACTGATGCAGAATATAAAGGTAACCGGGCGGGGCTATGGCTGTCACGGACGCTGATGCAGAAAAGTAAAGGTAACCGGGCGGGGCTATCGCAGTCACGGACGCCGATGCAGAAAAGTAAAGGTAACCGAGCGAGGCTATCGCAGTCACAGACGCTGATGCAGAAATGTAAAGTTATCTGAGCGAGGCTATCGCATTCACGGACGCTGATGCAGAAAAGTAAAGGTAACCGGGCGGGGCTATCGCAGTCACGGACGCTGATGCAGAAAAGTAAAGGTATTCGGGCGAGGCTATCGCAGTCACAGACGCTGATGCAGAAATGTATAGTTATCTGAGCGAGGCTATCGCAGTCACGGACGCTGATGCAGAAAAGTAAAGTTATCCGAGCGAGGCTATCGCAGTCACGGATGCTGATGCAGAAATGTAAAGGTATGCGGGCGAGGCTATCGCAGTCACAGACGCTGATGCAGAAATGTATAGTTATCTGAGCGAGGCTATCGCATTCACGGACGCTGATGCAGAAAAGTAAAGGTATCCGGGCGAGGCTATCGCAGTCACGGACGCTGATGAAGAAATGTAAAGGTATCCGGGCGAGGCTATCGTAGTCACGGATGCTGATGCAGAAATGTAAAGGTATTCGGGCGAGGCTATCGCACTCACGGAGCCTGATGCAGAAAAGTAGAGGTATCCGGGCGAGGCTATCGCAGTCAAGGATGCTGATGCAGAAATGTAAAGGTATCCAGGCGAGGCTATCGCAGTCACGGATACTGATGCACAAACTAAAGGTATCCGGGGGAGTCTAGCACAATCGCAGATACTAATGCAGAAGAGTAAAGGTATTCGGGGGAGGCTATCGCAGTCACGGACGTTGATGCAGAAATGTAAAGGTATCTGGGCGATGCTATCGTAGTCACGGATACTGATGCAGAATATAAAGGTAACCGGGCGGGGCTATTGAAGTCACGGACGCTGATGCAGAAAAGTAAAGGTAACCGGGCGGGGCTATTGCAGTCACGGACGCTGATGCAGAAAAGTGCAGATATCCGGGCGAGGCTATCGCAGTCACGGATACTAATGCAGAAATGTAAAGGTATCTGGGCGAGGCTATCATAGTCACGGATACTGATGCAGAATATAAAGGTAACCGGCCGGGGCTATCGCAGTCACGGACGCAGATGCAGAAATGTAAAGGTATCCGGGCGAGGCAATCGCAATCGCGGATCCTGATGCAGAAAAGTAAAGGTATCCGGGCGAGGCTATAACAGTCACGGACATTGATGCAGAAATGTAAAGGTATCCGCGGGAGGCTATTGCAGTCACGGATACTGATGCAGAAACTAAAGGTATCCGGGGGAGTCTAGCACAATCACAGATTCTAATGCAGAAAAGTAAAGGTTTCCGGGCGAGGCTATCGCAGTCACGGACGTTGATGCAGAAATGTAAAGGTATCTGGGCGAGTCTATCGTAGTCACGGATACTGATGCAGAATATAAAGGTAACCGGGCGGGGCTATCGCAGTCACGGACGCTGATGCAGAAATGTAAAGGTATCCGGGCGACGCAATCGCAATCACGGATCCTGATGCAGAAAAGTAAAGGTATCCGAGCGAGGCTATCGCAGTCACGGACGCGGATGCAGAAATGTAAAGGTATCCGGGCGAGGCTATCACAGTCACGGACGTTGATCCAGAAATGTAAAGGTATCCGGGCGAGGCTATCGCAGTCACGGATACTGATGCACAAACTAAAGGTATCCGGGGAAGTCTAGCACAATCACAGATACTAATGCAGAAGAGTAAAGGTATCCGGGGGAGGCTATCGCAGTCACGGACGTTGATGCAGAAATGTAAAGGTATCTGGGCGAGGCTATCGTAGTCACGGATACTGATGCAGAATATAAAGGTAACCGGGCGGGGCTATCGCAGTCACGGACGCTGATGCAGAAAAGTAAAGGTAACCGGGCGGGGCTATCGCAGTCACGGACGCTGATGCAGAAAAGTAAAGGTATCCGAGCGAGGCTATCGCAGTCACAGACGCTGATGCAGAAATGTAAAGTTATCTGAGCGAGGCTATCGCATTCACGGACGCTGATGCAGAAAAGTAAAGGTAACCGGGCGGGGCTATCGCAGTCACGGACGCTGATGCAGAAAAGTAAAGGTATCCGAGCGAGGCTATCGCAGTCACGGATGCTGATGCAGAAATGTAAAGGTATGCGGGCGAGGCTATCGCAGTCACAGACGCTGATGCAGAAATGTATAGTTATCTGAGCGAGGCTATCGCATTCACGGACGCAGATGCAGAAAAGTAAAGGTATCCGGGCGAGGCTATCGCAGTCACGGACGCTGATGAAGAAATGTAAAGGTATCCGGGCGAGGCTATCGTAGTCACGGATGCTGATGCAGAAATGTAAAGGTATTCGGGCGAGGCTATCGCACTCACGGAGCCTGATGCAGAAAAGTAGAGGTATCCGGGCGAGGCTATCGCAGTCAAGGATGCTGATGCAGAAATGTAAAGGTATGCGGGCGAGGCTATCGCAGTCACGGATACTGATGCACAAACTAAAGGTATCCGGGGGAGTCTAGCACAATCGCAGATACTAATGCAGAAGAGTAAAGGTATTCGGGGGAGGCTATCGCAGTCACGGACGTTGATGCAGAAATGTAAAGGTATCTGGGCGATGCTATCGTAGTCACGGATACTGATGCAGAATATAAAGGTAACCGGGCGGGGCTATTGAAGTCACGGACGCTGATGCAGAAAAGTAAAGGTAACCGGGCGGGGCTATTGCAGTCACGGACGCTGATGCAGAAAAGTGAAGATATCCGGGCGAGGCTATCGCAGTCACGGATACTGATGCAGAAATGTAATGGTATCTGGGCGAGGCTATCATAGTCACGGATACTGATGCAGAATATAAAGGTAACCGGCCGGGGCTATCGCAGTCACGGACGCTGATGCAGAAATGTAAAGGTATCCGGGCGTGGCTATCGCAGTCACGGACGCTGGTGCAGAAAAGTGAAGATATCCGGGTGAGGCTATCGCAGTCACGGATACTGATGCAGAAATTTAAAGGTATCTGGGCGAGGCTATCATAGTCACGGACGCTGATGCAGAAATGTAAAGGTATCCGGGCGAGGCTATCGTAGTCACGGATGCTGATGCAGAAATGTAAAGGTATTCGGGCGAGGCTATCGCACTCACGGAGCCTGATGCAGAAAAGTAGAGGTATCCGGGCGAGGCTATCTCAGTCAAGGATGCTGATGCAGAAATGTAAAGGTATCTGGGCGAGGCTATCATAGTCACGGATACTGATGCAGAATATAAAGGTAACCGGCTGGGGCTATCGCAGTCACGGACGTTGATGCAGAAATGTAAAGGTATCTGGGCGAGGCTATCGTAGTCACGGATACTGATGCAGAATATAAAGGTAACCGGGCGGGGCTATGGCTGTCACGGACGCTGATGAAGAAATGTAAAGGTATCCGGGCGAGGCTATCGTAGTCACGGACGCTGATGCTGAAAAGTAAAGGTAACCGGGCGGGGCTATCGCAGTCACGGACGCTGATGCAGAAAAGTAAAGGTATCCGAGCGAGGCTATCGCAGTCACAGACGCTGATGCATAAATGTAAAGTTATCTGAGCGAGGCTATCGCATTCACGGACGCTGATGCAGAAAAGTAAAGGTAACCGGGCGGAGCTATCGCAGTCACGGACGCTGATGCAGAAAAGTAAAGGTATCCGAGCGAGGCTATCGCAGTCACGGATGCTGATGCAGAAATGTAAAGGTATCCAGGCGAGGCTATCGCAGTCACGGATACTGATGCACAAACTAAAGGTATCTGGGGGAGTCTAGCACAATCGCAGATACTAATGCAGAAGAGTAAAGGTATTCGGGGGAGGCTATCGCAGTCACGGACGTTGATGCAGAAATGTAAAGGTATCTGGGCGATGCTATCGTAGTCACGGATACTGATGCAGAATATAAAGGTAACCGGGCGGGGCTATTGAAGTCACGGACGCTGATGCAGAAAAGTAAAGGTAACCGGGCGGGGCTATTGCAGTCACGGACGCTGATGCAGAAAAGTGAAGATATCCGGGCGAGGCTATCGCAGTCACGGATACTGATGCAGAAATGTAAAGGTATCTGGGCGAGGCTATCATAGTCACGGATACTGATGCAGAATATAAAGGTAACCGGCCGGGGCTATCGCAGTCACGGACGCTGATGCAGAAATGTAAAGGTATCCGGGCGTGGCTATCGCAGTCACGGACGCTGATGCAGAAACTAAAGGTATCCGGGGGAGTCTAGCACAATCACGGATTCTAATGCAGAAAAGTAAAGGTTTCCGGGCGAGGCTATCGCAGTCACGGACGTTGATGCAGAAATGTAAAGGTATCTGGGCGAGTCTATCGTAGTGACGGATACTGATGCAGAATATAAAGGTAACCAGGCGGGGCTATCGCAGTCACGGACGCTGATGCAGAAATGTAAAGGTATCCGGGCGACGCAATCGCAATCACGGATCCTGATGCAGAAAAGTAAAGGTATCCGGCCGAGGCTATCGCAGTAACGGATACTGATGCAGAAAAGTAAAGGTATCTGGGTGAGGAAATCGCAATCACGGACGTTGATGCAGAAATGTAAAGGTATCTAGGCGAGGCTATCGTAGTCACGGATACTGATGCAGAATATAATGGTAACCGGGCGGGGCTATTGCAGTCACGGACGCTGATGCAGAAATGTAAAGGTATCCGGGCGAGGCAATCGCTATCACGGATCCTGATGCAGAAAAGTAAAGGTATCCGGGCGAGGCTATCACAGTCACGGACGTTGATCCAGAAATGTAAAGGTATCCGGGCGAGGCTATCGCAGTCACGGATACTGATGCACAAACTAAAGGTATCCGGGGAAGTCTAGCACAATCACAGATACTAATGCAGAAGAGTAAAGGTATCCGGGGGAGGCTATCGCAGTCACGGACGTTGATGCAGAAATGTAAAGGTATCTGGGCGAGGCTATCGTAGTCACGGATACTGATGCAGAATATAAAGGTAACCGGGCGGGGCTATGGCTGTCACGGACGCTGATGCAGAAAAGTAAAGGTAACCGGGCGGGGCTATCGCAGTCCCGGACGCTGATGCAGAAAAGTAAAGGTAACCGGGCGGGGCTATCGCAGTCACGGACGCCGATGCAGAAAAGTAAAGGTATCCGAGGGAGGCTATCGCAGTCACAGACGCTGATGCAGAAATGTAAAGTTATCTGAGCGAGGCTATCGCATTCACGGACGCTGATGCAGAAAAGTAAAGGTAACCGGGCGGGGCTATCGCAGTCACGGACGCTGATGCAGAAAAGTAAAGGTATCCGAGCGAGGCTATCGCAGTCACGGATGCTGATGCAGAAATGTAAAGGTATGCGGGCGAGGCTATCGCAGTCACAGACGCTGATGCAGAAATGTATAGTTATCTGAGCGAGGCTATCGCATTCACGGACGCTGATGCAGAAAAGTAAAGGTATCCGGGCGAGGCTATCGCAGTCACGGACGCTGATGAAGAAATGTAAAGGTATCCGGGCGAGGCTATCGTAGTCACGGATGCTGATGCAGAAATGTAAAGGTATTCGGGCGAGGCTATCGCACTCACGGAGCCTGATGCAGAAAAGTAGAGGTATCCGGGCGAGGCTATCTCAGTCAAGGATGCTGATGCAGAAATGTAAAGGTATCCAGGCGAGGCTATCGCAGTCACGGATACTGATGCACAAACTAAAGGTATCCGGGGGAGTCTAGCACAATCGCAAATACTAATGCAGAAGAGTAAAGGTATTCGGGGGAGGCTATCGCAGTCACGGACGTTGATGCAGAAATGTAAAGGTATCTGGGCGATGCTATCGTAGTCACGGATACTGATGCAGAATATAAAGGTAACCGGGCGGGGCTATTGAAGTCACGGACGCTGATGCAGAAAAGTAAAGGTAACCGGGCGGGGCTATTGCAGTCACGGACGCTGATGCAGAAAAGTGAAGATATCCGGCCGAGGCTATCACAGTCACGGATACTGATGCAGAAATGTAAAGGTATCTGGGCGAGGCTATCATAGTCACGGATACTGATGCAGAATATAAAGGTAACCGGCCGGGGCTATCGCAGTCACGGACGCTGATGTAGAAATGTAAAGGTATCCGGGCGAGGCAATCGCAATCACGGATCCTGATGCAGAAAAGTAAAGGTATCCGGTCGAGGCTATAACAGTCACGGACATTGATCCAGAAATGTAAAGGTATCCGCGCGAGGCTATTGCAGTCACGGATACTGATGCAGAAACTAAAGGTATCCGGGGGAGTCTAGCACAATCACGGATTCTAATGCAGAAAAGTAAAGGTTTCCGGGCGAGGCTATCGCAGTCACGGACGTTGATGCAGAAATGTAAAGGTATCTGGGCGAGTCTATCGTAGTCACGGATACTGATGCAGAATATAAAGGTAACCGGGCGGGGCTATCGCGGTCACGGACGCTGATGCAGAAATGTAAAGGTATCCGGGCGACGCAATCGCAATCACGGATCCTGATGCAGAAAAGTAAAGGTATCCGGCCGAGGCTATCGCAGTAACGGATACTGATGCAGAAAAGTAAAGGTATCTGGGTGAGGAAATCGCAATCACGGACGTTGATGCAGAAATGTAAAGGTATCTAGGCGAGGCTATCGTAGTCACGGATACTGATGCAGAATATAAAGGTAACCGGGCGGGGCTATTGCAGTCACGGACACTGATGCAGAAATGTAAAGGTATCCGGGCGAGGCAATCGCTATCACGGATCCTGATGCAGAAAAGTAAAGGTATCCGGGCGAGGCTATCACAGTCACGGACGTTGATCCAGAAATGTAAAGGTATCCGGGCGAGGCTATCGCAGTCACGGATACTGATGCACAAACTAAAGGTATCCGGGGAAGTCTAGCACAATCACAGATACTAATGCAGAAGAGTAAAGGTATTCGGGGGAGGCTATCGCAGTCACGGACGTTGATGCAGAAATGTAAAGGTATCTGGGCGATGCTATCGTAGTCACGGATACTGATGCAGAATATAAAGGTAACCGGGCGGGGCTATTGAAGTCACGGACGCTGATGCAGAAAAGTAAAGGTATCCGAGTGAGGCTATCACAGTCACAGACGCTGATGCAGAAATGTAAAGTTATCTGAGCGAGGCTATCGCATTCACGGACGCTGATGCAGAAAAGTAAAGGTATCCGAGCGAGGATATCGCAGTCACAGACGCTGATGCAGAAATGTAAAGTTATCTGAGCGAGGCTATCGCAGTCACAGACGCTGATGCAGAAATGTAAAGGTATCCGGGCGAGGCTATCGTAGTCACGGATACTGATGCAGAATATAATGGTAACCGGGCGGGGCTATTGCAGTCACGGACACTGATGCAGAAATGTAAAGGTATCCGGGCGAGGCAATCGCTATCACGGATCCTGATGCAGAAAAGTAAAGGTATCCGGGCGAGTCTATCACAGTCACGGACGTTGATCCAGAAATGTAAAGGTATCCGGGCGAGGCTATCGCAGTCACGGATACTGATGCACAAACTAAAGGTATCCGGGGAAGTCTAGCACAATCACAGATACTAATGCAGAAGAGTAAAGGTATTCGGGGGAGGCTATCGCAGTCACGGACGTTGATGCAGAAATGTAAAGGTATCTGGGCGATGCTATCGTAGTCACGGATACTGATGCAGAATATAAAGGTAACCGGGCGGGGCTATTGAAGTCACGGACGCTGATGCAGAAAAGTAAAGGTATCCGAGTGAGGCTATCACAGTCACAGACGCTGATGCAGAAATGTAAAGTTATCTGAGCGAGGCTATCGCATTCACGGACGCTGATGCAGAAAAGTAAAGGTATCCGAGCGAGGATATCGCAGTCACAGACGCTGATGCAGAAATGTAAAGTTATCTGAGCGAGGCTATCGCAGTCACAGACGCTGATGCAGAAATGTAAAGGTATCCGGGCGAGGCTATCGCAGTCACGGATACTGATGCACAAACTAAAGGTATCCGGGGAAGTCTAGCACAATCACAGATACTAATGCAGAAAAGTAAAGGTATCTGGGTGAGGAAATCGCAATCACGGACGTTGATGCAGAAATGTAAAGGTATCTAGGCGAGGCTATCGTAGTCACGGATACTGATGCAGAATATAATGGTAACCGGGCGGGGCTATTGCAGTCACGGACGCTGATGCAGAAATGTAAAGGTATCCGGGCGAGGCAATCGCTATCACGGATACTGATGCAGAAAAGTAAAGGTATCCGGGGGAGGCTATCGCAGTCACGGACGATGATGCAGAAATGTAAAGGTATCTGGGCGAGGCTATCGTAGTCACGGATACTGATGCAGAATATAAAGGTAACCGGCCGGGGCTATCGCAGTCACGGACGCTGATGCAGAAATGTAAAGGTATCCGGGCGAGGCAATCGCAATCACGGATCCTGATGCAGAAAAGTAAAGGTATCCGGGCGAGGCTATAACAGTCACGGACATTGATCCAGAAATGTAAAGGTATCCGCGCGAGGCTATTGCAGTCACGGATACTGATGCAGAAACTAAAGGTATCCGGGGGAGTCTAGCACAATCACGGATTCTAATGCAGAAAAGTAAAGGTTTCCGGGCGAGGCTATCGCAGTCACGGACGTTGATGCAGAAATGTAAAGGTATCTGGGCGAGTCTATCGTAGTCACGGATACTGATGCAGAATATAAAGGTAACCGGGCGGGGCTATCGCAGTCACGGACGCTGATGCAGAAATGTAAAGGTATCCGGGCGACGCAATCGCAATCACGGATCCTGATGCAGAAAAGTAAAGGTATCCGTGCGAGGCCATCACAGTCACGGACGTTGATCCAGAAATGTAAAGGTATCCGGGCGAGGCTATCGCAGTCACGGATACTGATGCAGAAAATAAAAGGTATCCGGGCGAGGCAATCGCACTCACAGATCCTGATGCAGAAAAGTAAAGGTATCCGGGCGAGGCTATCGCAGTCACGGACGTTGATGCATAAATGTAAAGGTATCTAGGCGAGGCTATTGTAGTCACGGATACTGATGCAGAATATAAAGGTATCCGGGCGAGGCTATCACAGTCACGGACGTTGATCCAGAAATGTAAAGGTATCCGGGCGAGGCTATCGCAGTCACGGATACTGATGCACAAACTAAAGGTATCCGGGGAAGTCTAGCACAATCACAGATACTAATGCAGAAGAGTAAAGGTATCCGGGGGAGGCTATCGCAGTCACGGACGTTGATGCAGAAATGTAAAGGTATCTGGGCGAGGCTATCGTAGTCACGGATACTGATGCAGAATATAAAGGTAACCGGGCGGGGCTATGGCTGTCACGGACGCTGATGCAGAAAAGTAAAGGTAACCGGGCGGGGCTATCGCAGTCACGGACGCCGATGCAGAAAAGTAAAGGTAACCGAGCGAGGCTATCGCAGTCACAGACGCTGATGCAGAAATGTAAAGTTATCTGAGCGAGGCTATCGCATTCACGGACGCTGATGCAGAAAAGTAAAGGTAACCGGGCGGGGCTATCGCAGTCACGGACGCTGATGCAGAAAAGTAAAGGTATTCGGGCGAGGCTATCGCAGTCACAGACGCTGATGCAGAAATGTATAGTTATCTGAGCGAGGCTATCGCAGTCACGGACGCTGATGCAGAAAAGTAAAGTTATCCGAGCGAGGCTATCGCAGTCACGGATGCTGATGCAGAAATGTAAAGGTATGCGGGCGAGGCTATCGCAGTCACAGACGCTGATGCAGAAATGTATAGTTATCTGAGCGAGGCTATCGCATTCACGGACTCTGATGCAGAAAAGTAAAGGTATCCGGGCGAGGCTATCGCAGTCACGGACGCTGATGAAGAAATGTAAAGGTATCCGGGCGAGGCTATCGTAGTCACGGATGCTGATGCAGAAATGTAAAGGTATTCGGGCGAGGCTATCGCACTCACGGAGCCTGATGCAGAAAAGTAGAGGTATCCGGGCGAGGCTATCGCAGTCAAGGATGCTGATGCAGAAATGTAAAGGTATCCAGGCGAGGCTATCGCAGTCACGGATACTGATGCACAAACTAAAGGTATCCGGGGGAGTCTAGCACAATCGCAGATACTAATGCAGAAGAGTAAAGGTATTCGGGGGAGGCTATCGCAGTCACGGACGTTGATGCAGAAATGTAAAGGTATCTGGGCGATGCTATCGTAGTCACGGATACTGATGCAGAATATAAAGGTAACCGGGCGGGGCTATTGAAGTCACGGACGCTGATGCAGAAAAGTAAAGGTAACCGGGCGGGGCTATTGCAGTCACGGACGCTGATGCAGAAAAGTGCAGATATCCGGGCGAGGCTATCGCAGTCACGGATACTGATGCAGAAATGTAAAGGTATCTGGGCGAGGCTATCATAGTCACGGATACTGATGCAGAATATAAAGGTAACCGGCCGGGGCTATCGCAGTCACGGACGCAGATGCAGAAATGTAAAGGTATCCGGGCGAGGCAATCGCAATCACGGATCCTGATGCAGAAAAGTAAAGGTATCTGGGCGAGGCTATAACAGTCACGGACATTGATGCAGAAATGTAAAGGTATCCGCGGGAGGCTATTGCAGTCACGGATACTGATGCAGAAACTAAAGGTATCCGGGGGAGTCTAGCACAATCACAGATTCTAATGCAGAAAAGTAAAGGTTTCCGGGCGAGGCTATCGCAGTCACGGACGTTGATGCAGAAATGTAAAGGTATCTGGGCGAGTCTATCGTAGTCACGGATACTGATGCAGAATATAAAGGTAACCGGGCGGGGCTATCGCAGTCACGGACGCTGATGCAGAAATGTAAAGGTATCCGGGCGACGCAATCGCAATCACGGATCCTGATGCAGAAAAGTAAAGGTATCCGAGCGAGGCTATCGCAGTCACGGACGCGGATGCAGAAATGTAAAGGTATCCGGGCGAGGCTATCACAGTCACGGACGTTGATCCAGAAATGTAAAGGTATCCGGGCGAGGCTATCGCAGTCACGGATACTGATGCACAAACTAAAGGTATCCGGGGAAGTCTAGCACAATCACAGATACTAATGCAGAAGAGTAAAGGTATCCGGGGGAGGCTATCGCAGTCACGGACGTTGATGCAGAAATGTAAAGGTATCTGGGCGAGGCTATCGTAGTCACGGATACTGATGCAGAATATAAAGGTAACCGGGCGGGGCTATCGCAGTCACGGACGCTGATGGAGAAAAGTAAAGGTAACCGGGCGGGGCTATCGCAGTCACGGACGCTGATGCAGAAAAGTAAAGGTATCCGAGCGAGGCTATCGCAGTCACAGACGCTGATGCAGAAATGTAAAGTTATCTGAGCGAGGCTATCGCATTCACGGACGCTGATGCAGAAAAGTAAAGGTAACCGGGCGGGGCTATCGCAGTCACGGACGCTGATGCAGAAAAGTAAAGGTATCCGAGCGAGGCTATCGCAGTCACGGATGCTGATGCAGAAATGTAAAGGTATGCGGGCGAGGCTATCGCAGTCACAGACGCTGATGCAGAAATGTATAGTTATCTGAGCGAGGCTATCGCATTCACGGACGCAGATGCAGAAAAGTAAAGGTATCCGGGCGAGGCTATCGCAGTCACGGACGCTGATGAAGAAATGTAAAGGTATCCGGGCGAGGCTATCGTAGTCACGGATGCTGATGCAGAAATGTAAAGGTATTCGGGCGAGGCTATCGCACTCACGGAGCCTGATGCAGAAAAGTAGAGGTATCCGGGCGAGGCTATCGCAGTCAACGATGCTGATGCAGAAATGTAAAGGTATGCGGGCGAGGCTATCGCAGTCACGGATACTGATGCACAAACTAAAGGTATCCGGGGGAGTCTAGCACAATCGCAGATACTAATGCAGAAGAGTAAAGGTATTCGGGGGAGGCTATCGCAGTCACGGACGTTGATGCAGAAATGTAAAGGTATCTGGGCGATGCTATCGTAGTCACGGATACTGATGCAGAATATAAAGGTAACCGGGCGGGGCTATTGAAGTCACGGACGCTGATGCAGAAAAGTAAAGGTAACCGGGCGGGGCTATTGCAGTCACGGACGCTGATGCAGAAAAGTGAAGATATCCGGGCGAGGCTATCGCAGTCACGGATACTGATGCAGAAATGTAATGGTATCTGGGCGAGGCTATCATAGTCACGGATACTGATGCAGAATATAAAGGTAACCGGCCGGGGCTATCGCAGTCACGGACGCTGATGCAGAAATGTAAAGGTATCCGGGCGTGGCTATCGCAGTCACGGACGCTGGTGCAGAAAAGTGAAGATATCCGGGCGAGGCTATCGCAGTCACGGATACTGATGCAGAAATTTAAAGGTATCTGGGCGAGGCTATCATAGTCACGGACGCTGATGCAGAAATGTAAAGGTATCCGGGCGAGGCTATCGTAGTCACGGATGCTGATGCAGAAATGTAAAGGTATTCGGGCGAGGCTATCGCACTCACGGAGCCTGATGCAGAAAAGTAGAGGTATCCGGGCGAGGCTATCTCAGTCAAGGATGCTGATGCAGAAATGTAAAGGTATCTGGGCGAGGCTATCATAGTCACGGATACTGATGCAGAATATAAAGGTAACCGGCTGGGGCTATCGCAGTCACGGACGTTGATGCAGAAATGTAAAGGTATCTGGGCGAGGCTATCGTAGTCACGGATACTGATGCAGAATATAAAGGTAACCGGGCGGGGCTATGGCTGTCACGGACGCTGATGAAGAAATGTAAAGGTATCCGGGCGAGGCTATCGTAGTCACGGACGCTGATGCTGAAAAGTAAAGGTAACCGGGCGGGGCTATCGCAGTCACGGACGCTGATGCAGAAAAGTAAAGGTATCCGAGCGAGGCTATCGCAGTCACAGACGCTGATGCATAAATGTAAAGTTATCTGAGCGAGGCTATCGCATTCACGGACGCTGATGCAGAAAAGTAAAGGTAACCGGGCGGAGCTATCGCAGTCACGGACGCTGATGCAGAAAAGTAAAGGTATCCGAGCGAGGCTATCGCAGTCACGGATGCTGATGCAGAAATGTAAAGGTATCCAGGCGAGGCTATCGCAGTCACGGATACTGATGCACAAACTAAAGGTATCTGGGGGAGTCTAGCACAATCGCAGATACTATTGCAGAAGAGTAAAGGTATTCGGGGGAGGCTATCGCAGTCACGGACGTTGATGCAGAAATGTAAAGGTATCTGGGCGATGCTATCGTAGTCACGGATACTGATGCAGAATATAAAGGTAACCGGGCGGGGCTATTGAAGTCACGGACGCTGATGCAGAAAAGTAAAGGTAACCGGGCGGGGCTATTGCAGTCACGGACGCTGATGCAGAAAAGTGAAGATATCCGGGCGAGGCTATCGCAGTCACGGATACTGATGCAGAAATGTAAAGGTATCTGGGCGAGGCTATCATAGTCACGGATACTGATGCAGAATATAAAGGTAACCGGCCGGGGCTATCGCAGTCACGGACGCTGATGCAGAAATGTAAAGGTATCCGGGCGTGGCTATCGCAGTCACGGACGCTGATGCAGAAACTAAAGGTATCCGGGGGAGTCTAGCACAATCACGGATTCTAATGCAGAAAAGTAAAGGTTTCCGGGCGAGGCTATCGCAGTCACGGACGTTGATGCAGAAATGTAAAGGTATCTGGGCGAGTCTATCGTAGTGACGGATACTGATGCAGAATATAAAGGTAACCAGGCGGGGCTATCGCAGTCACGGACGCTGATGCAGAAATGTAAAGGTATCCGGGCGACGCAATCGCAATCACGGATCCTGATGCAGAAAAGTAAAGGTATCCGGCCGAGGCTATCGCAGTAACGGATACTGATGCAGAAAAGTAAAGGTATCTGGGTGAGGAAATCGCAATCACGGACGTTGATGCAGAAATGTAAAGGTATCTAGGCGAGGCTATCGTAGTCACGGATACTGATGCAGAATATAATGGTAACCGGGCGGGGCTATTGCAGTCACGGACGCTGATGCAGAAATGTAAAGGTATCCGGGCGAGGCAATCGCTATCACGGATCCTGATGCAGAAAAGTAAAGGTATCCGGGCGAGGCTATCACAGTCACGGACGTTGATCCAGAAATGTAAAGGTATCCGGGCGAGGCTATCGCAGTCACGGATACTGATGCACAAACTAAAGGTATCCGGGGAAGTCTAGCACAATCACAGATACTAATGCAGAAGAGTAAAGGTATCCGGGGGAGGCTATCGCAGTCACGGACGTTGATGCAGAAATGTAAAGGTATCTGGGCGAGGCTATCGTAGTCACGGATACTGATGCAGAATATAAAGGTAACCGGGCGGGGCTATGGCTGTCACGGACGCTGATGCAGAAAAGTAAAGGTAACCGGGCGGGGCTATCGCAGTCCCGGACGCTGATGCAGAAAAGTAAAGGTAACCGGGCGGGGCTATCGCAGTCACGGACGCCGATGCAGAAAAGTAAAGGTATCCGAGGGAGGCTATCGCAGTCACAGACGCTGATGCAGAAATGTAAAGTTATCTGAGCGAGGCTATCGCATTCACGGACGCTGATGCAGAAAAGTAAAGGTAACCGGGCGGGGCTATCGCAGTCACGGACGCTGATGCAGAAAAGTAAAGGTATCTGGGCGAGTCTATCGTAGTCACGGATACTGATGCAGAATATAAAGGTAACCGGGCGGGGCTATCGCAGTCACGGACGCTGATGCAGAAATGTAAAGGTATCCGGGCGACGCAATCGCAATCACGGATCCTGATGCAGAAAAGTAAAGGTATCCGAGCGAGGCTATCGCAGTCACGGACGCGGATGCAGAAATGTAAAGGTATCCGGGCGAGGCTATCACAGTCACGGACGTTGATCCAGAAATGTAAAGGTATCCGGGCGAGGCTATCGCAGTCACGGATACTGATGCACAAACTAAAGGTATCCGGGGAAGTCTAGCACAATCACAGATACTAATGCAGAAGAGTAAAGGTATCCGGGGGAGGCTATCGCAGTCACGGACGTTGATGCAGAAATGTAAAGGTATCTGGGCGAGGCTATCGTAGTCACGGATACTGATGCAGAATATAAAGGTAACCGGGCGGGGCTATCGCAGTCACGGACGCTGATGCAGAAAAGTAAAGGTAACCGGGCGGGGCTATCGCAGTCACGGACGCTGATGCAGAAAAGTAAAGGTATCCGAGCGAGGCTATCGCAGTCACAGACGCTGATGCAGAAATGTAAAGTTATCTGAGCGAGGCTATCGCATTCACGGACGCTGATGCAGAAAAGTAAAGGTAACCGGGCGGGGCTATCGCAGTCACGGACGCTGATGCAGAAAAGTAAAGGTATCCGAGCGAGGCTATCGCAGTCACGGATGCTGATGCAGAAATGTAAAGGTATGCGGGCGAGGCTATCGCAGTCACAGACGCTGATGCAGAAATGTATAGTTATCTGAGCGAGGCTATCGCATTCACGGACGCAGATGCAGAAAAGTAAAGGTATCCGGGCGAGGCTATCGCAGTCACGGACGCTGATGAAGAAATGTAAAGGTATCCGGGCGAGGCTATCGTAGTCACGGATGCTGATGCAGAAATGTAAAGGTATTCGGGCGAGGCTATCGCACTCACGGAGCCTGATGCAGAAAAGTAGAGGTATCCGGGCGAGGCTATCGCAGTCAAGGATGCTGATGCAGAAATGTAAAGGTATGCGGGCGAGGCTATCGCAGTCACGGATACTGATGCACAAACTAAAGGTATCCGGGGGAGTCTAGCACAATCGCAGATACTAATGCAGAAGAGTAAAGGTATTCGGGGGAGGCTATCGCAGTCACGGACGTTGATGCAGAAATGTAAAGGTATCTGGGCGATGCTATCGTAGTCACGGATACTGATGCAGAATATAAAGGTAACCGGGCGGGGCTATTGAAGTCACGGACGCTGATGCAGAAAAGTAAAGGTAACCGGGCGGGGCTATTGCAGTCACGGACGCTGATGCAGAAAAGTGAAGATATCCGGGCGAGGCTATCGCAGTCACGGATACTGATGCAGAAATGTAATGGTATCTGGGCGAGGCTATCATAGTCACGGATACTGATGCAGAATATAAAGGTAACCGGCCGGGGCTATCGCAGTCACGGACGCTGATGCAGAAATGTAAAGGTATCCGGGCGTGGCTATCGCAGTCACGGACGCTGGTGCAGAAAAGTGAAGATATCCGGGCGAGGCTATCGCAGTCACGGATACTGATGCAGAAATTTAAAGGTATCTGGGCGAGGCTATCATAGTCACGGACGCTGATGCAGAAATGTAAAGGTATCCGGGCGAGGCTATCGTAGTCACGGATGCTGATGCAGAAATGTAAAGGTATTCGGGCGAGGCTATCGCACTCACGGAGCCTGATGCAGAAAAGTAGAGGTATCCGGGCGAGGCTATCTCAGTCAAGGATGCTGATGCAGAAATGTAAAGGTATCTGGGCGAGGCTATCATAGTCACGGATACTGATGCAGAATATAAAGGTAACCGGCTGGGGCTATCGCAGTCACGGACGTTGATGCAGAAATGTAAAGGTATCTGGGCGAGGCTATCGTAGTCACGGATACTGATGCAGAATATAAAGGTAACCGGGCGGGGCTATGGCTGTCACGGACGCTGATGAAGAAATGTAAAGGTATCCGGGCGAGGCTATCGTAGTCACGGACGCTGATGCTGAAAAGTAAAGGTAACCGGGCGGGGCTATCGCAGTCACGGACGCTGATGCAGAAAAGTAAAGGTATCCGAGCGAGGCTATCGCAGTCACAGACGCTGATGCATAAATGTAAAGTTATCTGAGCGAGGCTATCGCATTCAAGGACGCTGATGCAGAAAAGTAAAGGTAACCGGGCGGAGCTATCGCAGTCACGGACGCTGATGCAGAAAAGTAAAGGTATCCGAGCGAGGCTATCGCAGTCACGGATGCTGATGCAGAAATGTAAAGGTATCCAGGCGAGGCTATCGCAGTCACGGATACTGATGCACAAACTAAAGGTATCTGGGGGAGTCTAGCACAATCGCAGATACTAATGCAGAAGAGTAAAGGTATTCGGGGGAGGCTATCGCAGTCACGGACGTTGATGCAGAAATGTAAAGGTATCTGGGCGATGCTATCGTAGTCACGGATACTGATGCAGAATATAAAGGTAACCGGGTGGGGCTATTGAAGTCACGGACGCTGATGCAGAAAAGTAAAGGTAACCGGGCGGGGCTATTGCAGTCACGGACGCTGATGCAGAAAAGTGAAGATATCCGGGCGAGGCTATCGCAGTCACGGATACTGATGCAGAAATGTAAAGGTATCTGGGCGAGGCTATCATAGTCACGGATACTGATGCAGAATATAAAGGTAACCGGCCGGGGCTATCGCAGTCACGGACGCTGATGCAGAAATGTAAAGGTATCCGGGCGTGGCTATCGCAGTCACGGACGCTGATGCAGAAACTAAAGGTATCCGGGGGAGTCTAGCACAATCACGGATTCTAATGCAGAAAAGTAAAGGTTTCCGGGCGAGGCTATCGCAGTCACGGACGTTGATGCAGAAATGTAAAGGTATCTGGGCGAGTCTATCGTAGTGACGGATACTGATGCAGTATATAAAGGTAACCAGGCGGGGCTATCGCAGTCACGGACGCTGATGCAGAAATGTAAAGGTATCCGGGCGACGCAATCGCAATCACGGATCCTGATGCAGAAAAGTAAAGGTATCCGGCCGAGGCTATCGCAGTAACGGATACTGATGCAGAAAAGTAAAGGTATCTGGGTGAGGAAATCGCAATCACGGACGTTGATGCAGAAATGTAAAGGTATCTAGGCGAGGCTATCGTAGTCACGGATACTGATGCAGAATATAATGGTAACCGGGCGGGGCTATTGCAGTCACGGACGCTGATGCAGAAATGTAAAGGTATCCGGGCGAGGCAATCGCTATCACGGATCCTGATGCAGAAAAGTAAAGGTATCCGGGCGAGGCTATCACAGTCACGGACGTTGATCCAGAAATGTAAAGGTATCCGGGCGAGGCTATCGCAGTCACGGATACTGATGCACAAACTAAAGGTATCCGGGGAAGTCTAGCACAATCACAGATACTAATGCAGAAGAGTAAAGGTATCCGGGGGAGGCTATCGCAGTCACGGACGTTGATGCAGAAATGTAAAGGTATCTGGGCGAGGCTATCGTAGTCACGGATACTGATGCAGAATATAAAGGTAACCGGGCGGGGCTATGGCTGTCACGGACGCTGATGCAGAAAAGTAAAGGTAACCGGGCGGGGCTATCGCAGTCCCGGACGCTGATGCAGAAAAGTAAAGGTAACCGGGCGGGGCTATCGCAGTCACGGACGCCGATGCAGAAAAGTAAAGGTATCCGAGGGAGGCTATCGCAGTCACAGACGCTGATGCAGAAATGTAAAGTTATCTGAGCGAGGCTATCGCATTCACGGACGCTGATGCAGAAAAGTAAAGGTAACCGGGCGGGGCTATCGCAGTCACGGACGCTGATGCAGAAAAGTAAAGGTATCTGGGCGAGTCTATCGTAGTCACGGATACTGATGCAGAATATAAAGGTAACCGGGCGGGGCTATCGCAGTCACGGACGCTGATGCAGAAATGTAAAGGTATCCGGGCGACGCAATCGCAATCACGGATCCTGATGCAGAAAAGTAAAGGTATCCGAGCGAGGCTATCGCAGTCACGGACGCGGATGCAGAAATGTAAAGGTATCCGGGCGAGGCTATCACAGTCACGGACGTTGATCCAGAAATGTAAAGGTATCCGGGCGAGGCTATCGCAGTCACGGATACTGATGCACAAACTAAAGGTATCCGGGGAAGTCTAGCACAATCACAGATACTAATGCAGAAGAGTAAAGGTATCCGGGGGAGGCTATCGCAGTCACGGACGTTGATGCAGAAATGTAAAGGTATCTGGGCGAGGCTATCGTAGTCACGGATACTGATGCAGAATATAAAGGTAACCGGGCGGGGCTATCGCAGTCACGGACGCTGATGCAGAAAAGTAAAGGTAACCGGGCGGGGCTATCGCAGTCACGGACGCTGATGCAGAAAAGTAAAGGTATCCGAGCGAGGCTATCGCAGTCACAGACGCTGATGCAGAAATGTAAAGTTATCTGAGCGAGGCTATCGCATTCACGGACGCTGATGCAGAAAAGTAAAGGTAACCGGGCGGGGCTATCGCAGTCACGGACGCTGATGCAGAAAAGTAAAGGTATCCGAGCGAGGCTATCGCAGTCACGGATGCTGATGCAGAAATGTAAAGGTATGCGGGCGAGGCTATCGCAGTCACAGACGCTGATGCAGAAATGTATAGTTATCTGAGCGAGGCTATCGCATTCACGGACGCAGATACAGAAAAGTAAAGGTATCCGGGCGAGGCTATCGCAGTCACGGACGCTGATGAAGAAATGTAAAGGTATCCGGGCGAGGCTATCGTAGTCACGGATGCTGATGCAGAAATGTAAAGGTATTCGGGCGAGGCTATCGCACTCACGGAGCCTGATGCAGAAAAGTAGAGGTATCCGGGCGAGGCTATCGCAGTCAACGATGCTGATGCAGAAATGTAAAGGTATGCGGGCGAGGCTATCGCAGTCACGGATACTGATGCACAAACTAAAGGTATCCGGGGGAGTCTAGCACAATCGCAGATACTAATGCAGAAGAGTAAAGGTATTCGGGGGAGGCTATCGCAGTCACGGACGTTGATGCAGAAATGTAAAGGTATCTGGGCGATGCTATCGTAGTCACGGATACTGATGCAGAATATAAAGGTAACCGGGCGGGGCTATTGAAGTCACGGACGCTGATGCAGAAAAGTAAAGGTAACCGGGCGGGGCTATTGCAGTCACGGACGCTGATGCAGAAAAGTGAAGATATCCGGGCGAGGCTATCGCAGTCACGGATACTGATGCAGAAATGTAATGGTATCTGGGCGAGGCTATCATAGTCACGGATACTGATGCAGAATATAAAGGTAACCGGCCGGGGCTATCGCAGTCACGGACGCTGATGCAGAAATGTAAAGGTATCCGGGCGTGGCTATCGCAGTCACGGACGCTGGTGCAGAAAAGTGAAGATATCCGGGCGAGGCTATCGCAGTCACGGATACTGATGCAGAAATTTAAAGGTATCTGGGCGAGGCTATCATAGTCACGGACGCTGATGCAGAAATGTAAAGGTATCCGGGCGAGGCTATCGTAGTCACGGATGCTGATGCAGAAATGTAAAGGTATTCGGGCGAGGCTATCGCACTCACGGAGCCTGATGCAGAAAAGTAGAGGTATCCGGGCGAGGCTATCTCAGTCAAGGATGCTGATGCAGAAATGTAAAGGTATCTGGGCGAGGCTATCATAGTCACGGATACTGATGCAGAATATAAAGGTAACCGGCTGGGGCTATCGCAGTCACGGACGTTGATGCAGAAATGTAAAGGTATCTGGGCGAGGCTATCGTAGTCACGGATACTGATGCAGAATATAAAGGTAACCGGGCGGGGCTATGGCTGTCACGGACGCTGATGAAGAAATGTAAAGGTATCCGGGCGAGGCTATCGTAGTCACGGACGCTGATGCTGAAAAGTAAAGGTAACCGGGCGGGGCTATCGCAGTCACGGACGCTGATGCAGAAAAGTAAAGGTATCCGAGCGAGGCTATCGCAGTCACAGACGCTGATGCATAAATGTAAAGTTATCTGAGCGAGGCTATCGCATTCACGGACGCTGATGCAGAAAAGTAAAGGTAACCGGGCGGAGCTATCGCAGTCACGGACGCTGATGCAGAAAAGTAAAGGTATCCGAGCGAGGCTATCGCAGTCACGGATGCTGATGCAGAAATGTAAAGGTATCCAGGCGAGGCTATCGCAGTCACGGATACTGATGCACAAACTAAAGGTATCTGGGGGAGTCTAGCACAATCGCAGATACTAATGCAGAAGAGTAAAGGTATTCGGGGGAGGCTATCGCAGTCACGGACGTTGATGCAGAAATGTAAAGGTATCTGGGCGATGCTATCGTAGTCACGGATACTGATGCAGAATATAAAGGTAACCGGGCGGGGCTATTGAAGTCACGGACGCTGATGCAGAAAAGTAAAGGTAACCGGGCGGGGCTATTGCAGTCACGGACGCTGATGCAGAAAAGTGAAGATATCCGGGCGAGGCTATCGCAGTCACGGATACTGATGCAGAAATGTAAAGGTATCTGGGCGAGGCTATCATAGTCACGGATACTGATGCAGAATATAAAGGTAACCGGCCGGGGCTATCGCAGTCACGGACGCTGATGCAGAAATGTAAAGGTATCCGGGCGTGGCTATCGCAGTCACGGACGCTGATGCAGAAACTAAAGGTATCCGGGGGAGTCTAGCACAATCACGGATTCTAATGCAGAAAAGTAAAGGTTTCCGGGCGAGGCTATCGCAGTCACGGACGTTGATGCAGAAATGTAAAGGTATCTGGGCGAGTCTATCGTAGTGACGGATACTGATGCAGAATATAAAGGTAACCAGGCGGGGCTATCGCAGTCACGGACGCTGATGCAGAAATGTAAAGGTATCCGGGCGACGCAATCGCAATCACGGATCCTGATGCAGAAAAGTAAAGGTATCCGGCCGAGGCTATCGCAGTAACGGATACTGATGCAGAAAAGTAAAGGTATCTGGGTGAGGAAATCGCAATCACGGACGTTGATGCAGAAATGTAAAGGTATCTAGGCGAGGCTATCGTAGTCACGGATACTGATGCAGAATATAATGGTAACCGGGCGGGGCTATTGCAGTCACGGACGCTGATGCAGAAATGTAAAGGTATCCGGGCGAGGCAATCGCTATCACGGATCCTGATGCAGAAAAGTAAAGGTATCCGGGCGAGGCTATCACAGTCACGGACGTTGATCCAGAAATGTAAAGGTATCCGGGCGAGGCTATCGCAGTCACGGATACTGATGCACAAACTAAAGGTATCCGGGGAAGTCTAGCACAATCACAGATACTAATGCAGAAGAGTAAAGGTATCCGGGGGAGGCTATCGCAGTCACGGACGTTGATGCAGAAATGTAAAGGTATCTGGGCGAGGCTATCGTAGTCACGGATACTGATGCAGAATATAAAGGTAACCGGGCGGGGCTATGGCTGTCACGGACGCTGATGCAGAAAAGTAAAGGTAACCGGGCGGGGCTATCGCAGTCCCGGACGCTGATGCAGAAAAGTAAAGGTAACCGGGCGGGGCTATCGCAGTCACGGACGCCGATGCAGAAAAGTAAAGGTATCCGAGGGAGGCTATCGCAGTCACAGACGCTGATGCAGAAATGTAAAGTTATCTGAGCGAGGCTATCGCATTCACGGACGCTGATGCAGAAAAGTAAAGGTAACCGGGCGGGGCTATCGCAGTCACGGACGCTGATGCAGAAAAGTAAAGGTATCCGAGCGAGGCTATCGCAGTCACGGATGCTGATGCAGAAATGTAAAGGTATGCGGGCGAGGCTATCGCAGTCACAGACGCTGATGCAGAAATGTATAGTTATCTGAGCGAGGCTATCGCATTCACGGACGCTGATGCAGAAAAGTAAAGGTATCCGGGCGAGGCTATCGCAGTCACGGACGCTGATGAAGAAATGTAAAGGTATCCGGGCGAGGCTATCGTAGTCACGGATGCTGATGCAGAAATGTAAAGGTATTCGGGCGAGGCTATCGCACTCACGGAGCCTGATGCAGAAAAGTAGAGGTATCCGGGCGAGGCTATCTCAGTCAAGGATGCTGATGCAGAAATGTAAAGGTATCCAGGCGAGGCTATCGCAGTCACGGATACTGATGCACAAACTAAAGGTATCCGGGGGAGTCTAGCACAATCGCAAATACTAATGCAGAAGAGTAAAGGTATTCGGGGGAGGCTATCGCAGTCACGGACGTTGATGCAGAAATGTAAAGGTATCTGGGCGATGCTATCGTAGTCACGGATACTGATGCAGAATATAAAGGTAACCGGGCGGGGCTATTGAAGTCACGGACGCTGATGCAGAAAAGTAAAGGTAACCGGGCGGGGCTATTGCAGTCACGGACGCTGATGCAGAAAAGTGAAGATATCCGGCCGAGGCTATCACAGTCACGGATACTGATGCAGAAATGTAAAGGTATCTGGGCGAGGCTATCATAGTCACGGATACTGATGCAGAATATAAAGGTAACCGGCCGGGGCTATCGCAGTCACGGACGCTGATGTAGAAATGTAAAGGTATCCGGGCGAGGCAATCGCAATCACGGATCCTGATGCAGAAAAGTAAAGGTATCCGGTCGAGGCTATAACAGTCACGGACATTGATCCAGAAATGTAAAGGTATCCGCGCGAGGCTATTGCAGTCACGGATACTGATGCAGAAACTAAAGGTATCCGGGGGAGTCTAGCACAATCACGGATTCTAATGCAGAAAAGTAAAGGTTTCCGGGCGAGGCTATCGCAGTCACGGACGTTGATGCAGAAATGTAAAGGTATCTGGGCGAGTCTATCGTAGTCACGGATACTGATGCAGAATATAAAGGTAACCGGGCGGGGCTATCGCGGTCACGGACGCTGATGCAGAAATGTAAAGGTATCCGGGCGACGCAATCGCAATCACGGATCCTGATGCAGAAAAGTAAAGGTATCCGGCCGAGGCTATCGTAGTAACGGATACTGATGCAGAAAAGTAAAGGTATCTGGGTGAGGAAATCGCAATCACGGACGTTGATGCAGAAATGTAAAGGTATCTAGGCGAGGCTATCGTAGTCACGGATACTGATGCAGAATATAATGGTAACCGGGCGGGGCTATTGCAGTCACGGACACTGATGCAGAAATGTAAAGGTATCCGGGCGAGGCAATCGCTATCACGGATCCTGATGCAGAAAAGTAAAGGTATCCGGGCGAGGCTATCACAGTCACGGACGTTGATCCAGAAATGTAAAGGTATCCGGGCGAGGCTATCGCAGTCACGGATACTGATGCACAAACTAAAGGTATCCGGGGAAGTCTAGCACAATCACAGATACTAATGCAGAAGAGTAAAGGTATTCGGGGGAGGCTATCGCAGTCACGGACGTTGATGCAGAAATGTAAAGGTATCTGGGCGATGCTATCGTAGTCACGGATACTGATGCAGAATATAAAGGTAACCGGGCGGGGCTATTGAAGTCACGGACGCTGATGCAGAAAAGTAAAGGTATCCGAGCGAGGCTATCACAGTCACAGACGCTGATGCAGAAATGTAAAGTTATCTGAGCGAGGCTATCGCATTCACGGACGCTGATGCAGAAAAGTAAAGGTATCCGAGCGAGGCTATCGCAGTCACAGACGCTGAAGCAGAAATGTAAAGTTATCTGAGCGAGGCTATCGCAGTCACAGACGCTGATGCAGAAATGTAAAGGTATCCGAGCGAGGCTATCGCAGTCACGGATACTGATGCACAAACTAAAGGTATCCGGGGAAGTCTAGCACAATCACAGATACTAATGCAGAAAAGTAAAGGTATCTGGGTGAGGAAATCGCAATCACGGACGTTGATGCAGAAATGTAAAGGTATCTAGGCGAGGCTATCGTAGTCACGGATACTGATGCAGAATATAATGGTAACCGGGCGGGGCTATTGCAGTCACGGACGCTGATGCAGAAATGTAAAGGTATCCGGGCGAGGCAATCGCTATCACGGATACTGATGCAGAAAAGTAAAGGTATCCGGGGGAGGCTATCGTAGTCACGGACGATGATGCAGAAATGTAAAGGTATCTGGGCGAGGCTATCGTAGTCACGGATACTGATGTAGAATATAAAGGTAACCGGGCGGGGCTATGGCTGTCACGGACGCTGATGCAGAAAAGTAAAGGTAACCGGGCGGGGCTATCGCAGTCACGGACGCTGATGCAGAAAAGTAAAGGTAACCGGGCGGGGCTATCGCAGTCACGGACGCTGATGCAGAAAAGTAAAGGTATCCGAGCGAGGCTATCGCAGTCACAGACGCTGATGCAGAAATGTAAAGTTATCTGAGCGAGGCTATCGCATTCACGGACGCTGATGCAGAAAAGTAAAGGTAACCGGGCGGGGCTATCGCAGTCATGGACGCTGATGCAGAAAAGTAAAGGTATCCGAGTGAGGCTATCGCAGTCACGGATGCTGATGCAGAAATGTAAAGGTATGCGGGCGAGGCTATCGCAGTCACAGACGCTGATGCAGAAATGTATAGTTATCGGAGCGAGGCTATCGCATTCACGGACGCTGATGCAGAAAAGTAAAGGTATCCGGGCGAGGCTATCGCAGACACGGACGCTGATGAAGAAATGTAAAGGTATCCGGGCGAGGCTATCGTAGTCACGGATGCTGATGCAGAAATGTAAAGGTATTCGGGCGAGGCTATCGCACTCACGGAGCCTGATGCAGAAAAGTAGAGGTATCCGGGCGAGGCTATCTCAGTCAAGGATGCTGATGCAGAAATGTAAAGGTATCCAGGCGAGGCTATCGCAGTCACGGATACTGATGCACAAACTAAAGGTATCCGGGGGAGTCTAGCACAATCGCAGATACTAATGCAGAAGAGTAAAGGTATTCGGGGGAGGCTATCGCAGTCACGGACGTTGATGCAGAAATGTAAAGGTATCTGGGCGATGCTATCGTAGTCACGGATACTGATGCAGAATATAAAGGTAACCGGGCGGGGCTATTGAAGTCACGGACGCTGATGCAGAAAAGAAAAGGTAACCGGGCGGGGCTATTGCAGTCACGGACGCTGATGCAGAAAAGTGAAGATATCCGGGCGAGGCTATCGCAGTCACGGATACTGATGCAGAAATGTAAAGGTATCTGGGCGAGGCTATCATAGTCACGGATACTGATGTAGAATATAAAGGTAACCGGCCGGGGCTATCGCAGTCACGGACGCTGATGCAGAAATGTGAAGGTATCCGGGCGAGGCAATCGCAATCACGGATCCTGATGCAGAAAAGTAAAGGTATCCGGGCGAGGCTATAACAGTCACGGACATTGATCCAGAAATGTAAAGGTATCCGCGCGAGGCTATTGCAGTCACGGATACAGATGCAGAAAATAAAGGTATCCGGGGGAGTCTAGCACAATCACGGATTCTAATGCAGAAAAGTAAAGGTTTCCGGGCGAGGCTATCGCAGTCACGGACGTTGATGCAGAAATGTAAAGGTATCTGGGCGAGTCTATCGTAGTCACGGATACTGATGCAGAATATAAAGGTAACCGGGCGGGGCTATCGCAGTCACGGACGCTGATGCAGAAAACTAAAGGTATCCGGGCGAGGCTATCGCAGTCACGGACGTTGATGCAGAAATGTAAAGGTATCTAGGCGAGGCTATTATAGTCACGGATACTGATGCAGAATATAAAGGTAACCGGGCGGGGTATCGCAGTCACGGACGCTGATGCAGAAATGTAAAGTTATCTGAGCGAGGCTATCGCATTCACGGACGCTGATGCAGAAATGTAAAGGTATTCGGGCGAGGCTATCGCAGTCTCGGACGCGGATGCAGAACTGTAAAGTTATCTGAGCTAGGCTATCGCATTCACGGACGCTGATGCAGAAAAGTAAAGGTATCTGGGCGAGGCTATCGTAGTCACGGAGGCTGATGCAGAAATGTAAAGGTATTCGGGCGAGGCTATCGGAGTCACGGACGCTGATGCAGAAATGTAAAGTTATCTGAGCGAGGCTATCGCATTCACGGACGCTGATGCAGAAAAGTAAAGGTATCCGGGCGAGGCTATCGCAGTCACGGACGCTGATGAAGAAATGTAAAGGTATCCGGGCGAGGCTATCGTCGTCACGGATGCTGATGCAGAAATGTAAAGGTATTCGGGCCAGGTTATTGCACTCACGGAGCCTGATGCAGAAAAGTAAAGGTATCCGGGCGAGCCTATCGTAGTCACGGATGCTGATACAGAAATGTAAAGGTATCCGGGCGAGGATATCGCAGTCACGGATACTGATGCACAAACTAAAGTTGTCCCGGGAAGTCTAGCACAATCACAGATACTAATGCAAAAGAGTAAAGGTATCCGGGGGAGGCTATCGCAGTCACGGACGTTGATGCAGAAATGTAAAGGTATCTGGGCGAGGCTATCGTAGTCACGGATACTGATGCAGAATATAAAGGTAACCGGGCGGGGCTATGGCAGTCACGGACGCTGATGCAGAAAAGTAAAGGTAACCGGGCGGGGCTATCGCAGTCACGGACGCTGATGCAGAAAAGTAAAGGTATCCGAGCGAGGCTATCGCAGTCACAGACGCTGATGCAGAAATGTAAAGTTATCTGAGCGAGGCTATCGCATTCACGGACGCTGATGCAGAAAAGTAAAGGTATCCGGGCGAGGCTATCGCAGTCACGGACGCTGATGCAGAAATGTAAAGGTATCCGGGCGAGGTTATCGTAGTCACGGATGCTGATGTAGAAATGTAAAGGTATGCGGGCGAGGCTATCGCAGTCACGGACGCTGATGCAAAAATGTAAAGTTATCTGAGCGAGGCTATCGCATTCACGGACGCTGATGCAGAAAAGTAAAGGTATCCGGGCGAGGCTATCGCAGTCACGGACGCTGATGAAGAAATGTAAAGGTATCCGGGCGAGGCTATCGTAGTAACGGATGCTGATGCAGAAATGTAAAGGTATTCGGGCGAGGCTATCGCACTCACGAAGCCTGATGCAGAAAAGTAGAGGTATCCGGGCGAGGCTATCACAGTCACGGATGCTGATGCAGAAATGTAAAGTTATTTGAGCGAGGCTATCGCATTCACGGACGCTGATGCAGAAAAGTAAAGGTATCCGGGCGAGTCTATCGCAATCACGGACGCTGATGCAGAAATGTAAAGGTATGCGGGCGAGGCTATCGCAGTCACGGACGTTGATGTAGAAATGTAAAGTTATCTGAGCGAGGCTATCGCATTCACGGACGCTGATGCAGAAATGTAAAGGTATGCGGGCGAGGCTATCACAGTCACGGACGTTGATCCAGAAATGTAAAGGTATCCGGGCGAGGCTATCGCAGTCACGGATACTGATGCACAAACTAAAGGTATCCGGGGAAGTCTAGCACAATCACAGATACTAATGCAGAAGAGTAAAGGTATTCGGGGGAGGCTATCGCAGTCACGGACGTTGATGCAGAAATGTAAAGGTATCTGGGCGATGCTATCGTAGTCACGGATACTGATGCAGAATATAAAGGTAACCGGGCGGGGCTATTGAAGTCACGGACGCTGATGCAGAAAAGTAAAGGTATCCGAGCGAGGCTATCACAGTCACAGACGCTGATGCAGAAATGTAAAGTTATCTGAGCGAGGCTATCGCATTCACGGACGCTGATGCAGAAAAGTAAAGGTATCCGAGCGAGGCTATCGCAGTCACAGACGCTGATGCAGAAATGTAAAGTTATCTGAGCGAGGCTATCGCAGTCACAGACGCTGATGCAGAAATGTAAAGGTATCCGGGCGAGGCTATCGCAGTCACGGATACTGATGCAGAATATAAAGGTAACCGGGCGGGGCTATTGAAGTCACGGACGCTGATGCAGAAAAGTAAAGGTAACCGGGCGGGGCTATTGCAGTCACGGACGCTGATGCAGAAAAGTGAAGATATCCGGCCGAGGCTATCACAGTCACGGATACTGATGCAGAAATGTAAAGGTATCTGGGCGAGGCTATCATAGTCACGGATACTGATGCAGAATATAAAGGTAACCGGCCGGGGCTATCGCAGTCACGGACGCTGATGTAGAAATGTAAAGGTATCCGGGCGAGGCAATCGCAATCACGGATCCTGATGCAGAAAAGTAAAGGTATCCGGTCGAGGCTATAACAGTCACGGACATTGATCCAGAAATGTAAAGGTATCCGCGCGAGGCTATTGCAGTCACGGATACTGATGCAGAAACTAAAGGTATCCGGGGGAGTCTAGCACAATCACGGATTCTAATGCAGAAAAGTAAAGGTTTCCGGGCGAGGCTATCGCAGTCACGGACGTTGATGCAGAAATGTAAAGGTATCTGGGCGAGTCTATCGTAGTCACGGATACTGATGCAGAATATAAAGGTAACCGGGCGGGGCTATCGCGGTCACGGACGCTGATGCAGAAATGTAAAGGTATCCGGGCGACGCAATCGCAATCACGGATCCTGATGCAGAAAAGTAAAGGTATCCGGCCGAGGCTATCGCAGTAACGGATACTGATGCAGAAAAGTAAAGGTATCTGGGTGAGGAAATCGCAATCACGGACGTTGATGCAGAAATGTAAAGGTATCTAGGCGAGGCTATCGTAGTCACGGATACTGATGCAGAATATAATGGTAACCGGGCGGGGCTATTGCAGTCACGGACACTGATGCAGAAATGTAAAGGTATCCGGGCGAGGCAATCGCTATCACGGATCCTGATGCAGAAAAGTAAAGGTATCCGGGCGAGGCTATCACAGTCACGGACGTTGATCCAGAAATGTAAAGGTATCCGGGCGAGGCTATCGCAGTCACGGATACTGATGCACAAACTAAAGGTATCCGGGGAAGTCTAGCACAATCACAGATACTAATGCAGAAGAGTAAAGGTATTCGGGGGAGGCTATCGCAGTCACGGACGTTGATGCAGAAATGTAAAGGTATCTGGGCGATGCTATCGTAGTCACGGATGCTGATGCAGAATATAAAGGTAACCGGGCGGGGCTATTGAAGTCACGGACGCTGATGCAGAAAAGTAAAGGTATCCGAGCGAGGCTATCACAGTCACAGACGCTGATGCAGAAATGTAAAGTTATCTGAGCGAGGCTATCGCATTCACGGACGCTGATGCAGAAAAGTAAAGGTATCCGAGCGAGGCTATCGCAGTCACAGACGCTGAAGCAGAAATGTAAAGTTATCTGAGCGAGGCTATCGCAGTCACAGACGCTGATGCAGAAATGTAAAGGTATCCGAGCGAGGCTATCGCAGTCACGGATACTGATGCACAAACTAAAGGTATCCGGGGAAGTCTAGCACAATCACAGATACTAATGCAGAAAAGTAAAGGTATCTGGGTGAGGAAATCGCAATCACGGACGTTGATGCAGAAATGTAAAGGTATCTAGGCGAGGCTATCGTAGTCACGGATACTGATGCAGAATATAATGGTAACCGGGCGGGGCTATTGCAGTCACGGACGCTGATGCAGAAATGTAAAGGTATCCGGGCGAGGCAATCGCTATCACGGATACTGATGCAGAAAAGTAAAGGTATCCGGGGGAGGCTATCGTAGTCACGGACGATGATGCAGAAATGTAAAGGTATCTGGGCGAGGCTATCGTAGTCACGGATACTGATGTAGAATATAAAGGTAACCGGGCGGGGCTATGGCTGTCACGGACGCTGATGCAGAAAAGTAAAGGTAACCGGGCGGGGCTATCGCAGTCACGGACGCTGATGCAGAAAAGTAAAGGTAACCGGGCGGGGCTATCGCAGTCACGGACGCTGATGCAGAAAAGTAAAGGTATCCGAGCGAGGCTATCGCAGTCACAGACGCTGATGCAGAAATGTAAAGTTATCTGAGCGAGGCTATCGCATTCACGGACGCTGATGCAGAAAAGTAAAGGTAACCGGGCGGGGCTATCGCAGTCATGGACGCTGATGCAGAAAAGTAAAGGTATCCGAGTGAGGCTATCGCAGTCACGGATGCTGATGCAGAAATGTAAAGGTATGCGGGCGAGGCTATCGCAGTCACAGACGCTGATGCAGAAATGTATAGTTATCGGAGCGAGGCTATCGCATTCACGGACGCTGATGCAGAAAAGTAAAGGTATCCGGGCGAGGCTATCGCAGACACGGACGCTGATGAAGAAATGTAAAGGTATCCGGGCGAGGCTATCGTAGTCACGGATGCTGATGCAGAAATGTAAAGGTATTCGGGCGAGGCTATCGCACTCACGGAGCCTGATGCAGAAAAGTAGAGGTATCCGGGCGAGGCTATCTCAGTCAAGGATGCTGATGCAGAAATGTAAAGGTATCCAGGCGAGGCTATCGCAGTCACGGATACTGATGCACAAACTAAAGGTATCCGGGGGAGTCTAGCACAATCGCAGATACTAATGCAGAAGAGTAAAGGTATTCGGGGGAGGCTATCGCAGTCACGGACGTTGATGCAGAAATGTAAAGGTATCTGGGCGATGCTATCGTAGTCACGGATACTGATGCAGAATATAAAGGTAACCGGGCGGGGCTATTGAAGTCACGGACGCTGATGCAGAAAAGAAAAGGTAACCGGGCGGGGCTATTGCAGTCACGGACGCTGATGCAGAAAAGTGAAGATATCCGGGCGAGGCTATCGCAGTCACGGATACTGATGCAGAAATGTAAAGGTATCTGGGCGAGGCTATCATAGTCACGGATACTGATGTAGAATATAAAGGTAACCGGCCGGGGCTATCGCAGTCACGGACGCTGATGCAGAAATGTGAAGGTATCCGGGCGAGGCAATCGCAATCACGGATCCTGATGCAGAAAAGTAAAGGTATCCGGGCGAGGCTATAACAGTCACGGACATTGATCCAGAAATGTAAAGGTATCCGCGCGAGGCTATTGCAGTCACGGATACAGATGCAGAAAATAAAGGTATCTGGGGGAGTCTAGCACAATCACGGATTCTAATGCAGAAAAGTAAAGGTTTCCGGGCGAGGCTATCGCAGTCACGGACGTTGATGCAGAAATGTAAAGGTATCTGGGCGAGTCTATCGTAGTCACGGATACTGATGCAGAATATAAAGGTAACCGGGCGGGGCTATCGCAGTCACGGACGCTGATGCAGAAAACTAAAGGTATCCGGGCGAGGCTATCGCAGTCACGGACGTTGATGCAGAAATGTAAAGGTATCTAGGCGAGGCTATTATAGTCACGGATACTGATGCAGAATATAAAGGTAACCGGGCGGGGTATCGCAGTCACGGACGCTGATGCAGAAATGTAAAGTTATCTGAGCGAGGCTATCGCATTCACGGACGCTGATGCAGAAATGTAAAGGTATTCGGGCGAGGCTATCGCAGTCTCGGACGCGGATGCAGAACTGTAAAGTTATCTGAGCTAGGCTATCGCATTCACGGACGCTGATGCAGAAAAGTAAAGGTATCTGGGCGAGGCTATCGTAGTCACGGAGGCTGATGCAGAAATGTAAAGGTATTCGGGCGAGGCTATCGGAGTCACGGACGCTGATGCAGAAATGTAAAGTTATCTGAGCGAGGCTATCGCATTCACGGACGCTGATGCAGAAAAGTAAAGGTATCCGGGCGAGGCTATCGCAGTCACGGACGCTGATGAAGAAATGTAAAGGTATCCGGGCGAGGCTATCGTCGTCACGGATGCTGATGCAGAAATGTAAAGGTATTCGGGCCAGGTTATTGCACTCACGGAGCCTGATGCAGAAAAGTAAAGGTATCCGGGCGAGCCTATCGTAGTCACGGATGCTGATACAGAAATGTAAAGGTATCCGGGCGAGGATATCGCAGTCACGGATACTGATGCACAAACTAAAGTTGTCCCGGGAAGTCTAGCACAATCACAGATACTAATGCAAAAGAGTAAAGGTATCCGGGGGAGGCTATCGCAGTCACGGACGTTGATGCAGAAATGTAAAGGTATCTGGGCGAGGCTATCGTAGTCACGGATACTGATGCAGAATATAAAGGTAACCGGGCGGGGCTATGGCAGTCACGGACGCTGATGCAGAAAAGTAAAGGTAACCGGGCGGGGCTATCGCAGTCACGGACGCTGATGCAGAAAAGTAAAGGTATCCGAGCGAGGCTATCGCAGTCACAGACGCTGATGCAGAAATGTAAAGTTATCTGAGCGAGGCTATCGCATTCACGGACGCTGATGCAGAAAAGTAAAGGTATCCGGGCGAGGCTATCGCAGTCACGGACGCTGATGCAGAAATGTAAAGGTATCCGGGCGAGGTTATCGTAGTCACGGATGCTGATGTAGAAATGTAAAGGTATGCGGGCGAGGCTATCGCAGTCACGGACGCTGATGCAAAAATGTAAAGTTATCTGAGCGAGGCTATCGCATTCACGGACGCTGATGCAGAAAAGTAAAGGTATCCGGGCGAGGCTATCGCAGTCACGGACGCTGATGAAGAAATGTAAAGGTATCCGGGCGAGGCTATCGTAGTAACGGATGCTGATGCAGAAATGTAAAGGTATTCGGGCGAGGCTATCGCACTCACGAAGCCTGATGCAGAAAAGTAGAGGTATCCGGGCGAGGCTATCACAGTCACGGATGCTGATGCAGAAATGTAAAGTTATTTGAGCGAGGCTATCGCATTCACGGACGCTGATGCAGAAAAGTAAAGGTATCCGGGCGAGTCTATCGCAATCACGGACGCTGATGCAGAAATGTAAAGGTATGCGGGCGAGGCTATCGCAGTCACGGACGTTGATGTAGAAATGTAAAGTTATCTGAGCGAGGCTATCGCATTCACGGACGCTGATGCAGAAATGTAAAGGTATGCGGGCGAGGCTATCACAGTCACGGACGTTGATCCAGAAATGTAAAGGTATCCGGGCGAGGCTATCGCAGTCACGGATACTGATGCACAAACTAAAGGTATCCGGGGAAGTCTAGCACAATCACAGATACTAATGCAGAAGAGTAAAGGTATTCGGGGGAGGCTATCGCAGTCACGGACGTTGATGCAGAAATGTAAAGGTATCTGGGCGATGCTATCGTAGTCACGGATACTGATGCAGAATATAAAGGTAACCGGGCGGGGCTATTGAAGTCACGGACGCTGATGCAGAAAAGTAAAGGTATCCGAGCGAGGCTATCACAGTCACAGACGCTGATGCAGAAATGTAAAGTTATCTGAGCGAGGCTATCGCATTCACGGACGCTGATGCAGAAAAGTAAAGGTATCCGAGCGAGGCTATCGCAGTCACAGACGCTGATGCAGAAATGTAAAGTTATCTGAGCGAGGCTATCGCAGTCACAGACGCTGATGCAGAAATGTAAAGGTATCCGGGCGAGGCTATCGCAGTCACGGATACTGATGCAGAATATAAAGGTAACCGGGCGGGGCTATTGAAGTCACGGACGCTGATGCAGAAAAGTAAAGGTAACCGGGCGGGGCTATTGCAGTCACGGACGCTGATGCAGAAAAGTGAAGATATCCGGCCGAGGCTATCACAGTCACGGATACTGATGCAGAAATGTAAAGGTATCTGGGCGAGGCTATCATAGTCACGGATACTGATGCAGAATATAAAGGTAACCGGCCGGGGCTATCGCAGTCACGGACGCTGATGTAGAAATGTAAAGGTATCCGGGCGAGGCAATCGCAATCACGGATCCTGATGCAGAAAAGTAAAGGTATCCGGTCGAGGCTATAACAGTCACGGACATTGATCCAGAAATGTAAAGGTATCCGCGCGAGGCTATTGCAGTCACGGATACTGATGCAGAAACTAAAGGTATCCGGGGGAGTCTAGCACAATCACGGATTCTAATGCAGAAAAGTAAAGGTTTCCGGGCGAGGCTATCGCAGTCACGGACGTTGATGCAGAAATGTAAAGGTATCTGGGCGAGTCTATCGTAGTCACGGATACTGATGCAGAATATAAAGGTAACCGGGCGGGGCTATCGCGGTCACGGACGCTGATGCAGAAATGTAAAGGTATCCGGGCGACGCAATCGCAATCACGGATCCTGATGCAGAAAAGTAAAGGTATCCGGCCGAGGCTATCGCAGTAACGGATACTGATGCAGAAAAGTAAAGGTATCTGGGTGAGGAAATCGCAATCACGGACGTTGATGCAGAAATGTAAAGGTATCTAGGCGAGGCTATCGTAGTCACGGATACTGATGCAGAATATAATGGTAACCGGGCGGGGCTATTGCAGTCACGGACACTGATGCAGAAATGTAAAGGTATCCGGGCGAGGCAATCGCTATCACGGATCCTGATGCAGAAAAGTAAAGGTATCCGGGCGAGGCTATCACAGTCACGGACGTTGATCCAGAAATGTAAAGGTATCCGGGCGAGGCTATCGCAGTCACGGATACTGATGCACAAACTAAAGGTATCCGGGGAAGTCTAGCACAATCACAGATACTAATGCAGAAGAGTAAAGGTATTCGGGGGAGGCTATCGCAGTCACGGACGTTGATGCAGAAATGTAAAGGTATCTGGGCGATGCTATCGTAGTCACGGATACTGATGCAGAATATAAAGGTAACCGGGCGGGGCTATTGAAGTCACGGACGCTGATGCAGAAAAGTAAAGGTATCCGAGCGAGGCTATCACAGTCACAGACGCTGATGCAGAAATGTAAAGTTATCTGAGCGAGGCTATCGCATTCACGGACGCTGATGCAGAAAAGTAAAGGTATCCGAGCGAGGCTATCGCAGTCACAGACGCTGAAGCAGAAATGTAAAGTTATCTGAGCGAGGCTATCGCAGTCACAGACGCTGATGCAGAAATGTAAAGGTATCCGAGCGAGGCTATCGCAGTCACGGATACTGATGCACAAACTAAAGGTATCCGGGGAAGTCTAGCACAATCACAGATACTAATGCAGAAAAGTAAAGGTATCTGGGTGAGGAAATCGCAATCACGGACGTTGATGCAGAAATGTAAAGGTATCTAGGCGAGGCTATCGTAGTCACGGATACTGATGCAGAATATAATGGTAACCGGGCGGGGCTATTGCAGTCACGGACGCTGATGCAGAAATGTAAAGGTATCTGGGCGAGTCTATCGTAGTCACGGATACTGATGCAGAATATAAAGGTAACCGGGCGGGGCTATCGCAGTCACGGACGCTGATGCAGAAAACTAAAGGTATCCGGGCGAGGCTATCGCAGTCACGGACGTTGATGCAGAAATGTAAAGGTATCTAGGCGAGGCTATTATAGTCACGGATACTGATGCAGAATATAAAGGTAACCGGGCGGGGTATCGCAGTCACGGACGCTGATGCAGAAATGTAAAGTTATCTGAGCGAGGCTATCGCATTCACGGACGCTGATGCAGAAATGTAAAGGTATTCGGGCGAGGCTATCGCAGTCTCGGACGCGGATGCAGAACTGTAAAGTTATCTGAGCTAGGCTATCGCATTCACGGACGCTGATGCAGAAAAGTAAAGGTATCTGGGCGAGGCTATCGTAGTCACGGAGGCTGATGCAGAAATGTAAAGGTATTCGGGCGAGGCTATCGGAGTCACGGACGCTGATGCAGAAATGTAAAGTTATCTGAGCGAGGCTATCGCATTCACGGACGCTGATGCAGAAAAGTAAAGGTATCCGGGCGAGGCTATCGCAGTCACGGACGCTGATGAAGAAATGTAAAGGTATCCGGGCGAGGCTATCGTCGTCACGGATGCTGATGCAGAAATGTAAAGGTATTCGGGCCAGGTTATTGCACTCACGGAGCCTGATGCAGAAAAGTAAAGGTATCCGGGCGAGCCTATCGTAGTCACGGATGCTGATACAGAAATGTAAAGGTATCCGGGCGAGGATATCGCAGTCACGGATACTGATGCACAAACTAAAGTTGTCCCGGGAAGTCTAGCACAATCACAGATACTAATGCAAAAGAGTAAAGGTATCCGGGGGAGGCTATCGCAGTCACGGACGTTGATGCAGAAATGTAAAGGTATCTGGGCGAGGCTATCGTAGTCACGGATACTGATGCAGAATATAAAGGTAACCGGGCGGGGCTATGGCAGTCACGGACGCTGATGCAGAAAAGTAAAGGTAACCGGGCGGGGCTATCGCAGTCACGGACGCTGATGCAGAAAAGTAAAGGTATCCGAGCGAGGCTATCGCAGTCACAGACGCTGATGCAGAAATGTAAAGTTATCTGAGCGAGGCTATCGCATTCACGGACGCTGATGCAGAAAAGTAAAGGTATCCGGGCGAGGCTATCGCAGTCACGGACGCTGATGCAGAAATGTAAAGGTATCCGGGCGAGGTTATCGTAGTCACGGATGCTGATGTAGAAATGTAAAGGTATGCGGGCGAGGCTATCGCAGTCACGGACGCTGATGCAAAAATGTAAAGTTATCTGAGCGAGGCTATCGCATTCACGGACGCTGATGCAGAAAAGTAAAGGTATCCGGGCGAGGCTATCGCAGTCACGGACGCTGATGAAGAAATGTAAAGGTATCCGGGCGAGGCTATCGTAGTAACGGATGCTGATGCAGAAATGTAAAGGTATTCGGGCGAGGCTATCGCACTCACGAAGCCTGATGCAGAAAAGTAGAGGTATCCGGGCGAGGCTATCACAGTCACGGATGCTGATGCAGAAATGTAAAGTTATTTGAGCGAGGCTATCGCATTCACGGACGCTGATGCAGAAAAGTAAAGGTATCCGGGCGAGTCTATCGCAATCACGGACGCTGATGCAGAAATGTAAAGGTATGCGGGCGAGGCTATCGCAGTCACGGACGTTGATGTAGAAATGTAAAGTTATCTGAGCGAGGCTATCGCATTCACGGACGCTGATGCAGAAATGTAAAGGTATGCGGGCGAGGCTATCACAGTCACGGACGTTGATCCAGAAATGTAAAGGTATCCGGGCGAGGCTATCGCAGTCACGGATACTGATGCACAAACTAAAGGTATCCGGGGAAGTCTAGCACAATCACAGATACTAATGCAGAAGAGTAAAGGTATTCGGGGGAGGCTATCGCAGTCACGGACGTTGATGCAGAAATGTAAAGGTATCTGGGCGATGCTATCGTAGTCACGGATACTGATGCAGAATATAAAGGTAACCGGGCGGGGCTATTGAAGTCACGGACGCTGATGCAGAAAAGTAAAGGTATCCGAGCGAGGCTATCACAGTCACAGACGCTGATGCAGAAATGTAAAGTTATCTGAGCGAGGCTATCGCATTCACGGACGCTGATGCAGAAAAGTAAAGGTATCCGAGCGAGGCTATCGCAGTCACAGACGCTGATGCAGAAATGTAAAGTTATCTGAGCGAGGCTATCGCAGTCACAGACGCTGATGCAGAAATGTAAAGGTATCCGGGCGAGGCTATCGCAGTCACGGATACTGATGCAGAATATAAAGGTAACCGGGCGGGGCTATTGAAGTCACGGACGCTGATGCAGAAAAGTAAAGGTAACCGGGCGGGGCTATTGCAGTCACGGACGCTGATGCAGAAAAGTGAAGATATCCGGCCGAGGCTATCACAGTCACGGATACTGATGCAGAAATGTAAAGGTATCTGGGCGAGGCTATCATAGTCACGGATACTGATGCAGAATATAAAGGTAACCGGCCGGGGCTATCGCAGTCACGGACGCTGATGTAGAAATGTAAAGGTATCCGGGCGAGGCAATCGCAATCACGGATCCTGATGCAGAAAAGTAAAGGTATCCGGTCGAGGCTATAACAGTCACGGACATTGATCCAGAAATGTAAAGGTATCCGCGCGAGGCTATTGCAGTCACGGATACTGATGCAGAAACTAAAGGTATCCGGGGGAGTCTAGCACAATCACGGATTCTAATGCAGAAAAGTAAAGGTTTCCGGGCGAGGCTATCGCAGTCACGGACGTTGATGCAGAAATGTAAAGGTATCTGGGCGAGTCTATCGTAGTCACGGATACTGATGCAGAATATAAAGGTAACCGGGCGGGGCTATCGCGGTCACGGACGCTGATGCAGAAATGTAAAGGTATCCGGGCGACGCAATCGCAATCACGGATCCTGATGCAGAAAAGTAAAGGTATCCGGCCGAGGCTATCGCAGTAACGGATACTGATGCAGAAAAGTAAAGGTATCTGGGTGAGGAAATCGCAATCACGGACGTTGATGCAGAAATGTAAAGGTATCTAGGCGAGGCTATCGTAGTCACGGATACTGATGCAGAATATAATGGTAACCGGGCGGGGCTATTGCAGTCACGGACACTGATGCAGAAATGTAAAGGTATCCGGGCGAGGCAATCGCTATCACGGATCCTGATGCAGAAAAGTAAAGGTATCCGGGCGAGGCTATCACAGTCACGGACGTTGATCCAGAAATGTAAAGGTATCCGGGCGAGGCTATCGCAGTCACGGATACTGATGCACAAACTAAAGGTATCCGGGGAAGTCTAGCACAATCACAGATACTAATGCAGAAGAGTAAAGGTATTCGGGGGAGGCTATCGCAGTCACGGACGTTGATGCAGAAATGTAAAGGTATCTGGGCGATGCTATCGTAGTCACGGATACTGATGCAGAATATAAAGGTAACCGGGCGGGGCTATTGAAGTCACGGACGCTGATGCAGAAAAGTAAAGGTATCCGAGCGAGGCTATCACAGTCACAGACGCTGATGCAGAAATGTAAAGTTATCTGAGCGAGGCTATCGCATTCACGGACGCTGATGCAGAAAAGTAAAGGTATCCGAGCGAGGCTATCGCAGTCACAGACGCTGAAGCAGAAATGTAAAGTTATCTGAGCGAGGCTATCGCAGTCACAGACGCTGATGCAGAAATGTAAAGGTATCCGAGCGAGGCTATCGCAGTCACGGATACTGATGCACAAACTAAAGGTATCCGGGGAAGTCTAGCACAATCACAGATACTAATGCAGAAAAGTAAAGGTATCTGGGTGAGGAAATCGCAATCACGGACGTTGATGCAGAAATGTAAAGGTATCTAGGCGAGGCTATCGTAGTCACGGATACTGATGCAGAATATAATGGTAACCGGGCGGGGCTATTGCAGTCACGGACGCTGATGCAGAAATGTAAAGGTATCCGGGCGAGGCAATCGCTATCACGGATACTGATGCAGAAAAGTAAAGGTATCCGGGGGAGGCTATCGTAGTCACGGACGATGATGCAGAAATGTAAAGGTATCTGGGCGAGGCTATCGTAGTCACGGATACTGATGTAGAATATAAAGGTAACCGGGCGGGGCTATGGCTGTCACGGACGCTGATGCAGAAAAGTAAAGGTAACCGGGCGGGGCTATCGCAGTCACGGACGCTGATGCAGAAAAGTAAAGGTAACCGGGCGGGGCTATCGCAGTCACGGACGCTGATGCAGAAAAGTAAAGGTATCCGAGCGAGGCTATCGCAGTCACAGACGCTGATGCAGAAATGTAAAGTTATCTGAGCGAGGCTATCGCATTCACGGACGCTGATGCAGAAAAGTAAAGGTAACCGGGCGGGGCTATCGCAGTCATGGACGCTGATGCAGAAAAGTAAAGGTATCCGAGTGAGGCTATCGCAGTCACGGATGCTGATGCAGAAATGTAAAGGTATGCGGGCGAGGCTATCGCAGTCACAGACGCTGATGCAGAAATGTATAGTTATCGGAGCGAGGCTATCGCATTCACGGACGCTGATGCAGAAAAGTAAAGGTATCCGGGCGAGGCTATCGCAGACACGGACGCTGATGAAGAAATGTAAAGGTATCCGGGCGAGGCTATCGTAGTCACGGATGCTGATGCAGAAATGTAAAGGTATTCGGGCGAGGCTATCGCACTCACGGAGCCTGATGCAGAAAAGTAGAGGTATCCGGGCGAGGCTATCTCAGTCAAGGATGCTGATGCAGAAATGTAAAGGTATCCAGGCGAGGCTATCGCAGTCACGGATACTGATGCACAAACTAAAGGTATCCGGGGGAGTCTAGCACAATCGCAGATACTAATGCAGAAGAGTAAAGGTATTCGGGGGAGGCTATCGCAGTCACGGACGTTGATGCAGAAATGTAAAGGTATCTGGGCGATGCTATCGTAGTCACGGATACTGATGCAGAATATAAAGGTAACCGGGCGGGGCTATTGAAGTCACGGACGCTGATGCAGAAAAGAAAAGGTAACCGGGCGGGGCTATTGCAGTCACGGACGCTGATGCAGAAAAGTGAAGATATCCGGGCGAGGCTATCGCAGTCACGGATACTGATGCAGAAATGTAAAGGTATCTGGGCGAGGCTATCATAGTCACGGATACTGATGTAGAATATAAAGGTAACCGGCCGGGGCTATCGCAGTCACGGACGCTGATGCAGAAATGTGAAGGTATCCGGGCGAGGCAATCGCAATCACGGATCCTGATGCAGAAAAGTAAAGGTATCCGGGCGAGGCTATAACAGTCACGGACATTGATCCAGAAATGTAAAGGTATCCGCGCGAGGCTATTGCAGTCACGGATACAGATGCAGAAAATAAAGGTATCCGGGGGAGTCTAGCACAATCACGGATTCTAATGCAGAAAAGTAAAGGTTTCCGGGCGAGGCTATCGCAGTCACGGACGTTGATGCAGAAATGTAAAGGTATCTGGGCGAGTCTATCGTAGTCACGGATACTGATGCAGAATATAAAGGTAACCGGGCGGGGCTATCGCAGTCACGGACGCTGATGCAGAAAACTAAAGGTATCCGGGCGAGGCTATCGCAGTCACGGACGTTGATGCAGAAATGTAAAGGTATCTAGGCGAGGCTATTATAGTCACGGATACTGATGCAGAATATAAAGGTAACCGGGCGGGGTATCGCAGTCACGGACGCTGATGCAGAAATGTAAAGTTATCTGAGCGAGGCTATCGCATTCACGGACGCTGATGCAGAAATGTAAAGGTATTCGGGCGAGGCTATCGCAGTCTCGGACGCGGATGCAGAACTGTAAAGTTATCTGAGCTAGGCTATCGCATTCACGGACGCTGATGCAGAAAAGTAAAGGTATCTGGGCGAGGCTATCGTAGTCACGGAGGCTGATGCAGAAATGTAAAGGTATTCGGGCGAGGCTATCGGAGTCACGGACGCTGATGCAGAAATGTAAAGTTATCTGAGCGAGGCTATCGCATTCACGGACGCTGATGCAGAAAAGTAAAGGTATCCGGGCGAGGCTATCGCAGTCACGGACGCTGATGAAGAAATGTAAAGGTATCCGGGCGAGGCTATCGTCGTCACGGATGCTGATGCAGAAATGTAAAGGTATTCGGGCCAGGTTATTGCACTCACGGAGCCTGATGCAGAAAAGTAAAGGTATCCGGGCGAGCCTATCGTAGTCACGGATGCTGATACAGAAATGTAAAGGTATCCGGGCGAGGATATCGCAGTCACGGATACTGATGCACAAACTAAAGTTGTCCCGGGAAGTCTAGCACAATCACAGATACTAATGCAAAAGAGTAAAGGTATCCGGGGGAGGCTATCGCAGTCACGGACGTTGATGCAGAAATGTAAAGGTATCTGGGCGAGGCTATCGTAGTCACGGATACTGATGCAGAATATAAAGGTAACCGGGCGGGGCTATGGCAGTCACGGACGCTGATGCAGAAAAGTAAAGGTAACCGGGCGGGGCTATCGCAGTCACGGACGCTGATGCAGAAAAGTAAAGGTATCCGGGCGAGTCTATCGCAATCACGGACGCTGATGCAGAAATGTAAAGGTATGCGGGCGAGGCTATCGCAGTCACGGACGTTGATGTAGAAATGTAAAGTTATCTGAGCGAGGCTATCGCATTCACGGACGCTGATGCAGAAATGTAAAGGTATGCGGGCGAGGCTATCACAGTCACGGACGTTGATCCAGAAATGTAAAGGTATCCGGGCGAGGCTATCGCAGTCACGGATACTGATGCACAAACTAAAGGTATCCGGGGAAGTCTAGCACAATCACAGATACTAATGCAGAAGAGTAAAGGTATTCGGGGGAGGCTATCGCAGTCACGGACGTTGATGCAGAAATGTAAAGGTATCTGGGCGATGCTATCGTAGTCACGGATACTGATGCAGAATATAAAGGTAACCGGGCGGGGCTATTGAAGTCACGGACGCTGATGCAGAAAAGTAAAGGTATCCGAGCGAGGCTATCACAGTCACAGACGCTGATGCAGAAATGTAAAGTTATCTGAGCGAGGCTATCGCATTCACGGACGCTGATGCAGAAAAGTAAAGGTATCCGAGCGAGGCTATCGCAGTCACAGACGCTGATGCAGAAATGTAAAGTTATCTGAGCGAGGCTATCGCAGTCACAGACGCTGATGCAGAAATGTAAAGGTATCCGGGCGAGGCTATCGCAGTCACGGATACTGATGCAGAATATAAAGGTAACCGGGCGGGGCTATTGAAGTCACGGACGCTGATGCAGAAAAGTAAAGGTAACCGGGCGGGGCTATTGCAGTCACGGACGCTGATGCAGAAAAGTGAAGATATCCGGCCGAGGCTATCACAGTCACGGATACTGATGCAGAAATGTAAAGGTATCTGGGCGAGGCTATCATAGTCACGGATACTGATGCAGAATATAAAGGTAACCGGCCGGGGCTATCGCAGTCACGGACGCTGATGTAGAAATGTAAAGGTATCCGGGCGAGGCAATCGCAATCACGGATCCTGATGCAGAAAAGTAAAGGTATCCGGTCGAGGCTATAACAGTCACGGACATTGATCCAGAAATGTAAAGGTATCCGCGCGAGGCTATTGCAGTCACGGATACTGATGCAGAAACTAAAGGTATCCGGGGGAGTCTAGCACAATCACGGATTCTAATGCAGAAAAGTAAAGGTTTCCGGGCGAGGCTATCGCAGTCACGGACGTTGATGCAGAAATGTAAAGGTATCTGGGCGAGTCTATCGTAGTCACGGATACTGATGCAGAAACTAAAGGTATCCGGGGGAGTCTAGCACAATCACGGATTCTAATGCAGAAAAGTAAAGGTTTCCGGGCGAGGCTATCGCAGTCACGGACGTTGATGCAGAAATGTAAAGGTATCTGGGCGAGTCTATCGCAGTCACGGACGTTGATCCAGAAATGTAAAGGTATCCGGGCGAGGCTATCGCAGTCACGGATACTGATGCACAAACTAAAGGTATCCGGGGAAGTCTAGCACAATCACAGATACTAATGCAGAAGAGTAAAGGTATTCGGGGGAGGCTATCGCAGTCACGGACGTTGATGCAGAAATGTAAAGGTATCTGGGCGATGCTATCGTAGTCACGGATACTGATGCAGAATATAAAGGTAACCGGGCGGGGCTATTGAAGTCACGGACGCTGATGCAGAAAAGTAAAGGTATCCGAGTGAGGCTATCACAGTCACAGACGCTGATGCAGAAATGTAAAGTTATCTGAGCGAGGCTATCGCATTCACGGACGCTGATGCAGAAAAGTAAAGGTATCCGAGCGAGGATATCGCAGTCACAGACGCTGATGCAGAAATGTAAAGTTATCTGAGCGAGGCTATCGCAGTCATAGACGCTGATGCAGAAATGTAAAGGTATCCGGGCGAGGCTATCGCAGTCACGGATACTGATGCACAAACTAAAGGTATCCGGGGAAGTCTAGCACAATCACAGATACTAATGCAGAAAAGTAAAGGTATCTGGGTGAGGAAATCGCAATCACGGACGTTGATGCAGAAATGTAAAGGTATCTAGGCGAGGCTATCGTAGTCACGGATACTGATGCAGAATATAATGGTAACCGGGCGGGGCTATTGCAGTCACGGACGCTGATGCAGAAATGTAAAGGTATCCGGGCGAGGCAATCGCTATCACGGATACTGATGCAGAAAAGTAAAGGTATCCGGGGGAGGCTATCGCAGTCACGGACGATGATGCAGAAATGTAAAGGTATCTGGGCGAGGCTATCGTAGTCACGGATACTGATGCAGAATATAAAGGTAACCGGGCGGGGCTATGGCTGTCACGGACGCTGATGCAGAAAAGTAAAGGTAACCGGGCGGGGCTATCGCAGTCACGGACGCTGATGCAGAAAAGTAAAGGTAACCGGGCGGGGCTATCGCAGTCACGGACGCTGATGCAGAAAAGTAAAGGTATCCGAGGGAGGCTATCGCAGTCACAGACGCTGATGCAGAAATGTAAAGTTATCTGAGCGAGGCTATCGCATTCACGGACGCTGATGCAGAAAAGTAAAGGTAACCGGGCGGGGCTATCGCAGTCACGGACGCTGATGCAGAAAAGTAAAGGTATCCGAGTGAGGCTATCGCAGTCACGGATGCTGATGCAGAAATGTAAAGGTATGCGGGCGAGGCTATCGCAGTCACAGACGCTGATGCAGAAATGTATAGTTATCGGAGCGAGGCTATCGCATTCACGGACGCTGATGCAGAAAAGTAAAGGTATCCGGGCGAGGCTATCGCAGACACGGACGCTGATGAAGAAATGTAAAGGTATCCGGGCGAGGCTATCGTAGTCACGGATGCTGATGCAGAAATGTAAAGGTATGCGGGCGAGGCTATCGCAGTCACAGACGCTGATGCAGAAATGTATAGTTATCGGAGCGAGGCTATCGCATTCACGGACGCTGATGCAGAAAAGTAAAGGTATCCGGGCGAGGCTATCGCAGACACGGACGCTGATGAAGAAATGTAAAGGTATCCGGGCGAGGCTATCTCAGTCAAGGATGCTGATGCAGAAATGTAAAGGTATCTGGGCGAGGCTATCATAGTCACGGATACTGATGCAGAATATAAAGGTAACCGGCTGGGGCTATCGCAGTCACGGACGTTGATGCAGAAATGTAAAGGTATCTGGGCGAGGCTATCGTAGTCACGGATACTGATGCAGAATATAAAGGTAACCGGGCGGGGCTATGGCTGTCACGGACGCTGATGAAGAAATGTAAAGGTATCCGGGCGAGGCTATCGTAGTCACGGACGCTGATGCTGAAAAGTAAAGGTAACCGGGCGGGGCTATCGCAGTCACGGACGCTGATGCAGAAAAGTAAAGGTATCCGAGCGAGGCTATCGCAGTCACAGACGCTGATGCATAAATGTAAAGTTATCTGAGCGAGGCTATCGCATTCACGGACGCTGATGCAGAAAAGTAAAGGTAACCGGGCGGAGCTATCGCAGTCACGGACGCTGATGCAGAAAAGTAAAGGTATCCGAGCGAGGCTATCGCAGTCACGGATGCTGATGCAGAAATGTAAAGGTATCCAGGCGAGGCTATCGCAGTCACGGATACTGATGCACAAACTAAAGGTATCTGGGGGAGTCTAGCACAATCGCAGATACTAATGCAGAAGAGTAAAGGTATTCGGGGGAGGCTATCGCAGTCACGGACGTTGATGCAGAAATGTAAAGGTATCTGGGCGATGCTATCGTAGTCACGGATACTGATGCAGAATATAAAGGTAACCGGGCGGGGCTATTGAAGTCACGGACGCTGATGCAGAAAAGTAAAGGTAACCGGGCGGGGTTATTGCAGTCACGGACGCTGATGCAGAAAAGTGAAGATATCCGGGCGAGGCTATCGCAGTCACGGATACTGATGCAGAAATGTAAAGGTATCTGGGCGAGGCTATCATAGTCACGGATACTGATGCAGAATATAAAGGTAACCGGCCGGGGCTATCGCAGTCACGGACGCTGATGCAGAAATGTAAAGGTATCCGGGCGTGGCTATCGCAGTCACGGACGCTGATGCAGAAACTAAAGGTATCCGGGGGAGTCTAGCACAATCACGGATTCTAATGCAGAAAAGTAAAGGTTTCCGGGCGAGGCTATCGCAGTCACGGACGTTGATGCAGAAATGTAAAGGTATCTGGGCGAGTCTATCGTAGTCACGGATACTGATGCAGAATATAAAGGTAACCAGGCGGGGCTATCGCAGTCACGGACGCTGATGCAGAAATGTAAAGGTATCCGGGCGACGCAATCGCAATCACGGATCCTGATGCAAAAAAGTAAAGGTATCCGGCCGAGGCTATCGCAGTAACGGATACTGATGCAGAAAAGTAAAGGTATCTGGGTGAGGAAATCGCAATCACGGACGTTGATGCAGAAATGTAAAGGTATCTAGGCGAGGCTATCGTAGTCACGGATACTGATGCAGAATATAATGGTAACCGGGCGGGGCTATTGCAGTCACGGACGCTGATGCAGAAATGTAAAGGTATCCGGGTGAGGCAATCGCTATCACGGATCCTGATGCAGAAAAGTAAAGGTATCCGGGCGAGGCTATCACAGTCACGGACGTTGATCCAGAAATGTAAAGGTATCCGGGCGAGGCTATCGCAGTCACGGATACTGATGCACAAACTAAAGGTATCCGGGGAAGTCTAGCACAATCACAGATACTAATGCAGAAGAGTAAAGGTATCCGGGGGAGGCTATCGCAGTCACGGACGTTGATGCAGAAATGTAAAGGTATCTGGGCGAGGCTATCGTAGTCACGGATACTGATGCAGAATATAAAGGTAACCGGGCGGGGCTATGGCTGTCACGGACGCTGATGCAGAAAAGTAAAGGTAACCGGGCGGGGCTATCGCAGTCACGGACGCTGATGCAGAAAAGTAAAGGTAACCGGGCGGGGCTATCGCAGTCACGGACGCCGATGCAGAAAAGTAAAGGTATCCGAGGGAGGCTATCGCAGTCACAGACGCTGATGCAGAAATGTAAAGTTATCTGAGCGAGGCTATCGCATTCACGGACGCTGATGCAGAAAAGTAAAGGTAACCGGGCGGGGCTATCGCAGTCACGGACGCTGATGCAGAAAAGTAAAGGTATCCGAGCGAGGCTATCGCAGTCACGGATGCTGATGCAGAAATGTAAAGGTATGCGGGCGAGGCTATCGCAGTCACAGACGCTGATGCAGAAATGTATAGTTATCTGAGCGAGGCTATCGCATTCACGGACGCTGATGCAGAAAAGTAAAGGTATCCGGGCGAGGCTATCGCAGTCACGGACGCTGATGAAGAAATGTAAAGGTATCCGGGCGAGGCTATCGTAGTCACGGATGCTGATGCAGAAATGTAAAGGTATTCGGGCGAGGCTATCGCACTCACGGAGCCTGATGCAGAAAAGTAGAGGTATCCGGGCGAGGCTATCTCAGTCAAGGATGCTGATGCAGAAATGTAAAGGTATCCAGGCGAGGCTATCGCAGTCACGGATACTGATGCACAAACTAAAGGTATCCGGGGGAGTCTAGCACAATCGCAGATACTAATGCAGAAGAGTAAAGGTATTCGGGGGAGGCTATCGCAGTCACGGACGTTGATGCAGAAATGTAAAGGTATCTGGGCGATGCTATCGTAGTCACGGATACTGATGCAGAATATAAAGGTAACCGGGCGGGGCTATTGAAGTCACGGACGCTGATGCAGAAAAGTAAAGGTAACCGGGCGGGGCTATTGCAGTCACGGACGCTGATGCAGAAAAGTGAAGATATCCGGCCGAGGCTATCACAGTCACGGATACTGATGCAGAAATGTAAAGGTATCTGGGCGAGGCTATCATAGTCACGGATACTGATGCAGAATATAAAGGTAACCGGCCGGGGCTATCGCAGTCACGGACGCTGATGTAGAAATGTAAAGGTATCCGGGCGAGGCAATCGCAATCACGGATCCTGATGCAGAAAAGTAAAGGTATCCGGTCGAGGCTATAACAGTCACGGACATTGATCCAGAAATGTAAAGGTATCCGCGCGAGGCTATCGCAGTCACGGATACTGATGCAGAAACTAAAGGTATCCGGGGGAGTCTAGCACAATCACGGATTCTAATGCAGAAAAGTAAAGGTTTCCGGGCGAGGCTATCGCAGTCACGGACGTTGATGCAGAAATGTAAAGGTATCTGGGCGAGTCTATCGTAGTCACGGATACTGATGCAGAATATAAAGGTAACCGGGCGGGGCTATCGCGGTCACGGACGCTGATGCAGAAATGTAAAGGTATCCGGGCGACGCAATCGCAATCACGGATCCTGATGCAGAAAAGTAAAGGTATCCGGCCGAGGCTATCGCAGTAACGGATACTGATGCAGAAAAGTAAAGGTATCTGGGTGAGGAAATCGCAATCACGGACGTTGATGCAGAAATGTAAAGGTATCTAGGCGAGGCTATCGTAGTCACGGATACTGATGCAGAATATAATGGTAACCGGGCGGGGCTATTGCAGTCACGGACACTGATGCAGAAATGTAAAGGTATCCGGGCGAGGCAATCGCTATCACGGATCCTGATGCAGAAAAGTAAAGGTATCCGGGCGAGGCTATCACAGTCACGGACGTTGATCCAGAAATGTAAAGGTATCCGGGCGAGGCTATCGCAGTCACGGATACTGATGCACAAACTAAAGGTATCCGGGGAAGTCTAGCACAATCACAGATACTAATGCAGAAAAGTAAAGGTATCTGGGTGAGGAAATCGCAATCACGGACGTTGATGCAGAAATGTAAAGGTATCTAGGCGAGGCTATCGTAGTCACGGATACTGATGCAGAATATAATGGTAACCGGGCGGGGCTATTGCAGTCACGGACGCTGATGCAGAAATGTAAAGGTATCCGGGCGAGGCAATCGCTATCACGGATACTGATGCAGAAAAGTAAAGGTATCCGGGGGAGGCTATCGTAGTCACGGACGATGATGCAGAAATGTAAAGGTATCTGGGCGAGGCTATCGTAGTCACGGATACTGATGTAGAATATAAAGGTAACCGGGCGGGGCTATGGCTGTCACGGACGCTGATGCAGAAAAGTAAAGGTAACCGGGCGGGGCTATCGCAGTCACGGACGCTGATGCAGAAAAGTAAAGGTAACCGGGCGGGGCTATCGCAGTCACGGACGCTGATGCAGAAAAGTAAAGGTATCCGAGCGAGGCTATCGCAGTCACAGACGCTGATGCAGAAATGTAAAGTTATCTGAGCGAGGCTATCGCATTCACGGACGCTGATGCAGAAAAGTAAAGGTAACCGGGCGGGGCTATCGCAGTCATGGACGCTGATGCAGAAAAGTAAAGGTATCCGAGTGAGGCTATCGCAGTCACGGATGCTGATGCAGAAATGTAAAGGTATGCGGGCGAGGCTATCGCAGTCACAGACGCTGATGCAGAAATGTATAGTTATCGGAGCGAGGCTATCGCATTCACGGACGCTGATGCAGAAAAGTAAAGGTATCCGGGCGAGGCTATCGCAGACACGGACGCTGATGAAGAAATGTAAAGGTATCCGGGCGAGGCTATCGTAGTCACGGATGCTGATGCAGAAATGTAAAGGTATTCGGGCGAGGCTATCGCACTCACGGAGCCTGATGCAGAAAAGTAGAGGTATCCGGGCGAGGCTATCTCAGTCAAGGATGCTGATGCAGAAATGTAAAGGTATCCAGGCGAGGCTATCGCAGTCACGGATACTGATGCACAAACTAAAGGTATCCGGGGGAGTCTAGCACAATCGCAGATACTAATGCAGAAGAGTAAAGGTATTCGGGGGAGGCTATCGCAGTCACGGACGTTGATGCAGAAATGTAAAGGTATCTGGGCGATGCTATCGTAGTCACGGATACTGATGCAGAATATAAAGGTAACCGGGCGGGGCTATTGAAGTCACGGACGCTGATGCAGAAAAGAAAAGGTAACCGGGCGGGGCTATTGCAGTCACGGACGCTGATGCAGAAAAGTGAAGATATCCGGGCGAGGCTATCGCAGTCACGGATACTGATGCAGAAATGTAAAGGTATCTGGGCGAGGCTATCATAGTCACGGATACTGATGTAGAATATAAAGGTAACCGGCCGGGGCTATCGCAGTCACGGACGCTGATGCAGAAATGTGAAGGTATCCGGGCGAGGCAATCGCAATCACGGATCCTGATGCAGAAAAGTAAAGGTATCCGGGCGAGGCTATAACAGTCACGGACATTGATCCAGAAATGTAAAGGTATCCGCGCGAGGCTATTGCAGTCACGGATACAGATGCAGAAAATAAAGGTATCCGGGGGAGTCTAGCACAATCACGGATTCTAATGCAGAAAAGTAAAGGTTTCCGGGCGAGGCTATCGCAGTCACGGACGTTGATGCAGAAATGTAAAGGTATCTGGGCGAGTCTATCGTAGTCACGGATACTGATGCAGAATATAAAGGTAACCGGGCGGGGCTATCGCAGTCACGGACGCTGATGCAGAAAACTAAAGGTATCCGGGCGAGGCTATCGCAGTCACGGACGTTGATGCAGAAATGTAAAGGTATCTAGGCGAGGCTATTATAGTCACGGATACTGATGCAGAATATAAAGGTAACCGGGCGGGGTATCGCAGTCACGGACGCTGATGCAGAAATGTAAAGTTATCTGAGCGAGGCTATCGCATTCACGGACGCTGATGCAGAAATGTAAAGGTATTCGGGCGAGGCTATCGCAGTCTCGGACGCGGATGCAGAACTGTAAAGTTATCTGAGCTAGGCTATCGCATTCACGGACGCTGATGCAGAAAAGTAAAGGTATCTGGGCGAGGCTATCGTAGTCACGGAGGCTGATGCAGAAATGTAAAGGTATTCGGGCGAGGCTATCGGAGTCACGGACGCTGATGCAGAAATGTAAAGTTATCTGAGCGAGGCTATCGCATTCACGGACGCTGATGCAGAAAAGTAAAGGTATCCGGGCGAGGCTATCGCAGTCTCGGACGCTGATGAAGAAATGTAAAGGTATCCGGGCGAGGCTATCGTCGTCACAGACGCTGATGAAGAAAAGTAAAGGTATCCGGGCGAGGCTATCGCAGTCACGGACGCTGATGAAGAAATGTAAAGGTATGCGGGCGAGGCTATCGCAGTCACGGACATTGATCCAGAAATGTAAAGGTATCCGCGCGAGGCTATTGCAGTCACGGATACTGATGCAGAAACTAAAGGTATCCGGGGGAGTCTAGCACAATCACGGATTCTAATGCAGAAAAGTAAAGGTTTCCGGGCGAGGCTATCGCAGTCACGGACGTTGATGCAGAAATGTAAAGGTATCTGGGCGAGTCTATCGTAGTCACGGATACTGATGCAGAATATAAAGGTAACCGGGCGCGGCTATCGCGGTCACGGACGCTGATGCAGAAATGTAAAGGTATCCGGGCGACGCAATCGCAATCACGGATCCTGATGCAGAAAAGTAAAGGTATCCGGCCGAGGCTATCGCAGTAACGGATACTGATGCAGAAAAGTAAAGGTATCTGGGTGAGGAAATCGCAATCACGGACGTTGATGCAGAAATGTAAAGGTATCTAGGCGAGGCTATCGTAGTCACGGATACTGATGCAGAATATAATGGTAACCGGGCGGGGCTATTGCAGTCACGGACACTGATGCAGAAATGTAAAGGTATCCGGGCGAGGCAATCGCTATCACGGATCCTGATGCAGAAAAGTAAAGGTATCCGGGCGAGGCTATCACAGTCACGGACGTTGATCCAGAAATGTAAAGGTATCCGGGCGAGGCTATCGCAGTCACGGATACTGATGCACAAACTAAAGGTATCCGGGGAAGTCTAGCACAATCACAGATACTAATGCAGAAAAGTAAAGGTATCTGGGTGAGGAAATCGCAATCACGGACGTTGATGCAGAAATGTAAAGGTATCTAGGCGAGGCTATCGTAGTCACGGATACTGATGCAGAATATAATGGTAACCGGGCGGGGCTATTGCAGTCACGGACGCTGATGCAGAAATGTAAAGGTATCCGGGCGAGGCAATCGCTATCACGGATACTGATGCAGAAAAGTAAAGGTATCCGGGGGAGGCTATCGTAGTCACGGACGATGATGCAGAAATGTAAAGGTATCTGGGCGAGGCTATCGTAGTCACGGATACTGATGTAGAATATAAAGGTAACCGGGCGGGGCTATGGCTGTCACGGACGCTGATGCAGAAAAGTAAAGGTAACCGGGCGGGGCTATCGCAGTCACGGACGCTGATGCAGAAAAGTAAAGGTAACCGGGCGGGGCTATCGCAGTCACGGACGCTGATGCAGAAAAGTAAAGGTATCCGAGCGAGGCTATCGCAGTCACAGACGCTGATGCAGAAATGTAAAGTTATCTGAGCGAGGCTATCGCATTCACGGACGCTGATGCAGAAAAGTAAAGGTAACCGGGCGGGGCTATCGCAGTCATGGACGCTGATGCAGAAAAGTAAAGGTATCCGAGTGAGGCTATCGCAGTCACGGATGCTGATGCAGAAATGTAAAGGTATGCGGGCGAGGCTATCGCAGTCACAGACGCTGATGCAGAAATGTATAGTTATCGGAGCGAGGCTATCGCATTCACGGACGCTGATGCAGAAAAGTAAAGGTATCCGGGCGAGGCTATCGCAGACACGGACGCTGATGAAGAAATGTAAAGGTATCCGGGCGAGGCTATCGTAGTCACGGATGCTGATGCAGAAATGTAAAGGTATTCGGGCGAGGCTATCGCACTCACGGAGCCTGATGCAGAAAAGTAGAGGTATCCGGGCGAGGCTATCTCAGTCAAGGATGCTGATGCAGAAATGTAAAGGTATCCAGGCGAGGCTATCGCAGTCACGGATACTGATGCACAAACTAAAGGTATCCGGGGGAGTCTAGCACAATCGCAGATACTAATGCAGAAGAGTAAAGGTATTCGGGGGAGGCTATCGCAGTCACGGACGTTGATGCAGAAATGTAAAGGTATCTGGGCGATGCTATCGTAGTCACGGATACTGATGCAGAATATAAAGGTAACCGGGCGGGGCTATTGAAGTCACGGACGCTGATGCAGAAAAGAAAAGGTAACCGGGCGGGGCTATTGCAGTCACGGACGCTGATGCAGAAAAGTGAAGATATCCGGGCGAGGCTATCGCAGTCACGGATACTGATGCAGAAATGTAAAGGTATCTGGGCGAGGCTATCATAGTCACGGATACTGATGTAGAATATAAAGGTAACCGGCCGGGGCTATCGCAGTCACGGACGCTGATGCAGAAATGTGAAGGTATCCGGGCGAGGCAATCGCAATCACGGATCCTGATGCAGAAAAGTAAAGGTATCCGGGCGAGGCTATAACAGTCACGGACATTGATCCAGAAATGTAAAGGTATCCGCGCGAGGCTATTGCAGTCACGGATACAGATGCAGAAAATAAAGGTATCCGGGGGAGTCTAGCACAATCACGGATTCTAATGCAGAAAAGTAAAGGTTTCCGGGCGAGGCTATCGCAGTCACGGACGTTGATGCAGAAATGTAAAGGTATCTGGGCGAGTCTATCGTAGTCACGGATACTGATGCAGAATATAAAGGTAACCGGGCGGGGCTATCGCAGTCACGGACGCTGATGCAGAAAACTAAAGGTATCCGGGCGAGGCTATCGCAGTCACGGACGTTGATGCAGAAATGTAAAGGTATCTAGGCGAGGCTATTATAGTCACGGATACTGATGCAGAATATAAAGGTAACCGGGCGGGGTATCGCAGTCACGGACGCTGATGCAGAAATGTAAAGTTATCTGAGCGAGGCTATCGCATTCACGGACGCTGATGCAGAAATGTAAAGGTATTCGGGCGAGGCTATCGCAGTCTCGGACGCGGATGCAGAACTGTAAAGTTATCTGAGCTAGGCTATCGCATTCACGGACGCTGATGCAGAAAAGTAAAGGTATCTGGGCGAGGCTATCGTAGTCACGGAGGCTGATGCAGAAATGTAAAGGTATTCGGGCGAGGCTATCGGAGTCACGGACGCTGATGCAGAAATGTAAAGTTATCTGAGCGAGGCTATCGCATTCACGGACGCTGATGCAGAAAAGTAAAGGTATCCGGGCGAGGCTATCGCAGTCACGGACGCTGATGAAGAAATGTAAAGGTATCCGGGCGAGGCTATCGTCGTCACAGACGCTGATGAAGAAAAGTAAAGGTATCCGGGCGAGGCTATCGCAGTCACGGACGCTGATGAAGAAATGTAAAGGTATGCGGGCGAGGCTATCGCAGTCACAGACGCTGATGCAGAAATGTATAGTTATCGGAGCGAGGCTATCGCATTGACGGACGCTGATGCAGAAAAGTAAAGGTATCCGGGCGAGGCTATCGCAGTCACGGACGCTGATGAAGAAAAGTAAAGGTATCCGGGCGAGGCTATCGCAGTCACGGACGCTGATGAAGAAATGTAAAGGTATGCGGGCGAGGCTATCGCAGTCACAGACGCTGATGCAGAAATGTATAGTTATCGGAGCGAGGCTATCGCATTCACGGACGCTGATGCAGAAAAGTAAAGGTATCCGGGCGAGGCTATCGCAGACACGGACGCTGATGAAGAAATGTAAAGGTATCCGGGCGAGGCTATCGTAGTCACGGATGCTGATGCAGAAATGTAAAGGTATGCGGGCGAGGCTATCGCAGTCACAGACGCTGATGCAGAAATGTATAGTTATCGGAGCGAGGCTATCGCATTCACGGACGCTGATGCAGAAAAGTAAAGGTATCCGGGCGAGGCTATCGCAGACACGGACGCTGATGAAGAAATGTAAAGGTATCCGGGCGAGGCTATCTCAGTCAAGGATGCTGATGCAGAAATGTAAAGGTATCTGGGCGAGGCTATCATAGTCACGGATACTGATGCAGAATATAAAGGTAACCGGCTGGGGCTATCGCAGTCACGGACGTTGATGCAGAAATGTAAAGGTATCTGGGCGAGGCTATCGTAGTCACGGATACTGATGCAGAATATAAAGGTAACCGGGCGGGGCTATGGCTGTCACGGACGCTGATGAAGAAATGTAAAGGTATCCGGGCGAGGCTATCGTAGTCACGGACGCTGATGCTGAAAAGTAAAGGTAACCGGGCGGGGCTATCGCAGTCACGGACGCTGATGCAGAAAAGTAAAGGTATCCGAGCGAGGCTATCGCAGTCACAGACGCTGATGCATAAATGTAAAGTTATCTGAGCGAGGCTATCGCATTCACGGACGCTGATGCAGAAAAGTAAAGGTAACCGGGCGGAGCTATCGCAGTCACGGACGCTGATGCAGAAAAGTAAAGGTATCCGAGCGAGGCTATCGCAGTCACGGATGCTGATGCAGAAATGTAAAGGTATCCAGGCGAGGCTATCGCAGTCACGGATACTGATGCACAAACTAAAGGTATCTGGGGGAGTCTAGCACAATCGCAGATACTAATGCAGAAGAGTAAAGGTATTCGGGGGAGGCTATCGCAGTCACGGACGTTGATGCAGAAATGTAAAGGTATCTGGGCGATGCTATCGTAGTCACGGATACTGATGCAGAATATAAAGGTAACCGGGCGGGGCTATTGAAGTCACGGACGCTGATGCAGAAAAGTAAAGGTAACCGGGCGGGGTTATTGCAGTCACGGACGCTGATGCAGAAAAGTGAAGATATCCGGGCGAGGCTATCGCAGTCACGGATACTGATGCAGAAATGTAAAGGTATCTGGGCGAGGCTATCATAGTCACGGATACTGATGCAGAATATAAAGGTAACCGGCCGGGGCTATCGCAGTCACGGACGCTGATGCAGAAATGTAAAGGTATCCGGGCGTGGCTATCGCAGTCACGGACGCTGATGCAGAAACTAAAGGTATCCGGGGGAGTCTAGCACAATCACGGATTCTAATGCAGAAAAGTAAAGGTTTCCGGGCGAGGCTATCGCAGTCACGGACGTTGATGCAGAAATGTAAAGGTATCTGGGCGAGTCTATCGTAGTCACGGATACTGATGCAGAATATAAAGGTAACCAGGCGGGGCTATCGCAGTCACGGACGCTGATGCAGAAATGTAAAGGTATCCGGGCGACGCAATCGCAATCACGGATCCTGATGCAAAAAAGTAAAGGTATCCGGCCGAGGCTATCGCAGTAACGGATACTGATGCAGAAAAGTAAAGGTATCTGGGTGAGGAAATCGCAATCACGGACGTTGATGCAGAAATGTAAAGGTATCTAGGCGAGGCTATCGTAGTCACGGATACTGATGCAGAATATAATGGTAACCGGGCGGGGCTATTGCAGTCACGGACGCTGATGCAGAAATGTAAAGGTATCCGGGTGAGGCAATCGCTATCACGGATCCTGATGCAGAAAAGTAAAGGTATCCGGGCGAGGCTATCACAGTCACGGACGTTGATCCAGAAATGTAAAGGTATCCGGGCGAGGCTATCGCAGTCACGGATACTGATGCACAAACTAAAGGTATCCGGGGAAGTCTAGCACAATCACAGATACTAATGCAGAAGAGTAAAGGTATCCGGGGGAGGCTATCGCAGTCACGGACGTTGATGCAGAAATGTAAAGGTATCTGGGCGAGGCTATCGTAGTCACGGATACTGATGCAGAATATCAAGGTAACCGGGCGGGGCTATGGCTGTCACGGACGCTGATGCAGAAAAGTAAAGGTAACCGGGCGGGGCTATCGCAGTCACGGACGCTGATGCAGAAAAGTAAAGGTAACCGGGCGGGGCTATCGCAGTCACGGACGCCGATGCAGAAAAGTAAAGGTATCCGAGGGAGGCTATCGCAGTCACAGACGCTGATGCAGAAATGTAAAGTTATCTGAGCGAGGCTATCGCATTCACGGACGCTGATGCAGAAAAGTAAAGGTAACCGGGCGGGGCTATCGCAGTCACGGACGCTGATGCAGAAAAGTAAAGGTATCCGAGCGAGGCTATCGCAGTCACGGATGCTGATGCAGAAATGTAAAGGTATGCGGGCGAGGCTATCGCAGTCACAGACGCTGATGCAGAAATGTATAGTTATCTGAGCGAGGCTATCGCATTCACGGACGCTGATGCAGAAAAGTAAAGGTATCCGGGCGAGGCTATCGCAGTCACGGACGCTGATGAAGAAATGTAAAGGTATCCGGGCGAGGCTATCGTAGTCATGGATGCTGATGCAGAAATGTAAAGGTATTCGGGCGAGGCTATCGCACTCACGGAGCCTGATGCAGAAAAGTAGAGGTATCCGGGCGAGGCTATCTCAGTCAAGGATGCTGATGCAGAAATGTAAAGGTATCCAGGCGAGGCTATCGCAGTCACGGATACTGATGCACAAACTAAAGGTATCCGGGGGAGTCTAGCACAATCGCAGATACTAATGCAGAAGAGTAAAGGTATTCGGGGGAGGCTATCGCAGTCACGGACGTTGATGCAGAAATGTAAAGGTATCTGGGCGATGCTATCGTAGTCACGGATACTGATGCAGAATATAAAGGTAACCGGGCGGGGCTATTGAAGTCACGGACGCTGATGCAGAAAAGTAAAGGTAACCGGGCGGGGCTATTGCAGTCACGGACGCTGATGCAGAAAAGTGAAGATATCCGGCCGAGGCTATCACAGTCACGGATACTGATGCAGAAATGTAAAGGTATCTGGGCGAGGCTATCATAGTCACGGATACTGATGCAGAATATAAAGGTAACCGGCCGGGGCTATCGCAGTCACGGACGCTGATGTAGAAATGTAAAGGTATCCGGGCGAGGCAATCGCAATCACGGATCCTGATGCAGAAAAGTAAAGGTATCCGGTCGAGGCTATAACAGTCACGGACATTGATCCAGAAATGTAAAGGTATCCGCGCGAGGCTATTGCAGTCACGGATACTGATGCAGAAACTAAAGGTATCCGGGGGAGTCTAGCACAATCACGGATTCTAATGCAGAAAAGTAAAGGTTTCCGGGCGAGGCTATCGCAGTCACGGACGTTGATGCAGAAATGTAAAGGTATCTGGGCGAGTCTATCGTAGTCACGGATACTGATGCAGAATATAAAGGTAACCGGGCGGGGCTATCGCGGTCACGGACGCTGATGCAGAAATGTAAAGGTATCCGGGCGACGCAATCGCAATCACGGATCCTGATGCAGAAAAGTAAAGGTATCCGGCCGAGGCTATCGCAGTAACGGATACTGATGCAGAAAAGTAAAGGTATCTGGGTGAGGAAATCGCAATCACGGACGTTGATGCAGAAATGTAAAGGTATCTAGGCGAGGCTATCGTAGTCACGGATACTGATGCAGAATATAATGGTAACCGGGCGGGGCTATTGCAGTCACGGACACTGATGCAGAAATGTAAAGGTATCCGGGCGAGGCAATCGCTATCACGGATCCTGATGCAGAAAAGTAAAGGTATCCGGGCGAGGCTATCACAGTCACGGACGTTGATCCAGAAATGTAAAGGTATCCGGGCGAGGCTATCGCAGTCACGGATACTGATGCACAAACTAAAGGTATCCGGGGAAGTCTAGCACAATCACAGATACTAATGCAGAAGAGTAAAGGTATTCGGGGGAGGCTATCGCAGTCACGGACGTTGATGCAGAAATGTAAAGGTATCTGGGCGATGCTATCGTAGTCACGGATACTGATGCAGAATATAAAGGTAACCGGGCGGGGCTATTGAAGTCACGGACGCTGATGCAGAAAAGTAAAGGTATCCGAGCGAGGCTATCACAGTCACAGACGCTGATGCAGAAATGTAAAGTTATCTGAGCGAGGCTATCGCATTCACGGACGCTGATGCAGAAAAGTAAAGGTATCCGAGCGAGGCTATCGCAGTCACAGACGCTGAAGCAGAAATGTAAAGTTATCTGAGCGAGGCTATCGCAGTCACAGACGCTGATGCAGAAATGTAAAGGTATCCGGGCGAGGCTATCGCAGTCACGGATACTGATGCACAAACTAAAGGTATCCGGGGAAGTCTAGCACAATCAAAGATACTAATGCAGAAAAGTAAAGGTATCTGGGTGAGGAAATCGCAATCACGGACGTTGATGCAGAAATGTAAAGGTATCTAGGCGAGGCTATCGTAGTCACGGATACTGATGCAGAATATAATGGTAACCGGGCGGGGCTATTGCAGTCACGGACGCTGATGCAGAAATGTAAAGGTATCCGGGCGAGGCAATCGCTATCACGGATACTGATGCAGAAAAGTAAAGGTATCCGGGGGAGGCTATCGTAGTCACGGACGATGATGCAGAAATGTAAAGGTATCTGGGCGAGGCTATCGTAGTCACGGATACTGATGTAGAATATAAAGGTAACCGGGCGGGGCTATGGCTGTCACGGACGCTGATGCAGAAAAGTAAAGGTAACCGGGCGGGGCTATCGCAGTCACGGACGCTGATGCAGAAAAGTAAAGGTAACCGGGCGGGGCTATCGCAGTCACGGACGCTGATGCAGAAAAGTAAAGGTATCCGAGCGAGGCTATCGCAGTCACAGACGCTGATGCAGAAATGTAAAGTTATCTGAGCGAGGCTATCGCATTCACGGACGCTGATGCAGAAAAGTAAAGGTAACCGGGCGGGGCTATCGCAGTCACGGACGCTGATGCAGAAAAGTAAAGGTATCCGAGTGAGGCTATCGCAGTCACGGATGCTGATGCAGAAATGTAAAGGTATGCGGGCGAGGCTATCGCAGTCACAGACGCTGATGCAGAAATGTATAGTTATCGGAGCGAGGCTATCGCATTCACGGACGCTGATGCAGAAAAGTAAAGGTATCCGGGCGAGGCTATCGCAGACACGGACGCTGATGAAGAAATGTAAAGGTATCCGGGCGAGGCTATCGTAGTCACGGATGCTGATGCAGAAATGTAAAGGTATTCGGGCGAGGCTATCGCACTCACGGAGCCTGATGCAGAAAAGTAGAGGTATCCGGGCGAGGCTATCTCAGTCAAGGATGCTGATGCAGAAATGTAAAGGTATCCAGGCGAGGCTATCGCAGTCACGGATACTGATGCACAAACTAAAGGTATCCGGGGGAGTCTAGCACAATCGCAGATACTAATGCAGAAGAGTAAAGGTATTCGGGGGAGGCTATCGCAGTCACGGACGTTGATGCAGAAATGTAAAGGTATCTGGGCGATGCTATCGTAGTCACGGATACTGATGCAGAATATAAAGGTAACCGGGCGGGGCTATTGAAGTCACGGACGCTGATGCAGAAAAGAAAAGGTAACCGGGCGGGGCTATTGCAGTCACGGACGCTGATGCAGAAAAGTGAAGATATCCGGGCGAGGCTATCGCAGTCACGGATACTGATGCAGAAATGTAAAGGTATCTGGGCGAGGCTATCATAGTCACGGATACTGATGTAGAATATAAAGGTAACCGGCCGGGGCTATCGCAGTCACGGACGCTGATGCAGAAATGTGAAGGTATCCGGGCGAGGCAATCGCAATCACGGATCCTGATGCAGAAAAGTAAAGGTATCCGGGCGAGGCTATAACAGTCACGGACATTGATCCAGAAATGTAAAGGTATCCGCGCGAGGCTATTGCAGTCACGGATACAGATGCAGAAAATAAAGGTATCCGGGGGAGTCTAGCACAATCACGGATTCTAATGCAGAAAAGTAAAGGTTTCCGGGCGAGGCTATCGCAGTCACGGACGTTGATGCAGAAATGTAAAGGTATCTGGGCGAGTCTATCGTAGTCACGGATACTGATGCAGAATATAAAGGTAACCGGGCGGGGCTATCGCAGTCACGGACGCTGATGCAGAAAACTAAAGGTATCCGGGCGAGGCTATCGCAGTCACGGACGTTGATGCAGAAATGTAAAGGTATCTAGGCGAGGCTATTATAGTCACGGATACTGATGCAGAATATAAAGGTAACCGGGCGGGGTATCGCAGTCACGGACGCTGATGCAGAAATGTAAAGTTATCTGAGCGAGGCTATCGCATTCACGGACGCTGATGCAGAAATGTAAAGGTATTCGGGCGAGGCTATCGCAGTCTCGGACGCGGATGCAGAACTGTAAAGTTATCTGAGCTAGGCTATCGCATTCACGGACGCTGATGCAGAAAAGTAAAGGTATCTGGGCGAGGCTATCGTAGTCACGGAGGCTGATGCAGAAATGTAAAGGTATTCGGGCGAGGCTATCGGAGTCACGGACGCTGATGCAGAAATGTAAAGTTATCTGAGCGAGGCTATCGCATTCACGGACGCTGATGCAGAAAAGTAAAGGTATCCGGGCGAGGCTATCGCAGTCACGGACGCTGATGAAGAAATGTAAAGGTATTCGGGCCAGGTTATTGCACTCACGGAGCCTGATGCAGAAAAGTAAAGGTATCCGGGCGAGCCTATCGTAGTCACGGATGCTGATACAGAAATGTAAAGGTATCCGGGCGAGGATATCGCAGTCACGGATACTGATGCACAAACTAAAGTTGTCCCGGGAAGTCTAGCACAATCACAGATACTAATGCAAAAGAGTAAAGGTATCCGGGGGAGGCTATCGCAGTCACGGACGTTGATGCAGAAATGTAAAGGTATCTGGGCGAGGCTATCGTAGTCACGGATACTGATGCAGAATATAAAGGTAACCGGGCGGGGCTATGGCAGTCACGGACGCTGATGCAGAAAAGTAAAGGTAACCGGGCGGGGCTATCGCAGTCACGGACGCTGATGCAGAAAAGTAAAGGTATCCGAGCGAGGCTATCGCAGTCACAGACGCTGATGCAGAAATGTAAAGTTATCTGAGCGAGGCTATCGCATTCACGGACGCTGATGCAGAAAAGTAAAGGTATACGGGCGAGGCTATCGCAGTCACGGACGCTGATGCAGAAATGTAAAGGTATCCGGGCGAGGTTATCGTAGTCACGGATGCTGATGTAGAAATGTAAAGGTATGCGGGCGAGGCTATCGCAGTCACGGACGCTGATGCAAAAATGTAAAGTTATCTGAGCGAGGCTATCGCATTCACGGACGCTGATGCAGAAAAGTAAAGGTATCCGGGCGAGGCTATCGCAGTCACGGACGCTGATGAAGAAATGTAAAGGTATCCGGGCGAGGCTATCGTAGTAACGGATGCTGATGCAGAAATGTAAAGGTATTCGGGCGAGGCTATCGCACTCACGAAGCCTGATGCAGAAAAGTAGAGGTATCCGGGCGAGGCTATCACAGTCACGGATGCTGATGCAGAAATGTAAAGTTATTTGAGCGAGGCTATCGCATTCACGGACGCTGATGCAGAAAAGTAAAGGTATCCGGGCGAGTCTATCGCAATCACGGACGCTGATGCAGAAATGTAAAGGTATGCGGGCGAGGCTATCGCAGTCACGGACGTTGATGTAGAAATGTAAAGTTATCTGAGCGAGGCTATCGCATTCACGGACGCTGATGCAGAAATGTAAAGGTATGCGGGCGAGGCTATCACAGTCACGGACGTTGATCCAGAAATGTAAAGGTATCCGGGCGAGGCTATCGCAGTCACGGATACTGATGCACAAACTAAAGGTATCCGGGGAAGTCTAGCACAATCACAGATACTAATGCAGAAGAGTAAAGGTATTCGGGGGAGGCTATCGCAGTCACGGACGTTGATGCAGAAATGTAAAGGTATCTGGGCGATGCTATCGTAGTCACGGATACTGATGCAGAATATAAAGGTAACCGGGCGGGGCTATTGAAGTCACGGACGCTGATGCAGAAAAGTAAAGGTATCCGAGCGAGGCTATCACAGTCACAGACGCTGATGCAGAAATGTAAAGTTATCTGAGCGAGGCTATCGCATTCACGGACGCTGATGCAGAAAAGTAAAGGTATCCGAGCGAGGCTATCGCAGTCACAGACGCTGAAGCAGAAATGTAAAGTTATCTGAGCGAGGCTATCGCAGTCACAGACGCTGATGCAGAAATGTAAAGGTATCCGGGCGAGGCTATCGCAGTCACGGATACTGATGCACAAACTAAAGGTATCCGGGGAAGTCTAGCACAATCACAGATACTAATGCAGAAAAGTAAAGGTATCTGGGTGAGGAAATCGCAATCACGGACGTTGATGCAGAAATGTAAAGGTATCTAGGCGAGGCTATCGTAGTCACGGATACTGATGCAGAATATAATGGTAACCGGGCGGGGCTATTGCAGTCACGGACGCTGATGCAGAAATGTAAAGGTATCCGGGCGAGGCAATCGCTATCACGGATACTGATGCAGAAAAGTAAAGGTATCCGGGGGAGGCTATCGTAGTCACGGACGATGATGCAGAAATGTAAAGGTATCTGGGCGAGGCTATCGTAGTCACGGATACTGATGTAGAATATAAAGGTAACCGGGCGGGGCTATGGCTGTCACGGACGCTGATGCAGAAAAGTAAAGGTAACCGGGCGGGGCTATCGCAGTCACGGACGCTGATGCAGAAAAGTAAAGGTAACCGGGCGGGGCTATCGCAGTCACGGACGCTGATGCAGAAAAGTAAAGGTATCCGAGCGAGGCTATCGCAGTCACAGACGCTGATGCAGAAATGTAAAGTTATCTGAGCGAGGCTATCGCATTCACGGACGCTGATGCAGAAAAGTAAAGGTAACCGGGCGGGGCTATCGCAGTCACGGACGCTGATGCAGAAAAGTAAAGGTATCCGAGTGAGGCTATCGCAGTCACGGATGCTGATGCAGAAATGTAAAGGTATGCGGGCGAGGCTATCGCAGTCACAGACGCTGATGCAGAAATGTATAGTTATCGGAGCGAGGCTATCGCATTCACGGACGCTGATGCAGAAAAGTAAAGGTATCCGGGCGAGGCTATCGCAGACACGGACGCTGATGAAGAAATGTAAAGGTATCCGGGCGAGGCTATCGCAGTCACGGACGTTGATGCAGAAATGTAAAGGTATCTGGGCGATGCTATCGTAGTCACGGATACTGATGCAGAATATAAAGGTAACCGGGCGGGGCTATTGAAGTCACGGACGCTGATGCAGAAAAGTAAAGGTATCCGAGCGAGGCTATCACAGTCACAGACGCTGATGCAGAAATGTAAAGTTATCTGAGCGAGGCTATCGCATTCACGGACGCTGATGCAGAAAAGTAAAGGTATCCGAGCGAGGCTATCGCAGTCACAGACGCTGAAGCAGAAATGTAAAGTTATCTGAGCGAGGCTATCGCAGTCACAGACGCTGATGCAGAAATGTAAAGGTATCCGGGCGAGGCTATCGCAGTCACGGATACTGATGCACAAACTAAAGGTATCCGGGGAAGTCTAGCACAATCACAGATACTAATGCAGAAAAGTAAAGGTATCTGGGTGAGGAAATCGCAATCACGGACGTTGATGCAGAAATGTAAAGGTATCTAGGCGAGGCTATCGTAGTCACGGATACTGATGCAGAATATAATGGTAACCGGGCGGGGCTATTGCAGTCACGGACGCTGATGCAGAAATGTAAAGGTATCCGGGCGAGGCAATCGCTATCACGGATACTGATGCAGAAAAGTAAAGGTATCCGGGGGAGGCTATCGTAGTCACGGACGATGATGCAGAAATGTAAAGGTATCTGGGCGAGGCTATCGTAGTCACGGATACTGATGTAGAATATAAAGGTAACCGGGCGGGGCTATGGCTGTCACGGACGCTGATGCAGAAAAGTAAAGGTAACCGGGCGGGGCTATCGCAGTCACGGACGCTGATGCAGAAAAGTAAAGGTAACCGGGCGGGGCTATCGCAGTCACGGACGCTGATGCAGAAAAGTAAAGGTATCCGAGCGAGGCTATCGCAGTCACAGACGCTGATGCAGAAATGTAAAGTTATCTGAGCGAGGCTATCGCATTCACGGACGCTGATGCAGAAAAGTAAAGGTAACCGGGCGGGGCTATCGCAGTCACGGACGCTGATGCAGAAAAGTAAAGGTATCCGAGTGAGGCTATCGCAGTCACGGATGCTGATGCAGAAATGTAAAGGTATGCGGGCGAGGCTATCGCAGTCACAGACGCTGATGCAGAAATGTATAGTTATCGGAGCGAGGCTATCGCATTCACGGACGCTGATGCAGAAAAGTAAAGGTATCCGGGCGAGGCTATCGCAGACACGGACGCTGATGAAGAAATGTAAAGGTATCCGGGCGAGGCTATCGTAGTCACGGATGCTGATGCAGAAATGTAAAGGTATTCGGGCGAGGCTATCGCACTCACGGAGCCTGATGCAGAAAAGTAGAGGTATCCGGGCGAGGCTATCTCAGTCAAGGATGCTGATGCAGAAATGTAAAGGTATCCAGGCGAGGCTATCGCAGTCACGGATACTGATGCACAAACTAAAGGTATCCGGGGGAGTCTAGCACAATCGCAGATACTAATGCAGAAGAGTAAAGGTATTCGGGGGAGGCTATCGCAGTCACGGACGTTGATGCAGAAATGTAAAGGTATCTGGGCGATGCTATCGTAGTCACGGATACTGATGCAGAATATAAAGGTAACCGGGCGGGGCTATTGAAGTCACGGACGCTGATGCAGAAAAGAAAAGGTAACCGGGCGGGGCTATTGCAGTCACGGACGCTGATGCAGAAAAGTGAAGATATCCGGGCGAGGCTATCGCAGTCACGGATACTGATGCAGAAATGTAAAGGTATCTGGGCGAGGCTATCATAGTCACGGATACTGATGTAGAATATAAAGGTAACCGGCCGGGGCTATCGCAGTCACGGACGCTGATGCAGAAATGTGAAGGTATCCGGGCGAGGCAATCGCAATCACGGATCCTGATGCAGAAAAGTAAAGGTATCCGGGCGAGGCTATAACAGTCACGGACATTGATCCAGAAATGTAAAGGTATCCGCGCGAGGCTATTGCAGTCACGGATACAGATGCAGAAAATAAAGGTATCCGGGGGAGTCTAGCACAATCACGGATTCTAATGCAGAAAAGTAAAGGTTTCCGGGCGAGGCTATCGCAGTCACGGACGTTGATGCAGAAATGTAAAGGTATCTGGGCGAGTCTATCGTAGTCACGGATACTGATGCAGAATATAAAGGTAACCGGGCGGGGCTATCGCAGTCACGGACGCTGATGCAGAAAACTAAAGGTATCCGGGCGAGGCTATCGCAGTCACGGACGTTGATGCAGAAATGTAAAGGTATCTAGGCGAGGCTATTATAGTCACGGATACTGATGCAGAATATAAAGGTAACCGGGCGGGGTATCGCAGTCACGGACGCTGATGCAGAAATGTAAAGTTATCTGAGCGAGGCTATCGCATTCACGGACGCTGATGCAGAAATGTAAAGGTATTCGGGCGAGGCTATCGCAGTCTCGGACGCGGATGCAGAACTGTAAAGTTATCTGAGCTAGGCTATCGCATTCACGGACGCTGATGCAGAAAAGTAAAGGTATCTGGGCGAGGCTATCGTAGTCACGGAGGCTGATGCAGAAATGTAAAGGTATTCGGGCGAGGCTATCGGAGTCACGGACGCTGATGCAGAAATGTAAAGTTATCTGAGCGAGGCTATCGCATTCACGGACGCTGATGCAGAAAAGTAAAGGTATCCGGGCGAGGCTATCGCAGTGACGGACGCTGATGAAGAAATGTAAAGGTATTCGGGCCAGGTTATTGCACTCACGGAGCCTGATGCAGAAAAGTAAAGGTATCCGGGCGAGCCTATCGTAGTCACGGATGCTGATACAGAAATGTAAAGGTATCCGGGCGAGGATATCGCAGTCACGGATACTGATGCACAAACTAAAGTTGTCCCGGGAAGTCTAGCACAATCACAGATACTAATGCAAAAGAGTAAAGGTATCCGGGGGAGGCTATCGCAGTCACGGACGTTGATGCAGAAATGTAAAGGTATCTGGGCGAGGCTATCGTAGTCACGGATACTGATGCAGAATATAAAGGTAACCGGGCGGGGCTATGGCAGTCACGGACGCTGATGCAGAAAAGTAAAGGTAACCGGGCGGGGCTATCGCAGTCACGGACGCTGATGCAGAAAAGTAAAGGTATCCGAGCGAGGCTATCGCAGTCACAGACGCTGATGCAGAAATGTAAAGTTATCTGAGCGAGGCTATCGCATTCACGGACGCTGATGCAGAAAAGTAAAGGTATCCGGGCGAGGCTATCGCAGTCACGGACGCTGATGCAGAAATGTAAAGGTATCCGGGCGAGGTTATCGTAGTCACGGATGCTGATGTAGAAATGTAAAGGTATGCGGGCGAGGCTATCGCAGTCACGGACGCTGATGCAAAAATGTAAAGTTATCTGAGCGAGGCTATCGCATTCACGGACGCTGATGCAGAAAAGTAAAGGTATCCGGGCGAGGCTATCGCAGTCACGGACGCTGATGAAGAAATGTAAAGGTATCCGGGCGAGGCTATCGTAGTAACGGATGCTGATGCAGAAATGTAAAGGTATTCGGGCGAGGCTATCGCACTCACGAAGCCTGATGCAGAAAAGTAGAGGTATCCGGGCGAGGCTATCACAGTCACGGATGCTGATGCAGAAATGTAAAGTTATTTGAGCGAGGCTATCGCATTCACGGACGCTGATGCAGAAAAGTAAAGGTATCCGGGCGAGTCTATCGCAATCACGGACGCTGATGCAGAAATGTAAAGGTATGCGGGCGAGGCTATCGCAGTCACGGACGTTGATGTAGAAATGTAAAGTTATCTGAGCGAGGCTATCGCATTCACGGACGCTGATGCAGAAATGTAAAGGTATGCGGGCGAGGCTATCACAGTCATGGACGTTGATCCAGAAATGTAAAGGTATCCGGGCGAGGCTATCGCAGTCACGGATACTGATGCACAAACTAAAGGTATCCGGGGAAGTCTAGCACAATCACAGATACTAATGCAGAAGAGTAAAGGTATTCGGGGGAGGCTATCGCAGTCACGGACGTTGATGCAGAAATGTAAAGGTATCTGGGCGATGCTATCGTAGTCACGGATACTGATGCAGAATATAAAGGTAACCGGGCGGGGCTATTGAAGTCACGGACGCTGATGCAGAAAAGTAAAGGTATCCGAGCGAGGCTATCACAGTCACAGACGCTGATGCAGAAATGTAAAGTTATCTGAGCGAGGCTATCGCATTCACGGACGCTGATGCAGAAAAGTAAAGGTATCCGAGCGAGGCTATCGCAGTCACAGACGCTGATGCAGAAATGTAAAGTTATCTGAGCGAGGCTATCGCAGTCACAGACGCTGATGCAGAAATGTAAAGGTATCCGGGCGAGGCTATCGCAGTCACGGATACTGATGCACAAACTAAAGGTATCCGGGGAAGTCTAGCACAATCACAGATACTAATGCAGAAAAGTAAAGGTATCTGGGTGAGGAAATCGCAATCACGGACGTTGATGCAGAAATGTAAAGGTATCTAGGCGAGGCTATCGTAGTCACGGATACTGATGCAGAATATAATGGTAACCGGGCGGGGCTATTGCAGTCACGGACGCTGATGCAGAAATGTAAAGGTATCCGGGCGAGGCAATCGCTATCACGGATACTGATGCAGAAAAGTAAAGGTATCCGGGGGAGGCTATCGTAGTCACGGACGATGATGCAGAAATGTAAAGGTATCTGGGCGAGGCTATCGTAGTCACGGATACTGATGCAGAATATAAAGGTAACCGGGCGGGGCTATGGCTGTCACGGACGCTGATGCAGAAAAGTAAAGGTAACCGGGCGGGGCTATCGCAGTCACGGACGCTGATGCAGAAAAGTAAAGGTAACCGGGCGGGGCTATCGCAGTCACGGACGCTGATGCAGAAAAGTAAAGGTATCCGAGCGAGGCTATCGCAGTCACAGACGCTGATGCAGAAATGTAAAGTTATCTGAGCGAGGCTATCGCATTCACGGACGCTGATGCAGAAAAGTAAAGGTAACCGGGCGGGGCTATCGCAGTCATGGACGCTGATGCAGAAAAGTAAAGGTATCCGAGTGAGGCTATCGCAGTCACGGATGCTGATGCAGAAATGTAAAGGTATGCGGGCGAGGCTATCGCAGTCACAGACGCTGATGCAGAAATGTATAGTTATCGGAGCGAGGCTATCGCATTCACGGACGCTGATGCAGAAAAGTAAAGGTATCCGGGCGAGGCTATCGCAGACACGGACGCTGATGAAGAAATGTAAAGGTATCCGGGCGAGGCTATCGTAGTCACGGATGCTGATGCAGAAATGTAAAGGTATTCGGGCGAGGCTATCGCACTCACGGAGCCTGATGCAGAAAAGTAGAGGTATCCGGGCGAGGCTATCTCAGTGAGGGATGCTGATGCAGAAATGTAAAGGTATCCAGGCGAGGCTATCGCAGTCACGGATACTGATGCACAAACTAAAGGTATCCGGGGGAGTCTAGCACAATCGCAGATACTAATGCAGAAGAGTAAAGGTATTCGGGGGAGGCTATCGCAGTCACGGACGTTGATGCAGAAATGTAAAGGTATCTGGGCGATGCTATCGTAGTCACGGATACTGATGCAGAATATAAAGGTAACCGGGCGGGGCTATTGAAGTCACGGACGCTGATGCAGAAAAGAAAAGGTAACCGGGCGGGGCTGTTGCAGTCACGGACGCTGATGCAGAAAAGTGAAGATATCCGGGCGAGGCTATCGCAGTCACGGATACTGATGCAGAAATGTAAAGGTATCTGGGCGAGGCTATCATAGTCACGGATACTGATGTAGAATATAAAGGTAACCGGCCGGGGCTATCGCAGTCACGGACGCTGATGCAGAAATGTGAAGGTATCCGGGCGAGGCAATCGCAATCACGGATCCTGATGCAGAAAAGTAAAGGTATCCGGGCGAGGCTATAACAGTCACGGACATTGATCCAGAAATGTAAAGGTATCCGCGCGAGGCTATTGCAGTCACGGATACAGATGCAGAAAATAAAGGTATCCGGGGGAGTCTAGCACAATCACGGATTCTAATGCAGAAAAGTAAAGGTTTCCGGGCGAGGCTATCGCAGTCACGGACGTTGATGCAGAAATGTAAAGGTATCTGGGCGAGTCTATCGTAGTCACGGATACTGATGCAGAATATAAAGGTAACCGGGCGGGGCTATCGCAGTCACGGACGCTGATGCAGAAAACTAAAGGTATCCGGGCGAGGCTATCGCAGTCACGGACGTTGATGCAGAAATGTAAAGGTATCTAGGCGAGGCTATTATAGTCACGGATACTGATGCAGAATATAAAGGTAACCGGGCGGGGTATCGCAGTCACGGACGCTGATGCAGAAATGTAAAGTTATCTGAGCGAGGCTATCGCATTCACGGACGCTGATGCAGAAATGTAAAGGTATTCGGGCGAGGCTATCGCAGTCTCGGACGCGGATGCAGAACTGTAAAGTTATCTGAGCTAGGCTATCGCATTCACGGACGCTGATGCAGAAAAGTAAAGGTATCTGGGCGAGGCTATCGTAGTCACGGAGGCTGATGCAGAAATGTAAAGGTATTCGGGCGAGGCTATCGGAGTCACGGACGCTGATGCAGAAATGTAAAGTTATCTGAGCGAGGCTATCGCATTCACGGACGCTGATGCAGAAAAGTAAAGGTATCCGGGCGAGGCTATCGCAGTCACGGACGCTGATGAAGAAATGTAAAGGTATCCGGGCGAGGCTATCGTCGTCACGGATGCTGATGCAGAAATGTAAAGGTATTCGGGCCAGGTTATTGCACTCACGGAGCCTGATGCAGAAAAGTAAAGGTATCCGGGCGAGCCTATCGTAGTCACGGATGCTGATACAGAAATGTAAAGGTATCCGGGCGAGGATATCGCAGTCACGGATACTGATGCACAAACTAAAGTTGTCCCGGGAAGTCTAGCACAATCACAGATACTAATGCAAAAGAGTAAAGGTATCCGGGGGAGGCTATCGCAGTCACGGACGTTGATGCAGAAATGTAAAGGTATCTGGGCGAGGCTATCGTAGTCACGGATACTGATGCAGAATATAAAGGTAACCGGGCGGGGCTATGGCAGTCACGGACGCTGATGCAGAAAAGTAAAGGTAACCGGGCGGGGCTATCGCAGTCACGGACGCTGATGCAGAAAAGTAAAGGTATCCGAGCGAGGCTATCGCAGTCACAGACGCTGATGCAGAAATGTAAAGTTATCTGAGCGAGGCTATCGCATTCACGGACGCTGATGCAGAAAAGTAAAGGTATCCGGGCGAGGCTATCGCAGTCACGGACGCTGATGCAGAAATGTAAAGGTATCCGGGCGAGGTTATCGTAGTCACGGATGCTGATGTAGAAATGTAAAGGTATGCGGGCGAGGCTATCGCAGTCACGGACGCTGATGCAAAAATGTAAAGTTATCTGAGCGAGGCTATCGCATTCACGGACGCTGATGCAGAAAAGTAAAGGTATCCGGGCGAGGCTATCGCAGTCACGGACGCTGATGAAGAAATGTAAAGGTATCCGGGCGAGGCTATCGTAGTAACGGATGCTGATGCAGAAATGTAAAGGTATTCGGGCGAGGCTATCGCACTCACGAAGCCTGATGCAGAAAAGTAGAGGTATCCGGGCGAGGCTATCACAGTCACGGATGCTGATGCAGAAATGTAAAGTTATTTGAGCGAGGCTATCGCATTCACGGACGCTGATGCAGAAAAGTAAAGGTATCCGGGCGAGTCTATCGCAATCACGGACGCTGATGCAGAAATGTAAAGGTATGCGGGCGAGGCTATCGCAGTCACGGACGTTGATGTAGAAATGTAAAGTTATCTGAGCGAGGCTATCGCATTCACGGACGCTGATGCAGAAATGTAAAGGTATGCGGGCGAGGCTATCACAGTCACGGACGTTGATCCAGAAATGTAAAGGTATCCGGGCGAGGCTATCGCAGTCACGGATGCTGATGCACAAACTAAAGGTATCCGGGGAAGTCTAGCACAATCACAGATACTAATGCAGAAGAGTAAAGGTATTCGGGGGAGGCTATCGCAGTCACGGACGTTGATGCAGAAATGTAAAGGTATCTGGGCGATGCTATCGTAGTCACGGATACTGATGCAGAATATAAAGGTAACCGGGCGGGGCTATTGAAGTCACGGACGCTGATGCAGAAAAGTAAAGGTATCCGAGCGAGGCTATCACAGTCACAGACGCTGATGCAGAAATGTAAAGTTATCTGAGCGAGGCTATCGCATTCACGGACGCTGATGCAGAAAAGTAAAGGTATCCGAGCGAGGCTATCGCAGTCACAGACGCTGATGCAGAAATGTAAAGTTATCTGAGCGAGGCTATCGCAGTCACAGACGCTGATGCAGAAATGTAAAGGTATCCGGGCGAGGCTATCGCAGTCACGGATACTGATGCACAAACTAAAGGTATCCGGGGAAGTCTAGCACAATCACAGATACTAATGCAGAAAAGTAAAGGTATCTGGGTGAGGAAATCGCAATCACGGACGTTGATGCAGAAATGTAAAGGTATCTAGGCGAGGCTATCGTAGTCACGGATACTGATGCAGAATATAATGGTAACCGGGCGGGGCTATTGCAGTCACGGACGCTGATGCAGAAATGTAAAGGTATCCGGGTGAGGCAATCGCTATCACGGATACTGATGCAGAAAAGTAAAGGTATCCGGGGGAGGCTATCGCAGTCACGGACGATGATGCAGAAATGTAAAGGTATCTGGGCGAGGCTATCGTAGTCACGGATACTGATGCAGAATATAAAGGTAACCGGGCGGGGCTATGGCTGTCACGGACGCTGATGCAGAAAAGTAAAGGTAACCGGGCGGGGCTATCGCAGTCACGGACGCTGATGCAGAAAAGTAAAGGTAACCGGGCGGGGCTATCGCAGTCACGGACGCTGATGCAGAAAAGTAAAGGTATCCGAGCGAGGCTATCGCAGTCACAGACGCTGATGCAGAAATGTAAAGTTATCTGAGCGAGGCTATCGCATTCACGGACGCTGATGCAGAAAAGTAAAGGTAACCGGGCGGGGCTATCGCAGTCACGGACGCTGATGCAGAAAAGTAAAGGTATCCGAGTGAGGCTATCGCAGTCACGGATGCTGATGCAGAAATGTAAAGGTATGCGGGCGAGGCTATCGCAGTCACAGGCGCTGATGCAGAAATGTATAGTTATCGGAGCGAGGCTATCGCATTCACGGACGCTGATGCAGAAAAGTAAAGGTATCCGGGCGAGGCTATCGCAGACACGGACGCTGATGAAGAAATGTAAAGGTATCCGGGCGAGGCTATCGTAGTCACGGATGCTGATGCAGAAATGTAAAGGTATTCGGGCGAGGCTATCGCACTCACGGAGCTTGATGCAGAAAAGTAGAGGTATCCGGGCGAGGCTATCTCAGTCAAGGATGCTGATGCAGAAATGTAAAGGTATCCAGGCGAGGCTATCGCAGTCACGGATACTGATGCACAAACTAAAGGTATCCGGGGGAGTCTAGCACAATCGCAGATACTAATGCAGAAGAGTAAAGGTATTCGGGGGAGGCTATCGCAGTCACGGACGTTGATGCAGAAATGTAAAGGTATCTGGGCGATGCTATCGTAGTCACGGATACTGATGCAGAATATAAAGGTAACCGGGCGGGGCTATTGAAGTCACGGACGCTGATGCAGAAAAGTAAAGGTAACCGGGCGGGGCTATTGCAGTCACGGACGCTGATGCAGAAAAGTGAAGATATCCGGGCGAGGCTATCGCAGTCACGGATACTGATGCAGAAATGTAAAGGTATCTGGGCGAGGCTATCATAGTCACGGATACTGATGTAGAATATAAAGGTAACCGGCCGGGGCTATCGCAGTCACGGACGCTGATGCAGAAATGTGAAGGTATCCGGGCGAGGCAATCGCAATCACGGATCCTGATGCAGAAAAGTAAAGGTATCCGGGCGAGGCTATAACAGTCACGGACATTGATCCAGAAATGTAAAGGTATCCGCGCGAGGCTATTGCAGTCACGGATACTGATGCAGAAACTAAAGGTATCCGGGGGAGTCTAGCACAATCACGGATTCTAATGCAGAAAAGTAAAGGTTTCCGGGCGAGGCTATCGCAGTCACGGACGTTGATGCAGAAATGTAAAGGTATCTGGGCGAGTCTATCGTAGTCACGGATACTGATGCAGAATATAAAGGTAACCGGGCGGGGCTATCGCAGTCACGGACGCTGATGCAGAAAACTAAAGGTATCCGGGCGAGGCTATCGCAGTCACGGACGTTGATGCAGAAATGTAAAGGTATCTAGGCGAGGCTATTGTAGTCACGGATACTGATGCAGAATATAAAGGTAACCGGGCGGGGTATCGCAGTCACGGACGCTGATGCAGAAATGTAAAGTTATCTGAGCGAGGCTATCGCATTCACGGACGCTGATGCAGAAATGTAAAGGTATTCGGGCGAGGCTATCGCAGTCTCGGACGCTGATGCAGAACTGTAAAGTTATCTGAGCTAGGCTATCGCATTCACGGACGCTGATGCAGAAAAGTAAAGGTATCTGGGCGAGGCTATCGTAGTCACGGAGGCTGATGCAGAAATGTAAAGGTATTCGGGCGAGGCTATCGGAGTCACGGACGCTGATGCAGAAATGTAAAGTTATCTGAGCGAGGCTATCGCATTCACGGACGCTGATGCAGAAAACTAAAGGTATCCGGGCGAGGCTATCGCAGTCACGGACGCTGATGAAGAAATGTAAAGGTATCCGGGCGAGGCTATCGTCGTCACGGATGCTGATGCAGAAATGTAAAGGTATTCGGGCCAGGCTATTGCACTCACGGAGCCTGATGCAGAAAAGTAAAGGTATCCGGGCGAGGCTATCGTAGTCACGGATGCTGATACAGAAATGTAAAGGTATCCGGGCGAGGATATCGCAGTCACGGATACTGATGCACAAACTAAAGTTGTCCCGGGAAGTCTAGCACAATCACAGATACTAATGCAAAAGAGTAAAGGTATCCGGGGGAGGCTATCGCAGTCACGGACGTTGATGCAGAAATGTAAAGGTATCTGGGCGAGGCTATCGTAGTCACGGATACTGATGCAGAATATAAAGGTAACCGGGCGGGGCTATGGCAGTCACGGACGCTGATGCAGAAAAGTAAAGGTAACCGGGCGGGGCTATCGCAGTCACGGACGCTGATGCAGAAAAGTAAAGGTATCCGAGCGAGGCTATCGCAGTCACAGACGCTGATGCAGAAATGTAAAGTTATCTGAGCGACGCTATCGCATTCACGGACGCTGATGCAGAAAAGTAAAGGTATCCGGGCGAGGCTATCGCAGTCACGGACGCTGATGCAGAAATGTAAAGGTATCCGGGCGAGGCTATCGTAGTCACGGATGCTGATGTAGAAATGTAAAGGTATGCGGGCGAGGCTATCGCAGTCACGGACGCTGATGCAAAAATGTAAAGTTATCTGAGCGAGGCTATCGCATTCACGGACGCTGATGCAGAAAAGTAAAGGTATCCGGGCGAGGCTATCGCAGTCACGGACGCTGATGAAGAAATGTAAAGGTATCCGGGCGAGGCTATCGTAGTAACGGATGCTGATGCAGAAATGTAAAGGTATTCGGGCGAGGCTATCGCACTCACGAAGCCTGATGCAGAAAAGTAGAGGTATCCGGGCGAGGCTATCACAGTCACGGATGCTGATGCAGAAATGTAAAGTTATTTGAGCGAGGCTATCGCATTCACGGACGCTGATGCAGAAAAGTAAAGGTATCCGGGCGAGTCTATCGCAATCACGGACGCTGATGCAGAAATGTAAAGGTATGCGGGCGAGGCTATCGCAGTCACGGACGTTGATGTAGAAATGTAAAGTTATCTGAGCGAGGCTATCGCATTCACGGACGCTGATGCAGAAATGTAAAGGTATGCGGGCGAGGCTATCGCAGTCCCGGACGTTGATGTAGAAATGTAAAGTTATCTGAGCGAGGCTATCGCATTCACGGACGCTGATGCAGAAATGTAAAGGTATTCGGGCGAGGCTATCGCAGTCACGGACGCTGATGCAGAAATGTAAAGTTATCTGAGCGAGGCTATCACATTCACGGACGCTGATGCAGAAATGTAAAGGTATTCGGGCGAGGCTATCGCAGTCACGGACGCTGATGCAGAAATGTAAAGTTATCTGAGCGAGGCTATCGTATTCACGGACGCTGATGCAGAAAAGTAAAGGTATCCGGGCGAGGCTATCGCAGTCACGGACGCTGATGAAGAAATGTAAAGGTATCCGGGCGAGGCTATCGTAGTCACGGATGCTGATGCAGAAATGTAAAGGTATTCGGGCAAGGCTATTGCACTCACGGAGCCTGATGCAGAAAACTAAAGGTATCCGGGCGAGGCTATCGTAGTCACGGATACTGATGCAGAATATAAAGGTAACCGGGTGGGGCTATTGCAGTCACGGACGCTGATGCAGAAAAGTGAAGATATCCGGGCGAGGCTATCGCAGTCACGGATACTGATGCAGAAATGTAAAGGTATCTGGGCGAGGCTATCATAGTCACGGATACTGATGCAGAATATAAAGGTAACCGGCCGGGGCTATAGCAGTCACGGACGCTGATGCAGAAATGTAAAGGTATCCGGGCGTGGCTATCGCAGTCACGGACGCTGATGCAGAAACTAAAGGTGTCCGGGGGAGTCTAGCACAATCACGGATTCTAATGCAGAAAAATAAAGGTTTCCGGGCGAGGCTATCGCAGTCACGGACGTTGATGCAGAAATGTAAAGGTATCTGGGCGAGTCTATCGTAGTCACGGATACTGATACAGAATATAAAGGTAACCGGGCGGGGCTATAGCAGTCACGGACCCTGATGCAGAAATGTAAAGGTATCCGGGCGACGCAATCGCAATCACGGATCCTGATGCAGAAAAGTAAAGGTATCCGGCCGAGGCTATCGCAGTAACGGATACTGATGCAGAAAAGTAAAGGTATCTGGGTGAGGAAATCGCAATCACGGACGTTGATGCAGAAATGTAAAGGTATCTAGGCGAGGCTATCGTAGTCACGGATACTGATGCAGAATATAATGGTAACCGGGCGGGGCTATTGCAGTCACGGACGCTGATGCAGAAATGTAAAGGTATCCGGGCGAGGCAATCGCTATCACGGATCCTGATGCAGAAAAGTAAAGGTATCCGGGCGAGGCTATCACAGTCACGGACGTTGATCCAGAAATGTAAAGGTATCCGGGCGAGGCTATCGCAGTCACGGATACTGATGCACAAACTAAAGGTATCCGGGGAAGTCTAGCACAATCACAGATACTAATGCAGAAGAGTAAAGGTATCCGGGGGAGGCTATCGCAGTCACGGACGTTGATGCAGAAATGTAAAGGTATCTGGGCGAGGCTATCGTAGTCACGGATACTGATGCAGAATATAAAGGTAACCGGGCGGGGCTATGGCTGTCACGGACGCTGATGCAGAAAAGTAAAGGTAACCGGGCGGGGCTATCGCAGTCACGGACGCTGATGCAGAAAAGTAAAGGTAACCGGGCGGGGCTATCGCAGTCACGGACGCTGATGCAGAAAAGTAAAGGTATCCGAGCGAGGCTATCGCAGTCACAGACGCTGATGCAGAAATGTAAAGTTATCTGAGCGAGGCTATCGCATTCACGGACGCTGATGCAGAAAAGTAAAGGTAACCGGGCGGGGCTATCGCAGTCACGGACGCTGATGCAGAAAAGTAAAGGTATCCGAGTGAGGCTATCGCAGTCACGGATGCTGATGCAGAAATGTAAAGGTATGCGGGCGAGGCTATCGCAGTCACAGACGCTGATGCAGAAATGTATAGTTATCTGAGCGAGGCTATCGCATTCACGGACGCTGATGCAGAAAAGTAAAGGTATCCGGGCGAGGCTATCGCAGTCACGGACGCTGATGAAGAAATGTAAAGGTATCCGGGCGAGGCTATCGTAGTCACGGATGCTGATGCAGAAATGTAAAGGTATTCGGGCGAGGCTATCGCACTCACGGAGCCTGATGCAGAAAAGTAGAGGTATCCGGGCGAGGCTATCTCAGTCAAGGATGCTGATGCAGAAATGTAAAGGTATCCAGGCGAGGCTATCGCAGTCACGGATACTGATGCACAAACTAAAGGTATCCGGGGGAGTCTAGCACAATCGCAAATACTAATGCAGAAGAGTAAAGGTATTCGGGGGAGGCTATCGCAGTCACGGACGTTGATGCAGAAATGTAAAGGTATCTGGGCGATGCTATCGTAGTCACGGATACTGATGCAGAATATAAAGGTAACCGGGCGGGGCTATTGAAGTCACGGACGCTGATACAGAAAAGTAAAGGTAACCGGGCGGGGCTATTGCAGTCACGGACGCTGATGCAGAAAAGTGAAGATATCCGGGCGAGGCTATCGCAGTCACGGATACTGATGCAGAAATGTAAAGGTATCTGGGCGAGGCTATCATAGTCACGGATACTGATGTAGAATATAAAGGTAACCGGCCGGGGCTATCGCAGTCACGGACGCTGATGCAGAAATGTAAAGGTATCCGGGCGAGGCAATCGCAATCACGGACGTTGATGCAGAAATGTAAAGGTATCTAGGCGAGGCTATTGTAGTCACGGATACTGATGCAGAATATAAAGGTAACTGGGCGGGGTATCGCAGTCACGGACGCTGATGCAGAAATGTAAAGTTATCTGAGCGAGGCTATCGCATTCACGGACGCTGATGCAGAAATGTAAAGGTATTCGGGCGAGGCTATCGCAGTCTCGGACGCTGATGCAGAAATGTAAAGTTATCTGAGCTAGGCTATCGCATTCACGGACGCTGATGCAGAAAAGTAAAGGTATCTGGGCGAGGCTATCGTAGTCACGGAGGCTGATGCAGAAATGTAAAGGTATTCGGGCGAGGCTATCGCAGTCACGGACGCTGATGCAAAAATGTAAAGTTATCTGAGCGAGGCTATCGCATTCACGGACGCTGATGCAGAAAACTAAAGGTATCCGGGCGAGGCTATCGCAGTCACGGACGCTGATGAAGAAATGTAAAGGTATCCGGGCGAGGCTATCGTCGTCACGGATGCTGATGCAGAAATGTAAAGGTATTCGGGCCAGGCTATTGCACTCACGGAGCCTGATGCAGAAAAGTAAAGGTATCCGGGCGAGGCTATCGTAGTCACGGATGCTGATACAGAAATGTAAAGGTATCCGGGCGAGGATATCGCAGTCACGGATACTGATGCACAAACTAAAGTTGTCCCGGGAAGTCTAGCACAATCACAGATACTAATGCAAAAGAGTAAAGGTATCCGGGAGAGGCTATCGCAGTCACGGACGTTGATGCAGAAATGTAAAGGTATCTGGGCGAGGCTATCGTAGTCACGGATACTGATGCAGAATATAAAGGTAACCGGGCGGGGCTATGGCAGTCACGGACGCTGATGCAGAAAAGTAAAGGTAACCGGGCGGGGCTATCGCAGTCACGGACGCTGATGCAGAAAAGTAAAGGTATCCGAGCGAGGCTATCGCAGTCACAGACGCTGATGCAGAAATGTAAAGTTATCTGAGCGACGCTATCGCATTCACGGACGCTGATGCAGAAAAGTAAAGGTATCCGGGCGAGGCTATCGCAGTCACGGACGCTGATGCAGAAATGTAAAGGTATCCGGGCGAGGCTATCGTAGTCACGGATGCTGATGTAGAAATGTAAAGGTATGCGGGCGAGGCTATCGCAGTCACGGACGCTGATGCAAAAATGTAAAGTTATCTGAGCGAGGCTATCGCATTCACGGACGCTGATGCAGAAAAGTAAAGGTATCCGGGCGAGGCTATCGCAGTCACGGACGCTGATGAAGAAATGTAAAGGTATCCGGGCGAGGCTATCGTAGTAACGGATGCTGATGCAGAAATGTAAAGGTATTCGGGCGAGGCTATCGCACTCACGAAGCCTGATGCAGAAAAGTAGAGGTATCCGGGCGAGGCTATCACAGTCACGGATGCTGATGCAGAAATGTAAAGTTATTTGAGCGAGGCTATCGCATTCACGGACGCTGATGCAGAAAAGTAAAGGTATCCGGGCGAGTCTATCGCAATCACGGACGCTGATGCAGAAAGGTAAAGGTATGCGGGCGAGGCTATCGCAGTCACGGACGTTGATGTAGAAATGTAAAGTTATCTGAGCGAGGCTATCGCATTCACGGACGCTGATGCAGAAATGTAAAGGTATGCGGGCGAGGCTATCGCAGTCCCGGACGTTGATGTAGAAATGTAAAGTTATCTGAGCGAGGCTATCGCATTCACGGACGCTGATGCAGAAATGTAAAGGTATTCGGGCGAGGCTATCGCAGTCACGGACGCTGATGCAGAAATGTAAAGTTATCTGAGCGAGGCTATCGCATTCACGGACGCTGATGCAGAAATGTAAAGGTATTCGGGCGAGGCTATCGCAGTCACGGACGCTGATGCAGAAATGTAAAGTTATCTGAGCGAGGCTATCGTATTCACGGACGCTGATGCAGAAAAGTAAAGGTATCCGGGCGAGGCTATCGCAGTCACGGACGCTGATGAAGAAATGTAAAGGTATCCGGGCGAGGCTATCGTAGTCACGGATGCTGATGCAGAAATGTAAAGGTATTCGGGCAAGGCTATTGCACTCACGGAGCCTGATGCAGAAAACTAAAGGTATCCGGGCGAGGCTATCGTAGTCACGGATACTGATGCAGAATATAAAGGTAACCGGGTGGGGCTATTGCAGTCACGGACGCTGATGCAGAAAAGTGAAGATATCCGGGCGAGGCTATCGCAGTCACGGATACTGATGCAGAAATGTAAAGGTATCTGGGCGAGGCTATCATAGTCACGGATACTGATGCAGAATATAAAGGTAACCGGCCGGGGCTATAGCAGTCACGGACGCTGATGCAGAAATGTAAAGGTATCCGGGCGTGGCTATCGCAGTCACGGACGCTGATGCAGAAACTAAAGGTGTCCGGGGGAGTCTAGCACAATCACGGATTCTAATGCAGAAAAATAAAGGTTTCCGGGCGAGGCTATCGCAGTCACGGACGTTGATGCAGAAATGTAAAGGTATCTGGGCGAGTCTATCGTAGTCACGGATACTGATGCAGAATATAAAGGTAACCGGGCGGGGCTATCGCAGTCACGGACCCTGATGCAGAAATGTAAAGGTATCCGGGCGACGCAATCGCAATCACGGATCCTGATGCAGAAAAGTAAAGGTATCCGGCCGAGGCTATCGCAGTAACGGATACTGATGCAGAAAAGTAAAGGTATCTGGGTGAGGAAATCGCAATCACGGACGTTGATGCAGAAATGTAAAGGTATCTAGGCGAGGCTATCGTAGTCACGGATACTGATGCAGAATATAATGGTAACCGGGCGGGGCTATTGCAGTCACGGACGCTGATGCAGAAATGTAAAGGTATCCGGGCGAGGCAATCGCTATCACGGATCCTGATGCAGAAAAGTAAAGGTATCCGGGCGAGGCTATCACAGTCACGGACGTTGATCCAGAAATGTAAAGGTATCCGGGCGAGGCTATCGCAGTCACGGATACTGATGCACAAACTAAAGGTATCCGGGGAAGTCTAGCACAATCACAGATACTAATGCAGAAGAGTAAAGGTATCCGGGGGAGGCTATCGCAGTCACGGACGTTGATGCAGAAATGTAAAGGTATCTGGGCGAGGCTATCGTAGTCACGGATACTGATGCAGAATATAAAGGTAACCGGGCGGGGCTATGGCTGTCACCGACGCTGATGCAGAAAAGTAAAGGTAACCGGGCGGGGCTATCGCAGTCACGGACGCTGATGCAGAAAAGTAAAGGTAACCGGGCGGGGCTATCGCAGTCACGGACGCTGATGCAGAAAAGTAAAGGTATCCGAGCGAGGCTATCGCAGTCACAGACGCTGATGCAGAAATGTAAAGTTATCTGAGCGAGGCTATCGCATTCACGGACGCTGATGCAGAAAAGTAAAGGTAACCGGGCGGGGCTATCGCAGTCACGGACGCTGATGCAGAAAAGTAAAGGTATCCGAGTGAGGCTATCGCAGTCACGGATGCTGATGCAGAAATGTAAAGGTATGCGGGCGAGGCTATCGCAGTCACAGACGCTGATGCAGAAATGTATAGTTATCTGAGCGAGGCTATCGCATTCACGGACGCTGATGCAGAAAAGTAAAGGTATCCGGGCGAGGCTATCGCAGTCACGGACGCTGATGAAGAAATGTAAAGGTATCCGGGCGAGGCTATCGTAGTCACGGATGCAGATGCAGAAATGTAAAGGTATTCGGGCGAGGCTATCGCACTCACGGAGCCTGATGCAGAAAAGTAGAGGTATCCGGGCGAGGCTATCTCAGTCAAGGATGCTGATGCAGAAATGTAAAGGTATCCAGGCGAGGCTATCGCAGTCACGGATACTGATGCACAAACTAAAGGTATCCGGGGGAGTCTAGCACAATCGCAGATACTAATGCAGAAGAGTAAAGGTATTCGGGGGAGGCTATCGCAGTCACGGACGTTGATGCAGAAATGTAAAGGTATCTGGGCGATGCTATCGTAGTCACGGATACTGATGCAGAATATAAAGGTAACCGGGCGGGGCTATTGAAGTCACGGACGCTGATGCAGAAAAGTAAAGGTAACCGGGCGGGGCTATTGCAGTCACGGACGCTGATGCAGAAAAGTGAAGATATCCGGGCGAGGCTATCGCAGTCACGGATACTGATGCAGAAATGTAAAGGTATCTGGGCGAGGCTATCATAGTCACGGATACTGATGTAGAATATAAAGGTAACCGGCCGGGGCTATCGCAGTCACGGACGCTGATGCAGAAATGTAAAGGTATCCGGGCGAGGCAATCGCAATCACGGACGTTGATGCAGAAATGTAAAGGTATCTAGGCGAGGCTATTGTAGTCACGGATACTGATGCAGAATATAAAGGTAACTGGGCGGGGTATCGCAGTCACGGACGCTGATGCAGAAATGTAAAGTTATCTGAGCGAGGCTATCGCATTCACGGACGCTGATGCAGAAATGTAAAGGTATTCGGGCGAGGCTATCGCAGTCTCGGACGCTGATGCAGAAATGTAAAGTTATCTGAGCTAGGCTATCGCATTCACGGACGCTGATGCAGAAAAGTAAAGGTATCTGGGCGAGGCTATCGTAGTCACGGAGGCTGATGCAGAAATGTAAAGGTATTCGGGCGAGGCTATCGCAGTCACGGACGCTGATGCAGAAATGTAAAGTTATCTGAGCGAGGCTATCGCATTCACGGACGCTGATGCAGAAAAGTAAAGGTATCCGGGCGAGGCTATCGCAGTCACGGATGCTGATGCAGAAATGTAAAGGTATCCGGGCGAGGCTATCGTCGTCACAGATGCTGATGCAGAAATGTAAAGGTATTCGGGCAAGGCTATTGCACTCACGGAGCCTGATGCAGAAAAGTAAAGGTATCCGGGCGAGGCTATCGTAGTCACGGATGCTGATACAGAAATGTAAAGGTATCCGGGCGAGGCTATCGCAGTCACGGATACTGATGCACAAACTAAAGTTGTCCCGGGAAGTCTAGCACAATCACAGATACTAATGCAAAAGAGTAAAGGTATCCGGGGGAGGCTATCGCAGTCACGGACGTTGATGCAGAAATGTAAAGGTATCTGGGCGAGGCTATCGTAGTCACGGATACTGATGCAGAATATAAAGGTAACCGGGCGGGGCTATGGCAGTCACGGACGCTGATGCAGAAAAGTAAAGGTAACCGGGCGGGGCTATCGCAGTCACGGACGCTGATGCAGAAAAGTAAAGGTAACCGGGCGGGGCTTTCGCAGTCACGGACGCTGATGCAGAAAAGTAAAGGTATCCGAGCGAGGCTATCGCATTCACGGACGCTGATGCAGAAAAGTAAAGGTATCCGGGCGAGGCTATCGCAGTCACGGACGCTGATGCAGAAATGTAAAGGTATCCGGGCGAGGCTATCGTAGTCACGGATGCTGATGTAGAAATGTAAAGGTATGCGGGCGAGGCTATAGCAGTCACGGACGCTGATGCAGAAATGTAAAGTTATCTGAGCGAGGCTATCGCATTCACGGACGCTGATGCAGAAAAGTAAAGGTATCCGGGCAAGGCTATCGCAGTCACGGACGCTGATGAAGAAATGTAAAGGTATCCGGGTGAGGCTATCGTAGTAACGGATGCTGATGCAGAAATGTAAAGGTATTCGGGCGAAGCTATCGCACTCACGAAGCCTGATGCAGAAAAGTAGAGGTATCCGGGCGAGGCTATCACAGTCACGGATGCTGATGCAGAAATGTAAAGTTATTTGAGCGAGGCTATCGCATTCACGGACGCTGATGCAGAAAAGTAAAGGTATCCGGGCGAGTCTATCGCAATCACGGACGCTGATGCAGAAATGTAAAGGTATGCGGGCGAGGCTATCGCAGTCACGGACGTTGATGTAGAAATGTAAAGTTATCTGAGCGAGGCTATCGCATTCACGGACGCTGATGCAGAAATGTAAAGGTATGCGGGCGAGGCTATCGCAGTCCCGGACGTTGATGTAGAAATGTAAAGTTATCTGAGCGAGGCTATCGCATTCACGGACGCTGATGCAGAAATGTAAAGGTATGCGGGCGAGGCTATCGCAGTCACGGACGCTGATGCAGAAATGTAAAGTTATCTGAGCGAGGCTATCGCATTCACGGACGCTGATGCAGAAATGTAAAGGTATTCGGGCGAGGCTATCGCAGTCACGGACGCTGATGCAGAAATGTAAAGTTATCTGAGCGAGGCTATCACATTCACGGACGCTGATGCAGAAAAGTAAAGATATCCGGGCGAGGCTATCGTTGTCACGGAGGCTGATGCAGAAATGTAAAGGTATTCGGGCGAGACTATCGCAGTCACGGACGCTGATGCAGAAATGTAAAGTTATCTGAGCGAGGCTATCGTATTCACGGACGCTGATGCAGAAAAGTAAAGGTATCCGGGCGAGGCTATCGCAGTCACGGACGCTGATGAAGAAATGTAAAGGTATCCGGGCGAGGCTATCGTAGTCACGGATGCTGATGCAGAAATGTAAAGGTATTCGGGCAAGGCTATTGCACTCACGGAGCCTGATGCAGAAAACTAAAGGTATCCGGGCGAGGCTATCGCAGTCACGGACGCTGATGCAGAAATGTAAAGGTATCCGGGCGACGCAATCGCAATCACGGATGCTGATGCAGAAAAATAAAGGTAACCGGGCGGGGCTATCGCAGTCACGGACGCTGATCTAGAAAAGTAAAGGTATCCGAGCGAGGCTATCGCAGTCACGGATGCTGATGCAGAAATGTAAAGGTGTTCGGGCGAGGCTATCGCAGTCACGGACGCTGATGCAGAAAAGTAAAGGTATCTAGGCGAGGCTATCGCAGTCACGGACGCTGATGAAGAAATGTAAAGGTATCCGGGCGAGGCTATCGTAGTCACGGATGCTGATGCAGAAATGTAAAGGTATTCGAGGGAGGCTATCGCACTCACGGAGCCTGATGCACAAAAGTAGAGGTATCCGGGCGAGGCTATCGCAGTCACGGATGCTGATGCAGAAATGTAAAGGTATCCGGGCGAGGCTATCGCAGTCACGGATACTGATGCACAAACTAAAGGTATATGGGAGAGTCTAGCACAATCGCAGATACTAATGCAGAAGAGTAAAGGTATTCGGGGGAGGCTATCGCAGTCACGGACGTTGATGCAGAAATGTAAAGGTATCTGGGCGATGCTATCGTAGTCACGGATACTGATGCAGAATATAAAGGTAACCGGGCGGGGCTATTGAAGTCACGGACGCTGATACAGAAAAGTAAAGGTAACCGGGCGTGGCTATCGCAGTCACGGACGCTGATGCAGAAAAGTGAAGATATCCGGGTGAGGCTATCGCAGTCACGGATACTGATGCAGAAATGTAAAGGTATCTGGGCGAGGCTATCATAGTCACGGACGCTGATGCAGAAATGTAAAGGTATCCGGGCGAGGCAATCGCAATCACGGATCCTGATGCAGAAAAGTAAAGGTATCCGGGCGAGGCTATAACTGTCACGGACGTTGATGCAGAAATGTAAAGGTATCTAGGCGAGGCTATCGTAGTCACGGATACTGATGCAGAATATAATGGTAACCGGGCGGGGCTATTGCAGTCACGGACGCTGATGCAGAAAAGTGAAGATATCCGGGCGAGGCTATCGCAGTCACGGATACTGATGCAGAAATGTAAAGGTATCTGGGCGAGGCTATCATAGTCACGGATACTGATGCAGAATATAAAGGTAACCGGCCGGGGCTATCGCAGTCACGGACGCTGATGCAGAAATGTAAAGGTATCCGGGCGAGGCAATCGCAATCACGGATCCTGATGCAGAAAAGTAAAGGTATCCGGGCGAGGCTATTACTGTCACGGACATTGATCCAGAAATGTAAAGGTATCCGCGCGAGGCTATTGCAGTCACGGATACTGATGCAGAAACTAAAGGTATCCGGGGGAGTCTAGCACAATCACGGATTCTAATGCAGAAAAGTAAAGGTTTCCGGGCGAGGCTATCGCAGTCACGGACGTTGATGCAGAAATGTAAAGGTATCTGGGCGAGTCTATCGTAGTCACGGATACTGATGCAGAATATAAAGGTAACCGGGCGGGGCTATCGCAGTCACGGACGCTGATGCAGAAATGTAAAGGTATCCGGGCGACGCAATCGCAATCACGGATCCTGATGCAGAAAAGTAAAGGTATCCGGCCGAGGCTATCGCAGTAACGGATACTGATGCAGAAAAGTAAAGGTATCTGGGTGAGGAAATCGCAATCACGGACGTTGATGCAGAAATGTAAAGGTATCTAGGCGAGGCTATCGTAGTCACGGATACTGATGCAGAATATAATGGTAACCGGGCGGGGCTATCGCAGTCACGGATACTGATGCACAAACTAAAGGTATCCGGGGAAGTCTAGCACAATCACAGATACTAATGCAGAAGAGTAAAGGTATCCGGGGGAGGCTATCGCAGTCACGGACATTGATGCAGAAATGTAAAGGTATCTGGGCGAGGCTATCGTAGTCACGGATACTGATGCAGAATATAAAGGTAACCGGGCGGGGCTATGGCAGTCACGGACGCTGATGCAGAAAAGTAAAGGTAACCGGGCGGGGCTATCGCAATCACGGACGCTGATGCAGAAAAGTAAAGGTAACCGGGCGGGGCTATCGCAGTCACGGACGCTGATGCAGAAAAGTAAAGGTATCCGAGCGAGGCTATCGCAGTCACGGATGCTGATGCAGAGATGTAAAGGTATGCGGGCGAGGCTATCGCAGTCACGGACGCTGATGCAGAAATGTATAGTTATCTGAGCGAGGCTATCGCATTCACGGACGCTGATGCAGAAAAGTAAAGGTATCCGGGCGAGGCTATCGCAGTCACGGACGCTGATGAAGAAATGTAAAGGTATCCGGGCGAGGCTAACGTAGTCACGGATGCTGATGCAGAAATGTAAAGGTATTCGGGCGAGGCTATCGCACTCACGGAGCCTGATGCCGAAAAGTAGAGGTATCCGGGCGAGGCTATCGCAGTCAAGGATGCTGATGCAGAAATGTAAAGGTATCCAGGCGAGGCTATCGCAGTCACGGATACTGATGCACAAACTAAAGGTATCCGGGGGAGTCTAGCACAATCGCAGATACTAATGCAGAAGAGTAAAGGTATTCGGGGGAGGCTATCGCAGTCACGGACGTTGATGCAGAAATGTAAAGGTATCTGGGCGATGCTATCGTAGTCACGGATACTGATGCAGAATATAAAGGTAACCGGGCGGGGCTATTGAAGTCACGGACGCTGATGCAGAAAAGTAAAGGTAACCGGGCGGGGCTATTGCAGTCACGGACGCTGATGCAGAAAAGTGAAGATATCCGGGCGAGGCTATCGCAGTCACGGATACTGATGCAGAAATGTAAAGGTATCTGGGCGAGGCTATCATAGTCACGGATACTGATGCAGAATATAAAGGTAACCGGCTGGGGCTATCGCAGTCACGGACGCTGATGCAGAAATGTAAAGGTATCCGGGCGAGGCAATCGCAATCACGGATCCTGATGCAGAAAAGTAAAGGTATCCGGGCGAGGCTATAACTGTCACGGACATTGATCCAGAAATGTAAAGGTATCCGCGCGAGGCTATTGCAGTCACGGATACTGATGCAGAAACTAAAGGTATCCGGGGGAGTCTAGCACAATCACGGATTCTAATGCAGAAAAGTAAAGGTATCCGGGGGAGGCTATCGCAGTCACGGACGTTGATGCAGAAATGTAAAGGTATCTGGGCGAGGCTATCGTAGTCACGGATACTGATGCAGAATATAAAGGTAACCGGGCGGGGCTATGGCTGTCACGGACGCTAATGCAGAAAAGTAAAGGTAACCGGGCGGGGCTATCGCAGTCACGGACGCTGATGCAGAAAAGTAAAGGTATCCGGGGGAGTCTAGCACAATCACGGATTCTAATGCAGAAAAGTAAAGGTATCCGAGCGAGGCTATCGCATTCATGGACGCTGATGCAGAAATGTAAAGTTATCTGAGCGAGGCTATCGCATTCACGGACGCTGATGCAGAAAAGTAAAGGTAACCGGGCGGGGCTATCGCAGTCACGGACGCTGATGCAGAAAAGTAAAGGTATCCGAGTGAGGCTATCGCAGTCACGGATGCTGATGCAGAAATGTAAAGGTATGCGGGCGAGGCTATCGCAGTCACAGACGCTGATGCAGAAATGTATAGTTATCTAAGCGAGGCTATCGCATTCACGGACGCTGATGCAGAAAAGTAAAGGTATCCGGGCGAGGCTATCGCAGTCACGGACGCTGATGAAGAAATGTAAAGGTATCCGGGCGAGGCTATCGTAGTCACGGATGCTGATGCAGAAATGTAAAGGTATTCGGGCGAGGCTATCGCACTCACGGAGCCTGATGCAGAAAAGTAGAGGTATCCGGGCGAGGCTATCTCAGTCAAGGATGCTGATGCAGAAATGTAAAGGTATCCAGGCGAGGCTATCGCAGTCACGGATACTGATGCACAAACTAAAGGTATCCGGGGGAGTCTAGCACAATCGCAGATACTAATGCAGAAGAGTAAAGGTATTCGGGGGAGGCTATCGCAGTCACGGACGTTGATGCAGAAATGTAAAGGTATCTGGGCGATGCTATCGTAGTCACGGATACTGATGCAGAATATAAAGGTAACCGGGCGGGGCTATTGAAGTCACGGACGCTGATGCAGAAAAGTAAAGGTAACCGGGCGGGGCTATTGAAGTCACGGACGCTGATGCAGAAAAGTAAAGGTAACCGGGCGGGGCTATTGAAGTCACGGACGCTGATGCAGAAAAGTAAAGGTAACCGGGCGGGGCTATTGCAGTCACGGACGCTGATGCAGAAAAGTGAAGCTATCCGGGCGAGGCTATCGCAGTCACGGATACTGATGCAGAAATGTAAAGGTATCTGGGCGAGGCTATCATAGTCACGGATACTGATGTAGAATATAAAGGTAACCGGCCGGGGCTATCGCAGTCACGGACGCTGATGCAGAAATGTAAAGGTATCCGGGCGAGGCAATCGCAATCACGGACGTTGATGCAGAAATGTAAAGGTATCTAGGCGAGGCTATTGTAGTCACGGATACTGATGCAGAATATAAAGGTAACTGGGCGGGGTATCGCAGTCACGGACGCTGATGCAGAAATGTAAAGTTATCTGAGCGAGGCTATCGCATTCACGGACGCTGATGCAGAAATGTAAAGGTATTCGGGCGAGGCTATCGCAGTCTCGGACGCTGATGCAGAAATGTAAAGTTATCTGAGCTAGGCTATCGCATTCACGGACGCTGATGCAGAAAAGTAAAGGTATCTGGGCGAGGCTATCGTAGTCACGGAGGTTGATGCAGAAATGTAAAGGTATTCGGGCGAGGCTATCGCAGTCACGGACGCTGATGCAGAAATGTAAAGTTATCTGAGCGAGGCTATCGCATTCACGGACGCTGATGCAGAAAAGTAAAGGTATCCGGGCGAGGCTATCGTTGTCACGGAGGCTGATGCAGAAATGTAAAGGTATTCGGGCGAGACTATCGCAGTCACGGACGCTGATGCAGAAATGTAAAGTTATCTGAGCGAGGCTATCGTATTCACGGACGCTGATGCAGAAAAGTAAAGGTATCCGGGCGAGGCTATCGCAGTCACGGACGCTGATGAAGAAATGTAAAGGTATCCGGGCGAGGCTATCGTAGTCACGGATGCTGATGCAGAAATGTAAAGGTATTCGGGCAAGGCTATTGCACTCACGGAGCCTGATGCAGAAAACTAAAGGTATCCGGGCGAGGCTATCGCAGTCACGGACGCTGATGCAGAAATGTAAAGGTATCCGGGCGACGCAATCGCAATCACGGATGCTGATGCAGAAAAATAAAGGTAACCGGGCGGGGCTATCGCAGTCACGGACGCTGATGCAGAAATGTAAAGGTATCCGGGCGACGCAATCGCAATCACGGATGCTGATGCAGAAAAATAAAGGTAACCGGGCGGGGCTATCGCAGTCACGGACGCTGATCTAGAAAAGTAAAGGTATCCGAGCGAGGCTATCGCAGTCACGGATGCTGATGCAGAAATGTAAAGGTGTTCGGGCGAGGCTATCGCAGTCACGGACGCTGATGCAGAAAAGTAAAGGTATCTAGGCGAGGATATCGCAGTCACGGACGCTGATGAAGAAATGTAAAGGTATCCGGGCGAGGCTATCGTAGTCACGGATGCTGATGCAGAAATGTAAAGGTATTCGAGGGAGGCTATCGCACTCACGGAGCCTGATGCACAAAAGTAGAGGTATCCGGGCGAGGCTATCGCAGTCACGGATGCTGATGCAGAAATGTAAAGGTATCCGGGCGAGGCTATCGCAGTCACGGATACTGATGCACAAACTAAAGGTATATGGGAGAGTCTAGCACAATCGCAGATACTAATGCAGAAGAGTAAAGGTATTCGGGGGAGGCTATCGCAGTCACGGACGTTGATGCAGAAATGTAAAGGTATCTGGGCGATGCTATCGTAGTCACGGATACTGATGCAGAATATAAAGGTAACCGGGCGGGGCTATTGAAGTCACGGACGCTGATACAGAAAAGTAAAGGTAACCGGGCGTGGCTATCGCAGTCACGGACGCTGATGCAGAAAAGTGAAGATATCCGGGCGAGGCTATCGCAGTCACGGATACTGATGCAGAAATGTAAAGGTATCTGGGCGAGGCTATCATAGTCACGGACGCTGATGCAGAAAAGTGAAGATATCCGGGCGAGGCTATCGCAGTCACGGATACTGATGCAGAAATGTAAAGGTATCTGGGCGAGGCTATCATAGTCACGGATACTGATGCAGAATATAAAGGTAACCGGCCGGGGCTATCGCAGTCACGGACGCTGATGCAGAAATGTAAAGGTATCCGGGCGAGGCAATCGCAATCACGGATCCTGATGCAGAAAAGTAAAGGTATCCGGGCGAGGCTATAACTGTCACGGACATTGATCCAGAAATGTAAAGGTATCCGCGCGAGGCTATTGCAGTCACGGATACTGATGCAGAAACTAAAGGTATCCGGGGGAGTCTAGCACAATCACGGATTCTAATGCAGAAAAGTAAAGGTTTCCGGGCGAGGCTATCGCAGTCACGGACGTTGATGCAGAAATGTAAAGGTATCTGGGCGAGTCTATCGTAGTCACGGATACTGATGCAGAATACAAAGGTAACCGGGCGGGGCTATCGCAGTCACGGACGCTGATGCAGAAATGTAAAGGTATCCGGGCGACGCAATCGCAATCACGGATCCTGATGCAGAAAAGTAAAGGTATCCGGCCGAGGCTATCGCAGTAACGGATACTGATGCAGAAAAGTAAAGGTATCTGGGTGAGGAAATCGCAATCACGGACGTTGATGCAGAAATGTAAAGGTATCTAGGCGAGGCTATCGTAGTCACGGATACTGATGCAGAATATAATGGTAACCGGGCGGGGCTATCGCAGTCACGGATACTGATGCACAAACTAAAGGTATCCGGGGAAGTCTAGCACAATCACAGATACTAATGCAGAAGAGTAAAGGTATCCGGGGGAGGCTATCGCAGTCACGGACATTGATGCAGAAATGTAAAGGTATCTGGGCGAGGCTATCGTAGTCACGGATACTGATGATGAATATAAAGGTAACCGGGCGGGGCTATGGCAGTCACGGACGCTGATGCAGAAAAGTAAAGGTAACCGGGCGGGGCTATGGCAGTCACGGACGCTGATGCAGAAAAGTAAAGGTAACCAGGCGGGGCTATCGCAGTCACGGACGCTGATGCAGAAAAGTAAAGGTAACCGGGCGGGGCTATCGCAGTCACGGACGCTGATGCAGAAAAGTAAAGGTATCCGAGCGAGGCTATCGCAGTCACGGATGCTGATGCAGAGATGTAAAGGTATGCGGGCGAGGCTATCGCAGTCACGGACGCTGATGCAGAAATGTATAGTTATCTGAGCGAGGCTATCGCATTCACGGACGCTGATGCAGAAAAGTAAAGGTATCCGGGCGAGGCTATCGCAGTCACGGACGCTGATGAAGAAATGTAAAGGTATCCGGGCGAGGCTAACGTAGTCACGGATGCTGATGCAGAAATGTAAAGGTATTCGGGCGAGGCTATCGCACTCACGGAGCCTGATGCAGAAAAGTAGAGGTATCCGGGCGAGGCTATCGCAGTCAAGGATGCTGATGCAGAAATGTAAAGGTATCCAGGCGAGGCTATCGCAGTCACGGATACTGATGCACAAACTAAAGGTATCCGGGGGAGTCTAGCACAATCGCAGATACTAATGCAGAAGAGTAAAGGTATTCGGGGGAGGCTATCGCAGTCACGGACGTTGATGCAGAAATGTAAAGGTATCTGGGCGATGCTATCGTAGTCACGGATACTGATGCAGAATATAAAGGTAACCGGGCGGGGCTATTGAAGTCACGGACGCTGATGCAGAAAAGTAAAGGTAACCGGGCGGGGCTATTGCAGTCACGGACGCTGATGCAGAAAAGTGAAGATATCCGGGCGAGGCTATCGCAGTCACGGATACTGATGCAGAAATGTAAAGGTATCTGGGCGAGGCTATCATAGTCACGGATACTGATGCAGAATATAAAGGTAACCGGCTGGGGCTATCGCAGTCACGGACGCTGATGCAGAAATGTAAAGGTATCCGGGCGAGGCAATCGCAATCACGGATCCTGATGCAGAAAAGTAAAGGTATCCGGGCGAGGCTATAACTGTCACGGACATTGATCCAGAAATGTAAAGGTATCCGCGCGAGGCTATTGCAGTCACGGATACTGATGCAGAAACTAAAGGTATCCGGGGGAGTCTAGCACAATCACGGATTCTAATGCAGAAAAGTAAAGGTATCCGGGGGAGGCTATCGCAGTCACGGACGTTGATGCAGAAATGTAAAGGTATCTGGGCGAGGCTATCGTAGTCACGGATACTGATGCAGAATATAAAGGTAACCGGGCGGGGCTATGGCTGTCACGGACGCTAATGCAGAAAAGTAAAGGTAACCGGGCGGGGCTATCGCAGTCACGGACGCTGATGCAGAAAAGTAAATGTATCCGGGGGAGTCTAGCACAATCACGGATTCTAATGCAGAAAAGTAAAGGTATCCGAGCGAGGCTATCGCATTCATGGACGCTGATGCAGAAATGTAAAGTTATCTGAGCGAGGCTATCGCATTCACGGACGCTGATGCAGAAAAGTAAAGGTAACCGGGCGGGGCTATCGCAGTCACGGACGCTGATGCAGAAAAGTAAAGGTATCCGAGTGAGGCTATCGCAGTCACGGATGCTGATGCAGAAATGTAAAGGTATGCGGGCGAGGCTATCGCAGTCACAGACGCTGATGCAGAAATGTATAGTTATCTAAGCGAGGCTATCGCATTCACGGACGCTGATGCAGAAAAGTAAAGGTATCCGGGCGAGGCTATCGCAGTCACGGACGCTGATGAAGAAATGTAAAGGTATCCGGGCGAGGCTATCGTAGTCACGGATGCTGATGCAGAAATGTAAAGGTATTCGGGCGAGGCTATCGCACTCACGGAGCCTGATGCAGAAAAGTAGAGGTATCCGGGCGAGGCTATCTCAGTCAAGGATGCTGATGCAGAAATGTAAAGGTATCCAGGCGAGGCTATCGCAGTCACGGATACTGATGCACAAACTAAAGGTATCCGGGGGAGTCTAGCACAATCGCAGATACTAATGCAGAAGAGTAAAGGTATTCGGGGGAGGCTATCGCAGTCACGGACGTTGATGCAGAAATGTAAAGGTATCTGGGCGATGCTATCGTAGTCACGGATACTGATGCAGAATATAAAGGTAACCGGGCGGGGCTATTGAAGTCACGGACGCTGATGCAGAAAAGTAAAGGTAACCGGGCGGGGCTATTGAAGTCACGGACGCTGATGCAGAAAAGTAAAGGTAACCGGGCGGGGCTATTGAAGTCACGGACGCTGATGCAGAAAAGTAAAGGTAACCGGGCGGGGCTATTGCAGTCACGGACGCTGATGCAGAAAAGTGAAGCTATCCGGGCGAGGCTATCGCAGTCACGGATACTGATGCAGAAATGTAAAGGTATCTGGGCGAGGCTATCATAGTCACGGATACTGATGTAGAATATAAAGGTAACCGGCCGGGGCTATCGCAGTCACGGACGCTGATGCAGAAATGTAAAGGTATCCGGGCGAGGCAATCGCAATCACGGACGTTGATGCAGAAATGTAAAGGTATCTAGGCGAGGCTATTGTAGTCACGGATACTGATGCAGAATATAAAGGTAACTGGGCGGGGTATCGCAGTCACGGACGCTGATGCAGAAATGTAAAGTTATCTGAGCGAGGCTATCGCATTCACGGACGCTGATGCAGAAATGTAAAGGTATTCGGGCGAGGCTATCGCAGTCTCGGACGCTGATGCAGAAATGTAAAGTTATCTGAGCTAGGCTATCGCATTCACGGACGCTGATGCAGAAAAGTAAAGGTATCTGGGCGAGGCTATCGTAGTCACGGAGGTTGATGCAGAAATGTAAAGGTATTCGGGCGAGGCTATCGCAGTCACGGACGCTGATGCAGAAATGTAAAGTTATCTGAGCGAGGCTATCGCATTCACGGACGCTGATGCAGAAAAGTAAAGGTATCCGGGCGAGGCTATCGCAGTCACGGACGCTGATGAAGAAATGTAAAGGTATCCGGGCGAGGCTATCGTCGTCACGGATGCTGATGCAGAAATGTAAAGGTATTCGGGCAAGGCTATTGCACTCACGGAGCCTGATGCAGAAAAGTAAAGGTATCCGGGCGACGCTATCGTAGTCACGGATGCTGATACAGAAATGTAAAGGTATCCGGGCGAGGCTATCGCAGTCACGGATACTGATGCACAAACTAAAGTTGTCCCGGGAAGTCTAGCACAATCACAGATACTAATGCAAAAGAGTAAAGGTATCCGGGGGAGGCTATCGCAGTCACGGACGTTGATGCAGAAATGTAAAGGTATCTGGGCGAGGCTATTGTAGTCACGGATACTGATGCAGAATATAAAGGTAACCGGGCGGGGCTATGGCAGTCACGGACGCTGATGCAGAAAAGTAAAGGTAACCGAGCGGGGCTATCGCAGTCACGGACGCTGATGCAGAAAAGTAAAGGTAACCGGGCGGGGCTATCGCAGTCACGGACGCTGATGCAGAAAAGTAAAGGTATCCGAGCGAGGCTATCGCTGTCACAGACGCTGATGCAGAAATGTAAAGTTATCTGAGCGAGGCTATCGCATTCACGGACGCTGATGCAGAAAAGTAAAGGTATCCGGGCAAGGCTATCGCAGTCACGGACGCTGATGAAGAAATGTAAAGGTATCCGGGTGAGGCTATCGTAGTAACGGATGCTGATGCAGAAATGTAAAGGTATTCGGGCGAAGCTATCGCACTCACGAAGCCTGATGCAGAAAAGTAGAGGTATCCGGGCGAGGCTATCACAGTCACGGATGCTGATGCAGAAATGTAAAGTTATTTGAGCGAGGCTATCGCATTCACGGACGCTGATGCAGAAAAGTAAAGGTATCCGGGCGAGTCTATCGCAATCACGGACGCTGATGCAGAAATGTAAAGGTATGCGGGCGAGGCTATCGCAGTCACGGACGTTGATGTAGAAATGTAAAGTTATCTGAGCGAGGCTATCGCATTCACGGACGCTGATGCAGAAATGTAAAGGTATGCGGGCGAGGCTATCGCAGTCCCGGACGTTGATGTAGAAATGTAAAGTTATCTGAGCGAGGCTATCGCACTCACGGACGCTGATGCAGAAATGTAAAGGTATTCGGGCGAGGCTATCGCAGTCACGGACGCTGATGCAGAAATGTAAAGTTATCTGAGCGAGGCTATCGCATTCACGGACGCTGATGCAGAAATGTAAAGGTATTCGGGCGAGGCTATCGCAGTCACGGACGCTGATGCAGAAATGTAAAGTTATCTGAGCGAGGCTATCGCATTCACGGACGCTGATGCAGAAAAGTAAAGATATCCGGGCGAGGCTATCGTAGTCACGGAGGCTGATGCAGAAATGTAAAGGTATTCGGGCGAGGCTATCGCAGTCACGGACGCTGATGCAGAAATGTAAAGTTATCTGAGCGAGGCTATCGTATTCACGGACGCTGATGCAGAAAAGTAAAGGTATCCGGGCGAGGCTATCGCAGTCACGGACGCTGATGAAGAAATGTAAAGGTATCCGGGCGAGGCTATCGTAGTCACGGATGCTGATGCAGAAATGTAAAGGTATTCGGGCAAGGCTATTGCACTCACGGAGCCTGATGCAGAAAACTAAAGGTATCCGGGCGAGGCTATCGCAGTCACGGACGCTGATGCAGAAATGTAAAGGTATCCGGGCGACGCAATCGCAATCACGGATGCTGATGCAGAAAAATAAAGGTAACCGGGCGGGGCTATCGCAGTCACGGACGCTGATCTAGAAAAGTAAAGGTATCCGAGCGAGGCTATCGCAGTCACGGATGCTGATGCAGAAATGTAAAGGTGTTCGGGCGAGGCTATCGCAGTCACGGACGCTGATGCAGAAAAGTAAAGGTATCTAGGCGAGGCTATCGCAGTCACGGACGCTGATGAAGAAATGTAAAGGTATCCGGGCGAGGCTATCGTAGTCACGGATGCTGATGCAGAAATGTAAAGGTATTCGAGGGAGGCTATCGCACTCACGGAGCCTGATGCACAAAAGTAGAGGTATCCGGGCGAGGCTATCGCAGTCACGGATGCTGATGCAGAAATGTAAAGGTATCCGGGCGAGGCTATCGCAGTCACGGATACTGATGCACAAACTAAAGGTATATGGGAGAGTCTAGCACAATCGCAGATACTAATGCAGAAGAGTAAAGGTATTCGGGGGAGGCTATCGCAGTCACGGACGTTGATGCAGAAATGTAAAGGTATCTGGGCGATGCTATCGTAGTCACGGATACTGATGCAGAATATAAAGGTAACCGGGCGGGGCTATTGAAGTCACGGACGCTGATACAGAAAAGTAAAGGTAACCGGGCGTGGCTATCGCAGTCACGGACGCTGATGCAGAAAAGTGAAGATATCCGGGCGAGGCTATCGCAGTCACGGATACTGATGCAGAAATGTAAAGGTATCTGGGCGAGGCTATCATAGTCACGGACGCTGATGCAGAAATGTAAAGGTATCCGGGCGAGGCAATCGCAATCACGGATCCTGATGCAGAAAAGTAAAGGTATCCGGGCGAGGCTATAACTGTCACGGACATTGATCCAGAAATGTAAAGGTATCCGCGCGAGGCTATTGCAGTCACGGATACTGATGCAGAAACTAAAGGTATCCGGGGGAGTCTAGCACAATCACGGATTCTAATGCAGAAAAGTAAAGGTTTCCGGGCGAGGCTATCGCAGTCACGGACGTTGATGCAGAAATGTAAAGGTATCTGGGCGAGTCTATCGTAGTCACGGATACTGATGCAGAATATAAAGGTAACCGGGCGGGGCTATCGCAGTCACGGACGCTGATGCAGAAATGTAAAGGTATCCGGGCGACGCAATCGCAATCACGGATCCTGATGCAGAAAAGTAAAGGTATCCGGCCGAGTCTATCGCAGTAACGGATACTGATGCAGAAAAGTAAAGGTATCTGGGTGAGGAAATCGCAATCACGGACGTTGATGCAGAAATGTAAAGGTATCTAGGCGAGGCTATCGTAGTCACGGATACTGATGCAGAATATAATGGTAACCAGGCGGGGCTATTGCAGTCACGGACGCTGATGCAGAAAAGTGAAGATATCCGGGCGAGGCTATCGCAGTCACGGATACTGATGCAGAAATGTAAAGGTATCTGGGCGAGGCTATCATAGTCACGGATACTGATGCAGAATATAAAGGTAACCGGCCGGGGCTATCGCAGTCACGGACGCTGATGCAGAAATGTAAAGGTATCCGGGCGAGGCAATCGCAATCACGGATCCTGATGCAGAAAAGTAAAGGTATCCGGGCGAGGCTATAACTGTCACGGACATTGATCCAGAAATGTAAAGGTATCCGCGCGAGGCTATTGCAGTCACGGATACTGATGCAGAAACTAAAGGTATCCGGGGGAGTCTAGCACAATCACGGATTCTAATGCAGAAAAGTAAAGGTTTCCGGGCGAGGCTATCGCAGTCACGGACGTTGATGCAGAAATGTAAAGGTATCTGGGCGAGTCTATCGTAGTCACGGATACTGATGCAGAATATAAAGGTAACCGGGCGGGGCTATCGCAGTCACGGACGCTGATGCAGAAATGTAAAGGTATCCGGGCGACGCAATCGCAATCACGGATCCTGATGCAGAAAAGTAAAGGTATCCGGCCGAGGCTATCGCAGTAACGGATACTGATGCAGAAAAGTAAAGGTATCTGGGTGAGGAAATCGCAATCACGGACGTTGATGCAGAAATGTAAAGGTATCTAGGCGAGGCTATCGTAGTCACGGATACTGATGCAGAATATAATGGTAACCGGGCGGGGCTATCGCAGTCACGGATACTGATGCACAAACTAAAGGTATCCGGGGAAGTCTAGCACAATCACAGATACTAATGCAGAAGAGTAAAGGTATCCGGGGGAGGCTATCGCAGTCACGGACATTGATGCAGAAATGTAAAGGTATCTGGGCGAGGCTATCGTAGTCACGGATACTGATGCAGAATATAAAGGTAACCGGGCGGGGCTATGGCAGTCACGGACGCTGATGCAGAAAAGTAAAGGTAACCGGGCGGGGCTATCGCAGTCACGGACGCTGATGCAGAAAAGTAAAGGTAACCGGGCGGGGCTATCGCAGTCACGGACGCTGATGCAGAAAAGTAAAGGTATCCGAGCGAGGCTATCGCAGTCACGGATGCTGATGCAGAAATGTAAAGGTATGCGGGCGAGGCTATCGCAGTCACGGACGCTGATGCAGAAATGTATAGTTATCTGAGCGAGGCTATCGCATTCACGGACGCTGATGCAGAAAAGTAAAGGTATCCGGGCGAGGCTATCGCAGTCACGGACGCTGATGAAGAAATGTAAAGGTATCCGGGCGAGGCTAACGTAGTCACGGATGCTGATGCAGAAATGTAAAGGTATTCGGGCGAGGCTATCGCACTCACGGAGCCTGATGCAGAAAAGTAGAGGTATTCGGGCGAGGCTATCGCAGTCAAGGATGCTGATGCAGAAATGTAAAGGTATCCAGGCGAGGCTATCGCAGTCACGGATACTGATGCACAAACTAAAGGTATCCGGGGGAGTCTAGCACAATCGCAGATACTAATGCAGAAGAGTAAAGGTATTCGGGGGAGGCTATCGCAGTCACGGACGTTGATGCAGAAATGTAAAGGTAACTGGGCGATGCTATCGTAGTCACGGATACTGATGCAGAATATAAAGGTAACCTGGTGGGGCTATTGAAGTCACGGACGCTAATGCAGAAAAGTAAAGGTAACCGGGCGGGGCTATTGCAGTCACGGACGCTGATGCAGAAAAGTGAAGATATCCGGGCGAGGCTATCGCAGTCACGGATACTGATGCAGAAATGTAAAGGTATCTGGGCGAGGCTATCATAGTCACGGATACTGATGCAGAATATAAAGGTAACCGGCCGGGGCTATCGCAGTCACGGACGCTGATGCAGAAATGTAAAGGTATCCGGGCGAGGCAATCGCAATCACGGATCCTGATGCAGAAAAGTAAAGGTATCCGGGCGAGGCTATAACAGTCACGGACATTGATCCAGAAATGTAAAGGTATCCGCGCGAGGCTATTGCAGTCACGGATACTGATGCAGAAACTAAAGGTATCCGGGGGAGTCTAGCACAATCACGGATTCTAATGCAGAAAAGTAAAGGTTTCCGGGCGAGGCTATCGCAGTCACGGACGTTGATGCAGAAATGTAAAGGTATCCGGGCGGGGCTATTGAAGTCACGGACGCTGATACAGAAAAGTAAAGGTAACCGGGCGTGGCTATCGCAGTCACGGACGCTGATGCAGAAAAGTGAAGATATCCGGGCGAGGCTATCGCAGTCACGGATACTGATGCAGAAATGTAAAGGTATCTGGGCGAAGCTATCATAGTCACGGACGCTGATGCAGAAATGTAAAGGTATCCGGGCGAGGCAATCGCAATCACGGATCCTGATGCAGAAAAGTAAAGGTATCCGGGCGAGGCTATAACTGTCACGGACATTGATCCAGAAATGTAAAGGTATCCGCGCGAGGCTATTGCAGTCACGGATACTGATGCAGAAACTAAAGGTATCCGGGGGAGTCTAGCACAATCACGGATTCTAATGCAGAAAAGTAAAGGTTTCCGGGCGAGGCTATCGCAGTCACGGACGTTGATGCAGAAATGTAAAGGTATCTGGGCGAGTCTATCGTAGTCACGGAGACTGATGCAGAATATAAAGGTAACCGGGCGGGGCTATCGCAGTCACGGACGCTGATGCAGAAATGTAAAGGTATCCGGGCGACGCAATCGCAATCACGGATCCTGATGCAGAAAAGTAAAGGTATCCGGCCGAGGCTATCGCAGTAACGGATACTGATGCAGAAAAGTAAAGGTATCTGGGTGAGGAAATCGCAATCACGGACGTTGATGCAGAAATGTAAAGGTATCTAGGCGAGGCTATCATAGTCACGGATACTGATGCAGAATATAATGGTAACCGGGCGGGGCTATTGCAGTCACGGACGCTGATGCAGAAATGTAAAGGTATCCGGGCGAGGCAATCGCTATCACGGATCCTGATGCAGAAAAGTAAAGGTATCCGGGCGAGGCTATCACAGTCACGGACGTTGATCCAGAAATGTAAAGGTATCCGGGCGAGGCTATCGCAGTCACGGATGCTGATGCAGAAATGTAAAGGTATGCGGGCGAGGCTATCGCAGTCACGGACGCTGATGCAGAAATGTATAGTTATCTGAGCGAGGCTATCGCATTCACGGACGCTGATGCAGAAAAGTAAAGGTATCCGGGCGAGGCTATCGCAGTCACGGACGCTGATGAAGAAATGTAAAGGTATTCGGGCGAGGCTATCGCAGTCAAGGATGCTGATGCAGAAATGTAAAGGTATCCGGGCGAGGCTATCGCAGTCAAGGATGCTGATGCAGAAATGTAAAGGTATCCAGGCGAGGCTATCGCAGTCACGGATACTGATGCACAAACTAAAGGTATCCGGGGCAGTCTAGCACAATCGCAGATACTAATGCAGAAGAGTAAAGGTATTCGGGGGAGGCTATCGCAGTCACGGGCGTTGATGCAGAAATGTAAAGGTATCTGGGCGATGCTATCGTAGTCACGGATACTGATGCAGAATATAAAGGTAACCTGGCGGGGCTATTGAAGTCACGGACGCTAATGCAGAAAAGTAAAGGTAACCGGGCGGGGCTATTGCAGTCACGGACGCTGATGCAGAAAAGTGAAGATATCCGGGCGAGGCTATCGCAGTCACGGATACTGATGCATAAATGTAAAGGTATCTGGGCGAGGCTATCATAGTCACGGATACTGATGCAGAATATAAAGGTAACCGACCGGGGCTATCGCAGTCACGGACGCTGATGCAGAAATGTAAAGGTATCCGGGCGAGGCAATCGCAATCACGGATCCTGATGCAGAAAAGTAAAGGTATCCGGGCGAGGCTATAACAGTCACGGACATTGATCCAGAAATGTAAAGGTATCCGCGCGAGGCTATTGCAGTCACGGATACTGATGCAGAAACTAAAGGTATCCGGGGGAGTCTAGCACAATCACGGATTCTAATGCAGAAAAGTAAAGGTTTCCGGGCGAGGCTATCGCAGTCACGGACGTTGATGCAGAAATGTAAAGGTATCTGGGCGAGTCTATCGTAGTCACGGATACTGATGCAGAATATAAAGGTAACCGGGCGGGGCTATCGCAGTCACGGACGCTGATGCAGAAATGTAAAGGTATCCGGGCGACGCAATCGCAATCACGGATCCTGATGCAGAAAACTAAAGGTATCCGGCCGAGGCTATCGCAGTAACGGATACTGATGCAGAAAAGTAAAGGTATCTGGGTGAGGAAATCGCAATCACGGACGTTGATGCAGAAATGTAAAGGTATCTAGGCGAGGCTATCGTAGTCACGGATACTGATGCAGAATATAATGGTAACCGGGCGGGGCTATTGCAGTCACGGACGCTGATGCAGAAATATAAAGGTATCCGCGCGAGGCAATCGCTATCACGGATCCTGATGCAGAAAAGTAAAGGTATCCGGGCGAGGCTATCACAGTCACGGACGTTGATCCAGAAATGTAAAGGTATCCGGGCGAGGCTATCGCAGTCACGGATACTGATGCATAAACTAAAGGTATCCGGGGAAGTCTAGCACAATCACAGATACTAATGCAGAAGAGTAAAGGTATCCGGGGGAGGCTATCGCAGTCACGGACGTTGATGCAGAAATGTAAAGGTATCTGGGCGAGGCTATCGTAGTCACGGATACTGATGCAGAATATAAAGGTAACCGGGCGGGGCTATGGCAGTCACGGACGCTGATGCAGAAAAGTAAAGGTAACCGGGCGGGGCTATCGCAGTCACGGACGCTGATGCAGAAAAGTAAAGGTAACCGGGCGGGGCTATCGCAGTCACGGACGCTGATGCAGAAAAGTAAAGGTATCCGAGCGAGGCTATCGCAGTCACAGACGCTGATGCAGAAATGTAAAGTTATCTGAGCGAGGCTATCGCATTCACGGACGCTGATGCAGAAAAGTAAAGGTAACCGGGCGGGGCTATCGCAGTCACGGACGCTGATGCAGAAAAGTAAAGGTATCCGAGCGAGGCTATCGCAGTCACGGATGCTGATGCAGAAATGTAAAGGTATGCGGGCGAGGCTATCGCAGTCACGGACGCTGATGCAGAAATGTATAGTTATCTGAGCGAGGCTATCGCATTCACGGACGCTGATGCAGAAAAGTAAACGTATCCGGGCGAGGCTATCGCAGTCACGGACGCTGATGAAGAAATGTAAAGGTATCCGGGCGAGGCTATCGTAGTCACGGATGCTGATGCAGAAATGTAAAGGTATTCGGGCGATGCTATCGCACTCACGGAGCCTGATGCAGAAAAGTAGAGGTATCCGGGCGAGGCTATCGCAGTCAAGGATGCTGATGCAGAAATGTAAAGGTATCCAGGCGAGGCTATCGCAGTCACGGATACTGATGCACAAACTAAAGGTATCCGGGGGAGTCTAGCACAATCGCAGATACTAATGCAGAAGAGTAAAGGTATTCGGGGGAGGCTATCGCAGTCACGGACGTTGATGCAGAAATGTAAAGGTATCTGGGCGATGCTATCGTAGTCACGGATACTGATGCAGAATATAAAGGTAACCTGGCGGGGCTATTGAAGTCACGGACGCTCATGCAGAAAAGTAAAGGTAACCGGGCGGGGCTATTGCAGTCACGGACGCTGATGCAGAAAAGTGAAGATATCCGGGCGAGGCTATCGCAGTCACGGATACTGATGCAGAAATGTAAAGGTATCTGGGCGAGGCTATCATAGTCACGGATACTGATGCAGAATATAAAGGTAACCGGCCGGGGCTATCGCAGTCACGGACGCTGATGCAGAAATGTAAAGGTATCCGGGCGAGGCAATCGCAATCACGGATCCTGATGCAGAAAAGTAAAGGTATCCGGGCGAGGCTATAACAGTCACGGACATTGATCCAGAAATATAAAGGTATCCGCGCGAGGCTATTGCAGTCACGGATACTGATGCAAAAACTAAAGGTATCCGGGGGAGTCTAGCACAATCACGGATTCTAATGCAGAAAAGTAAAGGTTTCCGGGCGAGGCTATCGCAGTCACGGACGTTGATGCAGAAATGTAAAGGTATCTGGGCGAGTCTATCGTAGTCACGGATACTGATGCAGAATATAAAGGTAACCGGGCGGGGCTATCGCAGTCACGGACGCTGATGCAGAAATTTAAAGGTATCCGGGCGACGCAATCGCAATCACGGATCCTGATGCAGAAAAGTAAAGGTATCCGGCCGAGGCTATCGCAGTAACGGATACTGATGCAGAAAAGTAAAGGTATCTGGCTGAGAAAATCGCAATCACGGACGTTGATGCAGAAATGTAAAGGTATCTAGGCGAGGCTATCGTAGTCACGGATACTGATGCAGAATATAATGGTAACCGGGCGGGGCTATTGCAGTCACGGACGCTGATGCAGAAATGTAAAGGTATCCGGGCGAGGCAATCGCTATCACGGATCCTGATGCAGAAAAGTAAAGGTATCCGGGCGAGGCTATCACAGTCACGGACGTTGATCCAGAAATGTAAAGGTATCCGGGCGAGGCTATCGCAGTCACGGATACTGATGCACAAACTAAAGGTATCCGGGGAAGTCTAGCACAATCACAGATACTAATGCAGAAGAGTAAAGGTATCCGGGGGAGGCTATCGCAGTCATGGACGTTGATGCAGAAATGTAAAGGTATCTGGGCGAGGCTATCGTAGTCACGGATACTGATGCAGAATATAAAGGTAACCGGGCGGGGCTATGGCAGTCACGGACGCTGATGCAGAAATGTAAAGGTAACCGGGCGGGGCTATCGCAGTCACGGACGCTGATGCAGAAAAGTAAAGGTAACCGGGCGGGGCTATCGCAGTCACGGACGCTGATGCAGAAAAGTAAAGGTATCCGAGCGAGGCTATCGCAGTCACAGACGCTGATGCAGAAATTTAAAGTTATCTGAGCGAGGCTATCGCATTCACGGACGCCGATGCAGAAAAGTAAAGGTATCCGGGCGAGGCTATCGCAGTCACGGACGCTGATGAAGAAATGTAAAGGTATCCGGGCGAGGCTATCGCACTCACGGAGCCTGATGCAGAAAAGTAGAGGTATCCGGGCGAGGCTATCTCAGTCAAGGATGCTGATGCAGAAATGTAAAGGTATCCAGGCGAGGCTATCGCAGTCACGGATACTGATGCACAAACTAAAGGTATCCGGGGGAGTCTAGCACAATCGCAGATACTAATGCAGAAGAGTAAAGGTATTCGGGGGAGGCTATCGCAGTCACGGACGTTGATGCAGAAATGTAAAGGTATCTGGGCGATGCTATCGTAGTCACGGATACTGATGCAGAATATAAAGGTAACCGGGCGGGGCTATAGAAGTCACGGACGCTGATGCAGAAAAGTAAAGGTAACCGGGCGGGGCTATTGCAGTCACGGACGCTGATGCAGAAAAGTGAAGATATCCGGGCGAGGCTATCGCAGTCACGGATACTGATGCAGAAATGTAAAGGTATCTGGGCGAGGCTATCATAGTCACGGATACTGATGCAGAATATAAAGGTAACCGGCCGGGGCTATCGCAGTCACGGACGCTGATGCAGAAATGTAAAGGTATCCGGGCGAGGCAATCGCAATCACGGATCCTGATGCAGAAAAGTAAAGGTATCCGGGCGAGGCTATAACAGTCACGGACATTGATCCAGAAATGTAAAGGTATCCGCGCGAGGCTATTGCAGTCACGGATACTGATGCAGAAACTAAAGGTATCCGGGGGAGTCTAGCACAATCACGGATTCTAATGCAGAAAAGTAAAGGTTTCCGGGCGAGGCTATCGCAGTCACGGACGTTGATGCAGAAATGTAAAGGTATCTGGGCGAGTCTATCGTAGTCACGGATACTGATGCAGAATATAAAGGTAACCGGGCGGGGCTATCGCAGTCACGGACGCTGATGCAGAAATGTAAAGGTATCCGGGCGACGCAATCGCAATCACGGATCCTGATGCAGAAAAGTAAAGGTATCCGGGCGAGGCAATCGCAGTCACGGACGTTGATGCAGAAATGTAAAGGTATCTAGGCGAGGCTATTGTAGTCACGGATACTGATGCAGAATATAAAGGTAACCGGGCGGGGTATCGCAGTCACGGACGTTGATGCAGAAATAGAAAGGTATCCGGGCGAGGCAATCGCAGTCACGGACGTTGATGCAGAAATGTAAAGGTATCTAGGCGAGGCTATTGTAGTCACGGATACTGATGCAGAATATAAAGGTAACCGGGCGGGGTATCGCAGTCACGGACGCTGATGCAGAAATGTAAAGTTATCTGAGCGAGGCTATCGCATTCACGGACGCTGATGCAGAAATGTAAAGGTATTCGGGCGAGGCTATCGCAGTCTCGGACGCTGATGCCGAAATGTAAAGTTATCTGAGCTAAGCTATCGCATTCACGGACGCTGATGCAGAAAAGTAAAGGTATCTGGGCGAGGCTATCGTAGTCACGGAGGCTGATGCAGAAATGTAAAGGTATTCGGGCGAGGCTATCGCAGTCACGGACGCTGATGCAGAAATGTAAAGTTATCTGAGCGAGGCTATCGCATTCACGGACGCTGATGTAGAAAAGTAAAGGTATCCGGGCGAGGCTATCGCAGTCATGGACGCTGATGAAGAAATGTAAAGGTATCCGGGCGAGGCTATCGTAGTCACGGATGCTGATACAGAAAAGTAAAGGTATTCGGGCAAGGCTATTGCACTCACGGAGCCTGATGCAGAAAAGTAAAGGTATCCGGGCGAGGCTATCGTAGTCACGGATGCTGATACAGAAATGTAAAGGTATCCGGGCGAGGCTATCGCAGTCACGGATACTGATGCACAAACTAAAGTTGTCCCGGGAAGTCTAGCACAATCACAGATACTAATGCAGAAGAGTAAAGGTATCCGGGGGAGGCTATCGCAGTCACGGACGTTGATGCAGAAATGTAAAGGTATCTGGGCGAGGCTATCGTAGTCACGGATACTGATGCAGAATATAAAGGTAACCGGGCGGGGCTATGGCAGTCACGGACGCTGATGCAGAAAAGTAAAGGTAACCGGGCGGGGCTATCGCAGTCACGGACGCTGATGCAGAAAAGTAAAGGTAACCGGGCGGGGCTATCGCAGTCACGGACGCTGATGCAGAAAAGTAAAGGTATCCGAGCGAGGCTATCGCAGTCACAGACGCTGATGCAGAAATGTAAAGTTATCTGAGCGAGGCTATCGCATTCACGGACGCTGATGCAGAAAAGTAAAGGTATCCGGGCGAGGCTATCGCAGTCACGGACGCTGATGCAGAAATGTAAAGGTATCCGGGCGAGGCTATCGTAGTCACGGATGCTTATGTAGAAATGTAAAGGTATGCGGGCGAGGCAATCGCAGTCACGGACGCTGATGCAGAAATGTAAAGTTATCTGAGCGAGGCTATCGCATTCACGGACGCTGATGCAGAAAAGTAAAGGTATCCGGGCGAGGCTATCGCAGTCACAGACGCTGATGAAGAAATGTAAAGGTATCCGGGCGAGGCTATCGTAGTAACGGATGCTGATGCAGAAATGTAAAGGTATTCGGGCGAGGCTATCGCACTCACGGAGCCTGATGCAGAAAAGTAGAGGTATCCGGGCGAGGCTATCGCAGTCACGGATGCTGATGCAGAAATGTAAAGGTATGCGGGCGAGGCTATCGCAGTCACGGACGTTGATGTAGAAATGTAAAGTTATCTGAGCGAGGCTATCGCATTCACGGACGCTGATGCAGAAATGTAAAGGTATGCGGGCGAGGCTATCGCAGTCACGGACGTTGATGTAGAAATGTAAAGTTATCTGAGCGAGGCTATCGCGTTCACGGACGCTGATGCAGAAATGTAAAGGTATGCGGGCGAGGCTATCGCAGTCCCGGACGTTGATGTAGAAATGTAAAGTTATCTGAGCGAGGCTATCGCATTCACGGAGCCTGATGCAGAAATGTAAAGGTATTCGGGCGAGGCTATCGCAGTCACGGACGCTGATGCAGAAATGTAAAGTTATCTGAGCGAGGCTATCGCATTCACGGACGCTGATGCAGAAATGTAAAGGTATTCGGGCGAGGCTATCGCAGTCACGGACGCTGATGCAGAAATGTAAAGTTATCTGAGCGAGGCTATCGCATTCACGGACGCTGATGCAGAAATGTAAAGGTATTCGGGCGAGGCTATCGCAGTCACGGACGCTGATGCAGAAATGTAAAGTTATCTGAGCGAGGCTATCGCATTCACGGACGCTGATGCAGAAAAGTAAAGATATCCGGGCGAGGCTATCGTAGTCACGGAGGCTGATGCAGAAATGTAAAGGTATTCGGGCGAGGCTATCGCAGTCACGGACGCTGATGCAGAAATGTAAAGTTATCTGAGCGAGGCTATCGTATTCACGGACGCTGATGCAGAAAAGTAAAGGTATCCGGGCGAGGCTATCGCAGTCACGGACGCTGATGAAGAAATGTAAAGGTATCCGGGCGAGGCTATCGTAGTCACGGATGCTGATGCAGAAATGTAAAGGTATTCGGGCAAGGCTATTGCACTCACGGAGCCTGATGCAGAAAACTAAAGGTATCCGGGCGAGGCTATCGTAGTCACGGATGCTGATACAGAAATGTAAAGGTATCCGGGCGAGGCTATCGCAGTGACGGATACTGAAGCACAAACTAAATGTATTCGGGGAAGTCTAGCACAATCAGAGATACTAATGCAGAAGAGTAAAGGTATCCGGGGGAGGCTATCGCAGTCACGGACGTTGATGCAGAAATGTAAAGGTATCTGGGCGAGGCTATCGTAGTCACGGATACTGATGCAGAATATAAAGGTAACCGGGCGGGGCTATTGCAGTCACGGACGCTGATGCAGAAAAGTAAAGGTAACCGGGCGGGGCTATCGCAGTCCCGGACGCTGATGCAGAAAAATAAAGGTAACCGGGCGGGGCTATCGCAGTCACGGATGCTGATGCAGAAATGTAAAGGTATTCGGGCAAGGCTATTGCACTCACGGAGCCTGATGCAGAAAAGTAAAGGTATCCGGGCGAGGCTATCGTAGTCACGGGTGCTGATGCAGAAATGTAAAGGTATTCGGGCAAGGCTATTGCACTCACGGAGCCTGATGCAGAAAAGTAAAGGTATCCGGGCGAGGCTATCGTAGTCACGGGTGCTGATGCAGAATATAATGGTAACCGGGCGGGGCTATTGCAGTCACGGACGCTGATGCAGAAAAGTGAAGATATCCGGGCGAGGCTATCGCAGTCACGGATGCTGATGCAGAAATGTAAAGGTATGCGGGCGAGGCTATCGCAGTCACGGACGTTGATGTAGAAATGTAAAGTTATCTGAGCGAGGCTATCGCATTCACGGACGCTGATGCAGAAATGTAAAGGTATGCGGGCGAGGCTATCGCAGTCACGGACGTTGATGTAGAAATGTAAAGTTATCTGAGCGAGGCTATCGCATTCACGGACGCTGATGCAGAAATGTAAAGGTATGCGGGCGAGGCTATCGCAGTCCCGGACGTTGATGTAGAAATGTAAAGTTATCTGAGCGAGGCTATCGCATTCACGGACGCTGATGCAGAAATGTAAAGGTATTCGGGCGAGGCTATCGCAGTCACGGACGCTGATGCAGAAATGTAAAGTTATCTGAGCGAGGCTATCGCATTCACGGACGCTGATGCAGAAATGTAAAGGTATTCGGGCGAGGCTATCGCAGTCACGGACGCTGATGCAGAAATGTAAAGTTATCTGAGCGAGGCTATCGCATTCACGGACGCTGATGCAGAAATGTAAAGGTATTCGGGCGAGGCTATCGCAGTCACGGACGCTGATGCAGAAATGTAAAGTTATCTGAGCGAGGCTATCGCATTCACGGACGCTGATGCAGAAAAGTAAAGATATCCGGGCGAGGCTATCGTAGTCACGGAGGCTGATGCAGAAATGTAAAGGTATTCGGGCGAGGCTATCGCAGTCACGGACGCTGATGCAGAAATGTAAAGTTATCTGAGCGAGGCTATCGTATTCACGGACGCTGATGCAGAAAAGTAAAGGTATCCGGGCGAGGCTATTGCAGTCACGGATACTGATGCAGAAACTAAAGGTATCCGGGGGAGTCTAGCACAATCACGGATTCTAATGCAGAAAAGTAAAGGTTTCCGGGCGAGGCTATCGCAGTCACGGACGTTGATGCAGAAATGTAAAGGTATCCGGGCGGGGCTATTGAAGTCACGGACGCTGATACAGAAAAGTAAAGGTAACCGGGCGTGGCTATCGCAGTCACGGACGCTGATGCAGAAAAGTGAAGATATCCGGGCGAGGCTATCGCAGTCACCGATACTGATGCAGAAATGTAAAGGTATCTGGGCGAAGCTATCATAGTCACGGACGCTGATGCAGAAATGTAAAGGTATCCGGGCGAGGCAATCGCAATCACGGATCCTGATGCAGAAAAGTAAAGGTATCCGGGCGAGGCTATAACTGTCACGGACATTGATCCAGAAATGTAAAGGTATCCGCGCGAGGCTATTGCAGTCACGGATACTGATGCAGAAACTAAAGGTATCCGGGGGAGTCTAGCACAATCACGGATTCTAATGCAGAAAAGTAAAGGTTTCCGGGCGAGGCTATCGCAGTCACGGACGTTGATGCAGAAATGTAAAGGTATCTGGGCGAGTCTATCGTAGTCACGGAGACTGATGCAGAATATAAAGGTAACCGGGCGGGGCTATCGCAGTCACGGACGCTGATGCAGAAATGTAAAGGTATCCGGGCGACGCAATCGCAATCACGGATCCTGATGCAGAAAAGTAAAGGTATCCGGCCGAGGCTATCGCAGTAACGGATACTGATGCAGAAAAGTAAAGGTATCTGGGTGAGGAAATCGCAATCACGGACGTTGATGCAGAAATGTAAAGGTATCTAGGCGAGGCTATCGTAGTCACGGATACTGATGCAGAATATAATGGTAACCGGGCGGGGCTATTGCAGTCACGGACGCTGATGCAGAAATGTAAAGGTATCCGGGCGAGGCAATCGCTATCACGGATCCTGATGCAGAAAAGTAAAGGTATCCGGGCGAGGCTATCACAGTCACGGACGTTGATCCAGAAATGTAAAGGTATCCGGGCGAGGCTATCGCAGTCACGGATGCTGATGCAGAAATGTAAAGGTATGCGGGCGAGGCTATCGCAGTCACGGACGCTGATGCAGAAATGTATAGTTATCTGAGCGAGGCTATCGCATTCACGGACGCTGATGCAGAAAAGTAAAGGTATCCGGGCGAGGCTATCGCAGTCACGGACGCTGATGAAGAAATGTAAAGGTATTCGGGCGAGGCTATCGCAGTCAAGGATGCTGATGCAGAAATGTAAAGGTATCCGGGCGAGGCTATCGCAGTCAAGGATGCTGATGCAGAAATGTAAAGGTATCCAGGCGAGGCTATCGCAGTCACGGATACTGATGCACAAACTAAAGGTATCCGGGGGAGTCTAGCACAATCGCAGATACTAATGCAGAAGAGTAAAGGTATTCGGGGGAGGCTATCGCAGTCACGGGCGTTGATGCAGAAATGTAAAGGTATCTGGGCGATGCTATCGTAGTCACGGATACTGATGCAGAATATAAAGGTAACCTGGCGGGGCTATTGAAGTCACGGACGCTAATGCAGAAAAGTAAAGGTAACCGGGCGGGGCTATTGCAGTCACGGACGCTGATGCAGAAAAGTGAAGATATCCGGGCGAGGCTATCGCAGTCACGGATACTGATGCAGAAATGTAAAGGTATCTGGGCGAGGCTATCATAGTCACGGATACTGATGCAGAATATAAAGGTAACCGGCCGGGGCTATCGCAGTCACGGACGCTGATGCAGAAATGTAAAGGTATCCGGGCGAGGCAATCGCAATCACGGATCCTGATGCAGAAAAGTAAAGGTATCCGGGCGAGGCTATAACAGTCACGGACATTGATCCAGAAATGTAAAGGTATCCGCGCGAGGCTATTGCGGTCACGGATACTGATGCAGAAACTAAAGGTATCCGGGGGAGTCTAGCACAATCACGGATTCTAATGCAGAAAAGTAAAGGTTTCCGGGCGAGGCTATCGCAGTCACGGACGTTGATGCAGAAATGTAAAGGTATCTGGGCGAGTCTATCGTAGTCACGGATACTGATGCAGAATATAAAGGTAACCGGGCGGGGCTATCGCAGTCACGGACGCTGATGCAGAAATGTAAAGGTATCCGGGCGACGCAATCGCAATCACGGATCCTGATGCAGAAAACTAAAGGTATCCGGCCGAGGCTATCGCAGTAACGGATACTGATGCAGAAAAGTAAAGGTATCTGGGTGAGGAAATCGCAATCACGGACGTTGATGCAGAAATGTAAAGGTATCTAGGCGAGGCTATCGTAGTCACGGATACTGATGCAGAATATAATGGTAACCGGGCGGGGCTATTGCAGTCACGGACGCTGATGCAGAAATATAAAGGTATCCGCGCGAGGCAATCGCTATCACGGATCCTGATGCAGAAAAGTAAAGGTATCCGGGCGAGGCTATCACAGTCACGGACGTTGATCCAGAAATGTAAAGGTATCCGGGCGAGGCTATCGCAGTCACGGATACTGATGCATAAACTAAAGGTATCCGGGGAAGTCTAGCACAATCACAGATACTAATGCAGAAGAGTAAAGGTATCCGGGGGAGGCTATCGCAGTCACGGACGTTGATGCAGAAATGTAAAGGTATCTGGGCGAGGCTATCGTAGTCACGGATACTGATGCAGAATATAAAGGTAACCGGGCGGGGCTATGGCAGTCACGGACGCTGATGCAGAAAAGTAAAGGTAACCGGGCGGGGCTATCGCAGTCACGGACGCTGATGCAGAAAAGTAAAGGTAACCGGGCGGGGCTATCGCAGTCACGGACGCTGATGCAGAAAAGTAAAGGTATCCGAGCGAGGCTATCGCAGTCACAGACGCTGATGCAGAAATGTAAAGTTATCTGAGCGAGGCTATCGCATTCACGGACGCTGATGCAGAAAAGTAAAGGTAACCGGGCGGGGCTATCGCAGTCACGGACGCTGATGCAGAAAAGTAAAGGTATCCGGGCGAGGCTATCGCAGTCACAGACGCTGATGCAGAAATGTATAGTTATCTGAGCAAGGCTATCGCATTCACGGACGCTGATGCAGAAAAGTAAACGTATCCGGGCGAGGCTATCGCAGTCACGGACGCTGATGAAGAAATGTAAAGGTATCCGGGCGAGGCTATCGTAGTCACGGATGCTGATGCAGAAATGTAAAGGTATTCGGGCGATGCTATCGCACTCACGGAGCCTGATGCAGAAAAGTAGAGGTATCCGGGCGAGGCTATCGCAGTCAAGGATGCTGATGCAGAAATGTAAAGGTATCCAGGCGAGGCTATCGCAGTCACGGATACTGATGCACAAACTAAAGGTATCCGGGCGAGGCTATCGCAGTCAAGGATGCTGATGCAGAAAAGTAAAGGTAACCGGGCGGGGCTATCGCAGTCACGGACGCTGATGCAGAAAAGTAAAGGTATCCGAGCGAGGCTATCGCAGTCACAGACGTTGATGCAGAAATGTAAAGTTATCTGAGCGAGGCTATCGCATTCACGGACGCTGATGCAGAAAAGTAAAGGTAACCGGGCGGGGCTATCGCAGTCACGGACGCTGATGCAGAAAAGTAAAGGTATCCGAGCGAGGCTATCGCAGTCACGGATGCTGATGCAGAAATGTAAAGGTATGCGGGCGAGGCTATCGCAGTCACGGACGCTGATGCAGAAATGTATAGTTATCTGAGCGAGGCTATCGCATTCACGGACGCTGATGCAGAAAAGTAAACGTATCCGGGCGAGGCTATCGCAGTCACGGACGCTGATGAAGAAATGTAAAGGTATCCGGGCGAGGCTATCGTAGTCACGGATGCTGATGCAGAAATGTAAAGGTATTCGGGCGATGCTATCGCACTCACGGAGCCTGATGCAGAAAAGTAGAGGTATCCGGGCGAGGCTATCGCAGTCAAGGATGCTGATGCAGAAATGTAAAGGTATCCAGGCGAGGCTATCGCAGTCACGGATACTGATGCACAAACTAAAGGTATCCGGGGGAGTCTAGCACAATCGCAGATACTAATGCAGAAGAGTAAAGGTATTCGGGGGAGGCTATCGCAGTCACGGACGTTGATGCAGAAATGTAAAGGTATCTGGGCGATGCTATCGTAGTCACGGATACTGATGCAGAATATAAAGGTAACCTGGCGGGGCTATTGAAGTCACGAACGCTCATGCAGAAAAGTAAAGGTAACCGGGCGGGGCTATTGCAGTCACGGACGCTGATGCAGAAAAGTGAAGATATCCGGGCGAGGCTATCGCAGTCACGGATACTGATGCAGAAATGTAAAGGTATCTAGGCGAGGCTATCATAGTCACGGATACTGATGCAGAATATAAAGGTAACCGGCCGGGGCTATCGCAGTCACGGACGCTGATGCAGAAATGTAAAGGTATCCGGGCGAGGCAATCGCAATCACGGATCCTGATGCAGAAAAGTAAAGGTATCCGGGCGAGGCTATAACAGTCACGGACATTGATCCAGAAATATAAAGGTATCCGCGCGAGGCTATTGCAGTCACGGATACTGATGCAAAAACTAAAGGTATCCGGGGGAGTCTAGCACAATCACGGATTCTAATGCAGAAAAGTAAAGGTTTCCGGGCGAGGCTATCGCAGTCACGGACGTTGATGCAGAAATGTAAAGGTATCTGGGCGAGTCTATCGTAGTCACGGATACTGATGCAGAATATAAAGGTAACCGGGCGGGGCTATCGCAGTCACGGACGCTGATGCAGAAATGTAAAGGTATCCGGGCGACGCAATCGCAATCACGGATCCTGATGCAGAAAAGTAAAGGTATCCGGCCGAGGCTATCGCAGTAACGGATACTGATGCAGAAAAGTAAAGGTATCTGGCTGAGGAAATCGCAATCACGGACGTTGATGCAGAAATGTAAAGGTATCTAGGCGAGGCTATCGTAGTCACGGATACTGATGCAGAATATAATGGTAACCGGGCGGGGCTATTGCAGTCACGGACGCTGATGCAGAAATGTAAAGGTATCCGGGCGAGGCAATCGCTATCACGGATCCTGATGCAGAAAAGTAAAGGTATCCGGGCGAGGCTATCACAGTCACGGACGTTGATCCAGAAATGTAAAGGTATCCGGGCGAGGCTATCGCAGTCACGGATACTGATGCACAAACTAAAGGTATCCGGGGAAGTCTAGCACAATCACAGATACTAATGCAGAAGAGTAAAGGTATCCGGGGGAGGCTATCGCAGTCATGGACGTTGATGCAGAAATGTAAAGGTATCTGGGCGAGGCTATCGTAGTCACGGATACTGATGCAGAATATAAAGGTAACCGGGCGGGGCTATGGCAGTCACGGACGCTGATGCA